>OZ005655.1:201949678-203149678 GCA_963930645.1 Salticus scenicus | reverse complement strand
CTCATGACTCATGTCCAAAATTAAAGAGGCATCCTGTTTTCGCTTTTTCCATTTTGCGCACAATTTTAAAGAAATGAACGTATGAATCAGTATTGTCACCATACAATAATAATCGTACACGCAGTTGCTAAGTCCCCGACTTAGGTGAGAGACTTCACTAAAAATTTTTTGTTATAAATTTCACTTTATTTAATCATGAAAAAATAAGAATAAATATTTCTATTACAAAATAATGATGTGAAACCTTGTTTAAAAATTAGAAATGTTGTTAAGTATTATCGTATGGTTGACAATGCTGGTATGAACTTAAAATTTGTATAGAACTTTAACATAAACAATAATTTTTTTAATTGATATCAATTCAAATTTTCTCAAAAGTAAGCTTTGGAAAAAATGAAAAATTCAAAAGTTTTTAGAAAAGAAAATTAAATGAGAAATGGTGTTGCCAACTTATATAATACATTCCGGTCATTGTTAGAACGTCTTTATTTTATACCACTTTATTTGTAAAAGTATAATTCTCTCTATGTAGCTATGATAAAATAGGAGGGGGGATTACATTTAAAAAATATGGAATGAAAAAGAGGGCGGTACTAATAATGCTCCGAAATAAATTATAAAGGTTGGCAGCTCTGCTTACCTAGCACTTCAAATTTCGGAGATACTTTTATTCAACTACCACCAATAATTTTGAGGAGTGATATTTGATATATACACAAATGATGAATAACTTCCGAAGTGATTAGATAACCATTACAGTTGAAATTTAAAGATGGATATTGAATAAAAAAAATTCTTTAAATTTGGCTACTTGGACTGGAGAAGTGAAATTAAATAGCACCAGCATAGAGTTAAAATCGGATTGTTCATCCTTGATTCACTCCCCCCTCCCTTTCACAGCAGACTTTTTGAAAAATTATAATTATTAACTTGGGAACTATGATCGTTGCCAGAATCGTAAAAATATCAAGGGATAGTTTTATAAAGAATATTGCTTCCAATTTTCCTGTTCGTTTGTATATTTTAAAAAGAACCCTTCGCAAAATCAGAAAAAGAAGGAAAAAAGGAAATATGTATATTGTATATATATCAGGGATAGAACACTGGCACAGAACTCATACTGGTATTTCTTTAAGAAATTTCTCTACCTATATTATCGTCAATTTAAGAAGTAGAAAAATGTTGTTTCATTCATAGTGGTGAGTTTTGCGCCAGTGTTCCATCCCTGATATATATATATATATATATATTTCTAAAATTGTTTAAATTTCCGATTTCTTTAAAGCTTACTTTTGAGAAACAATGAAGTAATATCAGTTTAAAAATTATTATTTAGATTACAGTTCTATAAAATTCGATTAATAGTTTGTAAAGCACACGCCCTCAAAATTTTATACGTTCATACGATCATTTATTTAAAAATTATGTGCAAAGGAAGGAAACAAGAAAACAAGTTGTGATTTTAATTTTTCACGTGAGTGTAGAATTGCCAACATTTTAATTTAATCCGGAGCATTTTTAGCCCCGCCTTTTTTTTTTTTTTTTTTTTTTTTTTCTCTTATGCCACTTTCATTGTAAGAGGAATATTTTCTTATTGTATCACAATTATATATAGAGGAAAATTATTGTACTTATAAAGTTGTGCGAAATAAAGGCGGGGCTAAAATTTCTCCGGGAAAAATTAAAATGTTGGCAACTATGTGAGTGTAGGTAGTAGATTTAAAATTTTTAAGCAAAGAAAAATAAAGATGTGTTAAATAAAATACTTCGAGAAAAATTCAGATTAGTGTTTAACATTTTCAATGTTAAGGCTGGAATGCTTTATATTGTTCATTATTATACTTTATGTATGTTTATTATTATTTTTAAAATGTCTGTGCATATTAATGAAATAAGTTTTGTATAATTGTATGGGTGATAAATTTTACTTAGAATTTTCAATTTCAAACTCAGCTGTAACCTCAGATATAAGGAAAGATACTTGATGTCAATTATATAATTTTATAACATAAAATGTTAAATAAAAGATCAATATTTTTACTAAGAATTTTTATGTCGAAAAACAAACAAATGTAAAATTTTTTATACTAGAACATATAGGAGAGCTGAAAATAATATAAAAAACAAAATTTAAGATATTTAATATGAAGTAGGGAATCATTATAGAGTCTAACGTGTTCATTATAATAGATTAAGGATATTTTTTTTTTTTTTTTTTTCGTAATGGAGAAGATTGTAGTGATTAATTTTTCTTAGAATTTTAAATTTTAAACTTTGTTGTTGTCTGAGTCACATTAAAAAAAAAAAAAAAAAAAAAAAAAATGTAGATTAAATAAATTTTTTAATTGTCATTCGCGTAACATAAAAATTATAAATCTCAAATGAATCCCTTTAATTAAAAACAAATATACATATGTTACTACCATAGCCTCCTAAACTAGATGCCTTCCGCGTGGCTCGGAAACTTGGCGGTAGACAGCGCCATCTGGTACAGATCGCGCGATTTTTTTATTCAACAGCCACCAAAAATTTTTATAAGTGGGATTTTATATACATAAAAAAGCAAATATCGAAGAAACGTCGCTTATATATATCATATATCACTTCTTAAAATTATTGGTGAAAGTTGAATAAAAAAATCGTGTAATCTGTACTAGATGGCGCTGTCTACCGCTTTTGAACTTTTACCAAGTTTCCGAGCCATGCAGAAGGCATCTAGTTTAGGAGGCTATGTTACTACAAACATAAATGTATATATTATATACGAAAACACAAAAAATTGCTAAATTAAACATCTAGACCAGCGTTTCATGGATTCAATGTGAAATAATGAACTTATTACGTACTCATTATCATCTTATAATGTTCTCATACAAACTGTTGAAGAAAATTTTATATAATACAAGTGTTTACAATGTATAGCGGTATATAGTATTTTTTTTTTTTTTTTTTTAGGATTCCGAGTTTTAAAATCAATTTAAAGATATAATTTAATTTATAAGAAAAGAATATGTATATATAGATGTCGATTGCTTAAATACCATAAGTAGTGTCATTCAAGTAACAACAACAACAACAATTATGCGAACACAGGAAAATTGCTCTATCGAACTTTCTTTCACTGTGTTTCAGAAATTTACTGTAAAATAAAGAAATCATTATAATATTCATTATCATCTTCTAATGTGTCCATACAAATTGGGGAAGTAAAACATGCTGAGATACCACCCAGTACGTGATTAAACTTTACTTTAGCTAATTTTTTTTTTATCTGTATGTTAGGTTATTACAGCCAAACTTTATACACCAGAGATATTTGTTTGTTAGAGATGAGCGAGAGCGTTACATGTGGGAAACAAGAAAATACAGATAAATGGAGACTGATAAAAACATCTTAGAAGGAGCAACTTCTTGTTATGAGTAAATTCCAAGGAGATAAAGTTTTCTCTCGTACATCCTAGGGAGATAGTTCAAATATATCCAGCAAGAGCAAGACCTTTGACAGTTCGTTCGCAAAAACAGTTGATAAAATGCTATGAAGATTACAATAGCAAGACACGTTTGTGTATAGTTTATCCCTTAGCAACACCTGGCAGTGTCTAGAAGCACCGCATACCTGTAATGCTTGATATAGATAAAGATTAATTTGATAGATTGAGCATCATATTTGCCATAAAAATAAGGGAACTAATTTTATGCCGCTGAAACAATGCACAGTTTTCCTAATTTGTACTTTGGTATAATTTATTCTTTTTATAATTACCGTAATTTCTGGCAGATACCCCGCAGGTTATATAATCCGGTTTTGCACCAGAAATTTCAATAGATAAATAAATTTATATTTGTACGAGCTCTTCCTTCGAAAAAGTATTTATTTCTCTATTAAATAAAATTTCTGGTGGAGAAATGACACATCTTACCTGCGTGTAATCTACCAGAAATTACGGTAACTGGCAAATCAAAAGGTTTTTAAATATCACATTTGAAGCACTACAGCTTTGTAGAGAATAATTTACCGTTTATGACATCATATGCTATCATTTGTGATTATATACGGCATGGCATACATTGCTTTAGATAAGATTTAAAAATATAACATTTTCAGTACAGACGGAAGGGATTAGATTTCTAAATGAATTGTTTAAAAAATAAACAATTTGGTGCTACTTTTCTAAGAAATTAACTATGAAACCCACCCACCCACATATATATATATATATATATTAATACTTAGATGGTGGATTCGATAAATATTCCACTCCTCAAAAATTTCCTATTAAAAGAACAATTGGATAACATAATGAGACAACGTGTTTCCTCAAGTACCATAGAGAGTTCAAACATAATCTAGCTGGAAAAGAATTATTTTACACATTTTCGAACTTGGGGAGAAATATTCAAACACTTTACTTCACTTTTGATCATCGATTGAATTATTTTCAAATTCAATTTTGTTTAAACGCCTGATAACTACCAAATGTTGGGGAACTTAAGTGGGACACCAACGGATTTATCATTAGTAAAATTAATATAATTTTTATACATAAGCTGTATTTTTGTTATATAGGGCATTGTTTTCGTAATCTTAGTTGATATGAATTTTTACTACTTAATACAGCTTGTATTAATATTAATGAAATTATAAACATGCAAACATACCCCTCGTTTACTGAAAAAAAAAAAAAAAAAAAAAAAAAAAGAAAGAAAGAAACACTTTATTAATTCATCTATATTTTTTTATATCATATTTGTTAATTTTAGAATATTGTTGTTAAAACATTTTTTCTTTCTTTCTATCGTTTCGTATAAAAATAAATATAATAAACAGGGTAAACATATCAAACCATAACAGACTCAAACCAATCTAGGCGGTAATGTGTGCAACCAAGAACGGTTCTCGATGTCTGAGCATTGCAACAGAAATTTTACCGCAAGAGATTATGCCATGATCATATGTAATAAATAAAGTAACGTGTATGGCAACTAAAATGTGATGTGATTTCTTTTATAATAGAAATATATTAAATGTTAATAGAATAATTAAAATGTCTAAGTAAATTTAAATAACTGGCCGCTTTGCAGACAAGCAGTGTTGCCAAACATTAGGACTTTGTTATTTAATACCCACCAATAATTTTAAGAAGAGATATTTGATATACATAATAGATAACGATTCATTTGGTATGTATATAAAATACAAAAATTATTGGTGACTATTGAATAAAAGAGTTACATTGTCTGGCAACACTGCAGGCAAGAACGGTTCTCGTTTCAGGATATATTAACAGAAATTCCATCCATGAGATTCTGCCTTGAATATATATATAATTGGAAAAATGACGCAAGTGATAAATAAAATGGGATATGATTACTTTTATAATAGAAAATATAATCAAATTTTAATATAATAAGTGAAATATATAAATAAATTTATAATGTTAGTCGCTTTGCCATCTAGTGCGACTTTGAATTTCTGGAGATAGTAACAGAAATTCCATTCCATGAGATTCTGCCTTGTTCATATATAATTAGCGAAGTGAGACGTTTGATAAATAAAGTATGATATTTACTTTATAATGTGAAATATAATTAATTTAATAGAATAATTGAAATATGTAAGTAAATTTAATATGTTGGCCGCTTTGCCCCCAAGAACAGTTTTCGATGTCTGGAGATTGTAACAGAAATCCCATCCCATGATATTCTGCCGTGATCATAAAAAGTGAATTAAGTGATCGTATCTATACATTTGCAAGTTTCTCTGTTAATATATCGGGATTTTTAGTTCGGTATACAAAACTACACCGTTCAATCGATTGCTACGAAAATTGGTACACTTATTATTAGGATAAAATATAGCCAACTCCGTATTTTTTATTTCAATTAAATAACTGATTCAAAAAGTATTAGCCCTTTATCTACCGAAGGTACTTGAAAGCACCGTCCTTTAATTTTCATTAATTGTTACAACAATGCAATAATCATAATTTTTATTGCTTATACCCCTAAGTTTGCTCTTAAGCTATCAGAAAAAAATAATCTGAAACAGACTTTCTATGTAATTCCTAATGAGGTAGATAAAGCGTTAAATAAAATCCCTACTTTAACAGTCCCATTTAATATTATATATATGGGGTGTCACAGAAGTGCAACGGCAAACTTTAAAAAACAAGCATTATGGTTTTTCTTAACACTTACCTCCATGTATGAATGTTATTGACTGCATATGCAGGGTGGACTTTTTTTATATTCTTTTCATACCACTATTTCTAAAAAATAAAATGTATAATATATTTATGCAGGTAAATCTGCACTGGCCTGCATAAGTTCATTATAAATTTTGTGTCGTGCACACTTGCCAACATACTAATTCATATTCCATAGTATTCTTAGCCCCGCCTTCTTTTTAACACCGGTATCTTTTTAGAGTATTTTCTCTTTATTTAATCTTAATTGCATTTCCAAAATATTACTCTAAAAATTTACTGGTGTGAAAAAAAGGGCGGGACTAACAACACTACGGAATATTAATTAGGATGTTGGCAAGTATGGTTGTGGAAACAATGGGGCGAAAATAATAAAAAAATATTTTCGCCTGTGCCAGCCGCACGTGTCATGATTCGTACGGCCACGCCTTTTTTCAAAGAATCTCCTACCAGTATTTTTATGCAATATATTTCTTTTTAAGTTTTAAAGCTTTTGTAATATCAGAATTTGCTAAAAAATAATGCTGGTGCAGAAAATTAAGAAAATTCAAGGCCTGTACGATTTATGTGTGTAATCAGGGGTTATAGTCTCCGCCTATTTTTTCAGGACACTTTTATAAATGAAAATTTTATGCTTTTTTTTTCCATCACTACTTTTATACAATAATTTCTATACTGTTTAATCACGACATAATACTTTGCAGATTTCTCTAAGAAAAAATGGTGGCAAAAGAGGGGAAATTTTCTCATCTTTGAAAGTGTCGTGAAAAAAAGGCGGAGAAAACGACAAGTGTATGTAGTCTAGTTTTTTGGTTATTTGTAACTTCGCCTACCTTGTAAATTCTAAAATCTTATACTATCCATCATTTCACAAAATCAAATACGATATTAGCATTAATACAACCAGTGTTTTAAATATATCGCTTAGAAAATCGCTTAGTATATCTTTTTATGTAATAATTTGCACGAAAAAAATGTTTGTTAAAAATTCAACATTTAAAAGCAACGCCCACATCTGTTAAAAAATAACCTAAAACACCAGTTCTTAAAAGTTCTTATTTCTTTTCTAATATAAAATATATTAATATGTTAATAGTATAATACAAATGTGTAGATAAATTTATATTTCTTCCTATATAATATTTCTATTTTTGTATTGCTTTTAGATTTTGTCCTTATATTTATTAGCTACATAAACAATTTCTCGCTTTGTTACAAAAACTGGTTTTAAACACAAAAACTCAATATGAAATTTCGCATTGTTAATTTTGGCTAATTTAGTATTGCACTTAAATGAACAGTGACAATCCAAAGCTTAATTATAATCTGTTTTTTTTTTTTTTCTTTTCTTAGATTTTTGAAACATTCCGACAAGGTTGAAAAGTGTTCAGGACTCCGGTTTGTCTGTCTGTCTCTCTGTATGTCGACGCTCTAACTTTCGTAAATATTATTAGTATTCCTTGAAATTGATATATGTTATTCAAATTTTTTATGATATGTTCCCTATTCAAAATAATTATACATATATATATACAGTACTACTGGTTTATGTAAAGGAACACCCAAAAAAATTTCATTGCATTATGTTGTAGGAGAAGTATATCTATAAAGCATATTTTAGTACCTTTATATCGCACAAAACATAATGAAGTTAACATGTATTATTCTTATGTAAAAAAGATTTTTTACACAGAATATGGTATGGTATGCATCAATGATTCATTTACAGGGCGACACAAAACTGCTCAGCTATGATGGGTTATACGTTTCTGATTGGAAATTGTTGGAAGCATATTTTAAGTTGTGTTCAGTACCTTTAAGGCTTTCCAACACAATTTAAAATTAATTATGTTTTCCATTCGTCTATCATACTGTCGCACCTTCTTTCTGTGTGCGTTCTAATTTACATAGATATTTTTAGAACACATTGAGACTGACACATATTATTCAAATTCATTAAGGCAGTTTCTCGGTTTAAAATGATATAAATATCGCAACTGATTTGTTTTCGAGAACTCACAAAAGGTTTCTCTCATACATTATAAACTGTGATAGGGGATATTTTTTAAAGTATTATATTTTAATGTCTTTATATTGCACAATGCAGTTTAGTGTGATTAAAATACTTAAAACGATATCATTGCAAAGTTATGTATGATTAATATAATTTAATAACTTACTGGACCCCGCAAAGTTATTTGTATACTGGGATAAAAATGGAAAATTTTCAATGTATATAGTGGTTTGATGATTTTATTTTAATGCACTAAATGGTGGGTCTGAAAAGATTAGACGATATACACCGCTACTTAAAAACATATTTTCAACGTCTCTTAGAAATAAAATTGTGTAGATACTTTTGTGAGATTCTTTACTGCATAGTTAAAAATAAATACATTCTTATAGCTTTGCTGTTTTTAGACAATATACAGGGATGCGCAAAATAATTTTTTATTCATTTTATTTATCTATTTATTTTTTTAAGTATAGCTATAAAGACATATTTGAAAGTTTTCTCTCTCCGCAATAAAAAACAAAATGTATTGTGTCTTTCTGTAAGGAAAATGCACTGGAAATTATGGGAGATGACGTTTAAGTAGAGTTCGAACCGCATGATATTTCTTTTTTGCTTCTTTTTACAGGGATGGAACACGGGCGCAGAATTCATACCGGTATTTGTTTAAGAAATTTCTCTACCTATAATATCGTTGATTTAAGAAGAAAATTTTCTTACATTGATAGTGGTATGAGTTCTGCGTCCGTGGAACCTGTTTATATATATATATATATATATATATATATATATATATATATATAAAAGAGTAAACTGACTGATTCACTGACTGATTAACTGACTCAACACGGTTGTGGCGATCCTATGGGAGATAGAGTCACAATTTTTGGTGAGCAGGTTGATTTTAGGACCCTGACGCTCACTAAGACGGGATTTTGCGAAATACCCCCCCGTTCCCCCCCCGGGGGGAGAAGGCAAAAATAACCTTTATAAGCATATCTCGGCTCCAAATTGCTTCACGGTGAAGAAATTACAGATGGGGAGACTAGACTTGAATACAAAAAAATCAATTTCTGCGATTTTGGAATTTTGGATTTTTAAGGGGGGTAGGGGGTAAAAATGTGATTTTTGGGGGCGCATAAGGCAAAAATACATTTATAAGTACAACTCGGCACCAAATTACTTCACAGGGAAGAAATTGCAGATGGGGAGACTAGGCTTGAATACGAAAAAATCATTTTCTGCGATTTTGGAATTTTTGATTTTCAAGGGGGGAAAGGGGTGAAAATGATTTTCGGAGTTGCTGAAGACAAAAACACCTTTATAAGCATAACTCGGCTCCAAATTGCTTCACGAGGAAGATATTGCAGATGGGGAGACTAGACTTGAATACAAAAAAATCATTTCTGCGATTTTGGATTTTTGGATTTTTAAGGGGGAAAAGGGGTGAAAATGATTTTCGGAGGCGCAGGAGGCAAAAACACCTTTATAAGCATAACTCGGCTCCAAATTGCTTCACGGTGAAGAAATTGCAGAGGGAGAGACTAGACTTGAAAACAAAAAAAAAAAAATTTTCTGCGATTTTGGAATTTTGGATTTTTAAGGGGGGAAGGGGCTATAAATGATTTTCGGAGGCGCATAAGGCAAAAACACATTTATAAGTATAACTCGTCTCCAAATAACTTCACAGTGAAGAAATTGCAGATGGGGAGACTAGACTTGAATACGAAAAAATCATTTCCTGCGATTTTGGAATTTTGGATTTTTAACGGGAGAAGGGGGTTTAAATGATTTTCGGAGGCAAATTTAGAAAAATACGGATTTTCGAGTAAAAGTAATGGCTCAAAGATGTAAAAAAAAAAAAAAAAAAAGAAACCGCCAAGCGTCTTCTTGAAAATATTTGCAAAAACTCATTTTTTGATTTTTTCCGATTTATTTTTAGGGGGGGGGAGGGGGGGGGCAAAAAAATAAAAATAGTGTCAGATCGTTCAAAATTGGTACATAGAGGTTTTCGATACTTACAAATCGATTGCGGATATTTTCGAATTTGTAAAATTATTAGGAGGGGTGGGAAGGGGGGCAGTATGGGGGGGGGGGCTATGGGCAAAAACAAATAGAAATACAGTTAGGCTGTTCAAAATTGGTACAGATAGGTTTTAAAGGCCTGCAAATCGAATGGGTATATTTTCGAAAGTGTAAAGTTATTAGGAGGGGCGAGAAGGGGGTAGGGGAGAGGGGGGGGGGCAAAAAAATAAAAGTAGAGTTAGATCGTTTAAAATTGGTATATAGAGGTTTTCGATACTTACAAATCGAATGCGGATATTTTCGAATTTGCAAAATTATTAGGAAGGGCGGGAAGGGGGGGTGGGCAAAAACAAATAGAAATACAGTAAGGCCGTTAAAAATTGGTACAGATAGGTTTTAGAGGCCAGCAAGTCGAATGGGGATATTTTCGAAAGTGTAAAGTTATTAGGAGGGCCGGGAAGGGGGGGCGAGGGGCAAAAAAAATAGAATAGAGTTAGAGCATTTAAAATTGGTATATAGAGGTTTTCGATACCTACAAATCGATTGCGGATATTTTCGAATTTTTAAAATTATTAGGATAGACGGGAGAGAAGGGGGCGAAGGGGAAAATAATAGAAATAAGAGTTAGAGCATTTTGGGAATTTTTTCCGAAGGCAGTGAGAACCCGGTGCGACATTTTTCCTAATAAGATTTTTTTTCTGTTTTTTTTTCACGTTATAAAAATTAATGCAATTTTGAGAATTCAGTAATTATAGCGATTCATTTAAAAATAGGGACCAGCGAAGCGGGCGTTGCCTGCTAGTTTAGTATATTTGCATTCTACCAGGCCCTTGAAAACGTTAGAATGCAAATTATGCTTTTTTCTCATTCCAATTTCCAATATTCATTTCGATTTTTCTTTAATTCTTTTTAGATTTGATATGGGTAGTCTTCGCTTATGATCCGAATAATTGTTTTAATACTGTAGTTAATTCATCTTTAAATTAAAAAAAAAAATTGCACTGATATTATTATATTAATGTATTACTATATATATATATGTATATATATATATATATTACTATAAGTTATATTACCGTATAGGCATTTTAATCACGTCTCCTTTGTTAGTCGATAAAAGGAGGAGACTTAATACTTAAACTGCAGTAGATTCCTGTACGATGCAGGGCAGGGTTGTCAAGTAAGCACTACAATATTATTTTTTAACATTACTACATTTTTTAGAGCACCAATCTATTCGTTCAGTTACACCAGATTCAGTGGTGTTAACATATATAGTTTTTACCTGGCAACCCTGTCCTCGCATTGTACGGAAGTGTACTTAATATTTTAGTGCAAACCTAGTATTTTGAATTTATATATAACTTTAATAATGCTTTTAAACTTCAAAAAAAAAAAAAAAAAAGGAGAAGAATTAGAAATGAAAAGAAAAAAACATAATAAACAGTCTTTTGAAGCTTTTCCTTCTTTATATTTTTATGAAAAAGAAAAGAAATCTTGAAATTGTCTATCGAAAAGGAATCAACAGCCTTTGATTTAACATAACAGATGAAACACGAGAATTAATGTAGATATAAATTACGCTAAAAAATATTACATTATTAATTCAAACGTTAAATATTAATGCTGTTATTGAATACACAAAAGATTTTTTTCATCAACGGCGTACGACAGTGGGTCAAAAGCCACTCCTCTTTTTATAATTTTAATTATCTTGAGGATAGCTGCTAAATTTCTTATGAATCATACATGAAACAATGCTTCAATGAAGCAATATCGCTTTTATATATGACAAACCTTTAAATACAAAAAAGAAATATTAACCAAGTTTGCAGAAGCAACGCATTGGTCAAGGTAACACTGCCTACGCAGGGTCGCTGCGTACTTACTTTTCACATCAGAACAATAAAATCTAATTAATAACAAAGACACACCTTCCCTTACAAATTTAAATCCAGTCATTGAAAAGAACATTTTCTTTATTTCAAACCACACTTAAAAGTAAAGGAATTTTTTAAATCATAAATTACAAAAATCTATCTTCATTATTTCGAGTACTTACTTCCTTGTTTTATACCTCCGGCTGTCCTACAAAATATATCTAAGCAGCTGGTAAGCCAAGCCCACTTTCTTTTTCTAAGGCCATTGAATAAATAACAGAAGTAAAATAGAGTGAAATATCTGTAAAATACCTCTCCTATTAACGGGCCAGTTTTTTCCTAGTACTACTAGTGACTGATAGGTTCTACTATCAACACTGGGAGACGGGTGTTGCCGGGTTCGAACCCAAGTAGTGAATATTGAATAGATGTTTGGAGTTAATATGAAACTCTCTTGAACACTGGCTAGGACTTCTTAGAACGACATAAATGGAGGCACTTCATTGGCGTCCACTCTTAGTTCCCTACTGCAAACAATTGATCTTAAACTCTACACCACTACATATACATAGTCTCAAATTTACCTCGTAGAATTTGATGTTAATTTAACTCCATTAAACGTCCATGTACAATTGCGTACATTCCTTTAAGAGATGCCTCATCTAAAGTGGCTGGCAGCCTAACTAGATGTTTTTCTAAAAAGAAATTTATTTTTAAAATTACTCCTTACTTAATATATATATACATATGCGAAAAATCAAATAAATAATTCTTCTTTTTTTTTCTTTCTTTCTTTATAACTGCAAAAGTAAGTATTAAAAAAAAAATTTAAATAATTTTTGGAAAACGAAAATGAAATTAACAGTTGAGAACTTTCTAAATGTGAAAACAGAATAAATAAATAAATAAATAAATAAGTAATGAGTAATTTTAGTAAGAAATCTTAAAACGACGTTCTGACAAATTAAGGGAACTCTTTATCTTTAATTTTTGTTGCCGAAAGCCAAGTCCGATATTATTATATGGGGAAATATTCCCCATTTTGTAACTCATTATCTAGTACATATTTTTATTTTCCTAACATGCTGCGTAAGAAAAGTATTGTAATCATATCGAAAACTTAATTTTGAGATATAGATATATCTACACGTTTTGAAGTCTCCTGAGTTCGTTATCGCTATATTTACGGTGATATGTATGTGCGTGTGTATGTATGTGAGTGAACACGCTAGCGTCTAAAAGCTTTGTTCGAATGAGCTGAAAGTTGGTACATATGTTGTAAGTCGCCGTAGCACAAACCCTATGCATTTTGGTGAATATAGTTTTTTTTTTTTTTTTTTTAATTAAAGGACACATCATTATAGCCTACGGGCTCAAATTATTTAAAGTGCGATAGTGTCTAAACGACTTAATCAAATATACTGAAAACTTATACACATGTTATAGGTCACCGTCACACAAACTGTATTGATTCTGGTGAATCTATCACTAATAGTTTTTTTTTTTTTTTTTTTTTTTATAGAGACACAACAAAAAATTCTTCATCATTATGGTTTATAGGCTTAAACTATTTAAAGTGCAATAGTGTCTAAACGCCTTATTCAAATAAACTGAAAATCTATACACATGTTAAAGGTCACGGTTTTACAGGGACGCACATACACGCAAAAAAAAACAAAAAATAAAATAAAATAAAATAAAAAAATAAAAAAATGTATCATTATGGTTATGGTCTAAAATTATTTAAAATAAGATAGCATCTAAATAAGTCATTCGTTTGAGCTGAAAATTTATATAAATGATATAGGTCACCATCGCACATACTGTATAGATTTTGGTAATTCTAGCACTTATAGATTTTTACAGGAACACAAAGAAAATTTCTTGAAAATTAATATAGATATTACATGTCATTGTCACACGAAATGTGTGCATTTTAGAGAATCTAGTATTTATAGTTCTTTTTGTAAGGACACAGCGATAATTTATTTACTATTATGGATTTATGGCCTCAAACTTTAAAGTACGATAGCGTCTAAAAGCCTTATCTGATGGAGCTGGAAATTTATATACATATTGTTGGTCACTGTCGCACGAACTCTATGGATTTTGGTGAATCTAGCGTTTATAAATTTTTATAGAGACACAACGAAAAATTCTTTATCGTTATGATGTATGGGATCAAATTATTTAAAGAACAATAGCGCGAAACTAAACATCCTACTATATGGAGAAAAATACTGACGCACCCTACTATAATTTTCTCTTTTGTTTATTTAATGACTTCTCTTACTTTACTTTAACGATACAACTGTTGATTACTTAATGTTCAGAAAGTCGAGTGGAGTCACTCCAGATTTTTTAATTATTTCGTTTTTATATATATAAAAAAAAGCACAGAACTATTAAATTGGTTATCATTTTTTAAAAATTGATTTTTCTTTTTTTTTAATTTTTAATATTTTATTTTGAAGGTGTAAAATGCAAATTTTTTCTACGTGAAATTTTGCTTTTTATGGATTTAAAATAAATATAGAAAATTTGTAATGGCATCACTCGACTTTCTGAACATAAAGTAATTAATGGTTGAATAAATAAAGGAAAGTAAGAGAAGTCGTTAACTAAACAAAAGAGAAAATTATAATATTGCGTTTCAGCCTGTTGTTTAATTTTATGTTATTGCTCATCAAATAATTTGAGCACATATATCATAATGATAAAGAATTTTTCGTTGTGTCCTTGCAAAGATCTGTAAAAGCTAGATTCTGCAAAAAATCATACAGTTCGTGCGACGGTGATCTACAACATGTATGCAAATTTTCAGCTCTTTCGAATAAGGGGTTTTGACTCTATTACGCTTTAAATAATATTTTTGAACCCAAAGGTCATAATGATAAAAAAAATTTCTTTGTGTCTCTGTAAGAAAACTGTAAGTTCTAGATACGCCAAAATGAATAAAGCCCGTGCTGCGATGACCTATAACATATGTACCAACTTTCAGCTCAATCAATCGAAATGTTTAGATGCTATCATGTCAACTCGCATACATACGTACATACATGTATACATTACCATGCAAATATCAATACGAACTCAGGGGACATCAGAACGTATAGATATACGAAAATCTCAAAGTAGTATTTTCGTCATGATTACACAGTTGTCAGCCTTTCTAATTTTTAAATCAGAATTATCACCAGTATTTAAAAAAATGAATTTACCACATATATTTTTGACGATTAACTAAACTGAAAACATTTATAAAATGAAATCTCCCTTCAGAAACGGGAGAGTTGACAACTATGAATATATGTTTATCAATGTTCGAAAAGTAAAAGGAAAGTAAATTAAGAAAACAAGAAGTGGTTCAACTTAGTGTTGCCAGATTGGGGACTTTTTTTTTCAATAGTCACGAATAAATTTGAGAAGTGATATTTCATATACATAATAGATGATCAATTTTCGAAGTGATTATGCAAACGTCACAATTGATATTTAGTAGTGGATATTGAATAAAAAAAGTCCCCAATCTGGCAACACTGGTTCAACGGTCATAAATTTTCTGAACGGTAAAACGGAATTCAAAAATACATATTAGTTAATGAGTTAAAATGTGGCTTATTTTTCCATATAATAACATTGTCATTGGTTCCAGGTTACTATAAGCAAAGAGTCCCCTTTAACACTCAGACGATTTAGAAGATTTTCATTCGTATAAAAAGGTTTATATTTAATTTTTACTATCACATATAATTGTTGAATTCAAAATCTTTTTTTTACGCAAGATGCTAAATTTGAAACAGATTCTAAGTTGTAAATCTATTTTCTGCACGATTCTCTAATTAAACTTTTATTGTATCAAATTTTCAAAGAAATCTACGTTTTATATATAATCTATTTGGCTCGCATTAACACATCACAGTTCATCTCAGTCTATTAAGATTTTTTTTAAGTGGACTCCGTATTTTTTAACAAATATATACTTCCTTTTTGCTGTAAAAAATTTTCTTAACAATTTCTATATGGTCCCTTTTTTTCACCGAAGAAACAGTCTTTTAAGTTATATGGAAAAATGGCGTAATTCCTTTTTTTTTCATTTGTGTTATAATTCAGTTACTTCCAAGGGTGTAGTTAATCGGCTTTTCCTTATGGTTTTGTTGGAGCAAAAATAAAATCTTTCTAATTGACCAAATTTGTTTAGAAATGTCGTACGAAAGTTAAAAAAAGTGTAGTTTTTGAGAATTAACAATCGTAATTTTTTTCTTAATGTAGTATTATTGTAAGGTATTATACCTTATACATAGTATTATACCTTATTATTTGATTTACATTGCCCACATATTTCTTTAATAAAATGTTCAAAAATTTTACCAAGTTTGTCATTAACGCTCTTTAGATGAAATGATTAAACGTAGACTTTTATCTGTAAAAATTGTTTTATGGCAATAAAACTATCATTGCGAGGAAAACAAGTATTTCTTTTCTAAACCAGGAGGGTAAAGATACTTTTTCCTTTAGTCTCTCATATGAGACATTAATTTATTATTTCTAATATTGAAATAATGGGGAGTAATTCTATGGATTTTTGTTGTTTTTCATTATAAAGATAAAGATATATCAATTATCTTTAAAAAATAAAGTTTTTCGAATTCTGTTTTTTTTTTTTTTTTTTTTTTTTTTTTCAGTCTTCGAAAACTTGCGTTTTACTTATTAAAAAATAAAATTGGTCACAAAGGTAAAAGGCAAAATGTTCAAAGAGTAAAATTCAAAAAATTGAGTTTTCAAAACTTATACTTATTAATGAGATATCCTTATGAACAAATCCATGGGATTACGTAGGAAGGGAGAAAAAATGAATTTGACTGATGCGCAGATTTAAATTTCCCTTGTTTTAATAGCTATTTATTTATTTATTTTAATTTTACTCATAAAGCGTTCGCCACAAAAGACACAAATTTGCTAATAAATGAATAAAATAAAATAAAATAAATAAATAAATAAATAAATAAAATATAATAATAAAAAGAGGGTCAAAATTATTAATTTTAATGTTTAAAATATATAATTAATTTAATAAATGTGTTACTGAAAATTCGATGCAAACATATTGTCCATTTTGTTTGTTGATAGTTTTCGTATTTACTGATAAATTTGAATGCATACGAAGCTGTAATATTATCAAGTTGTCTGAAAATAGAAATATATTTAAAAACCTTGCTATGAATGTAGCTTGTGATATTTCTGCAACATTTTAAAAAGGAATGATCAGACGATCTGAGTGTGATGAAAACCTGTAAGCGCTATATAGTAGAAAAGCAATTGTGTTTCTTTTTTCTGAAACAAATATATCAACTCAACTTCGTAAAAAAAAAAAAAAAAAAAAAAAAAAAAATTGGTTTAAGCTAAACGCACCAGTAGTGGACCCTGTACCAGTAGTGGACACTTTTAATTTTAAACTCGGAAAATAAGCTACCTAAAAATTCTAAAGATTCGAACAATGTTCAGGAAGGGAGTTATAGTCCTTTACTGTTAAACCCTTTAACAAAAAATAATTCCTGCCATTACTTTTAAAATAATGTTAGTTTAACTAAAAAAATTGGCACTTTTTGTGATTTTGACATTTTCTTCTTATCACTTTGAATAAGGAAATGGAATTTTATTTGCTCGCTCTCTGCTTATTTGTAACTGATTTCTTCTACCTTTTGCTTTTATATGACTAAAATAAGTATGCAGAATTCATTTATTGTGCTATGTTTTAAATCTTGTAACTACACATAGTATTTTTATGGATATCCACTACTGGTGCCAAAAAATGTCATCATGACAAATAGTGGACAGCCCTGTCCATTACTGGCTCATGTGACTTTTAATGCCAGATCCAGTAGTGGACACAATTCTGTAATCTAGCAATTTTAGAGTTGAATTTTAAAGCAAAAATTCAAAGGGGTCCACTACTGGGTTTTTAGTGTGTCCACTACTGGCTCATTTTAAACTCTTCATCTTTTTCATTTTTTACATATATAAATGCTAAAATTAGCAATTTTCATAATACAGTAGTGTTAAGGAAGAGTTAGTAAAGGTCTGGAATATTAATTATTTTTTGAAACTCTAAAATTTAGGAAATTACACAAAAAATAGCCGGAAAATGTCCTTAAAGTGTCCCCTACTGGTGCGTTTACCTTATTTATTTATTTTTTTTTCAACAAACGACTGATTACCAAATATTTGCTCATCATTTTCAATAAACTTTAAGTAAACATAAGTGATTTTCGGTATATGAGGGGTTCTCATATTTTTCTTTTGATAGTTCCAATAAGCTTTGTGAATTATATTATGCCTATCTTTTTCTGATTCAACCTGAAATAGTTAAAGAGAGTCAATCTTAGAACAGCAATTGTATATCTTATCAGCAGCCGATGAACGAATGATTGTATGTAATTTTGTATGATAAACTTTTTACTTAGTTTATAATTATTACTTTTTTCTCAACTGTGCGATTTGGTACCGAATCTATATTCATCATGTTTAATAAACACTATATAAACGTAAGTGTTTATATAAAACGTTTTAGTCCTTTTCTTCTGTGAACTTTGATTTACTATGGACTATTTTGAGAATTGAACTTACTCTGTCTGCCTCATCTTGGATCTGTACTTGCACCACGCTTTGAAAACATATCACAAAAAGTTCTTCAATTAACAATTACAAGAACAACAAAAATAACTAAAATAATGATAAATAAATAAATACATAAATAGAAATAAGACTGGCATCATGTGGCCACTACAAGACCTTTCTTCTATATTAGTCCGATAGAAATTAACGCAGTGTAAATTATTTATTAAAATTATATTCCATTTTAAATGCAGACGATTTTTATCTCAGAGAAGTGCAACACCAAATCCCGAATGAAAGTTTCTAAATTTATTGTTTCTTTAAAAAGGAAAAAGATTCATAACCTCGTTTTAAATTATAATAGTTCTATTTCTCAACCATTCATCTTAAAGGTAATGACGAATTCTTTTGAATGAAACCCATACTGAAAACTTAGTCGACGGGATATTGAGTGTACTTTTAGAAAAGTAAGTGAAATTTTGTATTGTGTGTCCTCTACATATTAAAACGCGCAATAACTTTGATTTTTTCCAACGATAATACCCTATTTTGATGTTATATTTCAGTTTCCGAGGTCTCGGCACTGCAAAAAATTACATTAGTTATACCGGGTGTCCCATAAATCTGTAGACATTTCAAAAATTCATAAAATTGGACAGAATTGGTAGAATTGAACGAGGTTTGCGAAAAAGTTACTCTCGTAAATGTAAATAGGGATTTTTTTTTTTTTTTTTGAGAAAGAAAAAAATAGTAGTTAAAATTTTAGTCGATAAAGGGTGCTGTACGTGAGCAAATCGCACATTTCCGGGAAAAACTATATCTTTTTGCATGCAAATATTTATAAGCATATAGATTCTATTCTGTGTGTCCGCCATCATCATAAATTACAATTTGTAAGGGAGTTACAATTCCGCTAACTGCAGCTTCAGCCGGTAGTTCTTACCCCAGGGAAAACATCTTTACCAATAATACTTTATCTACCAAGTCATCATCGCAATTAAAACTTCATGTATGCTCAAGTAGAAGGCAAAATAAGAAATAAGCTGTTTTAATCATAAAAACATGCAATTTACAGGACTCTGATTTGCACATTTCTCGTTAAGCATCCCTGTTGCGTCCTCTATCGACAAAAAAATTAACTTTCTTTTTCTTAAAAAAAAAAAAAAAAAAAAAAAAAAAAAAAATCCCCTTTTACGAGAATAACTTTTTCGCAAATTGTGTTCAATTCTTCCAATTCCTTCAATTTTTATGAATTTTTAAATTGTCTACAGACTTATAGTACACCCGGTATTTTTTTTTATAGAGGTATGAGCGTTTAAAGTTTGAAGCTGTTAATGTTAAAATTATATTACAAACTTTTATTCATATCATTACAAAAGTAACTTTAGTAATATATATATATATATATACTAGCAGACCCGGCCACGCGTTGCTGTGGCTATGTTATACGTTGAATTATAATGTAGTAAAATATTCAATATATTAAAATTATTATTTACGAATAAAGACCATCCTTGATAACATCCTTGATCTTAGCAGACTTAGCCCGCTTCGCTGGTCCCTATTTTTAAATGATTCACTATAATTAAAGAATTCTCAAAATTGCATTAATTTTTAACATGTGAAAAGAAAAGAGAAAAAAAAATCTGATCGGGAAAAATGTTCGACACTCATAATGAATCCATATATTATCGAAAGGAAAATGATATAAAATACAAAAAAATCTTCTCTCATTGGTGGAATAATCTGTTCGGACCCCCACTGCCTGCGGCAGTGTATACCTGCGCAAACCATGCGCACCGTTTCTTCATCCACCGTTCCCGCCCTTCTTAATAACTCTATACTTTCGAAAATATCCGCAATCGATTTATCGGGCCTTAAAACTTAATAATACTAATTTTCAAAGTTCTAACTCTTATTTCTATTATTTTGCCCCTTTGCCCTCCCCCCTCCCACTATTCTAAATAATTTTACAAATTCGAAAATATCTACAGTTTATTTGTAGGTGTCAAAAACCTGTATGCACCAATTTGAACGATCTAACTATATTTTTATTTTTTGCCCCTCTGCCCCCCTTCCCGCCCCTCCTAATAAATTTACAAATTCGAAAATATCCGCAATCGATTTGTTGGTATCAAAAATTCTATGCACCAATTTTGAATGATCTAACTCCATTTTTATATTTTGCTCCTCTGCCCCCCCCCCTTACCCGCTCCTCTTAATAATTTTACAAATTCGAAAATATCTGCAATCGATTTGTACGTATCAAAAACTTCTATGTACCAATTTTTAGCGATGTAACTCTATTTTTATTTTTTTGCCCCTCCGCCCCCTTACCCGCCCCTCCTAATAACTTTACACTTTCGAAAATATCCTCATTCGATTTGCAGGCCTCTAAAACCTCTCTATACCAATTTTGAACAGTCTATCTGCATTTCTATTTTTTTTTTTTTTTTTTTTTTTTTGGTTGTTGTTGTTTGTTTGTTTGTTTGTGAAATCACGTTTTGCCCCCCCCCCCCTTTTGGGAGGCGAATTTTGCAATAAAAACTATCCTATCTCTCAAGTTGGACCAAATTGCACACAGTGTCCAAATTTCATTAAAATCGGCTCATTAGTTTAGGAGTTCATCGCGGACAAACATAATAAATTTTATATATAAAGATATATATATATATATATTAAATTATAAAGTTTTGATCAATGAAGCACAAATAAGTAAAAAACAGGATTAATTTCACTGTATTATCTTCATTATAATATGAATTCAATTTACACTTCAGTCTAAGTAACACGTGGCCGGCTATGCTAACACCAAAAATTTAAAAAGTGGAAATAATTGAATTATACGAAATTTATTAATAGGTTAAAAAGTTGAAGATTCTTTGTGTAGATGGCAGCACCAAATATATTTCAGCTTTCATTTCAACCCAGTCGAAAGGTATCGACATCTGTTAGAATCATTTGGAGTTAACAGATAATTGTGACTGTCAAATAATAACAGACAAATAATTAGCAATAAATTAAAATTGCGACTATAATTTGAGATTTAAACTATCCTATCTCTCAAGTTGGATCGAACTGCACATGGTGTGCGAATTTTATTATAATCGGTTAAGTGGTTTAGGAGTCCATTGAGGACAAACATTGTGACACGAGATTTATATATATTAAGATATAAATTTATTTATTTATTTATTTAACGAGATGCAATAAAAAAACCCAAGCATAATCCATGATGACTTTTGATACAGAAAAGATATTTTAAATTATGAAAAATTTTAATAAATTTGTATTAACCCGGCAAGACGGGCGCCGTGAAACGTAACATGAGAACGGGCATGGGGTGTCAGCGCACCCCAAACATATTAAATAACCTAAATACGAAAAAAAAAATCTTTAGAATTCAATCTGTTAATGAAATTCGTGATAATTCCACTCTTTCTCGTGAAAATAAATAACTGAAATGTTCAATTATCGTTGTTTGAATATTAATAAAAAATAAATTAAAATCACTCACCTTTTTCCTCCTTGTTCGAAAAACTTAATTTTGGAGTGTTAAAACACCCCGTGCCCATCCTGCCGGATTAAGAGAATTATGAATTATAAACTATACAAATTTTTACATAAAATTAATCCAAGTGAATGATTCACTAAAAATATTTTTCATTCTGCATATTTATAGGAAATTTTTTTCCTGTATTTCCATGTTAAAAATTTAGAAAAAGCGGAATATCAATGCCACCTGTTGGAAGATTTTTATCAAAAGTTTATAGGCATTAATTTATTTCAACGTGTAACTACAATACATATCAATTTGTATCAATATCTATGCAGTGGTTCCTGAAATACAGTTGCCACAAAAGTTTTGTCACACACACGCTTGTACACACACATGGACAGATATTTTCTATAAATGGTGAAATCGTATTATATACACCTCTCAAAATGCATTAACCCATTGAAAACATGAAGTCGAAAATTTTTAGGAAACCAATAC
The DNA here is from genome assembly GCA_963930645.1 of Salticus scenicus. Lineage (NCBI taxonomy): Eukaryota > Metazoa > Arthropoda > Arachnida > Araneae > Salticidae > Salticus > Salticus scenicus. Next base: position 203,126,941 of record OZ005655.1, on the reverse strand, counting down.
TTTCTTTTATTGAATATAGAAGAAAGCAATAAAGTTATCGATTTTTCTATTTAAAAAAATATTTTTTAAGATGTCATTTATAGAGCATAAAACTGTTTTTCTTTGGATATTTGATGTTATCCTTTTCTGGGAAGGAAATCGACTGCAATATTAATAAATTATAATTTTAATAAATTATTTATACTAACTGAATTTATATAAGGAAATGTAAAATAAACTTTTGTGATAGTGACAACGTATTAGATTTTTTTTTTAACTTATATTTTTAGTTTGGTTTTGCATAAAAACGTGAAATCTGGTTTCTCAATATTGATTGTAAAAATCATATTCAATAATTAATTCTTACTTTAAAACAATAATTATAAGAGTGAATTGAAACTAGTATGATTGGCAACCACAAGACTTTCTTCTATACAATTTTACGCAGATTCATGCAGTACAAATTATTTATTAAATTATTGTTCATGAAAATTATTTTCCATGTTAAATGCAGACGATTTTTATCTGACAGAATTATAACACTAAATGCCGAAAGATAGTCAATTTTGTGCCAACATCATAATTCCTCCACCTCCGCCTTAAATAATAATAATAAAAAAATCTGTAACTTTGTTTTAAATTATCACAGATCTATGGTTCAACCATTCATTTTAAAGGTATTGCCGAGATCTTTCGAAAGATACCCATATTAAAAAGTTACACCACCTAGGGAATAAAGGGGGAGGGGGGAGCGATGCTCTCACATGCGCAAACATTTTTCTTCGTTTACTACTACTATTATCAATAATTCATATTAATTTTACAATAACACGTTAAAAATAATTCTCATTATGTACATTTATACGAAATTTTTTCCTATGCTGCAATGTTAAAAAAATCCCTTTTCGGCAAGCTTACGTTAATGTTACAATAGTAAAGAACTATTACATATGCATTAACATGCATACTTAGCCAACGGCTTTGTTCCCACATATTACATTATTTACGTCGCTATTCTATTTTTAAGAAATTTAATTATCAACTACTACTATTCATTCTTCTTAAAATTTTAGGCTAGATTTATTGGTCAGTAAATGTTTCAATTTTTAAAATCCAAGCTAATAATCATTTAACAAATAGAAGCTATAAATATGTACAATTTGGTGATAAAACTTGCGACTTAGCAATGAAATTTGTGATTTGACGGCAAAATCTGATAGTTGACGACGAAATTTTTGACTTGGCGACGGAATTAGTTAATTGATAACAAAATTTGGCAAGCTTGGCGATGAAAAAGTGCAGCTTTGGTGTCATTATATTTTCTTCCCACGCAAAAACCTGATATCTTTTCACAGACCAATATCTTGTATCCACAAGATAAAAAGTCAAAGGAAGCTAAAACGTATTAATCTCAATTTCAATCGTAAATTTAAATTTTTGCGTAAACTGCTGTTCTAAACTATTCACCACAAACGATATTTTTACCAAGACTAACGTATTTTCTTAATTTTATATTTTTAAATGATTAATTAAAGCTGTTACCATGGTCTTTATATTTTCAGCTATCTTTTTTATTACGATTTGCACGTGATGTAAGCATCAGATTATAAATTTAAGCAATTAAAGCTAAAGTAAAAGTCGGCTTCATTACAATTGACGAAAAATCACTTTTTAACGTAACTTTTAAGCAATTGAAGTTATCAAAAAAGTTTAAATACAAAAATTGTTCTTTAGGGTAAGGCGGTAATTCGCCTGATTTGAAGTACTTTCCTATTTTCAATATTAAAGAAATTATGGGCAAATGAAAATTTCCACCCCCCACCATTTCCACCCCCTTTGATCTGGATACCCCATCTACGAACTCGACCGAGATTTTTACTGTCCTGACAACATATCCCCAGCTGGTTAAATTTAAATAAAAATTACTCCAGTTATCGTGTTCACAACTTAACATGGGAAAAAGCGTTATATATATATATATATATATATATATATATAAACTTTTGAACGGAGGGTGGTTTTGGGTTCTAGGGGTCATGATCGGTGAAGATATGAAGAAATTTTATAGAAAGTGTCATGAGAACCATTGCAATAGGTAGATCTCCTATAAGGAATCTGACTAAAATTTAGAAAGAATAGGATCAGAGGGCCACCTGTTGAGTGAATGATCCCCAAATCTAATCTGCCTGTTCGCTCTCTAACTTTCGTAAATATTCACAGAATTTCTTGAAATTGATATACGTTATTCAAGTTCACTACGGCATATTTCCGATTTAAAATGGAGTAAATGTGACAACTGGTTTATGTACAGAGATACCCCAAAAAATTCGAAATCATTACGTTCTATGACAGTTATTTCTATAAATCACATTTTAATACTATTATTTTGTACAAATCATAATGAAATTAACATTTATCATTCATATGCACAAGAAATACTTTTTATAGAATATAGTAATGATTAGCATTAAGATATACAGGGCCACTCAAAAATATTCTGTTACATTAAGGGATACAATCGGAAAACTTTGGAATTACATTTCCGTTTATGCTAAGAGTTTTTCATACTTTCCAACAATATTTACAAGTGATTATGAGTTCAGTTAGTTTATTTGTTTGTATTTTACTTCCGTCTGCCCATTGTGTGAACATGTTAGACAAAGTACATTGAATGTTAAACGATGCAATGAGTGCGTACAGTTGGAGAGAGTTAATAATCTAAGCGAACCGCATGATTTTTCGTTATGTTTTTATTTTAAACCCCTATTTTTTTTGGGGGGGGGGGGGGAAAGTACATGATGTACAAAAATAGAAGTCATTTTTGGTTTGAAATCATTTAGTACAACCTTTTATCTGGTTAAAATAATGTAAGCATGAGTGCAATGAGAAAGCAGTAAATGTTGCTGCACTGTGCTTACCCTTTTTGTACGATGAAAACTTTTGCTAAGCAATTACAACCCGAAACAACTGCTGTCGAATAGTTTGTTCCTTTCATGATTTTAATTTGTAAGTGAATATAGCCACATTATCTTAACATAATAGTATATAGCAGGGAACGAAACTTAAATATGAATTCTGCTAATTACCTTTTGGAAATAAAATATATTACATATAAATAAGTTTCTTAATCTAAGTATATAGAACTTGTAAATTTTCTGGCAGATAAAAGAGTTCTGTGAAATGATACCGAGCTTCTGCTAGCTTTAGGGGTTAATCGGATCTTGGATTAATTACAGTTCTATACAATACTATAGTGTACAGTACTCTATAGTATAGTACTGTGAGAGTACAGTACTCTATAATCACGAATATAAAGAAGCCAAAAAAGGACTGTTTATAACTATTTACAAATACACGCACTCACACGGACGTAGTAAAATCATGCATCACATAAATTATGGACCACTTCCCCCTAATTTATATTTTTTATGTCATTAATTTCAACGCTGACAGAGTATCTTGTATTATTTGTTCATGATTATATAAAGAAGAATGCATTATTTGAAACCTTTAACACTATACAAATTCCAACTTTTACACTTCATGCCTACTTCCCACTAATCACGATTGTACAAATACAATAGATTTTACTCACTATTTTAGATTTGGCTGACCCTCGAAATAGCATTTAGATGTTAGCATAAAATTGTTATTAGATTCATCCGTTGTAAATTTTGTCCATAAAAGAAATATATAATTTCAGTTTCAATGGAAAGGGAAGCCCACTTATGTCAGGTTTATAATCTTCCCTTGAAAGCATGTATCTATTTCTTATTTTGTTAAACACAGGTATTTCTATCTTACCACCCATATACTACCAACTAGGAGGTAAAATACAGTTCTATGCGGTACCCTAAAAGCACAAACATAAAGAAGTCAAAAAGTGACTATTTATAATTATTTACGATAACCCGCTTTCACCTCACACTAGCTACCATGGACATCATCCTAAATATGGCGGATGTAGGAGGGTTCCACCACCCATTTTTTTCCTCTCTTTTCACAGTGACGCTGTCCGCCTCTTTTAGCAAAACCACAACAGCACTGGCGGTGTTTGTTTAATCTTCAGAAAGAAAGAGGGTAGCCACTACTTGATGAAATCGTCATCTCTACCTGGGCGATCCAGACCCTACCTTAACAATATTCCCACATTCCCCCTGGCCCCTCCCGTAGACCTTAATGATGGAGCGGCTTGTCTACACAATGCCTGTTTAAGGGCCCGCTTTTGTAAAGACGGCAAAATAGAAAGTGACTTTTTCCCAGAAGAAAAAAAAAATGTTCTCATTCATAGAAATGGTCATTCATGTTGTAGCTCAGGTAAGTTGCTGTCCTCAAGGTTTTACCCTTGAGGCATCTTTCAAATGCAGAGGGTCTGAGAACTTTTTGTTGTTAATTTCAAACAATGTCAGTAGAAAAATTAGTTTGTTCTATGCATGAAAACGACAATTGTTTAATGAATTAACTCTATTTCATGTAATGCCAAATGATTAATTCATCAACACTTACCTGTTTTCGGTTTTCACAAAGAGTGCAGGATATTTTTAATTTATTTTAGTAGCATTTTGTGACTTATTTAGCTGATGAGTTAATATTCATAGTTGTTAGTAAGGTCTGATTAACGCACGGGTCAATTAAGCCATAGACCAGGGGCTTTTGACTTGGTGTGTGGTGGAGAATGGATGAAATTTCGTTTACAGCTAAAAATTTTTTTATCTAAAATAAACAAAAGTGCTCTTGAAAATAACAATCCTGAAAAATTTAACTTCCGAAAAATGAAATGTTTTACAATGACAGTATTCTATTAAAAAAATTAATTTTTGGATGAAATAGTGAGTAGAAAAATTTTAAAGCTTTTTTTCCCAATTAGAGTTGTAAATTCCACGAGAAAAATAGTAGGTAGGGAGCCGAATGTGTATTGGGCCCTGAGTCCACTTTCAGTTTGATCGGGCTCTTGTTATCAGGAGTAAAATCTAAATGTTTTCAGAAGATTCTCATTGTAAGACTCCCATATGCCTTTTTCATGGTACAGACAAAAGTATTTAGGCATTTTCCAATTTTTACGTGGATAAAGAAATAATAATGGATTCTCTTGGAATTTCAGGGGTGATCAGAGAATTTTAAACCACATTTATTTCAATGATGGTTTTTGTTCTGAATCCCAAAAAATTACCAGTTACAAATCAAAGAAAAGAAATTTTGGGATCCTGCTATAGGTTTCTTTTAATTATCTACATATATTCATTTTTACCGAAATAACACATATATATTCATAAATATATAAATTTCTTTACAAAAATTTGCCCGATTTTTATTATAACATGCAGGGTGCCAAAGCAGGATACTCAAAGTAATGCCTGATTTATTTATTTATTTATTTATTTTTTTATTTTCGAAAAGCTTGACATACTACATTAAACACAATATACTGCAGTCACAAGTATAAAAATATTAAATATCTGATGAAATATGAACTTTTTAACTAAGTATTTTTTTAGCTGCACTTGCACAATCGCTAATAAAATTTCTTTTGAATAAGTTATTAGACAAATGTATTGAGCAATCAACGTAACTGTATCAGGGCCCGATTAACTTAATGTGAGGCCCCAGACACACATATTTTATTGGGATCACGCCACCACCCTTCTTGCATTGAAAAAAAAAAAAAATTGTTACAATATTTATGCATTAAAAGCAGAACTTGTTAATAAAATGTGCAACTCAGGTGCTGAGGCATGTGCCTCATATGCACCTGCAATAATCAGGATCTGAATTGTATTATAATTAAATTAATCAAAATAAAACATTGAGTAAAAACTCTATTTCATTTTATTTTATTTAGTCTTATTATTATTATCAGAGAAGCAAAAATTTAGTTTAATCTATCGAAAACAAAATTTTTGAAATTTCAGGATATTTGCTTGGAGTTTTTGGGTAAGAATCTTTATATCTTTAACTAATAAATTATGCAAAAGGAATTTTGTTTGCGATTGCGCATGTACAGTTAAAAATTATTCAATAAAAATGCTTATATTTAATCATATATATGCTAATTTTATATTCAGATTGCAGTATGTTGAATCTAATGTAGTATATTAAGTTTTCTAAAAATGGCATGCGTGCTATAATAACAAAAACGGGTATTTTTAATTTAATTAATTTATTTTTAATTTCTTAAAAGAATATTTATATTTTCATGAATATACGTATTATTCAGATACAAATGCATACAGATAATTTAAAAAAGCCTCCAGATTATTTCAAGCATTATTTTTTACAGAATGATCATCCCGAATATACATTTTTCCTTTAAATTGTTATTCGTCCTTTTTGTCAGCAAGAGGAAACAGTCGTTTAAATTTATGGGGTAATGTTTCTTTACACTCCTGACGTTCCAAAACAAGTCATCAAGTATTTCTTCGGATATTCGTCAAAACATCAAAATTAGAAAGCGTGTCCAAACACTTTTGTTCCTACAGCGAATATTTAATATAACTACTTTGGAAAAGTAATATTTAACCTACACTGGCTTACAGAATTAAAAGAAAAACCTACTTTCCCATATTCTTTTTCTGTGCCTAATTTTCAAACAAATTAACATATGAACATAAAATTTGGATAGAAAGTCTGTCACCATGTCATTAATCGAATGTTATATAGCTTTTCTATAAGTAATAACTTTTAACTAATAAATATTAAATTTTTCACAAAAATAAGTTTTGGGAAAAGTAAAAAAAATCAACCATTTTAGAAAAAAAAAGAGAAAAAAAAAACTTGATGAAAATTGGTCATAAGGATGCACATGCATTACAGACAGGTGAAGATGCACATGCATCCGTGTGCTAAATTAAAACTGGATCTTTCTTCCTGTATTCACTTTTCTGTTTCTTCTTTTTTACGCACGTGAATAACATTTTTAAAAATAATCATCCAAACATGAAAATTGGATTAAGACGTTCATTATATAAAATTATTTATTGACATTTTTATTATTCTAATAATGCTCATACTTTAAAATTAGTAATTATATATATTGTTTCGTTTGTTATGCAGGCTGTTAATCAATAATTTGGTTTCCTTAAATATGTATATTTCATCCCCCGATGAATTTTTTCACCTTTCTGAGCTTCTCCAACATAAAGGAATTTTTCCTTCTTATCGGTCTTTGTGTTTTCAGTGATTCTGTATCTGTTGCTTGGCTTCTACTTCACTTAATAATCATTATATATATACACAACAAGACAGAAATTTTACATGCACACCTATTTTACATGCAATATTCACTCTATACCCTTGAAAACGTAATGAATTTGCATGTTTCAATTTAAGGTTGGTTGATATTCGTAATCTTTTTTTGTATTTTTTCTGGTTTCATCTTATTCAGGGTTTCTTGGTTTTATCTTTTCAATGTTTGAAAATGTTTTTAATATATATATATATATATATATATATATATATTTCAAAAAATCCGTTATAAAAGTAAAAGAAAAATGAATACAGAAAGAAAAATCGGGATTTACTTCAACATTTGAAGGCATTTGCTTCTTTACCAATCTGTAATGCATCCTTAACATCATTTTTCATTAAGTTTTCTATTCAAAAATTGTTGAAAACTTTCGTTTATTTCAAAATTTACTTTTGAGAAAAATTGAATAATTATTAGTTTAAAAAACATTACTTAGGTTAAAGTTAAATAAAATTCAATTAATGATACGATAACAAACATGCCATCCAAATTTGATGTTCATATGTTTATTTGATTAAAAGTTAGCCGCAAAAGAAGAAAATGGGAAAGAAGGTTGTTCCTTTAATTTTGTCTAGCGTTTATAACTACAGAAATTATTTTGAAAATTTTCTATTTTTAAAAAGTTGTAGCAGTCAGTATATATTATTAAGTACGAACCTACATCAGGTGATAAAATTAGCACAAGTGCACATGAAAGCAGTATGCAGCATGTAACATCATCACATGTTCGAATGCAACACCGCCACGTGTACAAATTTATCAGCTTGATGAAAGGTCGAGTTCTTCATCTTAAAAACTTTTAGTTTATTTATTATTATTATCATTATCATTATTATTTTTTTTTTTTCAGTTTACAAAGCTTGCTCTCAAAACTTTCATTTCTTTGCCAGAAACTGCTCTATAAATAGCTAAAAGCCGTAACAATGTTTGTGGATCAATATCAGTAAGTACGAACCTCCATCAGGTAAAAAAAAAAAAAAAGCACAGGTGCACATGAAAGCTGCATGCAACATCATAACATGTACGAATACAACATCAACATTTCCAGCCTGTTGAAGAGTCATCGTGTTTTTCAATCTAAAACTTTATTTTTTTTTCTCCCAGTTTACAATGCTTACTTTCAAAACTTTCATTCCTTTGCTAGAAACTACTTTATCGTTATTAGAATTATTTATCATTATTATTTATTTGTTTAAATTAAATAAATTTTCCTTGAATTGCTTAATCCGCGTTTGTAATGATCGATAGGTGGCGCTTTTTCAGCTTTTGTTGTTACTAAATATAATACCCACGTGTATTTATTATTGTTCTATTTGTGTTACTACTTAATATTCGTGCTATAATTTCTCCGCCATTACATCATGGGAAAATCGATTGCTTTTGGAAAAAATATTTCAGTTTATTCAAAGTTCGATCGGAAGTAGTTATTTAACTGAAGCTGAACAAATATTAATTTCAAATCATCTGATTAATTCTTTACTTCCATTAGCCGAAGCAACTGAAATTTTAAATTTGTCATTTGGAAATTAATGGAAGCTTAATTCTGGATTTCTTGATCCTTTGGAGTTACAGTGTGGCACACAACAGCATGTGTTGTCTTTTTTACCGGATTTATTCATTTTTATTCAATAAATATATGTGAAACTAAACATCGAATATACAGCAAGCAATAGCGTCTCGACGAAAGCCAAAGCTATTCATGTTAATTGTAATTTCACCTTAGCCCACCAGAGGGCGAGCATTTCATCACAATCGCGGATACATTAATTCTCAAAGAGTTTTTATTAAATAAAATTTTGCCTCGCTATTTTAGTAATAATGGCAAATGAACTTTTATCACTCCTTTTTCGGGAATTGAATTTATTTCAGATTTTCTTTGCATGTTTCTTGTTCTCCAAAAATTTTCTAATACTTGAAATCCCATTAATCATCAATTACACGTTTTCTTTTTATATATTATTATTATTGTTGTTCTTTAAAAAACTTTCAATATATTTCGTTCATATTATAATTAAAAGAATCTATAGTATATTATATGCCTCGTTTAATACTGGATCTCTAGTTTGCTAGGTAGTATGAGAATTATTTCTTATCATTTTTCTCTTGAAAGTATTAGATTTCTCCGAAACAGCTCTTCAACTAAAAAAAAATTTTGTTCTTTTTTTTTTTTTTTTTTTTTTTATCTCTAACTAGCAGGCTTTGCCCGCTTCGCTGGCCACTAAATTTAAAGGAAACTCTTTTCTATATAGCTTTATAAAAATAAAATAAAATAAATTACTGAAATTGTTCGAAAGTTCGCTCCAGGTCCCTGCTGCATTCGGCAGCGATTTGGTCATCCACTGCAACTCGGTCGCTTGTCCCTATTACCTGCGACAATAGTTTGCCAATGAGCTTCCATTTAGGTGCTTATTAGTATATAACAGTTTCGAAATAGATAGTATCGAAAAAATTGGAGTTTCCCTTTTATATTTGAATCCGAGTTACATGTGAACAACACTATACGTGTTGTTCACATGTAACTCGGACTGGACTCAAATGTAACTGGGTTTAGACAACATAATATTTGCTGTTACGTTATTCATATATTTATTTTGTTTATCCAATCAATCATTAAATGACCGCAGTTTCACGCCAAATATTACAATATGCTGTGACCGGCTACGTCTGTCGCATGAGACAATTAATTTTTTGTGTTTATATGTAATTCATGGGTTGTAAACCTGATAGTACAGCCTTAATATAGTTCTCTTTGGCGGCCTTTGAATTTTTGTCACCATTTTAGACTTAATCCATTGTAACAATAAGACTTAATCCCTTGTAACAATATGCTATGAGCGCTATTTCTGCCATATTTTAGACAACTAATCTTTTTATGGTTATATATATTTTCCATTAAACATATTTTTATTTATTTATTTAAATATTAATTTGAATTTTTCAAATATTTCTGTTCGACAGCGTGCAAGTGCAGTAACACACAGAGGCTCATTTATTTGTATGATAAATTAGCATAATGATTATTATATAAAAAAATAAATAAATAGGTAAACATTATCGTGTTGCACAACTTTATTATGTTGCTCCACTGGCGGCTTTTGAATTTTTGTCGCCATATTAGCGATGGATTTTTTTTTTTTTTTTTTTTGTATGAAAAGGGGAAGACTATTTTGCTAATAATTTTACCAGACTCTTTTTTGTTTATACATAAGAATCCTTTATATTCTGCTTATATTTTTAATGGTTTTTAGGTTTAAAATAGTGCTTGTTGAAATAAATTTCCTATCTTTAAAACTGCATTTGTTCTGTAAATTTTGTGTAAAAATAAATCATTTATGTTTTTATATATTCGATGCGCTACTTAGATTAAAATGGCTGTTGCTATATTAAATTTCTTGTCTAAAAACGTTCGGTATACTTCAACACCAAAATTTAAAAAATCGCCCAGTAGGATCTGTTAATGAAGCTGATAAAATAAAAATATGGTTCATAGAGTTTAAATAATCTATTTAAAAAAACTTTTAAAACCCAAATTATTAATGTATCATATCACATACATAGATATAGTAATAATATATAGATTGATCATTGGGGAGAAAAAAGTGATTCCTTTTCACTCGGGAAAAGACGGCGATTCTACCAAAATATGGCAGTCTTTCCCCGAGTGAATACACACGGGAATACACACGAATGTTTTAGTAAATAAAATTTATGAATAATTTATTTACTAAAGGTGAATGAAAAGCTCCAGATATAGTTTCAAATTCATTCTTCTTTTTTTCCTTTTTTCCTTCAATATCACTTAATGGCTGATTCCAAAGCTTTTTTTTCGGCACCAAAAATCTTTGCACGATAATATGGGGATGATAGATCTATATATATTATTATATCTATGATCACATAATTCTTTTCGAAGATAGAATAAAACTTAATTTGAAAAAAAAAAAAATAATAATAATAACTTTTGTTTATTAACCAAAATAATTGATGAAATTTGAAATGCAAGTTGGTCTTGTGGGGTACAGGCTGTATATTATATTTTTGTGTTCGTGAGAGAAAATTTAAAAGAATTTGAAAACTGCAATTTTTAATCCCACTTACAAATCATGTGACTTAATGTGAAGCAGATTTTTCATTTTTTTTCTCCTAACGGTTTCCATACAATCTTCTGCTGTTGCCACCTAAAATTCATACTTTAGTTAATTTTAAAAAATCTAATTGTCCGATTGATAAGCTGTTTAATGCATCGGATTTACAAAAATTTTCCCTTTCATTTGCTATCTTATTTGTAACGATGCGACTGATATTTCTAATTTATTTTCTTATCTTTCTGATTTATTTTCCTCATTTTAAATAAATGTACGTTATTTTTATTTATTTATTTATTTTTATTTAATTATTATTATTTTGTCGAAAAAAAATTGGCAACAATTAAATTATGGATAAAATTTTAAAATTTAAATGACTTATTATTTTCACATTTTAATTAATTAAGAAAAAACTAATCATCCAATTGATAAGCTGTTTAATGCATCGGATTTACAAAAATTTCTAATTTATTTTCTAATCTTTCTTATTTATTTTCCTCATTTTAAATAAATGTACTTTTTTTTTTTTATTTTTTTTTTAAATTATTATTATTTTGTCGAAAAAAAAATATTGGCAACAATTAAATTATGGATAAAATGTTAAAATCTAAATGGCTTTTTTATCAGAAATTAGAAGGTTATTATTTTTACATTTTAATTAATTAAGAAAAAACTAATCAAAAATTCGAAAATCTGACTTCGATGTGCGCAATGAACCTTCGGGGGGCACCTTTGTGTTAAATCTCGTGACTGTCCGAGCTACCGTTTTCGAGATCAGTGAAATATACACATATTGCTCACTTAATAGTATAAGATTTAAAAAGTATTCATTTTCTGTTTATTATGTTAATAGCAATTGTATATTTAAATGGATTCTTTTATTCAGTAATGCAAGGAATGTATTTCTTTTTTGTTTGCATAGCCTTGATTATTTTTGGCTTGTTTATTTAAAAATGTTATCTCACATTTGAATTAAAACTTTATGTTAAAAATTTCTTTTCGAAAATTTGGTTAAAATAAAGCATTACTTGTGCTTTTTTTTTTAACTTAAGAAAGTATCTCGAAAAAATTAGGTACTTTTTCACGCATTCTCGAAGATTCATTTGGAAATACAACAGTGAGACTATTCGGTAAAGAAACCCTGCATACATCAAATTTTTAGAAATTCGTTTTTAGACTCTCTCTCACACACACACACACACAAAAATAAATCTTTATTCTTCTTTTTCTAAAAAAAAAAAAAAAAAAAGGAAAAGAGAAGTGTTGTTGCAAACTTGGCATTCTAAGCAAAATACTATTAGACTACTTTTTATCAATCTGTTAGCCATGTGGGAATTATTAATAATTTCTTGTTAAAAATGAAAAAAATCGATATCTTTGTTTCAAATTACAACATACACATAATTCAACTATTCGTTTTAAAATTGCTGACGAGTTATTTATTTATTTATTCATTCATTATTATCAATTACTATAATTTTTCGGAAAATACTAATATTGAAAATATACACTCCGAAAATAAATGAAAAATATCTTTTTAAATTTATTTTTTCACCCGGTAAAACACACTTCCAATTACTATTTTCTCTTACTCATATAGTAGACGGTAGAAAAAGTATTGTTTTTGGTAAAATTTTCGAAATTGAGTTTTGTTATATTTACACGTTTTGAAGTCCCGTGAATCCGAAAATCATATTTTTAGTGGTTTATCTGTGTCTGTTTGTATGTTTTCATCATATCTCAAGAACAAATAGTAGCATATGAAGCCCTAACTCAGAAATTCTAAATCTGTATCATATGGCTGAATATCACATAAATGTGCATTTTAGTGTTTCAGGTCTTTATTATTAATTTTAAGCAAATAAATTGTAAAATTTTATTATTATTCTTTAGAAGTACCTTTTTAAAAAAGCATCCAATCATAAAATGTGAGTTTATAGCAATTTCAGTATTTTTTAGAAAATTTTAAACCTTAAAATCGTCATTTTCGTGACTGTCTCCAAGACCAAATGTTTACATACAAAGTATGTTTTTTACTAAAAAAAATAAACTGATAATTATAATAATTGTTAATTTTTGTAAAAAAAACTATTTGTTTTCATAGGAAATTTTTTTTCTTTTTAATTACGTTAATTTTCATGCATGAGTAATTAAAATGCTTGTATGCAAGTCTTGACGTCATTTTCGTGACACGTGAAAATAACTTCATATATCATCAAGGGATGGTGCCACCATTCACTTTTTTTAAAGTTTAAGATCAGAAATCAACATTGACGATATGTGGGGAAAATAAATCTCAAGAAAATTAAAAACAGGTAAGAGTTAACATTATTTTTATTGTATACATGCTGTGCGTATTTTTATTGCTTGTCATTTTCGAGATGCATAAAATATAAAAAAATATTATTATAAAGTTTAGAACAAAGTTTTATTTTAATATAGAATGACGACCAGAAGAAGAAAATGGGACGATATCAGCTTAGTGAAAGCATGTTTTTCAGTACAGAACGAATTATTGACGATTTGTCATTTTCGTGACGTCACGAAAATGACATTTGTTGCAGATTTACTATTTTGTAAGCCCTGGATTTAAATAATTTTTTATTTTGAGTTAAAAGATTTGTTGGTGTAGGATAAGCTTTATATTTAAATATTTAAAGTACTTTCGGGTATCCAGGTAAATATAAAAAAATTACATACGACATTAATATTAAGATACAATTAAAAAAGCAAACTTTTAATTTTCTTTTTTTTTTTTTTTGCCCCCTTTAAGGTGTCATTGAGAATGTTACTCAAAATATTTTACTTGTGTCATTTATGGCAAGATGCAGAAAAAATAAGTTTGCATGGCCTGAGAAAGAGGATGTCCATGAAATTCAAGTGCCACATATTCTGTGCAAAATTAGGAATTCTCCTGAACCTGCTTCAAATAGATATTTTAAACTTCAGGATGAAGATTTTAATAATGTTCAAAATGCTTTTTCTGAATTTAATTCAGTTAATCAATAAACTTGTAACTACAAGGATTTTAATACAATAAAATTGCTTAATATTCTCATTATTGCTCTTCCTTTTCCCTTCACAATCTTTTCTCTATTGTTCTAATATGTTCCATTTTTAATATTATATGGTCCTATTTCATTGACAAACAATGTTATTTCAGTGAAAAATAGTCATTTTGACAAATATTGTCATTTCAGTGACAAACAGTCGTTTCAGTGACAAACATTGTCATTTCAGTGACAAACCAGTCATTTCAGTGACATCATTTTTTGACATCTTTAAATGCTATAATTAAAAATTTAATGCAAGTAAACTAATTATTTCCAGTTTATAGTCAAGAGGTATGCAGTCTATGATATTTCCCATTGATATAATTTATGTTTATAAAAAATTAAATTTAAATTTATTTATTTATTTTTTTAAATTTAAAAATTTTGGTTTTTTTTTTATTTTATTTTATTTTTTAAAATGGGAAGAACTTTTTAGAAAAGCCTAAGTTTTGTATTTTTTAATGAATCTGAACCACGAAAAATTTTTTTAAATGGTAATTTTGATTTTATAAGATAATTAAAATTATAGATTTTTATTGAAAAATTTCAATAAAGTTTTAAAAAATTATGATCGATCTCTGTCAAACTCAGAATTTATTTAAGATGTACTTAAGGACTTATTTTAAAAAATTCAAATTAAAATACAAAGTTTGAAAAAAAAGTTTTAAAAAATCCAAAATGCACACTTATGTGATATTCAGCCATATAATGATGCTACAATAAACTTTTCGTTGAGTTCAAGCAAATGGTTCCTGTTACAGATAATTCAAAGAGAATCCGAGAGAATTCAAATACGTTTTGTCCGCGGAGGGAATTTTTGGTAAGTACAGTCTAACTGCCTTAAACAAAATGGAAAGAACATACTTTTTTATATGCATGTAAGCATGTTTTGATTGAGGTATTGGTATCGAAATCATTTATCATTTTCATTTACACAACCCAAAGTATTTGGATACATTGCGGCTATATGTGGAAATTACTGGAAGAGTATCTGTGTTAAACGTTTTCCATATAAAACTAAATTTAAGGACGCAATCTGATGTGCATAAATTTTATAGAAAATACACAGGTCTACCTAAATTCAGGCTAATCGTTTGCTTATACTGAATATAATTGATGAAAGTTCTTTTCTACATTTTACTATGTCGACGAACACTGTATAGGAAAATTAGTTTTTCATAAAATATTTTATAAATAAAATATTTTTTTAAGTTCTATTTCCAACTCTATTTTTTGTATCACATTTTGAGGTTCTCTGAATGCGAAAGTCAAAATTTTCGCTGTATCTGTATGCATATTTGTTATCAGCATAACTTGAAGACAAATAATTGCAGGAAATTCAAATTTGGTATTTTTGAAGTTCGAATTAGGTTGAAATAGGTTTGCTTGAGGTTGTTGAATTAGGTTTGCTTGAAAAATTTGATCAAGACTGGCAAATTGAAAAATAAATTAATAGCAGTCTTGAATTTTTTTAAAATAAATTTAGACACTATAGTTGAACAGGGCAATTGTACATGCACATTATATGTTCAATTAAAACTGTTCCTAAACCTATTTTAGATTATTTTTCAAAATAGATTGATCTTTATTAACTTACCTTATTGATCTTACGACTTAATCTTCAATCTAATCTTTATAGTATTGAAACGCTGGTCAAGAGAAAGTCATGTGAGTGACACACCAGATTATTTTTTTTTAATGGTATATCTTTTCACTAGTTTTAAGAAATATTCTGCATTTCCCTTTATTCTCTGTTGTGTGACAGTTTCAAGTGATTACATTTAAATATTCTGATAAGCCACTCACACGACTTTCTCTTAACCCGTATTTCATTACTATAATTTTACAATACTATTGCAATTAAGTCGTAAGACCAATTAGAAAAGACAATAAATTTCAATCTACCTTAAAAATAATCCAAAATAAATTTAATAACTTTTTTTTTTTTTTTTATACCTTTTTCTTTAAGATAATTCTGTGCGAGGGGGGTGCTGCCTCCTCGCAACATCCCATTAAATTATAGTGTGTACATTTATTTATTTATTTTTTAAGGCTGTTATTAATTTGTCTTCGAACTTGCCAATCTTTATCAAATTTTTCTAGTGTAAGCTGATACGACATTCAAAATACCAAATTTGAATTATCTGCAGTTATTTGTTTTTAAGTGATGCTGATATACATATAGATAAACCACTAATAATTGGACTTTTGTATTCAGAGAACTTAAAAATGTGATATCATACAAAAACTGGAGTTGAAAATGGAATAAAAAAAAAAAAAAAAAAAAAAAAAAAAAACTTTGTTTACAGTATGGGTATGAAAAATGAATTTTCCTTCCAGAGCAGTGCTCGTCGACGTTGTAAAATGTAGCAAAGCACTTCCACCAATTACATTGTATAGAAAAGCAAGTTTAGCTTAATTTTGGCCAGCTTTGTATATTGCCTATAAACTATATGAACATCACATTGTGTTATTTAATTTTGTCTTATATGAAAAACAACTAACAAGAAATGAAATACACTCTCAGCAATTACCAAGTATAGCCCCATTATATCAAAATACTTTGGGTAGTCAAATAAACGAATGATGACTGATTTCCACACCACAATCTACAGTCGGCAGGAAAAGTATCCGAGCACTAGCAATAATCCCTGTCTATAAAAAGTACACTTAATACTGCTTTGTTAAATAAATCTTTGTCGAATCATGTTCTTAGTCAGTCTAAGAACTTGATTCGACAAGAACAAAACTGTATTAAGTATACTTTTTGACATCGGAATTATTGGCTAGTGCTCGGATACTTTTGCTGCCTACTGTACATAAAGCATGCTTTTATGCATATAAAAAAAGATAATATTCATTCTATTTTGTTTATGCCAGTGTATAGATATTATACTGTACTTACCAGAAATATTCCCTATAGACGTAATATATATTAATTCTCTTCGATGTCCCTGTACTCGAACCATTTGCTAGATCTCAACAAAACGTTTAATGCAGCATCACTATATGATACGGATTTTAAATACCGAGTTCGGTCTTCCTGCTCCTTTTTACTCTTGAGATCTGCTGATAACAGATACTCACACAGACTAACTACTAAAAACATGATTTTCGGATTCAGAGGATCTCAAAACATGTAAATATAACAAAAACTCGGTTTCAAAAAATTTGATCCCACATCAATACTTTCTCTGTCATATATATGGGTAAAATAAAGTTAAAAAGAAAAATGTATCGAAATTAGTTTTGATAGATTTTAGTAGTTTGCTCACGTTGGCTATTTTTACTACCATTATCCTGCTACCGTAGGTAATGGCAGTATTGTATTTGGTCCAAACATTGTATATCGAGTTTTCAACTGGCTTACTTGTTTTAAGGTCTCAAGAGTCCGAAAAAGTCGATTTGGCAATGGTCAGTATGTGTGTATATGTGCGTGAATCTTCTGACTACTCCGAAACTAATAAAGATAGCACTACGAAACTTCGGAATTGAGACTGGTCTGGTGTATAAATGTTTCTTCTAACGTTTTGTGAAAATTGGGATACCAGAAGTGGGACATCGGAAACCGGAAGTGCGACTGCAAGTTCGTATTTCAAAAACGGCTTTAACGATTTTCTTCAAAGTTGCTATATAAACATTCTATTCGATATCTTATCTTATGTATTAGTGGGTTAGTTCAAGAAATTTTATATGCGCCTTGTATAAATAGCTCAATTTCAGATCTCGCAAGTGCGTTCCTTTAAAAATGGCTGTATGGATTTATTTTTTCAAACTCGCTGTCCTAACTACATCATAAATATACTTTTGTATGTAATTGTTATTTTCCAGTCAATAATTGAGTATGCTATGTTTTGGTAAAAGTCGGTATGTCAGAAACGGCTCTAATGATTTTCTTGAAAACTGTTACCTAAATCCATTTTAGATATATCCTTTTGCATGTATTACGTGATTATTACAGAAAAATTAACAGACATCCTGTACATCAGTTTTAGATCTCGGAAATTGGTGTTTCAAAATATATCTCTATCAATTATTTTTTTCTTCTTATTTTTTTTTTTAACTCGCTAAGTAAATTTGTTTTATATGTTTTTACACTTATATCAGCTTTCTAACAGAAAATTTTTAGGTGTCTACTTTATTAGGTCAGTTTTATGTCTCCTGATCACATTATCTCCCAAAAGTGCATATAATAAGTGTAATAATGAGTATTGGATGTCATGTGGTTATTTCACACCAGATTTTTTCTTCTCTAGAGATACTTAAAATTATTTCAGAATTCTTAAGTAATGTGAGATTTTGTCTTTTTATTTATTTATTTATTTTTTTTATTTGACGGTGGATTTTCAAAATGCAAAAATCTCGACTACAGATTCAAATTTTCAATTTTACTAAAACGTAAAATTATATAACAGTAGTAATATGTGGCAATTATATAACAGTAGTAATATGTCGCAATTACATAACAGTAGTAATATGTAAATACAAAAAGAATTTTTCGATTCCCATCATTTTATGCTGTGTTTTACATAAAGTAATATTGAATTTGTTGTAAAATAACTTTAAACGCTATTTTCACAAAACTAATTTTTACATATTTGCGTCAAGTTTAAAAAGTTTCACGCGTCTTATTTCTTTGTTCAAACTTCGATTCTAAACTTAATTTAAAAGTCCTTACTTTCTCTTACCCATACATATGCTAGAGGAAATATTGTTTGGGGCTCAAAGCTTCGAAATTAATTTATTATACTTAAACGTATTTGAGTTATTTCACTTACACAGAATCATTATACTTATACGTATTTAAGTTCCTTCAATTCGAAAATCAGACTTTTATCTGTTAGTTTGTGTGTGCATGTTTTTGTGTCTGTTATCATCATATCTCAAGAACAAATAGTAACAAGAAGTCCAAACTCGGAATTCTAAATTTGTATCT
The DNA here is from genome assembly GCA_963930645.1 of Salticus scenicus. Classification (NCBI taxonomy): domain Eukaryota; kingdom Metazoa; phylum Arthropoda; class Arachnida; order Araneae; family Salticidae; genus Salticus; species Salticus scenicus. The sequence continues at coordinate 203,107,645 of OZ005655.1, read as the reverse complement.
AGTAGGATGCTACATTAAAATTTTCGCTGAGATTAAGAAAATGGTTCGTGTACAGGGACATCCAAGAGAATTCAAATGCATTACTTCTATGGGCGAAATTTCTGGTTGGTACAGTTTGACATCTATAAGCTGCAGTAAAAAAATTGAATTAACATATATTTTTTATATGCATATAAGCATCATGCTTTGACTAGAATATGGTATAAAAATCATTCAATATATATATATATATATATATATAGATATTACAGGGCTACCCAAAAGAACTAGAATATAGTGGGATTATACTTGGAAATTTCAGGAAGTACATTTCAGGTTGTGTCGCGTGTTTTTAATATCGGACTGTATTTAAGTACACGATGTGGTGTGTACATAATTTATAGACGACATATAGTACCGTCAATAATTAAGTGAAATCATTCTTTAATTTTTGAATGTAATTGGTAGTAGTGCTGTTTTCAAGTACAAGTGCTGTTTTCAAGTCAAGTGCTGTTTTCAAGTACTATACTTAAGTACACGGTGTGGCATGTAAATAATTTATGGACGACATACAGTACTACCAATAATTAAACGAAAACATTCTTTTAATTTTTGAATGTAATTGATAGAAGTGTTTTATTCTATTCTACCATGTCCAAGAAAGCTGCTCAAAAATGATAATTATTAATTTATCGTACCACATACGCATTTTTTAAAGTAAATTTTCAGAGCTTTCTTTCTTTCCCCCCCCCTTTCTCTCTCTCTCTCTCTCTCTCTCTTTTTTTTTTTTTTTTTTTTTGTGCGTGTGTGTGTGTGTGTGTGTAATTACGCTTTTTAATGTTCCCTGAATACTAAAGTAAAATTTTTAACGGTTGGTATTTGTGTATGTCTGTTACTAGCGTAACTTAAAAACATGTAATTGGAGGCAATCAAAATGTTGTATTTTGCAGCTTACATGAGGTTCCTACTTGAAAATTTTGATCAATGTTGATAAGTTTTACAGTGGTGCGAGTGATATTTTTCTGAATAATTTAGAATATATTTTTAAATTTAATAGCAGCCTTGAATTCTATATAAATGTAGGTACTATACAGTGCCCTTGAAAATATTAGAAACTTCACTAAAACGAGTTTCAGTGCTTTTTAGCCCCTTAATGAAAAATAATACTTTTCATTCTTAACGATTTTGTTTTCTACCCTATTCCGCACGTTATTTTACTTTGTTATTTTTTGGCTACCAAATCTTCATCAGATTCAGTGGGAGTTTCGAGGACCAAGCTCTTAATGATACCACAGAAAAATAAATTTTAATAATAAATTTTGCCTGAAATCAGTATGGGAAATGACGATTACAGACACAGGAATCGATATGATGACACTGTGATGACATCACTTATCGATATGGTGATATTATTGATGAATGTGTGAAAAAGATTTTTCTTTATCCATGTCATCAGCGTGATCTACCTCTCAAACCAGGCATTTCCGTATCGACATTTCGCATCCATACTAAATCTGAAAATGTGGGTAAAATAATCGTTTGTATTCTAAACTAGAAATTTTGTTGAACTCAACATTCGAAAAATAATATTGTCCTTATACCGTTTATGGGTCTATAATTAGAAATTTTAGGAAATGAATAATAATAAAAAATATGAAAGCGTGAAACTTTTATTTACATTTTTTTTTTTAAACATACAATATAGCAGTGCAGTAACGAGTGCATTTTTATTTTAAAAAAGCAGTCAACAATGAGGTATTACACAATGCTTTGTCTTACTAAATATTAACTTAAGAAGATATTTACAAATGTTTTCTGTAGAATTAAACACAATATAAATATAATTACAAAATTAGGAGATGTACAGGTTGAAACAAAATAAATAAGGCATATTTTACAATTTCACATGAAATTTGCTGTTGAATTTTTTAATATGAAATCACAAGATAAATTTAGTAAGACAAAGAAATCTGAAAATATCTAAAAGCTTTACAAAAAACTATAACAACTGTACACTGTGGTTTACTATACAAAAAAATAACTGTACATAACTACTAACTATACAAAATAATTATACAACTCTTCACTTTGATATTTGGAGCTAAACAATGAAAGTTATGCAATTTAAAAACTGAAAAAAAAAAAAAAAAAGTTCAAAATATTTTTTAATTTAGAGTGACAAGGGTATGGACTTTAAAAATATTATAAACTTTTTCTTTTCAGTTTCTATACAGAAATAAAGAAAGAAGAAGCCTTTCAATATCAAAAATTACTTTAACTGACTTTACATGTATGTAATAATAATACTGTTGTTCACTTTAAAAACATTTTGATAAATCTATGTTATGTAGTTATTGGAATTTCTTACGATGAGTTTTGTAAACCATAAAATATTTTAAACTATTTGATGTTTATTTAAATACTGCATTTTTATAAAAATTCAAGAGTTTTTTATACTATTATATGCTGACCAGATTAGAGTAACTTTATAAATTAAAAGCGTTAATAATTAATACAATTCTCTAGTTAGAAATATAATTACATATTTTCTATAAATGGGAATCGAGAAATGCTAATAATTATGATAAATAATTTCTTTGTAAAAATTTTCAAAACAAAGAAAAATGGACTGTCCTCTAAATAAGAGGACATTTGATCAGCATATACTATTAACATATTTTAACACTCGATAAATGTATAAAATATTAGTCTGGCCAAAAATCTCTGACACATTTTAAACCTATAAAACTAAGTACAGTCGGTAACAAAAGTATCCGAACACTAGCAAAAATTCCTATATAAAAAAGGTAGACTTAATACTGTTTTGTTAAATAAATCCTGTTCTTAGACTGACTAAGAACATAATTCGACAAGGATTTATTTAACAAAACAGTATTAACTTTACTTTTTTTATATAGGAATTTTTGCTAGTATTCGGACACTTGTTACCGACTGTAAGTGGTTTACGAAAACGTGGCTTGCACTACTTAGCTTCTTATGGTGAAAAGTTTTGTTTAAGATAAAAGTATTTTCAAATACTTTTAATAGATAGCGCTCAACTTTATATTTTGTTTGTGTAATTTTCATATGGCTACCCCGGACATCAGACTTATCCCCTTTAATTTCATCTTGTGAGATTATATGAAGATGTGTGTGCGTCTACTGTGGTTAACATTAAAATATTGACGGCACGAAAAACGCGTCATAATATCTTCCACAACAAATACTAGTGAACACATAGATTGAATCGAATAATTGTTTAGACGTGATTCAAGCTAGGCAGGAACAAGGCACAAATATTCAAATATTGTTGTCAATTTCACAAAATAAAAGCTTTTTAAATAATTTACTTGCTTTTTTTATGCTGTTTCTTGTTGTTTTAGGGTACAATGACCTATATGAGAAAAATTAACAAACTTTATTATATTTGCTTAAACAAGATGTTTTATCGTACGTACTGCAATGCAAACCGCATCCTTGTACTTTAAATACTTGATTTTATATTAAAATTTGAAGTGTGTCAAGTACTTTTGACCCAGACAGTATATCTTAACAGATTACAATTGAATTCATAATATAATTTTATAACAATTGTTAATTCATAGGTAATGTGGAATTCCTGCATTTTTGTGATCCTAAAAATAAACTTATGCGCTAAACTAAACTAAACTGGTGTGTGGTGTATTAAACGACTTACTAACCGCTTGGATAGTTCTTTCAACTTCATTAAATAATCGTAGACAATAGGTTTTAAATTGGTAACTAGATTTTTAAAAATGTATTCTTTGAACAGAATATATATTTCCTTATCAATGTTACACATTACTTGTAATATAAAGAAAAAATATTAAGAACCCTCAAAAAGGCTTTTATTTATTCCATATAAATTTATACAGAGGTTGCATTCTATCGCAGATTTCACACCATCACTTTCATGTACTTGTCTTTTATACTATTTTTCTATAATTAAAGTAAAAACAATTACTTGTAAATAATGGCGACAAAACTGCGTCAGAGTGCAACTCCTGCTTATATATATATTATATATTAAAAAAAAAAAAAAAAAAAAAAAAAAAAGAAAACCTTGAAGACTATTTTTATACAAATGATACTAATAATAATATAACAAAATGTTTAATTACATCAACAATGCATAAATTATATCTCTTTAATACTGTTGTAATGAATAAATACTTTACATGCAATACATATTTATATTTTCCTCTACTCTATTTCAGCTCTTTAACAAGCAATTATAAGTAAATATCATACAATATTAAAAATAAATACAATGTTAAAAAAATAATTCATTTGCTTGTTTTATAAATAGATTATACATCAGCACGCATCTGTAATTATACTGATATACAATGATGAACTAATACACAATGAGCTCGATGAAAAACGATTCAATTAAAATGAAAGACATATCAGCAATTGCAACATTTTTTTAAATATAATACAAGAATTTGATTTCGTAACCAAGCAAAGTGTATCAGAAAATAGCACAGTTTAATATCTCCTTTGATTCTGTATTTAAAGTTATAAAGAACATCACGAACATTTTATTTACAATTAATCACATGAATTTAACAACACTGGCCTTGAAATATAGACCAAAGCACCAAATTTATGTTTTTTCGCAGGTTCAGTTTTGTGTAATTTATGTACAAGGCTGGTTAATACTTGATGGCTTTACACGCTAAATTGCATCTGAGATATAAATGTACACTGACTTAAAAAACAAACAAACAATAAAAGTACAAAAAAATATACTTACAAATATACATTATTTACATAAAAGAATAAAATTCTTCAAATATTTAAATATTAAAATAAAAAAATTAACAGAATAAACTTAGCATTCTTTAACTATTTCTATTTCTTCAGTGCTAATAATGCACAAAGGATGTTTAACACACCCCATAAAAGTTTATGCCAGTCCTATCACTGTATTCTTCAAAATTGCATTTAACAAAAGAATACAGCAGTTCTATTTATGAAATAATAATTTATTTCGTTCTTGCATTTTAATGCAAATAAAAACAGAGTTTTTCAGAAATAATGGAATATGATGAGATGAACTGATGATGAAAAATATCACTTGATATGTTCTGGCACTTATAGGAAATTTCTACATCTAATGCAATAACAACGTATTGTTTATGAATTGTAATAGAAGAATATATCCAACAAAGCTCATGTAGTTTCTTTTTGGAACACCCTTTGTATCCAGTCGTATCAATGAAATTAAATGATATCATAAAAGAATTGACTAAGCAACTCCGTTATTATAACATGAATTAAGCTCGCGTCATTTTATCCTGCAACATTTACAGTGTTATCCTTATCGATAAAAATCCAACAGATTCATAGAAGAATTAACTATGCACATACAACATTGTGGTATTAACTAAGCTCACACAATTTCATTTTGAAATACTTAATATCTACATCTACAAAATTCAACAATTTTGTAGAAGATTAATCATTATGCAATGTCGTAACACCAATTAAGCTCACATGATTTCTCCTTGAATTATTCGTAGTAACACTCAATAGCGGATGTAAAATAGCATATAAATGTTGACTAAGCAACATCTGGTATTGCCTACACATCCTTAAGCTTATAAATGCCTTTCTAAATAAAATTATTATGGCTTTTCACCGACATCCACAACCTTCTACCACCATATCTCTATATGTATGAAGAACAACATTGTCATTCTGGTCTTTATACAACATAGATATGGATGAGAGTTCTGAAGGAACGCAGCAAGCTCGCGGTACAGCAGCTGGATTAGCAGAATTGACCAGAGTTTGCACTATGGCGTGATTTGTTGCGTTAAGATGATCTGGAAGGGGGAAAGGACAATCTCCATGGCAAAAATATGCATTGTAGCCAGGTGGGGCGATAATCCAGTCATCCCAACCAACATCATTGAAATCTACATACAAAGTATGTCTCCTACAGTTATCTTTACGACCTTTCCTCCGATGTTTTCGAGTACTACGTTTAGTCCTTGAAGAAACTGTTTCAGATTCTGCATTAGGGTCTCTAGAATAAAGTACTAACATAGGTTCATATTGAGACCATTGATACTGGTCTTCATCTATACTTCTTTTGAGGCGAACACTGTGTGGTCCACCATCTTTTATCGTACTAGCTAATTGAACAAATAGTCCAAAGTTTTGAGTTGGTTCATTAAGCCATCTTTTGACAGCTGGAAGAACATCGAACGTTTCGTAAGAGCCAGTGCTCTCTCCTTGAATCATTTTAACATCCAAAAGTCTGAGGATTGATTCTGATGACCGAGATGCAGGTCTGACGATATCGTGCACCGTCACTCTGTGCACGGCAGGTCTTTGCTCTGATTGTTCACCTTCGCGGTAAAGGACTAGTTCTGCAGCATAGACATTATCGCTATCTGGGATGCTAGGAATATCAAAATGGTATTTCACTCTTTGTGGATCACACACATTCTTTACTCCAATATCTGCAAAGAGAGTGAAAAGAAATATGTAAAACTTTAAAAATTTAGACATAGTCTCAAATATGAAATTTTTAGATTGAAATAACAATATTTTGAAAAATATACATAGCAATAATATCTAATTTTCGAAATTTGTTCAAAAGCTATATATCAATAACAAATTCCAAAAATAATTAAAAATAAATATTATACATAAATATAATTATGAATGTATTAATGAATAAAAATCGCATCATTTCAATGCTGTTTATGTAATTAAGTGTTGTTTCTGTCCTTTAGTGCGTAAACAATCAAATAAATTTTTATACAGTTATGAATGTATAAGTATACATGGGTAATTTTCCAAAAACTTAAAATTTCAAATCACGAATTCTTTAAAAATAAAAGTTCTTTTAAAATCTACATGCCCCACCCCTCCAAAAAACAAACAAAAAAACAAACAAACTTAATCTTTATTAGACATTTAACAAAGGAAACTCTCTCTAATTACGCTAAATATCTGGCTATGCTTAGCTATATGACATTTTTGTCAGCCAGGACTGTCTGTTTGTGTGTATGTGTGTGAGAAACAAAAGTTTTGTCGCGATTGCATCTTAGGAACTACATCACAGAATTGCATATAAACTGATATGCAGATGTACGTTGAATTAAATTAGTGCCTACTAACTCTTGGTGTTGATTGCTCAACAGGTGGCGCTGCTAGACCGCGGTTCCCACAATTTTAGGGAAGGCTATATCTTAGGAACTACTGCACGCAATTGCATAAAAATTTATATGCTGATGCACCTTGATCTAAATTAGAGCGTATCAACTTTTGGTGTCAATTGCTCAGCAAGTGTATTGTGCTATACCGCGAATTCTACAATTTCAGAGAAGGCTATATCTCAGGAACTACTGAACGAATTTGCATATAAATTTATATGCAGATGCACTTTGACATAAGTTAGCGCCCTTCAACTTTTGGTGCTAATTGCTCGACAGGTGGCGCTGCTATACAGCGATTTTCACAATTTAAGGGAAATCTACTCAGGAACTACTGCACAGAATTACATATCAATTTATATGTAGGTGCGCCTCGACATAAATTAATGTCTTAACTACTTTTGGTGCCAATCTCTGAACAGGTGGCGCTGCTATATGTCGATTTCTGCAATTTCAGGGTAGGCTATAGCTCAGATTCTATTGCGTATAATTAAACAAAACTTGATATGTAGGAAAGCCATTATATGCCATTATGCTGATTCAACTTAGGTGCATATCAGCCAATAAGTGACGCTGCTATACTGCAATTTTCCTGGAGAACAGGAAGACTATATCTCAACTTCTATGGCATATGAACTGTACGAAACTGGATATATGAGATAACCATTATGAAAACGCATTTTTTAAGACTGTTTTTATAGAGAATAAAACTATTTTTCTTTTCTTATACTTAGCGTTAGTTTCTTCTAAGATGAAAATCATCTACATCCATTATGATAGATAATTTTAATAAATAATAGTTTTAATAAAATATTTTTACTGAGTGAATTTCTGTAGTAAAATATAGAAGAAAGCCTTGTGGTGGCCACAAAATACTAGATTTTTTAATTATAATTCTCACTATCAAATGCAATATAGCATAAATTTAACATACACTAAGGGACAAAATAAATAAATAAATAAATAAAAAAGCCGCACAGCAGAAAAATTTTGACTTATACCTTTTGTTTTTATAATATAAAAATTAATGGTTAAAAGAAATAAAACCTTTATGTTTGTGTAATACGGAAGTCATAACATGATACCTATGTACATTTTTGATTTAATAATTCAAGTATTTAATAAATACATAAAATTTTCTTTTTAAACGTGATATAATAAACATATACTTTGTAATCTATTATGATTTATTATACGAAATAAACACGTTATATTTTAATGTATGAAATGAAACTATTTATCTGTTAAATCTACACAAATACTTAATAAAAATATGTATTCTGCACTGGATAATTCCTTCTTTCTGTGGAATTACTGATTTAAAGCGCAATGGCATAGCATTTTACAGTTTTTACTTTCTTCTATATGTATATATAGAGAAAATATTGGATTCGTGAAAATTTTCGAACTCCAGTTTTCGATGGATTTACACGTTTTGGGATGTCCTGAACACGATTTGACTGTTTTTAGAAAATGTCTGTCTGTCTGTCAGTCTGTGTGTGTGTGCGTCTGTGTGTGATATCACAAATTTTGTGTATCTCACGAACCAATGAACGAAATTTAACCAAACTTGGTATTTAATTGGACCCTGACATAAACTGGTGCTGATTAGATTTGTGGAACAATTGCTCAACAGGTGGTGCTGTTATAGCATTTTTTTCTAAATTTTTAACATGGCAGTACAAGACAAAATTTCGTATAAATGTAAACAGTGAGAGTTATTTTAATAGTGTGATTGTAAAATTCATATGAATTATTGATTATAGTAGTAGTTAACTAGGAAAAAAAAATATTGTGCATCTGAGAGTATCGCTTCCCCCGTGGGGAGTAAATTTCCAATATGGGTATCTTCCGAAAGGTCTCGTCAATACCTTTAAAACGAATGGTCGAACTATAGATCTGTGATAATTTAAAACAAAGTTATCGATTTTTTTTTAATCTTTTAGCGAAAAAAAAAAAAAAAAAAAAACCGTATTTCAAAAACCGTACTGCAAAATATTGACTTTCTTTCGGTATTTAGTGATAATATAACTCTGTCAAATAAAAATCGTCTGCATTTATAATGAAAAATAATTTGATAATTTAATAAATAATTTGCATTGAATAAATTTTGTGTAAAATTATATAGAAGAAAGTCATGTGGTGGCCACATGATACTAGTTTTAACATGAAACTCAGAAATTTCACTGAGCCAAATATCAAAAATAATTTTTTCTAGTTCTTGCAAAGTTGTAGGCTACAAATTTCGAATCTCCACCCTCTCTTACAGACTAAACTTTTTCGAATGGATTGAGATTAAGACTATTTTCAAGTCTAGTAGAAAAGAAATTCTACGATATTCTTTGTAGGATTTAACTTTAAGTATAAAAAGTTACGATAACTTACAAAATTATAGATGCTCATGGATATGGATAGGTAATTTTAACAACTTGAATCAAATAAACCTACCACAGGCGCCAAGTAACAAAGTGCATTATCATCTTCAAATTCTGACTGTGGAAAAGTCTAACATACCTCCAAAACAGTCGGTCAGACATAAATTTTTTAATGGCTGAGTTTTCTTTCGGGTTAATTGATCCCTTGAACATGAAAATTTGCTCGACTCATTGAAAAATTTTGCACTTTCGTATCATAATGTACAGGAATGTGTCACTGTTTTAAAAGTGGGATTTTCATTAAGCCGGTCACATTTTCGTCATCAGGCCTGCTTGTTTCTGTCAGCTTGAAATAAGTTAAACTTGAATCATCAGAGAGAACCATTTCAGTCCAATAATTTACTAATCATTTAAAAAAAAATTTAACCCTCTGAAGTCTTGCTTTCCTAATTTTTTTTCGTTAAGAATGGATTTTTTTCACATTTTCTGGCACTTAACCCTGCTTTGTTTAATCATTGTTGCACTGTATTTAAAGAAAATATGTTACTAAACGCTTTTTCTGAATCCCTTCTATGTTCTAAATGTGATACAAACTGATTTTTTAAGTACTGTCTTTTTAACTTGAGGTCATCTCGTTTGGATGAGCAACGTGGCCGCCTATAGAGACAAATTTCCAGTTTAAACAGCCAGGATATTTTATATCTTGCTAAAAACCAGCTCACCAATATAGTGTTATAATTTAATCATTTTGGCATTCCGCATATTAAAATATTTTTTGATTTTTACTCTAAAATTAAGATTTTTTGTGATATCGTTAATTGCCTTATTCTTGCCATTTTTGAAATACTTTCTAAAATTACAATTTTTCTAACAATTGCATCTTGTTTTTAACATTTGGCCCATTCCTAAATTGTACGTGGTACAAATGTAATAAAATGTGTTTGAAAATTTACTTTTAAAACAATAAAATTGCGATTGCAGAAAAAGAAGTGGAAAATATCCACATGCGGTTTTTTATTTTATTTTATTTATTTATTTATATTTTTTTTTTTATCCCTTAGTGTATATAGGTAGTGGGATTTCGTTTTAGGAAAGATATATTTACTGTTATTTTTACAAACAAAGAATTGCCGTATTGCAACTCAGAAAAAAATAAAATAAATAAATAATTATTGTTAAAAAACTTTATATTCTGCTAAACTAGCATTTATCGTATAGTTTAAAATGACGAGACTACTGTTTGCCAGAGCCAGCAAAAAAGTTCAAACTATCTAATCTTTGATTCACGTGAAATAATATTCTTAGAAAGTAAGTTTCAAAGAACGACAAATTTTTCTTTCCTTAAGGCATTGCAATATTATAATAATAAGAAATAAGAAATAAACTTCACTGTAAATTCATCTTTTGAAAAATATTTTTGGAGGTTTATTTGTTTATGAAAGAGAAATTTCTGGTTTACATATCACAATTCTGTATTTTTATCCGGACTTATGGGATAGCTAAAACTATATGAATATAATTTTGTAAATAATAACCATAAATTATATTAACACGCAGCAACTGTGCACATTTGTGGACTTTATGGCATTTATTTATAGATTTTTTTTTTTTTTTTTTTTTTTTTTTTTTTAATTTTTCAGAAGCTAACTACAATTTATTATTGTTATTAACGCGGAATCAGGCTGAAACATCAATTTTGATCTTTCAGTTATTTGTAATTATGTTTCAAAAATATAACATTATTTAAAACATAACAAACAAACAGAAAAACAAATTTTATTTTTCAACAAGTATCCGATGCAACTTCATAAATCATTTGTATAGTATTATTCCTAATACAGCCACATACATATTAAAAATAAATTAATATATAAATAGGTAAAAAAATAATATATTAGTGAACTGTAAGATTTAAGATAGTAAAAAAAAAAAAAAAAAAAAAAAGGAGTTTATTTGATACTCAAGCTATAATTTAAAAATATGTAGACAATAAATATTAAAATACAAAATTATTCGTAAAGAATAAAAAGCAGCCAGTGTAAAATTAGTTTTTCTTATTTCTTACTTAATAAGTAGTATGCATTTGCATTCAAATAATTAGCATGTTACAGTTTAAAGGGTGCTTTCAAAATTCTTTAAAACTTTAAAGGGTTGTATTATATAGTAAAGACTAAAAAGCAGCCAGTGTAAAATTAGTTTTTCTTACTTAATAAATGGTATTCATTTGCCTTCAAATAATTAGCACGTTATAGTTTAAAGGGTACTTAAAAAAATAAATAAATAAATAAATAAATAAATAAATTTTGCTTTATATATATAGAGATGTTTTTTTACACGTAGATAATGAAATCAACTCCAATTTTCTGGATTTCAAACCAGTTCACACGACTTCAATTAATAAAAACTTAATTTTCTTAAGTAAGACTTACTCATGAATAAAAAGTAAAACAAACTAAATATCAAAGTAGTTCAGATACTTCCCATTTAAAAAACGTTTTATCTGATAAGACAGGAAGATTTATCTATCAAACTGATTGCTTCTTGTATCACAAGTTACTAAACTAGTGTGAATTGAGTCTTAATCATACCTACTAATCACAAAACTAAATTATAATCGACAATCCAATAAATCTTTCGTCTTTAATAAAAGTCTATAATCAGCTTAATGAAGCTGCCACTGATTTATGTTTCACGTTAATATAAGTTTTGCCCGTCACCTGTGAAATAATTAGCGTTTAATTTATAAATTTTTACCCTGGAAAACTAATTTAGAAGTATAGTATTATCCACGTATTCACTCATGTAATTAAGGTAGTTGTAGGATGAACAAATGGCCAGATACTGCCAATCTTTGACATATCAGTAGCGTATAATTATATCTCATTCTGCATGAATTTAGGGAACAGGTGTACGATATCCACAAATGTAATTTGTGGATATCGTAAACGATTAATAACACTGTAATGAGAATGATTAAAAATTATTTCCAGTTACTGAGATATCAGAGGAAGAAGGCAGTATGAAGCCTGGAGAGTTAAAAAAATTTATGGATTACATTTATAACTAGCTACAGAAGCTTTGAAAATATAAAAAACAACGAAAAAATTAAAGAAAAATTAGTCTCTACGAATCTGTTATATAAAATTATACTTCTAATATAAAAGTTTTGTATTCTAATTTTCGAAATAAGCTTGACATTACGAAAACAATCAAAAATAACTCGCATGGAGGATTGTTACTGCATAGTCTCCTAAACTAGATGCCTTCCGCGTGGCTCGGAAACTTGGCAACAGTTCAAACGGTGGACAGCGCCACCTGGTACAGATTGCGCTCTTTTTTATTCAACTGTCACTAATAATTTTAAGAAGTGATATATGATATATACAATCGACGTTCCTTCGATTCTTTTCGCCTTTTATGTATATCAAATCCCACTTAAAAACATTTTTGGTGGCTGTTGAATAAAAAAGTCGCGGAATCTGTACCAGGTGGCGCTGCCTACTGCCAAGTTTCCGAGCCACGCGAAAGGCATCTAGTTTAGGCGGCTATGTGTCCTATCAGTATTTATTGGACATCATTTTATTGGAGTCTCAAGGCATCAAATAGAGCTAATAGATTAATAATTCTATAATTAATTAAGGCTATTAAAAATTTAATGCCTTTTTTAAACTTAATAAAATTTGTTTTGTAAAAAGGTACGTTAATGTCACTATCTTGTTTATTTTTAAATTCAATTACCCAAAGATAGTAATATATACGGGTGTGGAAGAGCAATTTTGCTTCAAGGAACTGGATATCTCTCACTCACGCGAATCCGTATTCCCCTTTTCAGTTATATATGCGGCGGAATTCCATCAGCGATGCAGGCGGATAAGAAAAGAGCATTAAAAGAAGAAGCAGATGTAATTTTAATGATATTCCTCACTGAACGCCGGTAAAATATATTGCGGTTTATTGATAATAAAAAAATGAGTAGCAACTACATCAAAATTAACGGTGGAACCCAGCAAATTACTGTAATTACGAAAATTTCCTTCAACCTGCTGTAATAGCTTTTAAGACAATTGCAATATTCCCTCTCTTATTCCCCCCGTCATCTCAAAACGTGTAAAAGGCGCCTATTCGTCTGAGAGAATCGCATATCTCCAAAATTGAACGTCAGATTTTTACTTCAGATAGTTGACAGAAGCTTTTCTTCTTTTATTTTGTTATTCATTCTGTTTTCTTTTTATTTGTTTTATTATTTTCATTTTCTTTTCATTTGATACGATCGATTCCAAAGCGGATCTATTTACAGGAAATAGAACAAACATAGTCGAACTGCGATAACTTGACTGTATATAATTTGACTACCAGTTTGCTAATGGTTTTGTCAGGTTTTGTTATGCATTTCCATTTAAATGTATCATTTATATCTTTTCTTTCGACATATCCTTTCAGTTTTTATATTTCTTATGTGTCTTATTTTTCCACATAATATATTTTATAAGCAGTTTCTTTGGGTAATTCTTCTTGTTGTTCAATTTTGTTTTATTTAAAATTATACCACATAATTATTTATTTTTCTATTTTTATTTCTCTATGCTTTCACTGATTTTATATCGATTTAATCTCATGATTTGTCCAAAAAATTTTGCATGTATATATTGCTGATTCTATAATTTGATATTTTAAAATTTTATAAAAAAAAACAAAAAAGCATTAAATCTGTATATTTAAATATGTGGACCTCGTAAAATAGATTTTAACAATATCAGAATACTTTTACAAATTAATTTAATTACAAAATTTGCTGATAGAGAACGTTTTACGATTTAAAGTTAGGTTGCGGTTATACATTATCGTACAAATAGAACACTTCTCATAGCCTTAATGGTAACTAAAATGTAACTACAGTGATTCAATGGGCAATGGTTGTAAGTGTAAGGTTATCAAAATTTTTAGTTTTCGCAATCATTTGTCTTATTTTTATTGTATTTATTTTTTTCTTTTGGCATCAGATGAGCTTTGTTATTGTATGCAAACTTGTATGTCAATCAAAATTTACCCCGGCCTGGTGCCTCGATCGGTAGGAAGCTACCTTCTGAGGTGGCGGTTTCAAATTCCAGTTCGACATGATGGTCGTTTGTGATGCTCTAAATTGTGTTTAAAAAAAGTTATTGTGAACTTATGTAAAATAGATCATTCGAGACAAAAGTCAAACTATAAGTCTTAAAGCTGTAAATTAAAAATAAAATAAAAATATTTTAAAAAGAGAGTACTAAGTATTAAACAAATACATTTCAAAATATACATGAAATAAAAATATTCTTTTCATTTTATGCTTTTTAGTACTTTAATTTAAGCCAAAAAAGAAAAAAAAAAATGTTAAATGATTAATGATTACATATTGTCATTTCAGATAGTTCAGATAGTTTCATAGTTTGCAATTTTTGTTTGTGCTTGTACAAAAATGCGCTTGACACAGTATATTTTTAAACTTTTTTTTTTTTTTTTTTTGAAAAATAGCTTTGAACCTTTTGGATATGCTTTTAGGAATGCAACTACTAACAATCAACTGTAACTAAACAACAGTTACTTTTTAGCAATGTAAAATTTCTGATATTAAAAAAGAAAAAAAAAAAAAAAAATCAAGGTTTATTCAGAAGGAAGGAACCCACACGTAAAATATTCTTATTAAATTAATATTGCCCATCTGCGCTGCACTAGTGCGACGTAAAACCCAACCATCCATCCATCCTTATTAAATTAATTTTTAGTTAAATTATTTATTAATTTTATTTTAGTTGAATACCATTGCTATTAACATAAATGGTGAAAGACGTATATACTCAACTGTAAAACAACAAAAGTTATTTTTAAGGAATGGGATAAAATCAAGGTTCACCGAGAAGAAACCCACATGTAGCTTACTCAGATTAGATATTTCTAGTTACTTAATAATTTCACTTTAACGCAATATCATTGCTGTTAACATAAAGTGCGAGAAAGGAATATTTTAACTGTAAATAAATAAGAATTATTTTTCAGCAATGTAAAAAATTCTGATAAAAAACAAAATTAAAATCAAGGTTCATCGAGAAGAAACCCATATATAAATTACCCTGATTAGATAAGCAACCAAAATCGGTGGGAAAATCTTACGTCCTTCTTTCCTAGCAGCAAAACGAAGACATACCTCATCTTGTTATTTTTTTATATATTTCTTCAGATAGCTAGATTACGGAAAGCAAAGGAAAAATAATTAAATAGAATCTAAGAAAAAAAAAATAAATCCTTATCTATAAACTCCCGAGAGAATCGTACAATTTTATCATCATATGATCCATAAGAATATTATCTCCACCCTTAAATAATAAAAGTGGACGCGGGAAACGCAGAATGTAAATCAAAAAATGTGACAGCGACTAAAGAGAGAATGATTAAAAAATGAAAATGGTATTCAACGCAAGGACAAATGAGCTTGAAGTGTTTAATGATTCTAATCATGTCCTGACAAAGAATGTCCTACGAGACATGTGGATGGAAGATAAAAACTTGCCACCGTATGCATTAGAGGCATATAAAACTTGACTTGCTCCTGAATTTGATTTCACCGCTCTTTCCTCCAATTCGCCAAAGAGAGAATTTTTGTAACGCTTCTTTTCAGAATTTTAGTACATTCTAGCACATTTGAAATAATGGTAATATGGATTGAAATACCGAGTTAGTATCTAATCCTGACCTAACAAAGCATAGTGGCCGCGGTAGCCTCGTTACAAAGTTCGGAGTCCGTAATTGAAAGGTTGCATATTCGATACTCGAGCCAGTCAAAGACCGTCATGTATATTAATGATGGCTGGTGCCCGTAAAATCCACACTGTTTGCAATGTCCTCCATGTTCGTAAAGTAGTACCTCTGGGGGGTTACTTAAAACAGGGAGCCAATTCTTTCTTGGATGGTAAAAAATTTGACGGCATGTCTCCGGATCATAGCTTTAGTGCAACGTAAAACCCACTCACTGAACCTAACAAAAACTGTCTCACTTTTTTTTTTTTTTTTTTTTTTTTTTGTAATATATACTGAAATATTAGTTTTGGATTTATATTGTGTCTTGGGAAAGAATGTCCCACAAGACATGTGGAAAGAAAATAAACACTTATTAGTTGTTACCTTACACATTAGGAAACTTGCGTAAATACGGGCTAGGAGCCCTTAGAAAGACCCTAAGAAGGGCACTAACTCCAGGCCTAGGACCCTAGAGCAGTCAATTGACATTAATCCAAACACACACCCACACCGTACTCATTAGAAGCGCATGAAACTTAACTTACTTCTGAATTTAATTTTTCCGCTCATTCCATTTTTAGGACACTTCTTTTAGGAATTCAGATAGTTGTAATAGGAATTTTGCATATTTAAACTTTTTAGTAAAATGTACCGAAATATTGGCGGTAGATTATAATAATTTCCTAACAAATAATTTTATGAGAGATGTGGATGGAAGATAAAAACTAGTCACCGTATGCAATAGAAGTACATGAAACTTGACTTGCTCCTGAATTTCATTTCCCCGCTCTTTCTCCTGAATTCATTTTTTCCGTCCTTTCTTTTGATTCCCTAAAATAGAAATTATAGTGGCACTTTTAGGAATTCACGTAGTTATTATGTAATTTTAGATAATTTTAAATTTGCCATAAAATGCATAGAATTACTGTGGTGGATTGTAATCATGCTTTGACAAAGAATGTCATAAGAGACATGTGGATGGGATGGAAGATAAAAACTTCCTACCGTATGCATTAAAGGCATACACTAATAAAAATTTTACTGTTGGATTACGGAAAAAGCTTTGCAGAGCATACTCCTGATTTTTCCTGCAAATTTTACATATTGTTATCTATTTAGACCGTATTTGGCTATAAATAACTGTAATCGGCCATAAATAAGTATATTAAGCCGCTGCCAATTTACTCTAATACAGTGATTACACGTTTGATCATGGTTTGTGGGCGCAAACAAATAATTAACGGAAATAGCCTGTGATCTGCTATTAACATGTTAATCGCCACGATAATATCAGAAAAATTTTCACATGGGCCATGGTAACTTTATTAGACAATTTAGTTAAAAATGCGTGTTAAAAATGTGTCAGGCACATATGACTGACATGGCGATAAACGTGTTAATAATTACTTGGCGTATATCATATTCCTTTTAGGGTTATTTCCTAGTTAAAAATGCGTGTTAAAAATGCGTCAGACACATATGACTGACATGGCGATTAACGTGTTAAAAACTGTAAAACCTGTAAAACCTGCGTTTCATTCTGTCATTGCCCATATGTGGTTGGTTTATAGAGCAAGGGTGATAATGAAAATATATACATATCATTTATGGTTAATAACAGATTATTATTGCCAAGGACTGATATTTAGCTGGAAAGCACAATATTTGTAGCAATACAGAAAATCTACAGTATAGTAATGCAGTAAAAAACCATATAACAATGAAAATTTAGCTGTTTTTTACAGTGTATATAAGCTGTCTTGTTCTTTCTTACGATTTGCAAAAGCACACATTTTGACAATACTTCTAATAGGAGTTCATAATTTAAGTAGTTAAGAGGACTCGCAACTTATCGTCCCCGGAAGCCAAAGTCAATGTTATTCTATGGAGAATTTTGCTCCATTATAACTCTTTAACTAATACATATTTTTAAATTCCTTTTTGTTATTCAGAAAATTCAAAACTATTAAACAATTTATTGCTTTCTAAAAATTGCTTTTTAAATTTTTTAATGTTTTATTTTGATGTTGGAAAATGCGAATTTTTACAATGTGAAATTTTGCGTTTTTGAGCTTAAAAATGAAATATAAAAATTAAAAAAAATCACTTTTTAGAAAACGATAAATTGTTTAATATTTGTGAATTTTCTGAATAAGAAAACAGAATTTAAAAATATTTATTAGTTAATAAGTTATAACGGGGCAAAATTTTCCATATAATAACATTGACTTCGGCTTTCGGATACATGAAGTAGAGAGTGCCCTTATACGAGTTTAGCGCGTTTCAGGCTCACAGTAAAATGCACTGTAATCAGGAATAAACGTGTCCCCCCCCCCTTTTTTTTTTCGCCACCAGTATTTTTCTGCAAAAACTGTACCTCATAAAATCTTAAAAATAACTGTAAAGATATGATAAAAATTTTTATATAGAAATACTGGTGGCAGAAAAAATGGAACTGTAGTATTAGCACTGAATATGATGAATTAAAACTTTGCAAGTCAACACTACACTGTTAAAAATTTTGGTACATTTTTGCTGCCACCATTCGATGGTGAAACCTTTTACCCTTATTTGGTGCTTTACTAAACCAAGGCTTGGTACTGCAATAGCTACATCCATAAGATGGAGAATTTTTTTACCATAATTTGGTGCTTTTTTCAATCAAGAAATGCCAAATCATAGTAGAAGGTTTCACCATCGCATGGTTGAAGCTATACTTCTACCAAGTTTTGGTTCAACCTAGCAAACTGAAGCTACTGTAGTACCAACATTTGGTTCAACCTTGAACTGAAATTTTTAACAGTGTACCATGTTTTGGTTCAACCTAGGACAAAATTTTTAACAGTGTATGAGTTATAGAAATACATTTAATTTGAATTATAAAAAATAAATAATAATAATAAATAAATAAACCGCCGTTTCGGTAATACTGAGCATACCGTTATCAGTGCAGGAAAAATAAAGGATATGTGTGAAATACATGTGAAGGAAACAAGATTCCGCAGACCGATTATCAACTGCTTCAACTGTTTATAAAATTGAAGATATTGTGGGGGATTAGCCAAGAGGAAATTGAGGCTATTTAATCGTTTATATACTATTTGAATTGAAGTTTTGTATGAAGAGATATACTGAAAGTGCATTTTAAGCCTGGTGTTTTTATTGTCTATCCGAGGGATCAAGACGTAGGTAGGATGCCCTCTGTGAGGTTTTATTTTAAAATAGGGGTCATTAATGTGTCATGGGAATTAGTTGTCATGGGAAATAGGGGCCATTAATGTGTCATGTCATGGATCGTTAACAGGTTCATTAACATATCACTGATATTCTTATTAATAATATTATTTTTCTTTCACCTGACACTGTTTCTATATCCAGTAATTAAATTTAGTGCTTTTGGAAATAATTGTACAAGGGGAAAAAAAAATGTGTATTAATAGAATTACAATATAAAGTACATAAATGAGAAAAACACGAATGCTAATTAAAATATTAAGGCTTTTGTGAAAAATTAAAGTTTTATTTAAAGTTCATGTTTTGTTAAGATTATACGTATGAGGAAAATATCCGTTTAATATGGGACAATGTCTACTGAAAACAATTAATAATAGGGTTAATGACCAGGATTGATTTCATTACTTTAAAGCGGGATGTACTGTTTGAATTACGGGAGATTACATTATGTATCATGCCAATATTATGAATATGTATATAAAAAAAATTAGTAACATGTAAGATTTGGAATATTTCAAGTTAGTATGATCACGTACTATAATATCACGATCAGTATTTTTAGTTAAATGTGTAAAAGCAGATTTTGTTTATTGTTTTGTAGGTTTTTAAACAGGAATAAAACAATATTTTGATTTGCTAGTAAGCATTAAGAGAAAAGAATGTTTCTTATGAATTTGAAACTTATTATCTTTTAATATTATATTAAAATAAAAGACGAAAGGTAAAACACTTTAGCGAGGATAAAAACTTCATGAGGTGCGGGGGAAATATTCTAGTATGCTATTGGGAACAACAGCTGGGGGACCCACTTTTTGTCCTGTCTCCTTTCAATTAAATGGAACAGGGTCAAGCCCCAAGGGTTCCTAGTGAGCAAACGGCAAGATTCTATCCAAGAAGTACACACAGAGTAAGGGAGAGATTTCCTCAGAGGTCAAACGGATAGTAAGGGAATGCCCACTCAAAGTTTGCTGGTGGACATTCCTTCCTTGATGCTTACGGCCTACTGCAAATAGATTCGATAACCTACGTCAAAGTTCCTACCTACTCTACAATCGCATGCATTTACGGATATCTTAATAGAAGTATACTATTTTTATCTTCAAAAACGTCAATAGTTAAAAGCGAAACGTCTTCTATTAATGCAAATATAATGTTTTTATAATGTATAGTTTAAATTTGTTAGTGAGTTTTAAAAGTGAAAGTGAAAGTTAAAAAATAATATATAATAGTTCACAATTGGCTGTAAAAAATGCGTCAATGAAATTACGCGCAAAGAAAATTCGAACCGCCTCTATGACATATGTCCCATCAAAGCTCGTCACATGTAAGCTCGTACCTACTCTATCATTGAATGCATTTACACATATCTTAATAAAATAATATTATGTTTAGCTTCAAAAATTACAATAGTTAAAAGCCAGATGTCTCATAATAGTTTCTGTATAAAATATGTAATTTAAATTTGTTACGGAGTTTAAAAAATAAAAGTGAAAGCCTCAAATTTTTGGCAAAATAACAATAATAATAATAATAATAATTATTATTATTTAGCGATTAATTAGGAAAAAATACATTAATGAAACCAAGCGCAGGAAAATTTTAAACAGTTTGGATAACCTAAGTCAAAGTTCCTACTTGCTCTAACGTTGTATGCATTTACAGATATCTTAACCCCTTATTTGCCAACGAAAAATTACTAGACTCGCTTCCCAGTGCCACAATTTCTCACACAGGCGCGTGTAGTTATGCGTTCACTGTTCCAGAAACATTTCCTTTCCGATTCCTCCCACTCCCCATCGTCTCTGAAAGAAGTAAATCCTTCGAAAACACTATCATGGCCATTTAACTACATTACGAAGTCGTGAGAATAGCAGCGTAACACAAAGGCACTTCGGCAAGACGTGTATACACGCTCGGGGCAGTTAACGCATCGGCTTTGCGAGACGAACACATACGAACGGACAGTTAAGGGGTTAATAGAAGTGTACTATTTTTATCTTCGAAAACGACAATAATTAAAAACTAGATCCTTATATTAATGTAAACATATAATTTTTTGTTTATAATATATAGTTTAAATTTGTTAGTGAGTTTAAAAAGTAAAAGTCTCAAAATGTTTACAAATATTTTAACATTTAAATATTTAACAACTGACTGCGGGAAGTGCTATAATGACTCCAATTGTAGAGAAGGTGAATATGGGCTAGGACCCTCTTTGAAACACACCACACGGAAGGCATCCCCCTTTAGGCCCAGGTTTCAAGTTTAGACAATTGGCCTTAACACCCACACCAACACCAACACGCCAATTGTAGAGAACATTAGAAAAGCAGGGTATAAGTCTTACGTTAAATTATCTACCTATTCTGCCATTGTTTGCATTTATGGATATCTTAATAAAAGTATACTATTTTTATCCTAAAAAACTACAAAACTTAATTAAAATTAAAATAAAGACATTAAATATAAATTTGTACACAGTATTTACTTTTGATAATATGTAATTTTAATTTGTTAGTCACTTTAAAAGTGAAGCATTTTTTTTTTTTTTTTTTAATGTAAATATTTTAATATTTGGATTTCTTATAAATGACTACGAAAGATACATTAATAAAGCTAAGTTAAAAAAAAAATCGATGTAGTAGAAAGTGATAGTTGAAAAGAAGAGAAAGAAAATAAAAACGCTTCGAATTATATACATATATACAGGGTGTTCCAAAAGTCCCACACCTCCCTCCTAACTCGAAAATGCGACGGAATTGTGAAAAATGGCGAAACATGTGTTCAATGAATTCGAGAGGGAACTCTTTTGGTGATAAAAGTTTGGGCTTGGGGGAGCTAGGGGGGTCGCTAGGGAGGGCAATTTTAAAATGTCAAATAGGAAGGTGTGTCTTGTGATACATCCCTGGAAACGTCCCTTCAAAACAATGAATTTGATAAAAATAGTTTCGCCCTACGATAATTATTAAAGGAGATACTTTCGACTTTTGAAATGTGGATTTTATACTTATGTATCGCCTTTAATAATCATTGAAGTACAAAACTATTTATATCAAATTCATTGTCTTGAAGAGACGTTTCCAGGGATGCATCACAAGACATACTTTCCTGTTTAAAATTTTAAAGTTGCCCTCCCTAACGGCACTACTACTACCCCCTTGCATGGGCCCAAACATTTTGGGGCAAAGTATGTCTTGTGATAAATCCCTGGAAACGTCTCTTCAAGACACTGAATCTGATATAAACAGTTTTGTCCTGCAATGATTATTAAAGGGGATACATAAGTATAAAATTCACATTTCAAAAGTCTAAAAACTCATGTGTCTCCTTAATAATCATCGTAGGGCAAAACTATTTATACCAAATTCATTGTTTTGAAGAGATGCATCCGGGGATGTATCACAAGACATACCTTCCTATTTGAAATTTTAAAGTTACCCTTCCTAGCCCCCCGGGCCCAAACTTTTTTCACCAAAAGAGGTCTCTCTCAAATTAATTGAACACGTGTTTCGCTATTTTTCGCAATTGCGACTCATTTTCGAGTTAGGAGGGGGGGGGGTGACTTTTGGAACACACTGTATATATGTATACAAACATATACACATATAAAGAAATTATAGCAAACTGTAACTTTCCTTTCTCTAATTAATCATTATTACTTCAAAGTTGAAAGGTATTTATTTATATTGATTAAACTACACTTTTGGTTTTCCTAACAGGGCAATTTATAAAGATGTATTTACAAATAAATAAATAAATAAATAAATTATGAACTTTGGTCTAGTCCGTAATCTAGTCCTAACCAATACATACCTCTATACAAAATACACAGTGTGTTACTTTATGTATAATGTATTGCCCGCAGGAACAGTTATTTGCTGTAATTCTGGGAGAAAGCATAATTTGGTGAAACTGACATATGGAAATAAGCGACGATGATATTAATGCGATATTATTAAAATAATAATAATAATAATATTTATATATATCCATTTTTCATTTAAAGTTTTCAGAATTCCACAAACCAAATATTCATTGTAAACATGAGGCGAATTATTAATCAGTATTTCACTTTAAATAGGAAAACGTCACTTTTAGTAAGATATTTTACAAGCTTTGCGAAGGTCAACAATTATTTATGAACAAATTTTAATTCTTTATTTATTAGAAAATAGTATTTTTCAATGGAATATAAATAAAGAATAAGATATTTTTAATAATGAACGCGAAATATTTCACGTTAATTTAAAACTGAATTGCATTATGATTAATTTAATTATTATTATTGTTATTTTCGCATGTAGAACATTACTACAAAGTTATTAGAAATAGGATTACTCTTTAAATTTTTTTCCTTTCCGAAAAAAAAAAAAAAAAAAAGGCCTCGTTCTAATTACTGCCATATCGTGTACATTTCTTAATTATCCAACAACAAATTTCGTCTGTGTACATATCTTTTGCCGACTTAACTTTGCAGGAAAGGAAGTCAACATAAAATGTGTGTAACATATAATTTTACACCAGACTAATTTATTTAATAAAAATAATTGTTTCATTGTACGTATGATCTTTCAGAAGCGCATTAAACGTTTGAATATAATAATATTTACAGTCTCCGTAAACTAGCTCGAATCACTGCAAAATATAAGTACGTTAAAAAAAAAAAAAAAAAAAAAAAAAAAAAAACTACTTCCCATTTTATAAATATATGTATTTTATATCATTTATCTTTTTAAGTGATCACATAAAAAACTCTAAAATGTTATAATATACTGTTTGCGTTCTAATAACTACGCAAATTTGAATATGCTTCTACTGTTAGCTGCTATATACTTCCTTTTTTAAATAGTGGTTAAGAAATGCATAAAGAAACTAACGCAAAATTTTAAATAAAATATTTTTTACAGGAATTATTATTTCATTAACAACTAAATACTAAGTCTGGTTAAATTTCGTTCAATGGTTCGTGAAATACAGCGCCCACAAAATTTGTGATACACACACAGACAGACAGTTTCTACAAACAGTCAAATCGTTTTCAAAATGTTTCAAAACTTGTAAATATATCGAAAACTGGAGTTCGAAAATTTTCATAAATCCAACACTTTCTTTTTATATGAATAGAAAAAAGTGAAATTGAATTTTTTCCTTGACGACATTCTTTTCGTAACTGTTTAGTTCTAAAACTTGATTTAAAAGGCTAATTTTAATTCAATAATTGCAAAAACTTTTGCGATATTAAAAATAACGAGCAAAGATCCTTAATTTTTCTGGCGTCTGCCTAACCAATTCGGGTTTTCCGTAGTTTTCTTAAAATCCTTCATAAATGAGGATTAGAACCCTTTAGAAGAATCCCTGAAGAGGGAACATCATCCAGGTTAAAACCCCTTTATAGTCAATTTGCCTAAACTCAAACGCTAACGAACACTGATTTTCTGGTATCTGCATAAAATTGTTTACAAATTTCATATGCTTACAAATTTCATATGTTTAAAGCATTTTATTGATCAGAAAGTTGAATATTTGGATTTCAATACAGCTTTAAGCGTATTTAACTGTGCTTAAAATTTATAGGATACTTAAATTAACAGGTTGCTTTATTTTATTTTTTCAAAGAAGATGCAGAGTACTTCATTTTCAAAAACAACAAAGGAAAATAAATTAAAATTTATAATATTGGAAATATTGTAAAAATTCAAGAAAGAAGAGGGAGATAGAAAATATGATTAAGGCTTCGGTTAGAGATTTAAATTCTGATCCTAGTTAGAAAATCCGATTATACTAGACTTTGTGATAAGTTTAGCAAATAGATTTAGAATTTCGACTTACTATGTCATCCTGTATCATTAATCCTAACATTTTCCCCCCTCGATTGTAAGCTCAATTAATTTGTACTTACAGGAGATGAAATGATCTCTCTCTGCTTCTTTGCAAGAAAGGTATCAATGTAAGGAAAGGACATTTACAGTTAATAAATAAATAAATCAAGCTAAGTGCACTCCCAAATACATTTTCCCCGCGCAACAATGTGAATATTTCTGACAAATTCATTAACATATTTGTCAAAAATTGTCACACATATTCTTCTTCTTTTTTTTTTTCTTTTTTTTTTTTTTTAAATATAATTAAAAGAGTAAAACAGTGGTTTTACTTCTTCTAGAGATGTGATATAGTTTTGATTTCTTCGATATTTTTCTATACAAATTAACACTGTGCAAATTCTTTGCAAAAATTATTTCCTGTAGATAATTTTGTGCCCTACAAGGAACATACGCAGGCAGACAAATTTTACAAATGGTCAAATCCTGTTTCAGACATATAAAATTATGTAAATCAAAATGACCAAAAATTTTAGAAATTCGATAAATAAATATTCTGGCATTATTTTTAGTATTTTGTAAACAGTTTATTTTATTTATTTATTTTTATTTATTTATTATTTTGAATCCTATATTTTCTTTTGTTGAATAAACAAGCAAGTAAAACGATTTTTACTTATCGAGATGCTGTTGATAATGCCATAGTTCAAAAGTTGTTTGAATGCGTCAATACTAAGATATTTTTTGATAGATGCTTTATTTTATGGGGAAAAAAAAAGTATGATTTCTTGAAATATGAATAATATTATAGGTAAATCGTCTAACTTTATATATTATTCATAAATAAATATAGTTTTCTAGACTGTTATTTGTGTGTGTATTACAAAAATTATATGGACATTGTAACTGAAAAACTATAGAACTCAAATCAGCATTATAACTAATGAATCTATAGAATTCCATGAAACTAGCTATTTATGGTTGAGTCAGCATAAAAAGGAGCTAATAATATTTAGGTATATATCATCGTTCAAATGTCTAGTTTATATAAGAATTTACTCGATAAAAATTTGATGTAAAAATTAATATCATGAAAAATTTTATTGGTTTGATTTTAGTAAATATCACACAACGAATTTGCATTGATCTGTGTTTCTTTCCATGATGTATCCGATAACTATATTTCTATATATAATATATACAAACATCACACCGTCTCAATTATATACATAAAAAAAAAAAAAACTTTTTTTTTACGAGGCAATAAAATTTCAATTAAAATACACATTGAAAAAATAATTAAAATATAGACGTTTCGAAATTCGTCCGAGTTTCCTCATTAGTATTATAAAAACAATATATTTTGCAAACATTACATACATATTCCAAGAATTTGTAGTAGTATAGAATATTGAGGTGCCAGTGCGCATGCTTCATTGATAGTGTGAAGATGGCTGGCAGTATGCCAACCCTCAAGGAAAATACGAGACTTATAATTATTAAAACCAGAGTTTAAATCTTTTATATTATCAAAATCTGGGATATGATCGGTTTCTATTGAATGGATTACAATTTTAGAATGTTGGTTACAATTTTTATATGTTCGTTTATGCTCCTGCAATCTAATTTTGGCTGTACGGCCAGTTTCACCTATATAAACACATTTACAATCTTTGCATGGAATTATTATCTATATTTTAATTGTTTCTTAAATGTGTATTTTGATTGAAATTTTATTGTCTTGTAGTAAAAAAGTCCCTACTATTAGTTTACACTCCCCCTATATATATCTTGTACAAATCTTGCAATAGATTTTTAACTAACTTCCCGACTAGCTAGAAATTTGAAACTTTCAGGATTGCTCAGAACACGGCGACAACACAATACTGAACAATTTTTAATGCGCAATTTGAACTACACAATTGAACTACACAATTGAACTACATTGCAATTGAACTACACAATACGCGCAATTGATACATTACGTGCAATTAATACATTACGCGCAATTGAACTACACAATTTTAAACGCGCGCTTTTTATTTCCTAATTCAAAATTATTAAAAAAAAACTTTTTCGATAGTGTTTGTAAGTAGGAATTGACTTTAAAATTTTTTCTTTTATATTATTTGTTTTCTATATATTTTACATGAAGAACTATGCAGAATCATTTTTGGGTTAGATTAAACAACACTGGGGTCCGCATTTTATGCTTTTAGAGAATGTGACTACAGTTGTATCAGCATTTCTATTGGATGAATATGCGGGACATTTGTGTATGCTTAATAATACAAAGAAAAACGCATACTTCTTTGCATTATTTTAATACATTAGTAAATAGCATATATATATATATAATTTATTTTGTCGACGCATATCATTTTTAACGTATATATTAAGCTAGATTTTGAGAATAATTAAAAGAAAGAAAAAAAAAAAAAAACTGACATTCATTATTAAGGATTTTTTATTTGGAAGAGAGGAGAAAATGTAAAAAATTAGCCCAATACTTTTTGAGTTATTTATTCTTCTTATATCCTGGAAGAAAAGTTACGCTAAGAAAAAAAAGTAAAGACAAAGACAAAAAGAAACGGTAATTTGCACATTCACTAGTATTTTGATAATAGCAACAATAATAAATAAATAAATAATTATAACTTTGTACAACAACACATATGCTTCTAGATTTTCATGAAAATATTAAAATTAGAAAATTTTTATTTGTTTGTCCATTTATATATTTACTTATCTATATTTTATAAATTAATGACATTTTGTTGAGGGAAAATATTTATTTCACACTTTTCTATTTTCATGACTTCGCTAATCTTAACCACTGGAGTAAGTTTTTCTTTTTCTTTTTAAACATATGGATTGGATATATACATATGTATTTCTTTTATACATTAAAAAATATGTTTTAAAATAATAAGTAGCTGCCAAATGTTTCGAGTTTTGGATATGGGTATTCTTTCATTGAAATTTTAAGTTTAATTAATCCTAAAAAACTGCTACAAAAACATATAAAATATTTTTATAGAAAAAATACTTCTATCAAAAAATCGGAATGATTGACTACTATGAAAATTGTTTAAAACTATATATTAATTTAATTGAGGTCAGAAGGTACATTAAAAAGAAAAAAAAAAGTTTCAGTACATTGACGTCGCGTAAACTATATAAAATTAGCATGTTGTGGCTATCACTAAATTTTCTTCTAGATTTTACAATAAAAATTCATGCAGTATAAATTATTTATTAAAATTGTTTTCCATGACGAATGCAGATGGTTTACAATTTAGTGAAATACAATACTAAGTGCTCAAAGAAAGTTCATTTTAACATCTAAAAATTGCGTTTATTCAGTTTTTTTTTTTTTTTTTTTAATGAAAAATTCGATAATTGTATTTTAAATTATCACAGATATATGGTAGAGCCATTCGTTTTAAAATTATTGACGAGTTTTTATACTCATATTGAAAATTTATAAAGAAGAACTTCACCGTGGAGGGAGGAGGGGAGAACGATGCGTTTACATACATAATTTTTCTTCCTCAGTTGATTATTACTATTATAAATAATTCTTTTCAATCACATAATTATTCGTAAAAAATATTTTTCATTGTGAACGGTTGTACGAAATGTTGCCTTTTACTATCATGTTAAAAATTGGGAAAAATGGTACTGCACAACTGACAATTTTCATCAAAAGATGAAACGCACTAATTTATATCAAGATGCAACTACATATAAATTTATATGAAATTAGGAATGTTAGTTTTCGAACTTAAATAGGCACAAATTTTTGTCACACAAACACAGATAGACAAGTATATTTTCTAAAAATGATCAAATTGTCTTCTGAAACTCTCAAAACATGTAAATCCATCAAAACCCAGAAATTTTATCAATACTTGCTTCTAGTTAATTATAGTAGACAAAAACTATTATAATGAAATAGATTTGAAGAAAAAAAAAACATTCTTGTAAATCTATGTAGTATATTGAATTTTTATTGTAAAATATCATATTCATGTGATAATGAAGTGTTAGGAGAAAAAAAAAAAAAACTAGACGGGTAGATAAGTATTATGGAATCCTTTTCATTTTTTCTCAAAAACATAATAAAAAGCTATTTTCTATAATTACCTTCGTATTTTAGATTATTCTGATAAAATACAATAAATAACTAAATGAATAAAAACTTCATTGCAAGATGAGCAATGATAAGTGAATTACGCAAGTCTTCAAATTTATGCGCAAAGCAAATCTATTTATACTTGCAGTTGAATACTTCAAGTTTTTGAATAAAAAAATATGTAAAATAAAAAACAGACACAGAATGTAACTCAAAAGAAAGCACTGAACTAACAAACGGATAATATTACATTCAGATAAACTAATATTCATTATTTATAAAAAGGAGCGTCTAACGTAACTGACAACACAATTTTTTTTAAAGCGTAAGAAACACCCTTTTTGCAGTTAAAACACACGATTTTCCCTTCTGTTTATTTAAACAATGATGAATAGCGAAAATGAAGGTCACTTTAATATGCCAGAGGTTTTAAACTCGAAAGAAAAATGAAGGATTAAATAAAGTTTTAGAGGGTGATGAAAGTAAACAAGTCTTAAATAACACTTTTCCCGCGCTTATCTGATGTAAACATTTCAGAAATATCATAAACTATTCAAGTGAAATTTAGATAAGATAGTGCTGCTGTAACGTCAAATTTCACTTTTTTCGTAAGGAAGCAATCTCATTCTTGTTATAAATATGGTAATTTTGGTTATTATTTTTAGCTCCTTTTACGAAATAAAGTAATTGAACAATAAACAATAAATCTATGTAGGAAATTATAAATAGAGTTTTTATCTTGTTACCAAATGTGCTAATTAAAATGTTAATATTGCTAGAGGTGGCTTTAGTATTTGGTGACTAAAATTAAACTGGCGATACACTCTACGAAATTTTAGTAAAATTAGGACAGTTGATCATTAAATTATACGTCCAGTTCCCTTCTTCAAGAAAAAAGTCGAGTATCCGTATTTGTAATAAACTGCTGTAAATTTCAGAGTGTTGGTAGCTTATTAAAATTTCTTTACCGTCTACGAGAAAAAAATCATAACACCTTTTAGGGTATAATTTAATATTTACTGTTAGTGACTGGAGCACGTTTGCCATTCACTGACCGTAATTTAGTGTTGTTTTTTACAGTGTACTCGGTGGTTTATAGCTCTGGCTCTATTAGTCAGATTTAAATGAAACATTATATGTGTTATATAAATCATGGAGTCGTGAAAAAAATGTTTTTTTCGTTTTGTCATCAATAGCACTTTGCGGACTAAACCAGATGCAATTGAGTAATATGCAAATGAATTTTGCTTCAAAGAGTATTCCTGTTGTTCGAACGAAACATTTGCCCACGGTGACCATGCCGCTGGATGCGCTTCAGTCGTATTTATAATCAGGGATGAGATTGACAAAATAATAATAACAATAATGATAAAATAAATTTCTGAAACAATATATAAAGACGTTGAAATGACTAAAATTTTGACTAAAATTATTATGGCAGAGTAATAAATGTATTTTTTAATCTTAAATCAATTATCGATATATATATATATATATATATATATATATATGATTATGTTTTAGTATTCATTAATTGACATGGTTAAGTGAAAGTTCAATTCGATTAGCTGATAGAAACACATATCAAAAAGAAAAAGAAGAAGAAAAAACTGAAAAGAAAAAGCGAAAAAGCTAAATCTGCAAAAAGATGAAAAATCGCATTCCTGTATATCAAGCGTCATTTGCAACAAACAAACTGACAAAACTTATTTGCATCCATTTTAAATCGCAAAGTGCCATCTTTTATATCAATATCGCAACAGCATCAAACGCAACAAGCATAAACTGTGCAAGCTTTTCGCGAAATTTGAAACTTCATTTTGACATAAGCCTCACATTCAAAAGGTGTCGTCTTCAAAAAATATTGAAAAAAAAAACAAAAAAAAAAAAAAAAAAAACATATATATTTATGTATGCGATTCTACTCTTCATAAAACACTCGAAAGTGAAAAATTATCGGCTGAAATGAATTACAGCGACCACAAAAAATTATCAAAATTAAACATATTTGGCGATTTCACACTGTTAGGCGATTAATTTTGAGTACTTGGCGGAGAAGCAAAACACGGTTCCATTCGTACACGGCAATCGCGGTGCTAGCGAATTTATCGCCTAACAGCGCTAAATTGTCAAAAATGCTTAGTTTTGATAATTTTTTGTGGTCGCTGTAATTAATTTCAGCCGATAATTCTTTCACTTTCTGGTGTTTTATGAAGAGTATAATCACATATATTTTTTCCAATATTTTCTTGAAGACGTCACCTTTTGAATGCTTCCTTGTCAGTCCCATAATATATCTAACACACATTTGAAGCTTTATTCAGATCCGATTACTGGAACTGCTATTTTCCTCTGATTATCGCCAACTTAATTTTAACTACTCTATATAAACATCGACAAGGTATGATTTTTTCAGTACCCAAACCCATAAACTTGGTTCTGTATGCAGCTAACGGCCGTTTGGAATGCATCCACTCGGTGGATAGTGAATAGATAGTTAGCGCACTGCTCTTCATTTCCCAGATGCCGGATTCGAATTCTAGTTCAGGCATGGATGTCGTATTGGTTCGGAATCTACTTTAAACCATAGGTCCCGGTACCTTACTGTGGAAAAAATTACTCTAGAGTGAAAACCCCAAAGCAAAGGCTAGAATTTTCCGAATAGCATAAAGAGAGGAATAATTAAATATTATGATGTTTTTCACCTCGTAATCCTTAACATACTTGCGATCGCTGGACCTTCCACTTTTGAAGCAGTTTCCAACTGTAGCAATATTATGTTAAAAAAAAATTTTAATGCGGTTAAAATGATAAAAAATTTTCTGCATAAATATTGACTAAAAAGTTATTGTACCAAATCTTTATTAGGAAAGTACTGACTAGATGATAAAAAAAAAAAAGTTTTAAATTTTGAACATTTAAGATCGGGAAAAACAAAATTATTATTATTATTATTATTATTATTATTATTAAGAAGAAGAAAAAGTATAAGAGAAAAGAAAAACATATTTTCTTTTTATACATTATCAATTTCTACTGCGAAATTTTTAATAAAAGCAATAAGTTACACAAGTCTAATTTTTACATGAGAAGATTCATGTGCATGTACACTGATAAAAATCGCAGAATCAAAGATTAACTAAATTTCTACTAATAAATAAATAAGAAAGCAACTTACCACGCCCCTTGAAGCACCTAATTGTATCGGGAGAAGATAATTTTTTTTGTCTTTCATAAAGTTCTTTCACATAATTTGAAACAGTTTTATTAGTCCTAATAGGAGTTGGTCTAGCTTGAAATCCAAACATGGCTAAAAGATGCTTTTCGGCTTGTTTAATAACAGTAGTACGATCAATGGGTTCTACTCCGGCGGACCTAGTTGAGGGAAACACCAGCAGAAGAACCAGCACAAGCGCCCAGATCCGATGGCGCATGGTCAGGTACCTAGAGATAGAAATGTTTATTTATAATTCTGAAAGCACTAATTATCGAATGAAAAAACAGTTGAAGTCACTTATATTGTAATATCCTTATAGCAACATAAAAGTAACACTATTTGCCAGCTATTTATTGCATATGTATTATCGCGTATTATAATGATAAGAAGTGGCTCTATAAGTATGGTTTATAATACCTGTAAAATTCACAACCACCACCTTATTTATTTTTGTAGAGATAATGTTAAATATCAAGTTAATAATGTTTTCTTGTACTAAGTATAAACAACCATTTGATATAATAATTAATAATATACAAAAATTCTATGAAAAGGCCTTTTTATGAATTTAAATTTCATAAAGGGGCAGCTAAAGGATTGTCTAGATTACTCTTTACTAATAACACAGGTAAGGAAAAAAAAAAGAAAAAGAAACTCAGCTTTATGGAATTTGTTTGGTAAACTTTATGTTTCTGAACCTTCTGCATCAAAAAATGACCATCATTTCTGCACATTTCTTATTTATACAGGGGGTCTGTTGACGATTTAAAAATTCATAACTGTTGAATGAATGGATAGAATTGAACGCGGTTTGCGAAAAAAATCATTCTCGTGAAGGGGGAATTTTTTTGGTAAAGAGAAATATAATAATTAAGCTATTTGTCGATAGAGGGCGCTGTACGTAACCATATCACACATTTTCATGAAAAACTGAACTTATTTGCTTGAAAATGTTTACAAGCATATAAATCCTATTCTATGTGTCCGTCGTCCCTACAAATTACAGTTTGAAAACGAGTTATAACACTGCCAACTTCAGCTTCAGTTGGGAAAACATCTTCACCAATAACGCTTTATCCACCAAGTCAGCATCGCAATTAAAACTTCATATATGCACAAATAGGAGGGAAAATAAGAAATAAACTGCTCTAATCGCAAAATTATGCAATTTATAGGACTTTCATTTGCACGTTTGTTTCTTTCATACCATGCGAAAAATTTAACTATTTGACTAACGATCATCGACAAAAAATTTAACTATATTTTTTTCTTTACCCCCCCCCCCACACACACACACAAAAAAAAAAAAAAAAAAAAAAAAAAAAAAAAAATCTTCCTTCACGAGAATGATTTTTTCGCAACCGCGTTTAATTCTATCAATTCATTCTAGACTTACGGGAACCCTGTATATATATATATATATATATATTTTTTTTTTTCAAATACATTTTTATAATAAAAAAAATCACTACTTTTATTTCAGTAAACTAAGCATATTATGTCAAGCAATTAAACAAATAATTCTTTCATAGCCTGTTTAACATATTATAATTACGTTCAGTCTTTCATTTGAACATGAAATGTTTCAATTATGTTCAGTCTTTCTGCTTGTGATTGTGAAATCTTTTCTTCTTTTTGGTGTTCGACCTAACATGCTTTCATTTTTACCTCTTTCACTGCTCGTCCATCTCCCGTACTTTCTATTTTGCATTAAATTTTAGATTCCGTTTCTCAGATATTGTTTTAAAGCAAAAAATAATTATTGAATATGATTTTTATAATTGAGAATAGGATACAAAACTTCACGTTTTCACGTAAAATTAAAATAGTATGTTTTGGCCACCACAATACTTTCTTCTACATTTTTTTCTATGCAAAGTCGCGTAGTATAAATTATTTATTAAAATTATTATTTACTAAAATTGTTTACCATGATGACTTCAGACGATTTTCATCTCACATAAATATAACACTAAAGTCAATTTTGTGTCGATAGGTGTTTACGAGTTCTTTAAAAAAAAAAATACACATATTAAAAAATTTACACCACCTCACGGGTAAGGTACTCTCCTCAGGTAGGAGGAGCAATACTCCTACATGCACGTAACGTTTTTCCTAATTTTATCATCTCCACGTTTTGATATTATAATTATGATTAATTTCACAATAAAAATAATAATAATAATAATAATAATAATGATAAATCTCATTACGTACATTCACGAAATTTTATCCTATACTGTCATATTAAATAATATGAAAAAGTGAAAAAATATCGCCTCCTTTTGAGCGGTTGATACGCAAATGTAATGAGAATCAGTTTAGGTCAATTCCAACATGTACACCATGTTTGGTTAAATTTTGCTTATTTCGTGAGATTCAGCGTCCAAACACTTTGTGATATAAACACATAAACACACATACATACAGATAGATATTTTCTAAAAATGATCAAATCGTGTTCAGGACACTTAAAAACGAGTAAATCCGACGAAGGTCGGAGATCGAAAAATGTCACGAATTGAATACATAAGAAGAAGAAAATAAGATATATAGAAGAAAATAATATTTAATATTGTATATAGAAGAAAGTAAAAATATTTTTTCAAAAATTTGACACGATGAAATCCCCTCTTCCTCTTCCTTTTTTTTTTTTTTTTTTTTTTTTTCCCCCGGTTTTAGTGAGTAAAAATCTGTAGAAAACATTAAAAAAAAAAAATGTTAGCAGTTTTTTGGTTGCAGATGTATGTATTTGAAACTTTGCGTTTACTTTTCCATACCTGCCAACATTCTAATTAATATTCCATAAAATGGTTAGCACCCGCACATTTTCCACATCACTTTACTTTTAGAGTAATTTCCTCCAAACGTAATTGCAGTTTAATACGGAATGTTAAGTAGAATGTTGGCACGTATGTTTTTCGTATATGCAAAAAATTGTTTCATTACATTATATTATAAAATATATACTATATAAATTATATTGTTAAAAAAAAAATAAAGGTCCACCAAACGATGGTTAGAAATACTTTTTAACGACATGCTTTGAAACGTGCGTCGCGTGAAAAAATTTCCGAGGTTAACATACATGGAAAACTTTAGATCTTCGTACGGATTACCGCAATCCAGAAGTGTTAGAGTGTAGTAAAATGATACTTTTTCAATTTAGTGTGCTCATTATATGTAGCAAGAAAATTAATACTTTTTAACAGCAATTTATTATTTCTTTTTCTACATCAAATTAGTGTGCTACTTTCAAAACCACAAATTAATGAATTATATTTCAAGCACCTGCGTAACCGCAAAAATTTACTGACACTTTATCTTTCATTACAAAATAATATAAATTTGTTTTTTAACAAATATTTCCTTCTTCTATCATGGAATAAAATGCCTGTGAATGTGAACTGTGCCCTGTATTCCATTATGTCACTGTCACTAGAAATATCATAGTTTAATTTTTTTATTCTTAAAGTTTATTGACTTTTTCTGTAGAATTATTTTCCTCATATTTATGTTTGACATTTGAGGGTTGGTTTACAAGTAATATTAATAAGCATTAAAATTGGCCTAAGTGACATTTCTTGGAAACAAGCATAAGGCTGCGCATAAGGACAATATTTTGGAGATTCTTTCCTATTACTGTTTTATAAATTACAGGGCTTTTAGCTGTTTCTTAATTGGATATTAATTTTATTTTTTTATTTTTTAAACAGTAAACTTCGGTAACATTTTGCCATACTCCAGTTGAATAATACAAAGATTGCGACAGAAAACTAGTATGTTTTGGCCACCACAAGACTTTCTTCTGTACTTTTCTATGCAAATTCCTGCAGTACAAATAATTCATTAAAGTTAATATTTATTAAAATTATTTTCTATGATGATTTACACATTTTTTATCTCAGTGATTCATATAACACTAAATAGCAATAGAAGGCCAATTTTAAGTAATTTTACCTCCTCTAACTGCTTTTTTTTTTTTACCCCCCCCCCCCCCCCCCCTAATTTTGCTTTAAATTATCACAGATCAACCATTCGTTTAAAAGCCAATGACGAGTGTTTTAAAAGACAGCCATACTGAAAAATTTCCCCCTCGGAGAAGAGGACTTTTCCAAAGAGGTGGAAACAATGCTCCTACATATAGCAAAATGTGTTTTCCTAGATGAATATTCTTATTATTAAAAATTATTTTTAATTTCATAATTAATAGTTAAAAATAACTCTTATTCTGCACATTTACATGATATTTTGTCCTACACTGCCATGTTAAAAATTTAGAAAAATCGGGATGGGTACATTACCTGCCGAGCAATTTCCTCCAAAAGCTGATAGGCACTAATTTATGTACAGGTGAAGCTACATATTAATTTGTATGACATTCTGTGCAGTAGTTACTGAGATATAGTTACTTTTTTTTTTACACACACAGACAGATAGACGTTTTCTAAAAATGGTGAAATCATGTTCTGCATCTCTCAAAACGTGCAAATCCATCGAAAGAGCCTAAAGTCGAAATATTTGCAAAACCAGTTCTTTTTTTTTTTATTGAATATATAAAAAGTAAAATGTGGTATTCAATGAAGGGACAACTTTTAAATCCATGGAATTACTGCATGATATTTATGAAAATTTACATGCATATCTATTGAAATATAGCCCATCTGTGCATTATTTTGTGTATTTCTCAGTTAAGTTAATTCTTCACAAAACATTTTGTGTTGGAATTCTGGAATTTAATGTAAATTCGTAGTATTAAAGCAGAAAAATATGAATAAATGAATAAATAAATAAACAAAAGTAAAAGTAAGCTTCAAATGAATACTCAAATTAATTCCCACATATGTTTAGAATATGTTATTAAACTATAATTATGCAAAATCGAAAGAGAAAGAAAAAAATAAAACATAGCAGAGAGATGAAAAGAAAATCAAAATCTTTAAAAATTGTGACTTTTATAATATCAAATTCGAATAGTTTACGAAAAATTTAATGTAAATAATATTTTTATATTTCAAAGCATATGTATGAAAATTTTTATAACTATGAAATAGTAATTTACGAACACAATTTATATATATAACAATGTCTACCATTCTCTCTCATAATAAAATTACACAATATAGAAATTATATTATCCTGAACTTACCGTAAAAAAACTATTAAAGGTAAAAAAAAAAAAAAAAAAAAAAAAAAAAAAAAAAAAAATGCGTTCTTTCACTTTCATTACACTTTGTATTCTACATGTAAGATATAGCGAACTTTAAATTTTTATACATTTCCTTTATTTAAAAGTGAAAGGGTTAGGCACTTATTCAGTTTTATTGTAATCAGATTTAATGGGTAATTGTATTTTTCTTCTATACAGCTATATAAACTGGGTCAAAGTCACTGGTATTTTAATGATATGACATAGATGAGAGAAATAGATAAAAAGTCTAAAAAGACACACGAAAACTAAAAATAATTTTATTTCCGCAAATGTCAATGAACACTCTTTGATTTTACAATAAAAGAGGAAATGAAACATAACAATAAAATATATAACCATAATTTTCGTATATAAACATAGAAAATACATGAATGTAGAATTGTTAGAAACGTTAAAACAAGCAAAAAACTTTTATAAGAAACAGAAAAAAAAAAAAAAAAAAAAAAAAAAAGGTGTTTTTGAAAGTTAAAATAAATTTTACAATTGCGTCTGAAAGTTTATGAAAATTTTTTAAAAAGTTTAAAATTTTGACAATAGTCTGAAAAATCTCATCGCTGAAATTAAGATGTAAATTAACATATAATTGAGGAGCAAACATTTAAACCATGTTTCTCCTTCGGATATAATTTTTTAGAAAACGCAAAAAACTAATAAATTAAAAAATAACTAAACTTAAACCCTAATTATCGATTGTTTAGATGTATTACTAGTTTCTAGGAAGATATGTATGCATTCTATTTTATGTTAAATTTAAAGAAAAATCATTAATTCTTTATTTATTTATTTATTTATTTTTATTTTTATTTTTTTATTTTTATTTTTATTTTTTTGAGAAAATACAGTTTGGTTGTTTATTCCTCAATTACCGTTGGAAAACTCATGGAATATTGTGTCAGTTTTGTGTAGATTAGGTAGAAAATTCTCAATTATTTATCTGGAATAACAGATTATTAAACAAAAATAGCTAGCCCACCCGGTTCACTGTCATTATACAAGAAGGTTCGCTACGACTAAAATATGTTACAAAATAGACCCTAAATTTTTTTTTTAAAGGGCCATAATTATATATGAGAAAAATAGATTAAAAAAAAAAAAAAAAGTAACTAGTGGTTATTTTAAGAAGCATGTTAATTAATCACTCGAAATAAAATAAATATACTGTTGTACAAAATACTTAAGGAAAAAAGAAATAGATTTGTATTTACTTTTGCTTACAAATTCAAATTTATTAAAAAAAAAAAAAAAAAAAAAAAAAAAAAAAGATTGTCTACTAGAGTTAAACAATAATAATCTCAAGTTAGAAAATCTCGAGTAAATGTTAAAACTTCTTTACGTATGCAGTTAAAAAATAATATGTAAAACATAGCTATAACTTTTCTTTTAGTAGATGTAACAGGGAAACAAAAATATTGTTTTAATCCACAGACAATTCTTGCAGAGACTCTGGAATAATTCTGAGGACATTTACGTATTAAAAATAAACTAGACTTTAAAAAATTTAATAGCACTTGCATTATGTAATTGCTTGTTTCAATTAACGAAAAAAAATTCAGGTATGCAAATTTTGAAAGAATAATCAGAGCACAAAGAAAATAAAAATAATTATAACTTATTACTTTTAAAATATTAGGCTCCATATGAGTTACCATTGATTTACACCTTATTTTTAGTTCCCCATCATACTATAGGTATGGGGAACTTAGGTAATCGTGATAAATTTCGACCTCGGTTTTTTGACTTTTTCATACGTTTTCAGGGTTGAGGGATCCGAAAATGACAAAATTTGTATGGTGTCTGTCTGTAGGGTGTCTGTTAGTGTGTCAGTGTGTCAGTGTGTCAGTCCGTTAGTGTGTTAGTCCGTTAGTTTGTTAGTCTGTTTACACGATATCTCACGAACAAATGATCGCAGAGAAGTCAGATCAGTTTTAAAATATTACTTTCGATACTGGCAAGAACCCTATTCATTTGGAACATTCGAATTAAAAAACTTCGTAAGTTATTACAAATTTACGATTTTCTTAACATGGGAGAATAGGACAACAATTCACTTAAACGTGCAATAAATGGAAACTTTTTACTGTAAAAATATCAGACCAGTTTTAAAATATCAGTTTTGATGCCGGAATGAACATCAGTAACTATAAATATGCTACTTTGAAAATTTCGCAAGTAATTGGAAATTTACGAATTTCTTAACATGGCAGTATAGGGCAAAATTTCACATTAATGTCAATTTTGAGGGATATTTTTATCGTAAAGATGACAAACCACTTTCGAAATATTATTTAGAATACTGGCATGAATATCATAGACTATGATTTTTCCAATTAAAAAAATTCGTAAATTATTTGGAATTTACGATTTACATAACATGTCAGAATAAGGAAAAATGAGCATAAACTTCCATTTTGAGGGTCATAAAACATTAGACAACTTCAAAATTACATTTATGATATTTGTTTGAACATGATTGAATACAAATATTCTAATAGGAAAATTTCGTGAATTATTCGTAATTTACGATTTTATCAAGATAGCGAAATTGTAAATTTTTCATATAAATATGAATTTTGAGGATTATTGCATTGGAAATAGTAGCATGAAAACTAAACAACAGAATCGACCCTGATAAAATAAATTAATAGATTAAAATAAGATAAATATATCGAAGTGAACGGTGGATAGCCTATTAGGCGGGATTTCATTCTGTCACTGTACCAAGCGTTGGTCAAATTCATTTCTTTTAACATGATTATAATATCTCAAACTAGAAATTTATGAGAACCTATATATGATGGGGAACTGAGCAGAGTCCACCTATGCCAACTAGTTATTACAGGCAAAAGGCCGTGGCTACCCGAAGTTTTGAAAAATTTCAAAATATTTTGAGTTATACTTCATTTTTGACATTCAATATTACGTACTAAAGTTCTAAAAGGTTTTTTCGCTATGACCTTGTACAGATGCGGCTGAAACGGAAATCGTAAATTGATAAAATAAGTTTCAATGTGTCACCAAAACAAGTATAAATTAAGTATTGTCACTCAATTTTAAAAGCGGTCGTAGAAAGCGAACAGATTGCAAATAAATCCATGCATTGCAGAATAGCGAATTTACAGGCGATCTCTGCCACTTATCTTTCTTTATGAGCTCTTTTATATTTTAATGTATTTAAATAATTAAATGGGACTAAAACATTAATGACTGTAAATTACAATCACAAACGAAATGGGACGGCCATTTTTTTTGTAAAACGTAGGGGAGACTGGGGCGCAGTGGACCACCCCTATTTAAATCTCTTAATAGTTAACTCTTTTAGTTTATATTGAGACTCATATATGGCAGCATGGTACTACTTGTATACATCCAGAAAACCACATGGTAAATGCTAAGGTAGCCATTTTATACAATTTTTATGTTTTGAGCTGCTGAAAGTAATTTTTCAAGTTTGAAGTTTTTTTAAATTTTATCAGGACTGAACTATTGACTACAAGTATTGGATAGTTGTTAAGAAAAGGTAAGATATTGTTGTTTTTAAATTTATAAAAATTATTAGCATTTTTATAGTCCATATATAATTTTAATATTATTATTTGTTTTGTCTGGACATGGGGCACAGTGGACCACATTCCAATGTGCCTAAAAGTCTAAATTATATTTAATACCTTATTTATTTTAGTTAAATTTACATATGCAAATATAATGTGATTCAAAATAATTAATAAAAAAGAATAATAATCTTAATGTTATAATAAAATAAATTTCTGAAAAAGGAAAATAGTTGAATAGTAGTATAATAATTATGAATATCTAAGTTTAATAACTATTTGCATTGTTTAATATTAAAAAAATAAATAAAATGGTTATGTGATATAATAAATAGTAGGTTATATAAATTTATTGTTGTTGGTTTTAGAAATAACATGTAAAAGATAAAAGTAGAATAATTTTAGTTAAACTTATCTCACAAATATAATGTAAAGTATTAATGTCTCAAAATAATTAATAAAAATGTTTGAATAGTAATAAAATGTTTAATTATATATTTCATAATTTTTATAACTATATAACATTAATAAACAATTAAAAATATATCTTATTGTTTTTAGTGATGGCACGTAAAAAACAAAGGAAATCTAGTATAGGATTCTTCCTCTAATTTGATTTCTTATTTATTTTGATTTCCTTTAAATTTTGGTAATTTTATTTCATGAAAATGTTCGAATTAAGTTATTTAGATTAGAATTGCAT
Source organism: Salticus scenicus (assembly GCA_963930645.1). Taxonomy (NCBI): domain Eukaryota; kingdom Metazoa; phylum Arthropoda; class Arachnida; order Araneae; family Salticidae; genus Salticus; species Salticus scenicus. The sequence goes on along the minus strand of OZ005655.1, from coordinate 203,065,456 downwards.
AAGAAACTAATTTTAGAAAAAAAAAAAAGAGTAATTTATATTAATTGAACATGAACAACAGTGGTTGGTCCACTGTACCCCGGGTTGTGGACCAATGTGCCCCGGTGGTCCACTTTGTGATAGCACACAATATATTTTTTTATTCGTAATGCATTAGAAGTATTGTTATAAAAAAATTAAGACATGTCCAGAAAGGTTTAAAGAATGTTTGCTAATATTTTCAAGTACCTTGCTTTTTTATTTTTTTGGGGGGAAAAGTTAAAAGTGTAAAAGTGGTCCACTGTGCCCCGGTCTCCTCTACGTTATGTTAAAATGGAAATACTGGTAGAGTTGCATTTTAATTTATAACTCAGTATCCCATAGCCATACTATGTTGAAACTTACAGTCGTTATAGATAATAAACGTAAGAATATCATTTACTTTTTAAAAGAAAATTAAATATGTTCTTTTTGAGATATAGAATGTCAAAGGTCAAAATGTTTGACCTTAAAATGAAAAGGTTTATAAATATATACATGTGATATATCATTTAAAAGCTTATATTATAAGCTTTCTAATGATACCAATTTTATATTTCTAAGTTAGTTAGGGAACAAAATATTCTTAAACCTTACGTTATGATATTATGAAAATACTGATGGAAGGTTGCATTTTAATTTATAACTCAGCATCTCATGGCCGTCCCATGATTAAATTTACATTAATTATAGATAATAAAGGTAAAAATAACATATAATTTTTAAAAGAAAATTAAATATATGTACTTTTTGAGATACTGAAGGTCAAATGTCAAAATGTTTTACTTTAACATGAAAATTTTTAAAAATATATCCAAGTGATATATCATTCCAAAGCCTGTATTATAAGACCCGAAATAAACTACTACGTCAGAAACGCCAAAGAAAAATATTGGAAATGCATACAGCTGTTTCGGTAGCCTAAAGCGTACCGTCTTCAGTGCAAAAAGGATTCTGAATCAGGAGAAGTGCTCGTATATATAGGAGTACTGAAGAAAGGAGCACTATATTTAGTATCAGCTCGTATATATAGGAGCACGTATATATAGGTATATATTCAGCTCGTATATATAGGTATATATTCAGCTCGTATATATAGGTATATATTCAGCTCGTATATATAGGAGCACTGAAGACTACAGGCTTTAGGCTACCGAACCGGCTTTAGGCTACTTCGGTAGCCTACAGGCTTTAGGCTACCGAAACAGCTTTATGCATTTCCAATATTTTTCTTTGGCGTTTCTGACGTAGTAGTTTATTTCGGGTTTTAATATTACAACGCCAAGTCTCCTGTTATTACCTGTATTATAAGCTTTCTAATGATATCAATCTTTTATAGCTAAGTTAATTAGGAAAGAAAATATGGGTATATTTGTAGTAGAATAATTTCGGAAATTTGTATTTTTTACCCATTTTTGCGGCCTTGTATATCAAAAACTAAAAGAAATAGGGACTAATTAATTGGTATACATTCATTTTTCAATAGGACAAATAAATAAGTCCAATTTCATAAAAATCTGAGGGGATCAGGTTCAAAATGCTGACTTTTTGTGTTAATTTGTCAAGGAATGATTCAAAACTAAAAAAGTAGTAACTAAAGAATGGTATGTTTATTTTTATTTTTTTATTTATTTTTTTTTTTTTTTGTCAACATTAAAATTAGTGAAGAGTTCAATACATTATCTCCTTTTCTGAAAATCAGTTATCATAAATAAGCAAATATTTAAAAATTTTTTTACGAGTAGCTTTTAGATAATTATAACAAAGTTAGTTGCATTTTTTTATTTTTTTATAATAGTTATGGGGGAAAAAAATGTTATTAATCTATTTTTTTTTTCTTAAAAAATTTAAAGTTTTCTAAAACGTAGTTTTTTTTTTCTTTTTTCCGAAATTTTTAAGAACAAAAAGTGAAAAATATTGTAACTAAGTCTTGTACTAAGATATATAAAAACAATTAAATTAAGTTTCAGAAAGATTCATAATAATGATAATAATAATAAAATAGGGTACTTGGTACATTTTAAACATGACTCAACTTCGTAAAAATTAGTTTCGAGAAAATGATGTTTAAAGTTTTTGTTTTAAAACACTTTCATTATTTATTTACAAATATAAACGCTTATAATTATTAAACATAGAAAGATGGGAATTAAAAAATGATTAATGTCACCGCACATTACAGTTGTTGTTTTATATTTTGTAAAATTAAAATATTGAATTTTTAGTCCGATTTTGATATTTTCAAAGTTCACTGTCGCCTTAAAGGATGCAATAAAAAAGTTATATGATTTATTATTTCAAATAAACAGAGAAAATTTTCAAAAATTAGAATGCTTTCACATTTGAAAATGATGTCACTTTGAACGAGATACTTAAATATATTAAATATTTTTCTTGGGAAAATTAAAGACTTTTTTTAGAATTGCTTTAACATAACGGAATTTATTTTATTTTATTTTATTTTAATTTGTTTTGTTTTCAATGAAAAAAATATTCAATTTTAATTATTTGCAAAAATATTTAATACTGGATTAATTCTTGTTGTTTTACTGAAAAAAATTTCAACATTTTTCAACATTTTTAGTATGTTGATTTTCTCCTAATTCCTAAATAAACATAATAGCAAATACAGAAACTAACGTAAAAATAAATAAATAAATAAATAAATAATATGTATAAGTATACAGTGGGTGATCAAATTATTAGTTTTTTTTTTTTTTTACATTTTTCGATTTCCCCAAAAATTACTGGACGAAATGGCTCGGGACTTCTGACATGCAAAAAACATTTAAGAACTCTCACTCTCCACCATTGATTTACTAGAGAGTGCAGTTAGGGGGTTAACCACAAATTAAAGAAGAGCAAAAGTACTTTGGCTCACCCTGTATCATAAAAGCAACCAATGACCTGTAACTTTAACACGATGTTGCCCATAATACGTACAATATTTATATGGTTTGTTGTGGCAACTGCGCAATTATTTATGCAGATTTTTATTTTTATTTATTTATTTATTTTCAAAAATTATTAATTATTATTTTTTTTTTTTTCAATTTTTTTTCTTATAACTAGAATGTATTTTTCCATAAAAATTTACAAAACTTAAAAAACTTGAGAAAACATAAGATAAACATTATTCTGAAACATAAAATTTCTACGTATAAGATTTGCTGAGATATGAGCATTTATAGTAAATATTTTTTTTTTTTACTGCGCATGCGCGAAAAAAAGAAAAAAAAAAATATTACATAGGTTGAAAGCTAGAAATATAATGGACAAAAAAGTTCATTTCAGAAGAAGGAAAATTAAGCAAATTGTCTTTAAAAAATAAGCTAGGTTTTATGTATTTTCCAGAGTTAAAATTTCATAAGGGGTTTTTCACATGCCGCGTATTTAATTTAAAGATTCAATTATTTCAAACATGCTGCAAAAGTACATTTTTGTAAAAAACCTTTTGTGAACTCAGAAATCTTAGAAAATAAATAAAAATATTTTAGAATTACAAGCCTATAAGAGGTTTTTCACAAAAAAGAACTTTTGCAACGTAATTCAAATAATTGGATCTTCAAATTAAGTATGCAGCATGTGAAAAACCCCTTATGAAATTTCAAATCTGGAAAATACCTAAAATCTAGCTCATTTTTTAAAAGACAATTTGTTTAATTTTTATTCTATTCAAATGAATTTTTGACAAAAGTTGCACATTATATCTAGCTTTCAACCTACGTAATAAAAGTTTTCCATCTTTCGCACATGCGCAGTAATAAAAACATGTTTTATAAATGCTCATATCTCAGCAAATATTATACGAGTCAATTTTATATTTCAGAATAATAATTATCTAATGTTTTTTTTTTTTTTTAATTTTTCTGCAAGTTTTGTACAGTTTTATGGAAATTTATTCAAGTTATAAGCAAAAAACTTGCCAAAAAACTTAATAATTTTTGAAAAAAAAAAAACATCTGCCTAAATAATTGCGCAATTTCTACAACAAAGCATATGAATATTGTACATAGTAAAAGCAACAATGTGTTAAAGTTACAAGTCATTTGTAGCTTTTTATAATACAGGGTGATCCAAAGTATTTTTGCTCTTCTTCAATTTGTGGTTGGTTCATTGATTGCACTCTGGACTAAATCGATAGGGAAAAATGTGAGTTTTTAAAAGTTCTTTGAATGTCTGAAGTTCCGGGCTATTTCGTTTGGTATTTTTTTTAGAAAATCGAAAAAATGTAAAAAAAAAAAAAAAAAAAATTCTAATAATTTGATCATCTACTGTAATCTTCATGTAATTTATACAAACAATCAAGTATAGAAAATCGTACAAATCGTTGATTCAAAAACAAGTTGAACTGATAGAGTGAAAATTAAACATAAACAACAATAATAAGCTTTTAAATGAATAATATGAGGTAATATATTTCGACATTTTTAAAGTGAAATCATACGAAATTACACTGACAAAATAAGAACATTAAGGCTTAAAATAAAATAAAATATTTTTTATACTACAGTAATCAACGTCATTTTTTACCTTCAGAATGTTTCTATCATTTAACAGGTTGAATTGCGATCTGAGCAAAAATTAAGCTAGATCCGTAATAAAATGGCAAATATATACATTAAAGTGATGCAGATTAAGAGTAAAGACGGATATTTTTTTCATATACTTTTCTCCAAGCATTCTTTTTCTCGGTATTATTATTATGTTTTTTTATATTCTATTTTGCTTCGTTTTTTTTTTTTATTTTTTTTTTTTTTTATCCCGGTTAAACACATGCAGGAACAAACAAACAAACAAACAAACAAACAAACAAAAACATACTACTTGAATCGGGTTTTGAGGAAAAGTGAAACAAGTCATTCTTCACGAACGCTGTTTCTAAAAACTTTTACTCAAACTGAAAGTTGAATACCAAACGTTTAATAAAAAAGTTATATTATAAACTGAGCGAATTTATAGAAAAATAGAGTATAATATATAAAAGGTTATGTCAGGGCATTTACGGTGCCTTAATTGAATACTTATTTAGTAATCGTTTCAATTCAGCAATTGTCAGCAGTGATTTTTCTTCTTTTTTTGAAAATATCATTAAAAACGATAACTGCATATTAGTATATGAAAAAAAAAAGAAAGAAAAAAGAACCAATTTGAAACAAATTTATCCATAAGAACCAAAATAGATACATCCAGGAATATTTAAAAAAAAAATTTTGAAAAAAAAAAAAAAAAATAGTCATACACACATAGAATTTAAGCTTGCTTACTTTGAAGACAGGTGCTCCCTGATGAAAAATCGTCACTGTTTGAGCGTATTTCCATTTTTTTTTTTTTTTTTGCCTTAAATTGTTTAAGCGATCATTTTAGTTTTAATGGACTTGGTGTAGGCTTTTGACACTTCTGGAGTTTCACTTTGTCTATCATAGTCATATTTCCTGTAATCATTTAAGACAATATTCTAGGAATACTGCTACATATATATATATATATATATTATTAAAACTGTTACCTGCTAATTTGTTTCATATCCTTTTTAAAGATGTTACAGTTTATTTATATAATTTATTTATATAATTTATTTATATATTAATTCATTTCGGTTATTGAGGATTTCGGTGGCATTTTATCATCTATTATTCTCAATTCTACAACTTTGTTACTACATTTATATATATATATATATATATCAGGGGTCTGTCCAGATTTTTCAGATAGGGTCCTGTTTTTGTGAAATTGTAAAAATTCTACATATATTTTTGTGAATTTAAATTTAGTGTGAAAATAAAGTTCTTCCGAACTTCTTGGCCAGGGTCCTCTTTTTGTGAAACTGTGAAAAATATAATTTTGCGAAATAAAATTATTATTAAGGTTGCATTTTAGACAATGAAAGCTCACTTTTACAGAACTAAATTTACATATATGCATAAAATCCTTTATAAATTAGAAATTGAATATCAGCTTTTCGGGGAAATGCAGCAAAACACGTCCGATTATTCAGGCAGCCTATTTGTTCCATAGAAGATTAGTTTTGGAAATGGCGCAGATTTATCAAAGGTCTGATTTTAAGGGGAAATTTTTGTGAAGGGTCCTGTTTTAGGATAAAAAATTTTGTGAAAAGTCCTGTTTTAGGATATATAATTTTGTGAAGGGTCCTTTTTTAAGATATAAAATTTTGTGAAGAGTCCTTTAACGGACCCAGGTTAGCCTCTAGACAGATAGACAGAACCCTGTAATTAATATATACAGTCGGTAACAGAAGTGTCCGAACACTAGCAAAAATTCCTATGTAAAAAAAGTACACTTCATGCGGTTTCGTTAAATAAATCCTTATCGAATCCTGTTTTTAGACTGACTAAGAACAGGATTCGACAAGGATTTATTTAACAAAACCGTATGAAGTGTACTTTTTTTACATAGGAATTTTTGCTAGTGTTCGGACACTTTTGTTACCGACTGTATATATATATATAATTTTTAATTTATCACTTTCACATCCACAGGGTGGCTAATATTGACTTTTTCAATTTTTTATTTTTTTTACTTTTCCAGGATAATTAAAGTTAAATTTCCTTGACTTTTTCGAGTTATTTTCTTCCATTTTTGCCGCAACCTTTTATAAACCGATATTTTTAATCAGAAATTTATAGTTTTTTAATATATATATACATATTCACGATTTAATCAAAATTTTCAAATTTTGGAGATTTCAATCAAATTCCTTGTCATTTTCGTGGCTATTCCAGTGATGCAAATTTTCCTGACTTTTACTTAATTTCAGATTTGTCAGGTTGCTATGCGCTCTCCGATCGTACATTTTCATGTGTTGAAAAATAAACCCCAACTTTTGGTGTCCCTTTAAAATTTCACTTTAGCTAAGAATCAGATTTTGCTTTTCGAGTTTAAATTATTCAAATTTTATCCACATCATTCGAGGCAGTAAATGTCACTGGCGTATATTTACGCTGACGGTTTTTAATAAGTTATATACAAATTCTCAAAATTCTTAGGTAGTGCTTGTTTTCTTTGATTGTTCACTTTAATTTATTCCGGTGTAATGTTAGCACCCGCTTTCTTCACACCGCTTTTCTTGAAGAGTTTTCTCTCCTTATTTAATCGTATGTTGGAGAATATTTTACTACAAATAAAGTTGTTGTAAAAAAAAGGCGGGTACTAACAGTGTTCCGGAATAAATTAAAATACTAACATGTCTGTAAATTTATAAATACGTTTATTGTAAGAAAAATGTGCCAGAAAAATAACAAAAGGCGGGTCCGTATGAGTCCTAAATACCACAGCTCCATTACACTAGGAGTCGTAGCGTCTTATTTTTTACATATGTTTTTTATGGTAATTTTTTCTTAATTTAATCGCAGAATATCAACAATTAATTAATATAAAATTTACCATATTAATTATATGGTAAATATGGAGAAATATGCTCTTATTCGAAAAGTTGGACACTGCGACTACTGTCGCACAGTAAGGGGATGCGTAAGGATAAATATCATTGATGATTGAATTAAGGCAACGACATTTGTCTGAAGAATGTGTTTGTTAAAGCCGTTTATTTACTCTAACAACTTAAACCTGGGTAGAATATCTTCCGTGACAGTCTATCTAAAAATAACCAAACCCATAATCACGCAAGCGGATTTTTTATTATTACTCGTATTTTCTTGTAAAGCTGAAGAGTGTTAATAGTTTTATTTCGGTCTATTTGTCTGCATGTTCTCTTTATAAAAGTCTATAAAATTGATACGTTTCACTAAAAATTATTACACAACGTACATTATTGAAAATGCTTTTCATTACATAGCATTTACAATAGATGCACAGGGAAATGGAATATCAGAAATCACATAATGGCATGATTTAGTCTCGATCCCCAAAAATAGGAAGTCGAATGAAATTAATTATTAATATATATTAATATATTTTATATATTTACATTGAAATATAATTTAGCCTAATAAAGATAAAGAATTGCAAGATTTCAAATGCATTAAAGTAACTATTTAATGTTAATGTGAATTTGTATAAATTATCTCAAACAAATTAAAGCTTATATACGTTATAGTAATTCCTAATCATATTATTTTTTTCCATCATTAAGTATTCATACCATTAATAGTTTGTTTAAAATGGTATACAAAAGAGTTGGGATAACTTTAATGTATTACTACTAGTAACTATTAAAATGCGCTTTAATAATTATAGGGTAAACAGACCAGTAATTGACTATGTAGTGGAAATATCTTAAAGTTTTACCTTATTTTCTAATATAATCATTGACAACATTTTTGCAATTTTTTCTAAGTACTAATAATTATACAGGGTCTCACAAAACTCATGGTACATACACTAGGGGGTGATAGAACACAACTAGACAAGTGCAAATCACCATACAATCCATGGTCGGAACGCAAGCCGTAAAGCGCTAGAGGGTGCCTTCCAACGACCGCATAATGCATCTCGTCCTTCTCCTGATTTGAATACGTATCCATCGTATCCATGATCTACAGAACGAATAAAGACAGCTGCGGTGAACAGCCTTTTTATTGCGGTCGCTGTGAGGCGCTTTACAGCTTAGTTCCGACCATAGATTGTATGGTGATTTGCGTTTATCTAGTTGTGTTCTATCACCCCCTAACGTATGTACCATGAGTTTTGGGACACCCTGTATAGGGATTAGTAACTAAGAATAAGTTCTTTGTTCCCTTTTAAACAATTTATGTTATATACAATATTAATTTTAAAATTACATTTTCCTAGAAAATTGACCATCTATATTAAAAAAATGACCATAGTTATATGCACTCCTTCTCATATTTATAAGGACACTTTATATTTTGAAATAACTAATGTAAAAATAATGTGAACAAGATTATACTAAGTGCACTTAATATATCTAGTATTCTAAAAACCAAAACTGCTATAATTTTTTTAATATGAAACAAAATTAATAAAAAATAATGCAAAATCTTTTTTACTTTCTTCTATCTTCAATAGAAGAAAGTATTGGATTCGTAAAAATTTTCGATTTCGGGTTTTTGATGGATTTACACGTTTTGAGAGCTGTAGAACACGATTTTACCATTTTTAGAAAATGTCTGTCTGTCTCTGTGTGTGTGTGACAAAATTTTGTGGCAACTGTATCTCTGGAACTACTGCACAGAATTTCATACAAATTGGTATGTAGTTGCACCTTGACATAAATTAGTGCCTATCAACTTTTGGTAAAAATCGTCTTACAGGTTGGTTGCCATTCCGTTTTTTCTAAATTTTTAACAGGGTGATATAGGGCAAAAATTTTCAAGATGGGTATCTTTCGAAAGGTCTCGTCAGTACCTTTAAAACGAATGGTTGAACTATAAATCTGTGATAATTTAAAACAAAGTTATCGATTTTTTTTACTTTTTACGAAAAAAAAACTTAGAAAAAAATCTTTTTTTTTTTTTTTTTTTTTTTTTTTTTCTCTCCTCTTAATTTTATCAAACTCCCACTGTTTCCGTGTTCTGACAAACTTAAACTAATTTTTGCTTTTTTCTCCTAATTTTGTCAAAGTCCTACGGTTTCCGTGTCTTGGCAAACTTTAACATATTTTTGCATTTCCCCCCTAATTTTATCAAAGTCCCACGGTTTCCGTGTTTTGACAAACTTAGAATAATTTTCGCATTTTACCCAAAATTTTGTCAAAGTCCCGCTTTTTTTTTTTTTTTTTTTTTAATTATTGTTACTGAGTGAATTTGTATAGGAAAATATAGAAGAAAGTCTCGTGGTGGCCACAACATACTAGTTTCTCCACGTTTTTAGATGTTCATAATTATAGGGACAATCCAGATTTTTTCATTTTATTTAACTTACTAGCGGATAAATTACAGTTGACAAGCGGATATGTTAACTACTGGGCTAGATTAATTCTTATATAAGCCTTCAATTTTTCTTGGGCGGACATTACTGATAATTCGTCGAAAAAAAAAACGTTCAAGTAGTGAAATATGATGCATGTGTTTTTTAAGCGGAAGGATAATTTCAATCCGCCGAATTTCTAATGAAATTCGAAGGTCTAAAATTGCTGAAGGAAATGTGAATAAACGTTGAACTGCTGGTTCGATAGAAGAGAGATCTGAGGCAAAATCAGAGTTGTTTTACAGAGATCGAAGACTCATAATTCCTCTTACTGTTCTACTCATAATGACTGCTGCTGAATTTGCTCGTAATTTTTAACGAAAGGTTAGGGTCCACATTTATGCATGTTTAAAATAATTAATAATATGTTAAAATGAATAAAAAACCTGTAATAATCAATCAGCATTTAATGGGGGAAAGAACGTCTGTGTTAAAGTTGAATCAAGACAATATTAAATGGTAAAATGTTGCCTTTTCGGATGAAAAACATTTTATTCTTGATTAAGCAAATGGTTTTAACAGTCACTGGCACGATCTGAAGATAGCGAAAGACAGAGCAGATTTGTTAAAGGCATATATGAATCGGGCATTTTAAAGGTGGATCAATGGTGCTCTCGAAAGCTGTTTCTACTGAAGACAGAATGAATTTAGTAATTTTTTATATTATTATGAACATCAAGAGAATATCTGCAAATTTTAAACGTGGAATTATCAGATTTTTGTTAGATTTTGGGGGGTAATAATATTTTTTTCAACAAGACTTACATTTTTGCTCCACTTCTAGAGCAATAGGAAATAATTTGAAGAAAAAAACTTTTGTATTATTGCCTTTCCCGTGGCCTAAAAGTTGAAAAAAACTTATTTGAAAAATGCATGCAAGTGAAAAGCAAGTTTAAATAGTTTAAATGTATTCAGAATATCATCTATGCTGTATGAAATGGTATTGAAACTGAATATTAAAAGAAAATCTATATATATATATATACCAGAGAGAATGTCTGACTGTTTAACCCTAAAAAGAGACCCCATAAAATATTAATTTAAAGAATAACTGAAAAAAATTACTAAAATTCGAGCTGTCCTTATAATTGTGAACACCTAAAAAATCACCTTTTTACCATATTCAAAGTTTTTTAAGATAGAAAACGATAAAACTTTTTAAATATAGTCTATTAATGAAATTCAAATTAATTAAAAATATATTTGTTTAAATAATAGTGTTCAGTGTTTAGTTAGTATAGAAAAACGGGTGTCCTTATAATAATGAGAAGGAGTGTAATTGATTATTTCAATTTACAGTTTAAATTTGCTTAAATTAAAAGCTTTGACAAAAATGTATGTTTAAATTATATTTCAATGCAAATATATAAAAAATATTAATATATAATAATAATTAATTTCATTAGACTTCCTAATGGACAGTGTCTCTTTTTTGGGTTCGAGACTAAATCATGCCATTATGTGATTTCTGATTTTCTATTTCCCTGTGAATTTCCCCATAGGATACCAATCTTTCTCTATAGAACACAAAATATTTCTCATACAAACAAATATAAGTATTGTAATGTTTCAGTTTTCCCTGCAATAGTCACGTGTGAGGGGTTTTATGACATTTTGGGTCCCTTTTTTGTGAAATTTTTATTTATTTTTATGAAAAATAATATATTTTTGTGAAAAAGCAAAATATTGTGTAAAATCTTCCAATTTTACAATACTGCATATAATTTTTATTATTGAGTTAATAGAGTTTCGTTCAGTCAAATTAAGGAATTAATTAAAAATAACATTAAAAACATGAAACATTTAATAAAGGGATCATTTTTATAAAACAAAATCTTGTGAAGGGTCCCTTTTTATAAATTTGAATTTTGTGAAGGGTCCCTGTTTACGATGTGGAATTTTGTGAAGGGGCCTGAAAAGGGACCCAAATTTTGCCTGGATCGACCCCTGTTAACACTTTTTTTGTAGCCCATTTGGTGTAAATTCTAGACTGACACCAATTGTTTATTGCGTAGCTGTAGTGCGACGCTAAGCCCATTCACCTTTCTCTGACGATTTTGGCCAAAAATCACTCTAGCTTCTTCCTAAGTAACACAAATTATCAGATCCAAATACACTATGGAAGTCAAAAGCTAGAAACTTTCGCAAGCTGAGAAATCTGCTACGAAAATTTAAGTGAGATTCTCACACATTCAGAAATTAATTGCATTGGTCAATTACTAAAAAAAAAAAAAAAAAACGAAATTAGGTAGCTGGCCAATTTGGTCATTTACTAGTACTGACTATATTTTAGATACCTAGTGAATGCTCATCCTTTAATTACAATAAAAATAGTTAGTTTATTAATAAAAATATATACATTTATTTAAAACAAATATAAATGACCTACTAGTACATGACTCAATAAATAAATTTTTATAATCTAATTAAGCTTGATGTTTTAAGATTGCATTAAAAAATCTCATAGCACTTAATAAATCCTGACAGATATTTACTTTAAGCTTTGTGGACAACTTTGTAATTGTTTATTGTTTAATCAGAATATCAGTTGCTATTGGAAATTGTAAAATAGTATTTTATTAATTATTATGTATTGTATCAATCAAATTCTGAATTTCCACACATTAACTCTGTTTTTTAGATTTTTATGTTTAAGTAGTCAATTACTAGCTTGTGGTCAATCACTGACAGATCCTTTTATAATAATCGATTAAATTTTTCGCATAATGAATAAATTATAGAGAAAAAAAAAAAAAAGAGAGAGAGAGAGAGAGAGAGAGAAAGAAACTTGAGAATAAGCATGGATATAAATTATAATACTCACATTAAGATCCGATGGAAAAAGAAAAACTTTGAGTTCAACCTTAATATTTGTTGCATTATTTGAACTTACATTATTTACGTAAGACTTAGCATTCTAACAGTTCTTATTTCAGATATATTTAAAAATGTGCTTAAACAATAAAAAGGTTAACTAATTTCATTCATTAAATTATTATATGTATAAATTGTCTAATATATGAATGCATACAGATAATATCAAGGACAACTAAAATAATTCGATGGTGAAAAGTTCTACATATTCTATATGTGTTGAATAATTTCAATTATGATAGCAAAAGAATATTATTTTAACGAATAAAGTCTTTTTTCCTATATCAATTGTATTGTTGCAGTGAAAGTAGTTTTACAGGCAAAGTAAAAATGTAAAAGTAAAGGAACAGTTCAGTCAGCTTTGGCGACAAACTTACCGACGAATTGGCTTAAAAAACCTGCTTGTTTCTTTACGAACAACTTTCTCACTTTTTTTTCTAACAGTAATTTAAGTTTAAAACTTTCTAAAGTAATAAACATTTATCGCTTATTGAAAATATATTTATTATTATTGTTATCTTAATTTTATTTTTTGCATTGGGTAATAAAGAAAGAAAATGATACATTTAAGTAAAAATTTAGCTGTAATTATTTCAGTGAATTTTAATTTTATATATTTCAAATTTTAATGTGAATCAAACGATAACACATGTCTGCGTAATTGTATTTTTCATATTTTTTCACTGCTTTGGGTGTTTTAATGTTTTTCGATACACTATATTACGAAATTCTTGTCTTTTCTTCCTATGACATAAGGTTTTTTTTCACAAAGCAAGAACTGAAGGATTAACACAGAGACTATAACAAAATTTAAATTCTTTATGTATATACCACATTAAAATAGGCTATTACTTACACATTATCTTTTAAATGTCTCTTACATCGAAGCTCGGTTAAGAGTTTTTTTTTTCGCTCTATGCAGCATCTAACAATAATCTTCTAACATATAAACGTTCCATAGGCCCTAATACCTCCTTTCTATTTCATTGATGTCTTAGTGAAATCGCTCTACTTGTTCTTCATTCACATCGTTTAGATTTCACGGGAAATAACTGAGATAGAAATTGAGAAAGTGGAGTTTTAAGCTCATTTCTGTCAAAACTGTATGTGATGAAAATTTCTGAACATTATTTCCTTAACCAACATCCAAAAATACATTCGAAAAACACATTATCGTAAAAAAAAAAAAAAAAAAATCATCGTAGACCTGTGTAATAAAATCAATTTTTAAAATGTAACTATCTCGAATTTCACTGAATTATTATTGCAAGTATATCTGATAAATGATGTTTTGTTAATTGTAAAATCTTGCTGCAATAAAAATTCATTCATTCATTTCCCACTGTCAAAGAATGCTTAACGATTAATAAAACTAAAATAACAGAGTTTAAAATTACTTTCTCTTACCCATAAGGTAGAGAAAGTATTGTTTTTGGGTCAAATTTTCGAACGCGAGATTTTGTTATATTTACACGTTTTGAGGTGCCCTGAATACGAAAATCATGTTTTTAGCAAATGGCCTGTGTGTCTGTGTGTGTGTCTGTCTGTTATCAGCATATCTCAAAAACAAATTATGGCAGAAAGTTCAAACTTGGTATTCTAAATGTGTATCATATAGGGATGCTACAGTAAGCTTTTCGTTAAGATCAAGCAAATGGTTCGTGTACAGGGACAATCAAGAGAATTCTAATACATTACGTCTATGGGGGAAATTGCAGGTAGGTAGAGTTTAACGTCTATAGACTGCACTAAACAAAATGAAACGAACATATATTTTTTTTTATACAGATAGTTAACTGGGAAAATTTTTTTGTGTATGTAGGAGCCTCGCCTCCCCCCCCCTGGGGGGGGGAAGTCCCCCCTCGAGGGGAGTAAATTTTCATGATGGGTATCATTCAAAAGAGCTTGCGAATACCTTTAAAACGACCTGTGATAATTTAAAACAAAGTTATAGATTTTTTTTTAAATTTTAACGAAAAAAAAAAACTTAGAAAAAAAAAAATCTTTTTTTTTTTTTTTTTTTTTTTGAATTATTGAGAGTAAAATGGACTTTTTTTGGATATTTAGTGTTACACTACCTCTCTAATATGGAAATCGTCTGCATTATCATAAAAAATATTTTTTTTAAATAATAATTTTAATAAATTATTTTTAAAAAACAGAATTATATTTTTAATAACCGAATTAAATTCTATATAAATGTAGGTGCATTAATGAAACGGGGGGTTGAGGGGGGGGGGCGGTAGCCCCCCTCACACAGAACTAATTATCGTATAAAACTCTTCTGAAGCCTAATTTGAATTGTTTAGCATAGGTTTACATGACAGTTCTCGTTATCTTACCTCTTAATCTGCAACCTGTATTTATAGTATTAAATTTCAGGGTAAGAGAAAGTCGTGTGAGTGACACACCAGATTATTTTAATTGATCACGTTTGAGACTTTTAATATACCTAAGTATAAGATAAATTAAAAAACAAATACCTATCAAATAATGCAAATATCAATCAGATTGTTTATAATAATGGCCTTAAATAGCACGATATAATTTTTTATATTGTTTATTTAAAAAAAAAAAAATGCTAAACATCTAAGAAAATGTACATTTAAAATGCGAATTACGAGTTTAGACGAGTCCTATCAATTATTTTTATTATTTAATTTACATTAAAAATCTAGCTCTATAAAATTCTACATTTCAGCTAGATGTGCCAAGGGTTGGTTGGTTGTAGGATTTAAGGCCGATTGACTCCTGATGTGTCCTAGGCCTAGAGGGGGAATGCCCTCCGTGGGGGGTCTTTCTAAGGGGTCCTAGCCCGTATTTACGCAAGCTTCGGAGGAAACCACGGAAAACTCCGAACGGCTAGGTCGATGAGCGCGACCTGGGATCGAACCCGGCACCTCCCATCTACCAGCTATGAGCGCAGAACCGCTCGGCCTCTGGTGGGCTGGATGTGCCAAGGGACAACACACGTGAAAAATCGATTTCCTACGACAATTTAGAAATAATAATTAATTTTTATTTAATCATTGCTAATTATTATGAAAGAATACTCTAAAAAAAAAAAAAAAAAATCCGGTATGCGAATTACGGATAGCATGTAAAAACTTGCAATCTCTGGAGACAAACCAAATATCAAATCAAATAAAAATACGCTGAATAAAAATGAACACAAATTTAGTGCTAGCATTTTTTTTTCTACGACGATTTGCATTTAAAAATAATCTGAAATTTTATTTCGCCAAATAAGCGTACCAAGACTTTTATAAACGTCTCTTTTTTATAATAAAAATTAAATAAACAAATTAGAGAAAGATAAATTACAATATGAGTTATTTATGGGACAATTACCTAAAAAAGAAAAAAAAGGGGTGGATATAATAAATTGAAATTTTAGTTGAGAAAGAAAGAAAATAATAATATGTCACTTTTTGCTTCATTAAAATATATATTTTTTTTAATACTAAGCACTAATAAAAAACAGATTTAATACTGAGTACAGGTTTCTAAAATTTATTCTGATCTTTGCAGTATACTCTAATTTTTTCATTGGCGCATTTAAGTTTACATATGCTCGTATAAAGCTAATATTCAATCAACTTATTAACTGAAAACATGAATGGTATTAAAAATGTAGCCCATTTTTCTAATGTACACGCATTTAAAACTAACTAATTAATTATTATTATGTCTATTAAAAAAATTATGGTAATGATTGCCTGAAGATATCGTTCATAATGTGAACATAAACACGTAAATTAAACTAAAAGAGCGGAGAAGATGAGATTTTTATAACGGAATTTTAAGAGCTAAAAAAAAAAAAAAAAACCAATTGGCAGTAAAGAAAATGCTTAGTGAAAGCAACTAGGTGGTCTTTTCATCCGGATTCTCTAAATTCCACATCAGGATTTCTCTTTGTTTTATTTCGTGGGTAATCAATCGCTTGCGTTTCATTACCTTAGTGCAAGCTTGTCAAATAGGTGACCTGTGGGTCGCATGTGGCCCATGATGATTATTTTAATAAAAGACCATGCATGCGAATGTACAACAGACGCTGAAAAGTGTATCCAAGGTTTTAAGGAAGAAAGTTCTTATTAAAGGTGATCAAATTTCAACTGAAAAACTTTTAGTGTGATTATGATTGATAACATAATATTGGCTCTTATTTTAAAACATTGTACCCCAAAAATGTGACTTGTAGAATTGCCAATCCTGTGGAATTATATATTCCATAGTATTGTTTGTTGTACCCGCCTTTTTGTTCCCACACCAGTCTCTTTTCAGAGTATTTTTTCTTAATTAATAGTAATTGCATTTGTACATAATTACTCTAAAAATTAAGTGATGCAGAAAAGGGGGCGGGTACTAACAGAAATAAGGAGTTAAATTAGGACGTTGGCAACTATGAATAATTTTTAAAGAAAAACATTCCTTTTATTTGTCACCGAAAATTTATGATAAAATAAGACGAAAACAACTTTCCGGAAATAATCTGGAGGATTCACTGTTCTGGACTTCTGGAAATAGTAAGTAGAGAATGAATGATAATTTAAGAAAAATTGTTTCATATAATTTATTTTCTCCCGATACAATGAAATGTTAGTGATAGATAAATAACTATTAAATGTTTACGAAATAAATTTAGATGAAGCCACTGTTTTCACTCTCTTTTGTAGGGTTCATACCAATAAAGAAAATTTAGTAGTTCGAATGTACTAAATTGTAGACAAAGATATTAAATGAAGTGTACCTAAAAATTTTATCGGTTTTATAATAAATAAATAAATAAATTAATAAATTAATAAAATAATAATAATAATAAAGACACCGGTAATTTATCTTGTGCAACATTTATATGAATTATAAGAAGGTATTTGGTAAAGCATAATATAAGTTTTGTTATAAAGAAAATTCCGGTGTCATTTTACGACAAGACTTTTCGGTACGTTTGATAGTTATACGTATAGCATACATAATAATCTTATACATATTTTTGTGGTTTTACACACAAAAAATTTATATTTTAAGATACTCTAAGCATATACTCTTCATATATGTCTGTTTTGGGGATAATTATTCCCATAAAGGTAGAAAAGTTTAATTTCAGTAATAACTTAAACATATAAATTATGCAAAAAGTTTTAAATGAGTTCAAATAAAATGCTTCAAACAACTGGTGCAAAAAGATGAAGAAAGTAAGGGGACACCATAAATTTTAAAAACACGCAATAAATGTTTCATTCGAAATAATTAAAAATAAACTTTTATAAGGTAAAGTAAGTAGACACTCGTCAATGAAACAACGTAATATATCATAGGTTCAAAATAACAATAATATAAAAACCTGAAGATAGAAAGTGTCGACTATTGAGCTATTAGCGATGTTCACCAAATAATAACAAAACACAAAGTTAAAAGATTCTTTTAAATATTAAAATTTTAGTTTCTTAAAAAAATTTAATCTTTCCATTTTTTATAATCATCAAAATTGTCTGTTTTTCTTTTATTTTTCTTTATTTTTTCTTTTAATATAATTCAAAATTTGTATTATTATTTTATTTTAAATACATAAAAATAAATAAATAAATAAATAAATAAATAAGAAGAAGAAGAAAATTTTAGGCGATAAATTTCTCACTCGTGCTTATGAATTTTCGCCAAGTTTGTTTATGACTTGCAAAAATATCGTTATTTCGTCATGTTTTACTCATTACAAGATACTCCGGAAACATTCTACAATTGGGGGATATTTTTCAAAGGTGTTGGGAAATAATCGGAATTAAAAAAAATTCCACGGTTATTTTAGCATTTAAAAATTTAGATAACATATTATAAATTTATTGCAAAATGTCTCATTGCCTTATTTAAATTTTTCTTTCTTATATAAAGGAGTGCTAATTTATCAAATTTTGAAAGCAGAAAATTTTAAATGGACTTTCTTTTGTTTTGGGATTAATTGGGAAAGAACATGGGTTGGTTGGTTGGGTTTTACGTCACACTAGTGCTTCCAAGAAAAGACATTTGAAAATAAAAATACAGAAAAGTGAAGTGAAGAAACTAAAATAAAACTTCGATGATATTAAATTTAAACCGGAATTTTTTTTGTAAATAATCATGCCCAAATTTCGCCTATTCGACATATGACTTCATTGTTTTAATATTTTGTTCCCTTTTCGTTTTATCAGTGTATATTAAAAGAGAGAAAAACAAGTTTTTTTTTTTTCTTTTAATTATACCAATAGAATATGGAATAATATAACAATTAAAGGATTTTTTATTGAAGTTCAAAGAATGGGGCAAATAATGATTAATGAATTTCTCGTCAAATTCATAGATTCTTAAAAAAAAAAAAAAAAAAAAAAAAAAAAAAAAAATCGAATGCACAATGTACGAATAAAAAAATGCCTTAATTTTTTTTTTTTTTTTGTGTGTGTGTGTGTGTGTGCGGGTATGGTTTCCGTCAATCAGATCTTATGTTATTCTATGGAGAAATCTATTACGAGAATTATTCATTATCTGTTCTATATTTTAATATCTAGTCTTCACATTAAAAATAAAAATAAAATAAAATAAAAAATACAATTTTTTATTTGTTATTGTGTTCGAAAATTAATTTTTAATATTGTTTCAAGTAAAAAATAGTAGTCATGGTATACGTTGGCAATCATCGCAAGTTTTTTTTTTTTTTCTTTCTTTCTTTCTTCCCAGGAGTATAAAATATAATTGTTATATGTTCCTGTCTGTAGAATGAAATTATTTGATATTTATTTAAGGTGTTACACAAGTTTTAAAAATTATTCATTTTATTTTATCTAATAGTATAATATGTTTAGAATATTATCCCAAAGTTTCAAGTCAGTCGGAATAAAAGTCTAGGAGATAGATCTTTTCGAAATTCCCATTCATTAAGTTCATTTAATTCCTATTTAAAAAGTTACATAAATTTTCATAAAATCTTTTTTCTTTTTTAATTTTACTCGTATAGTACAATTTATCCCCAAAGTTTCAAGTAAATCGGAGTAAAAAGTTCAAGAGTCTTTGGAAATTTTCTCAAAAACTAATGCACCAATCTTATTGAAATTTCGCACACTTCAAAATATAATTGACTACTGCTTGAAAAAAAGTTTTTCTTTTTCTTTTCCTTTCTTTATTTTATTTTCTTTTCTTTTTCTTTTTTTTTTTTTTTTTTATTACAATTTATAAGGTAAAATGTGTCAAATATTGTGCTGTTTTTGCAAACAACTCTGCAAAAAGTGAAATTACTACTTTTTTTAATATTTCGTTCAAGCATGAACTATTCTTATTTACTAACAACACTTTTTTTTTTATCAGATAAAACTATTATGAGATATCTTGATCACCACCAGGACAAATGGTCACCGGAAACCAGGCCACCCCCAGCCAAATTTTCTAAATTTTTTAATGAAAATTTTATAAAATATTTTTATATGTTGCTCTTTTATATGTTCGAAATTTTGAATAAATATTTTATTTCTTCTCTCTCTCTCTCTCTCTTTTTTTTTAAATACTGCATATTTGTTTTTCTTCTTCTTTTTTTAAACTTTTGAAATCCATGTAACCCCTTATAAAATGTTTAATTATTTGTTATTTTTAATACGAGTCTTTTAATATACTTTTGTAGCTTTGCTTTTATGTTTAATTATTATTTTCTATTATTTTTACGTAATCGTACTATTATATAAAATAGAAAAATCATGCATTACTTGAGATAATAAAACACTTTCCAAAAATATTTGAGGCAATTGCCTATTAATCATTGTTAAAAATTTTAAAGTATCCTCAATATGTATTTTTAACCTAACTGTACTTAATATACCGTTTTTGCAAATGTATGTAAAAAAAACTTTCCCGGCAATATAAGTGTATGCACAGTGAAGACATTTATGATATTTTAAAATTATGACAGAAGTTCAGTTATAGGAAACCGTCGCATGAATTCAGCAGATTTAGATGAGTGTAGGACTTAAATTTATTTATTTATTTTAACAAGGATAAAAAGTACAACTGTTATATTTTGCTGAACAGACCCAAACTGTTTTAAAAAGGTTTGTTATTTTTAATAAGAGTTTTTATACATTTTTATAGCAGTTTTTCTGTGATTAAGTAACAATTTCTGCTGGTTTCCTGTAACTGAACTATTAAAGAAAATTCAAAAACCATGTAACACTCACAGACGAAAAAATATCATAAGTGTAAGACATTGTCATTGTCATTGTCATTCTACAAGTCATTGTCAATACCTTAAAAGTTTTTTCAATATGTATTTTCAACCAAACTATACGTAATACCTTCTTACGCAAATATCTGTAAAAACACTTTCCCAGCAATAGGAATATATGTACAGGGAAGGCACTTTTGATATTTTAATATTATTACAAAAGTTAAGTTTTATAATATTTTATATTACTAAAAAACATTTAAACCATTAAATTTAATGCAAGAAAAATTTTTCGGAAGCATTTGATTTACAAATAACGTTAAATTATATCACGTACTATACAGTAGAAAAATGTTTTTAAAAATTTTGAAATTCTACTTATTTTTATTGGAAATTCCTTCTTTTTTTCAATAAATAAATAATAATTATATATATATATATACATACATACATACATACATATATATATAAAGGGAAAGCTCTTTTAAAAAAATAGAAGAATGTAATTTTACGGGACACCTTTGGCATTATTACTCGAAGATAATTCCGAAATTTTAACATGGATTTTCTAACAGTGTGTTAATATATATATATATATATATATATATATAAATGCTGTAACTAGAAAGTAAAATCATTCAAAACGCACTAATAGGAATAATCTTTCAACTACGACAATAGGTCTTAAAACTTGTGCAAGTACTTGAACCAAAATATTATGCATGTATAATTTGAGTGCTAACTGGCTCACAAAACAGTTTGTTTTCACTATTTATGACTATAATTAATTTAAATTTTTTAAATTAATTATTTTATTATACAAATACAGAAAACCTTGAAAAGGAAAATGTTCTTAATAAACATTTATGTGAAGAAAAAAATTAAATTAAATACATTTTTAATTTTAATATGAAAAAAAAAAAAATGTATTTTATAGAGATATTAAAAAAATGTGATTTTTTCCCCTGGAAGATTTTAAAGAAACCAAAGAAAAAGTTTTATAAATTATATAGTCTTATACAAAATATAAAATCTGCTTTTCATACCATTTTAACTTTAATCACTCCCTATTATCTGAAAATAAATTCGGAAAACAATAGTTATTTAAAAACTATTTAAGTACTACTGCTAAATATAAATTATAATAAAAGTCATAGAATCGCCTTTGCTTGTAATACATCTATATTAGGGTGTACCTTAAATGGGGGAAATTTTATTGTGTTTCTTTGTTTATCTTTTTTTTTTTTTTTTTAAATCCAATACGCATACCCGGTATTTTTTTTTTTTTCTATTTGACCCTAACCGACCCTAAATATAGATATTAGGATTTTCCCGTCAATTCGGCACGTGTTGACATCCCACAGAGCTGATATTTTGTTAAAAAGTGTTTAGGGTCAAATAGAAAAAAAAATTAGAGGGTATGCGCATCGTATAAAAAAACAAAAAAAAAAAGAAAAGAAAAAAAGAAAATAATTCCCTCTTTTAAGGGGCACCCATATATATATATATATATATATGCAGGGTGTTCCATAAGTCTGTAGTTTTAAAAATTCATAACTATTGCAGGAATTGGTAGATTTGAACGCGGTTTGTGGGGAAATTATTCTCATTAAGGAGGATTGTTTTTTTACTAAAAATAATAATAATAATAATAAATAGTTATAATTTTCGTCGATAGAGGGTGCTGTACGTGAGAAAATTGCAAATTTCTACGAAAAAGTATACTTATTTCCATGCAAATGTTTACGGGCATATAAATCCTATTCTATGCGTTCGCCATCACTACAAATTACAGTTTGCAACACCGCTAATTATAGCTTTAGTCAGCGGATTTTAGCTCGCGGGAAACATCTTCACCATTAACGTGTTATCCACTAAGTCAGCATCACAACTAAAACTTTATGCATGCACAAGTAAGAAGCAAAATAGGGAATAAAATCTGTTTCTCGTAAAGCCGTGCAATTTATAGGACTCTGATTTGCATATTTCTTGTTACTCGTACATGCAGCGCCCTCTATCGACAAAAAATGTAACTAATATTTTTTTCGTTACAAAAAAAAAAAAAAAAAAAAAAAAAATCATGATAATAATTTTCCGCAAACCACGTTCAAATCAACCAATTTCTTTAAGAGTTATAATTTTTTAAAATGTCTACAGATTTATGGGACATCCGGTATATATCCCCAATGAGCGAATACTTCTATTTTTGAGCACTTATTAATCCAATTTTCATTTCCAGTTATCCTTTTTTCATATTTTTTAATCCAATTCTCATTTCCAGTTACATTTAAAAAAAAAATAATGGCTTACGATTGATAACTTTAATTAATTTCATTTAAATACTATTCTTCGTTTGTCTAAGTGTTATGGTCGTCCTATATGTTCACTTTAGCGTAAGTAATTTAAAATGGTTTTATTTATTAGTTGGAACTGTAAATGGATCATAATAAGTCTGAGCTAACTTTTAAAATGAATTACAATCACTTTTATGTGTGTGTTGCTGGTATTATAATGTATCTATTAATTACTAAAATTTACAACGATACTGAATTCTTAAATATATACATATGCAGTCGAACCTCGTTAACGTGAACGCTGTTAACGTGAGTTACTTTTAACATGAACTGTTTTTACAATCCCCGTCAAAATGAAGATTAGTTTAGTTATATGAAGATTAGTTACTGATAACATGAACTACTGATAACATGAACAAATTTTTTATCCCTCGAGATTCACATTAACGAGGTTCGACTGTATATATATATTTTCAGTAAAAATATTTCGCATAATTACTCATAAAAACTTCTACGAAAATGTACAAATTTCTTTTCATTCAAATTAAATACTTCACAATTGTTAGTTTAGATTTGGTAAAAATTTGATTTTCCCTTTGAATAGGTATATACCATAAACATAAGAATTCAAACTAACTGTGTTTTCTATTTAGATCTTATATATCCGAAAAGACTAAAAGGAAAAATTAACTCAAAATTTATTTAGAACTGTATATTTAACGAAAATAAATTCCTTAGCATATAATATAAATCGCGCTATTAAAACAAACAAACAAACAAAAAAAAAACATTCGGCTAAATTATAGAATAACTTTGATTCTTTGATTTGTCATACGTAAAATGACTGGTGTTGATTAAGTGTACACGACAAAATGCGGGGGAAAAAGGAAAATTATATACTTACACATTTATTGACATAAGGAGGCGTGAGACGCCCTTTAAAAGAAAAACGCAATTTAACTTTTTTTTTTTTTTTTTTTTTTTTCAAATAAACAAAACTTTTGATAAAAATATGTAAAGCAATTTTTTCAACAAATGAAGTTTAGACAAATTTTGCTTTTGAATAACGACCATTTTAAAAGATGTTTACATTAATGAAGAAATATTTCTTTCTCATTCAAATAAGTATTTGACAGTTGATATTTATAATGTTATGCTTGACTTAAAAAGGAAATATATGTGTATATTTTACGATATTTAAAGTAGCACTGACATATTAATGCGTAAATGTAGAATAGGGGGCAATTGCTCCAATATTCAGTTAAGACTATATAGGTATGGAATCTAAATCATTAAACAGCTATAGTCTTGCACGTGTTATGTCTGGCTTAACCAAACATATATTTCACAAAAATAAGAATTTAAAGTAACACTGGGGAGAAAAATGCCTTTTAAAAGGGAAACATTTTTCATTTATTTATTTTTAAATTGGAATATTTTTTTGAACGAATGAAATTTACAGGAAAGATGAATTTTGCTCGCGAATAATGATCATTTAAAAAGATATTTACACTAATTAAGAAATATTTTCTTCTTATTAAAAATAAATGTTTGTCTGTTGTTATTTGACAGGCGTTATATTTGACAAAGAAATATATATGAAGATGAATATGAATTACAATAATAAAATAATACTTTGAGTACTGAAATACAAAATAATAATACTTTGAATATGAATTACAATATTCAAAGTAATACTGATATACTCATGCGTAAATGGAAAAAAGAAAGCAATTACTCCAAAATCCAATTAGAACTGTATATGGAAAGAGTCTAAATCCTTAAAAACATAATAAAAATATTGCAAATATTATATAAAACAAATAAGTAAAGAAAGAAAAGAAAAGAAAACGAAATCCCAGTTAATTTTTAAAGATATCTATCAGAGAGCTTTCAGGTTATCCAATTCCCAGGTTAATCTTAGAAGAAAACATTCCCTATCATCATAAAATATGTCTCGTTTTCTAAAAAAATGTCTTTTTTTTTTTTTTTTTTTTTTTTTTTTTTTTTTCAATTTATTTTGCAGTTATAAAATGCAAAATTTCATTTTGGAAATTTCCCATTTCGCGGTTTCAAAATAAAATATTAAAAGTTTAAAAAATTAATTTTTGAAAAATGAGGCATTTTTTTAACAGTCAGGAATTTTCTAAATGTGATAATGAAATTTGAAAATATGTATTATTTAAAGAATAATAACAGGGATTATTTTCTTCATAGGTTATCATGGGAATTGGATGACCTCGATGCTCACTGATAATCAGCTTTAAGAATGTAAAGTAATTTTGATTTGCTATAGCAGGATGGTATTTATTAATTGAGTCAACAGGACAAAATAGAACAAAAGTAATTACATGTTTATATATTAATTGACAGAAGGAAGAGTTTTGAAAGAAAAGCCATTTAAATTTTATTGAGTTTTTCGCACCTTTCTTCATTATTTTTATGTTTCCAGTAAAATGTATTACGGTTAGAAATCGGGTCATTCATTTATACATACCCTGTATTACATATTCATATATTCATTAACAAAAGGAAATGCAGCGAAGGAAACATCGTTTAAAATTTTTTCAAAAATTTGGAACGTCTGAGAAATATATGTATATTAATTTTTTTGAATGAAGCAAGTTTAAAAATAACATAGCACTTATTAAAAGGTGTTTATACCGATAATGGAAAATTTTCTTTTCAGGCAAAATAAATAACTCACAGTTGTTTGTCTACATTTATCTTACAAAAAAAAAAAAAAAAGGAAAATATACAAAAAAAAAAGTATACAAAAAGTATACAAAAAAAAAAAAAAAAGGTATTTATTTAATATTTATTTAATAAATACAATAATAAAAAAAATATTTTGATTCAAGATATTTTGCTTAATCTAAAAAGGTTAAAAAGAAACCATTAATCCGAAATCCAATTACAATCCTACATGTAAAGATCATAAACTCTTGTACCTATAAGAAGAAAAAAAATTTGCACTTTTGTACCATGTCAGAAGAAATAAAATCCCAACCACTTAATTTGAATGTAAAATATTCCTGATTGGTTATATATAAAATTGATTTGCCTTGACTCAATCGCTACGACAGACTGTTGAATAAATCATTACATATTCATATATTCATTGACAGGGGAAGACGCCCTGAAGGGAACGCCATTTAAAAAATTTTCACAAATTCAAAACATCTGAGAAAGATATGTACACTAAATTTTTTGAACGAAACAAGTTTAAAAAGTAAGATAACACTTCCTTTTGAATAATGACCATTTTAAAAGATATTTACACTGACGAGGAAATATTCTTTGAGGAAATGATTAATTGAATTCTTTCCATATCGTAAAGGGTTTCACCATCATCCATCATCGACAAGCTATCTATATTCATAAAGCTATGACATTTCTTTTAATGCAGATGGGTAAAAAAAAAATCTTGAGGACGTATAATTGATAGATTTTTGAGAAGTTGTTGACTGATCGAATCTTCGTATCTGCTGTTTTTATAAATGAATTATGTAAGTATTCGTGATTATTTCTCAAAAATCACAATAAAATTAAAAGTATAAAGAACGTTGCACAGTTAAATATTATTGAGTTTGAAAACTAAAACTAATTTTTAAGTGACTTATGTAAGTAAATAAAACACAGTAATCTTAAATTATTGAAAATATCATTTAAATTTGTACTTCGAATTATATTATGTACTTATTGTGTTATAGATCACCAACAAGTTATTTATATTCATAAAGCTATGACATTTCTTTTAATAAAGATGAGGAGGATATAAAATGGATAGACATTCGTGGATCCATCTTCGTATCTGCTGTTTTTATAAATGAATTATGTAAAAGTATTCCTGCTTATTTTATTTATTTATTTATTCAAAAACACAGTAAAATTTAAAACGCGTGCTGACTGATCAAATCTTCGTATCTACTATTTTTGTAAATGAATCTTGTAAGTATTAGAACTTATTGTAAAAAAAAAAAAAGCAGCAAAATCAAAAATATAAAGCATGTTGCGCAGTTAAATAATATTGAGCTTGAAAAGCTAAAGCTTAACAAATGCAATTAATGATTGCTATTTTAAAAATTAATTTTTAATTACTGAAAATAACGTTTAAATCTGTACATCATCGTTACATTGCACTATAGGTATCCATATTCATAAAGATATCGCATTTCTTTGAATGGAGGCGGGGAAAATTTTGAGGACATATAACTTATAGATTTTCAGAAATTGGTGATCGATCGAAGAATCGTATAAAGGGATATAAAGGATGTTAAACAGATAAATAATACTGAGTTTAAAAATAATTTTATTAGCTATTTTAAAAGTTATTTTAAATTATTAAAAATGACATTTAAACTTGTACGTCATCGTTAATGCATTATAGATCATTGACAAACTATCTAAAAGGTATGATATTTCCCTTAATGCAGAATGGAAAAAAAAATATTGGGGACGTATGCATAACTGATAGATTTAAAAAAAATTCCTGACTGATCAAATCTTCGTGTCTGCTATTTTTATAAATGTATTATGTAAGTATTCATGCAAATTTTTCCCAAAAGTACAGTAAGGATGTTTCACATAATTTCAAAAAATTAACCTAATTTTATTAGACATTTTAAAAAAATAACATTTAAATTTTAATGCAGATGGGTAAAAATCTTCAGGATGCATTGTTGGTATATTTTTAAGGAGTCGCTGATTGATCGAATCTTTGTATTTGCTGTTTTGGTAAATGAATTTCGTTAGTATTCGTACATATTATTATTATTATTATTTCAAAAGACACAGTAAAATTAAAAGTATAAAAAAAAGTTTCACAATTAAATAATATTAAACTCAAAGAAGTTTCAGTAAAATTTATTAGTTAATAAAAAAATTAGTTCTAAATTGCTGAAACTAACATTTAAATTTGTACACCATCATCATTACATCATAGATCATTGGAAAACTGTCTATAATCATAAAGATATGACATGTATTTTAATGCAGATGTGGTAAATTCTGAGGATGTATAATTGATACAATGATAGATTTTTGAGGAGGAGTAGCTGACTGATCGGATCTTCGTATCTACTGTTCTTTTCCTTTATATATATATATATATATATATATATGTACATATATAAAAGAATTATGTAAGTATTAGTACTATTAAAACTATAGTACTTTTTTAGTACTATAATTTTGAAATTGAAAAATCAAAGCTAATTTTATTATCTATTTTAAATGTTAAATTATTAAAAATAATTGTGAAATTTGCTACTATCTTTCTTATTAAAAATATTCATTCATAAAATTTCATTCCTTTTTAGATTCAAAGATATTTGACATATTTCAAATAGTCATTCAATTTTATTAACATAAAACAGTTGAAACTGAATTCATATTAATCAATAATTCATAAAAGGATTTTTAATATTAAAATAGTCCTTATTACAAAAGATAAAACATTTTTTACTATATATATATATATATAAAGTTTTTTACTAACACACCATTTGACAGATTTTTTTTTTTTTTTTTCTGTTAAATTGACAAAATTTAATTTTTAAGTGATATGAGATTATCTTTTGCTTGTGATTTTTATTTATTTATTTATATTTATAGATATATTTTTAAATTTTATTTTATTTTATTTCACTGCTAGGTATTTGAGGTTAAGAGAATAGGGAAAATACAGGGGGAAAAAAAAAGTTTTTAATTTTAAATCTTTTTTTTTTTTTTTTTTTTTCTGTAAAAAGCATGGATTTTCTCTATTTGAACTGTAACAATCTGTTACAGTTCAAAAATTAGTCGGGAACCAGGAATGACGGAACAGATATTTATTGTTGTAGTAAGCAACGTTAGTAATCCGCTGGCCCGAGACCACCAAAAATTCAGTCAGATCAGAAAAGAGTAAAATTAGATAGCTTGCGGAACTAGCAAACTCATTTTGCAGCCAAATTTTTATGCTGGTTAGGTTTTCGATATTTGTAATATGCATAAGTATACAGAATATGAAATCATAAAAGAAAACATGCAAACTAAAAAAATTAAAAATAATATAAAGTGAAAGATTCTAATTTCTGTTCTGTAAAAAATAAATGCAAACTAAAATTCAAATTCAAGAACGTATAGGAACTGAGAGAAAAATAAAGAAAAGGCAAAGGAAAGTATAATAAGAGAAAAGGTTAAAAATTAACTGAAAAGTCCATTATAAAGTCTATATTTAATATTACCAGTCAGAAAATGGCTTATAAATTAAAAACAAATAAATAAATATAAAACAGTAAATAATTAATTAAGCAGTAATAACAATATAATGATAGCAATAAAAATAAAAATATTGCACGTAGTAAATAAATAAAATAACAATAAAAACTTTATTTTGTCCTACGGCTTCTCCCTGCATTTTACAATTGACCTGTATCAGGCAGCCAAACCCAGTGTTATTTTATAAGAGGATTTTTGGTTGGGTTTTGGGGATTAAGGTCTATTGAATGCACTAGGGTCCTAGGCCTGAGGAAGAGTACCGTCCATGGGGGTCTTTCTAAGGGATTCTAACCCGTATTTACGCAAGTTTCTATTCTAAGAGGAAATTTGTTTTGAGAATTGTATTACTTAATGTATTTTTTAAATTTTTATTTTCATATTCAGAGAAATCTAACTGAACCTTAAATTTTATGATTAATTTTAAGAATATAGAAGAAAAACTTTAGTGAAACGTTAAAAAGGAGAGAGAGAGGGGGGGGGGAGACATTTAAATCTTGCATTTGCGGCTTTTATAAGGACACATTTGCTTTCAATGTACACACTAGAATGACCATTATATTTAGACAAATTCTACCTACAGATATTTCTTGTGATACATGATGAGCTCTTCTTATATTGGTATACGGTATACTATATCACTGAGATTTCGAGAAATATTCTGTATTAAAATACATTTTCTGTTCTTCCATTCCCATTTAAATGCTTGTAGTTTTATACCATGTGAGAGGATAATACCTGAAATTTTCAAATTTAAAGTTGAGAATCCAGAAGAAAACTTTAAGTGGAACATTGAATTGGGGAGAAGGGAAACAATCTATTCCAAGAGAAAACAAAAGTACTTGAAATTGGATACAGCATTTAATTTTTCTTATTTTACCAGTGCCTCTTTTTATTTATATCGTTTAAATCTTGTATTTGTGGCCACTGGAAGGACACACAGTAGGTTTCAATGTACTAGAAGGAATATTATATGTAGAAAGAGAAATATATCTGGGTATTCCCAGAGAATCCAGTCCAGAGACCTTTTAAGAGATACGTGAACTCTTAGTTGAGTAACATTACATTAAGTCATGCTTCGTGCATTCAAACACCAGGCAGCCCACGCTTTAATGAACATCAACCTCTGAAAAACTATTCTTGATCTTGACTTAGACCATTGTTCTATGGATCCGTTTAGGCTAAATGCCGCGTACGAAATTTCAGTTAGTGAACCCTCGGGCAACACACGTGCGCCGTCTTCTATAGAAACACGAATACATGATCTTTTCCTCGGCATTCAGGAATGTTTGGCCTCAGGACGGACACTTTTTCTTCACTCGAAAAGCTGTGTGTTCTCCCTCCCAGTTTCAAGATGCCCCCCTCTTACCTCATCTCTTAACGCTTTACGAATGCGGATAGCTTTTAAGAGAAGATTTCTCTGTTCTGAAAAGAAAGATGAAGCAATATATTAAGTTAAATTACATATCTATATATATTTTTTAATCATGTAGCCATCTTCTTTCAATGACTAAAATAGATTTCCAGCAATTGTTAGATATCCCTTCGTTTTCAGTTTATTGAAACAAATAAAGAAGGTAACTCGTATTCACCTCACGTATCGAACTCGGTAAATTTCCAAAATTGAAAGTTCTCAGTTCATACAAATTTGTATTCGCTTTACAAATATGGGAGATATCGCTTACATTTTTGACAGTGATTTATCGTCTATTGAGATATTTTTTGCCAATAGAAAAAAAGTTGCTGATTTAATTATAGTTTTTTTTTTTTTTTTTTAAGCAAAATTATATTTAAAGATCCGAGTTTATATCTTCTATAACATAAGAGCGCAATTAAAAATAAAATAAAATTGTACAATCTATGCTATTTAAATGTATATTTAGTTTGATTCTGTGAGACATGATTTGCAATCTTGACAATCGAACGCATGGAAAGTTTTCTTTTTAACAGCATATATTGCTCCATAGGTTAGGAGATTTTTTTTTTTTTTTTTTTTTTTTTTTTTTAACAATTTGTATTTTTAAGGAAAAGTGTAGCGACAACTCTAAATACAAAATAAAAATTAAAAAAAAATCTGGAGTGACTTCACTCAGCTTTCCGAACAATAAGTAATTTACAGTTGTTTAAATAAATTAAAGTAAAAGAAGTCTGAAATCAATCAGCTCAATCGAATAAAGCGTTTAATGCGATTGCGCTACAAAGAATGTGAGCCTATAGGTCATAACGATAAAGAAATTTTCCTTGCGTTCCTTAAAAAAAAAAAAAAAAACTATAAGTGCTAGATTCACCAAAATCCATACAGTTCGTGTGACGGTCGCCTATAACACGTGTACAAAATTTCCATATCAATCGAATAAAGCGTTTAAACGCTGTCGCACTTTAAATAATTTGACCCCATAGTCCATAATGATAAAGAATTTTTCTTCATGTCGCTGTAAAAAAGCTATAAGTGCTAAATTCAACGAAATTTACACAGTTCGTTCTACGGTGACCTTTAATATACGTACTAACTTTCAACTCATTCGAACAAGATGTTTAGACGCTATCGTGTTCTCTCACATACACACATCACGAAAAATAGTGTAAATTTGTAGGTATATCTAAAACAGGAGCTAGTGTCGAAACTAAAGTTGGAGATATGCAACTAGACATCATGACAGTCACAGATATAAATTTGAAACATTCTACGACCATTCGTTTTTTAAATAAGCGAGATTCAAAATCCATTTCGCAAATCTGGATTACAAAACTTTCCTTACATATGCATATTCGAAAATTAATAATTCAGAAAATTTCCTACTAAAAATGTTTTAAATATATATATATATATTTTTTTTCTGATGAAAGCACGTTCAAAATTTTTGCATACGTACATCATGTTCAGAAGTTGAAAATTTAAACGTACGAAGCAATAAGAAATTTCATATGATATCGCACGGATTTACATTTAGAATCTTGCATGATGTCGAATTCAATTTTAGTGTTTCAGCTTATGCAACAGAATTTCAATTGTAACTAACACTATAATCACATATTAATAGTAGGTTTCTTTATATAAAATATTATGTAATACTAGATATGTTTTCTATAAGCATAACTGCCAACTTTTGCAACTTTTGGCTACTGGAAAATTGTAATAAAATATTTATTTTATTGGATCAGCGAAAATTGTTACAGAAATATAAAAATGTCCATTAAAAATTTCACGTAGTCTACAAGTGAATAGTTTAATTTTTTATACACTTAGCAAAAGTTATTTATTGAAACCACTTTAAAAAGGGACATTTTTCTTTGAGTTTCGAACATTTTGGATATTTTAATTCATTTAATTGTATTGGGGTACATAATCAAATTTAACAATACTTTATTGCGGTGGTAGAAAAAGGACAGGGTCATCTGAAAGCGTGGTATCAAGAAAATATTTTCTGAATAAGACACAAAAATAAGTGATTAAGAAAAAAAAAAAATAATAATTCATTAAAGAAAAAGAAAAAGATATTCATAAAGTGCATGTTCGAAAAATATAAAAAATTGTAGTTTTTGTTTTATTTTTCGTACAATAAAATACGGTACTGTTTAATTGAGTGAGTTAAATGACTGTACCTTGGCTTCCTCGTAAATACACTTTTTTATTTATTGCTTTTATATTTAAGTATGCGCAAAAGAAATATTTTTACTATACTGTGAATGTTTTCACTTTTCGTATAATGTTTTATATACAATGTAATCATGTTTTTGAGCTAGAATATATATATATATATTTAAATCTCATTCCCC
This sequence comes from Salticus scenicus, assembly GCA_963930645.1. Taxonomy (NCBI): domain Eukaryota; kingdom Metazoa; phylum Arthropoda; class Arachnida; order Araneae; family Salticidae; genus Salticus; species Salticus scenicus. The sequence goes on along the minus strand of OZ005655.1, from coordinate 203,032,147 downwards.
CCCTCATTTTTAGACTTTTTGCGGTTTATCCGCGATTTTCATTATCCGCGAAACTCGTGCCACTCAATTCCGCGGATAAGCGGTAGTTTACAGTAATTTCTTTTTCTGGCAGTATAGTAAGGTACATTGAACCGTAATCTAAATTCCATATAGTATTGATGAATTAGAGAGATATAACTCATCTGAGTTATATCTCTCTAATTCATCAATAATTTATAAATATCGCTGAAAATTCATAAAAAAATTAATGTGTGATTCAACGTAATCACAATAACATTTAAGCAATTTTTAATATCAGTTTTGAAATTAATATTATGTATTTTAGAAATATGTCTTTGAAATTCCTAACTTGAAAGTTATAGGATCTTTCCTTGAAAACGCATTTTCTTTCCAGGACATTTATAGGACGTCTTGAGGATGAAATAGACATCATTAGGATGCAATGTGTATGAAAGGGATATCTTTAGGATGAACTGTGGATAAGTGTATTTGTAGGGTTAAGTCTTTAAGATAAACAAGTGTCACTATTCACATTTCTGCTATTAAAAAGTACTGCCTGACTTTCCTGTATTCATTAAAGCATTATAAACAAAATTCCACATGAAAAGAGTAATAAGTTAGGAAGTCAGTTAATAAAATTCTTAACCAAATAAATATATGAATCAACATAACGAACGTTTAAAAAATTTATAATATCAGTTTTGAAATTAAGGTTGTACATCGTAACTTCGCAATTTCCAACATGAATGATACAGAACTGTTATGGTTTTAAGATGTACCATAATGACTGCAAATACCACTATTCAGTTTGGCACTTTTTAAAAACTGCTGCATGACATTTCGATATTCACAAATGCCTTAAAATCAAAATTTCACACTTAAAGAATATTGAGCTAAAAAATCAGCAAAAAACAACAAGAACAACAACAACAAATAAATACATGAATTAGTAATATTACTATACAAATTTTTAATGACAGTTTTGAAATTAAAACTATGTATTACATATTTGCAGTTTCTAACTTGTTAAGTATGGAACTGTTATGGTTTTAAGGTGCACGAATACCACTATTCATTTTCTTGCATTTTAAAAAGTACTGCATGACCTTTCCAGATTTACAAAAATTATACCTCTGTGGGTTACCAAAGCGGGGAAGCCATGCTCTTCTTGTAGGATCAAAATTGTGATGGCATGTCCCCAGACTACCTCAAGGCTTGGGTCCCAGATCGTCGCCAATTGCCCATTGTGCCGCACTAGTGCGACGTACAACCCAATAAAAGCCTCAAAAACAGAATTTCGCACTAACAGAATATTAAGCTAAAGTCACAAAAAAAAAAAAAAAAGTGTGCATCAGTATTACTATGAAAATAAATAAATAAATAAATAAAAATAAATAAATAAATATTAATGTCAATTTTGAAATTAAGATTATACCTTTGCAATTTTCATTTTGAAAGGTATAGAACCGTTATGCGTTATGATTTTAAGATGAACAATTATCCAGTTTGCTGAATTTTAAATTTTTTTAAAGTCAGTTAATAAATTAAAATTACGTATTATATATTTAAAATTTCTAAATTGAAAGACGTAGAATAATTATGGTTTTCAGACGTACAAGTACATTATTGAATTTCTTGCATTTTAAAAAATACTGCATGACCTTCCCATATGCACAAAAGCCTTAAAAGCAGAATTTCACACTAACAGAATATTGAGCTAGAAAGCCCAGTTAATATTCCAAAGACTCTTTTACCTCATTTTTATGTAATTAATTATTTTTCATGGACACTGAATACTTTTTCTTAGGCAAACAAGAGCTTTATTAATTGCTTAATCAAAATAAATTGCACTCAAATGCGTACAGAGATAACTTATCTTATGTTAAGGTCATCAGAAGAAAGTAATATTTCTTTAAAGACAAAATATCGCTTGTCTGATAATATTTTAAAAGTGACATACTTTGATGTGGTATTTTCTTGCTGTACTTCACTGAAAGTAATCAATGACTTAGATGCATATCGTAGCTTTATGTCTGATTTTGTCATTCCTTTCATTAATGAATTAAAACAAAAATACGTGACGGAATTTATTCATTGGTAAATCTTCATAATGTAATTTAGATCTGATAAGGATTGCCTTTCTTTGAATTACTCAATGAAAATTAATTGCTTTGCTTGATGTGACAAATATCCCACAAGACAGTACATCAATATCAGTAGTTATCCTAATTTACTGTCATATTCTTTATACAGTCGAACCTCGTTAACGTGAACACACTTAACGTGAATAACGTGAATTACTTTTAACATGTTTTCATATTCCCCGTGAAAATGAAGATTAGTTTAGTTATATGAATATTAGTTACCGATGGCATGAACTACTGATAACATGTTTTTTTTTCTTTTTAGATTCACGTTAACGAGGTTCGACTGTATTAAAATTATAAACAAAATAAAAATTACACAGGTCTAAAGAAAAAAAAAAAAATGAATAGTTGGAAAAAATTTTGGTAAACGTTATGTTTTCTAAGATTCTGAATCTAAAAATGAACACCATTTCTGCCCATATATACCCCCCTCCCCCCCATTCAAAATATTTGGCGTTTATATTAAAAAATCAACCATTTTACTACAACTGAATATAATCTTTCTCATAATTAAACAAACAATCCCTTCATTATATATATTTAAGTCTGTTCACTCTTTTTGCTCATGAATACCCCCGCCAGCCCTTTTTTCGATGCCCTTCCAAACATGCTTTCGCTTTCACCCTTTCCACTGCCTCCCCCCCCCCCTTCACATATCTCCTATTTCTCATTTTGTACTATTGTTTAGATTCCCTTTTATTCTTTTTTTATTGTTTTAAAAATCGAAACAATTATCTAATGTGCTTTTTATAATCAAGAACAGGACACCAAATTCTGTGTTTTCACGCAAAATTATACTAAGAATATGTCTCTAATTGCTTGCCATCCATTCCGTTTTCCATTTTGTCTTATTTTTTAGATTAATTTTTTAAATACTGTTTAAAGTAAGAAATAATTACTGAATATGGTTTTTATAATAAAAAAATTGAATACCAGATTTAATGTTTTCACGTAAAACTAAACCGAAAATACGAATTTAGAAAATAAATAAATAAATAAATAAATAATGGTTTTAGGGGGTGAAGGTCTGTAAGAAACAGTAAGCGAATCTTAAATAATTTTTTTGGTGGCAGACCTGCAATATTAAGACGACGGTGTACTTTTAAAATGGTGAAATAGGACAAAAATTTCAATTTTTCAATTTTACTAAATTATGAAGATACAACATAATAGTTGCAACGTGTTGTAGAAAAAAAAAAAAAAAATTCAATTCCCATCATTCTATGTTCAGTTGTAAGTGTTTATATTTTGAAAGTAATACTTAATCTATTGTAAAATGAAAGTTTTAAATGTCCTTTTCTCAAAACTAATTTTTATGCAGTCGCATCAAGTTTGAAATATTCCGCATGTGTCTTATTTTTTTGTTGAATCTTTATGAAACTTCATTTAAAGGACGTTATATATCTTAGACCAAAATTTAAGTTAATACTTTCGAATTTTGGTTTTTAAAACTTTAAAATTTGGAATAATAATAATGATAATAATAATAATAAGAAGAAGAAGAAGAAGAGTCTGGAGTAATTCCACTTGACTTTCAGAACATTACGTCTTTAACTATTGTTTATATAAATTAAAGTATAGAGACGTTTGAAATCAATCAGCTCAATCAAAAAAGGCGTTTAACGCTATTGCACCTCAAATAACATGAGTCAAAACGAATGAAAAATTTTTCATAATGATAAAAAAAAAAAAAAAAAAAAAAAACTTTCGTTGTGTTCCTGTAAAAATGTAGAAGTGCTAGATTCATCAAAATCTATTTAATTCGAGTGACGGTAACCTATAAAGGGTATATAAATTTTCAGTTTAATTGAATAAGGTGTTTAGACACTATCACACTTAAAATAAATTGAGCCCATAGGCCATAATGATAAAGATTTTTCTTTGTGTCCCTGTAAAAAAAAAAAAAAAAAAAAAAAAAAACTATACCATCTAGACTCCCTAAAGTTTATACAGTTCATGTGACAGTGACTTCATAATATATATATAAATTTTCAGTTCATTCGAAAAAGACATTTAATAGTGATCACGCTTTGGTTAATTTAAGGCTATATAATAAAGAATTTTTCGCTGTGTTCTTGTAAAATTCTATATACACTAAACAAAATCTGTACAGTTTGTATGATGGTGATGTATAACGTATACATCAATTTACAGTTCAATCGGATAAGACATTTAGACATTTAGACGCTATCACACTTTAATTAATTTCAACCCATAGTGATAACGAATTAAAACTATTGGAACTGGATTCACCAAAATCTATACAGTTTGTGCAACGGTGACATGTAACACGTACATAAATTTCCAGTTCATTTCAAAAAGGCGTTAAAATGCTACTGCACTTTAAAAAAATTTAGCCCACAGATCATAATAATAAAGAATTTTTTTGTGTGTGCATGTCCATGTAAAAAATAAATAAATAAATAAATAAATAAATAAATATAAATGTTAGATTTACCAAATCTATACACTTCGCGCTACGGTGACATATAGCAAACATAACAACTTTCAGCTCATTCAAACAAAGCATTTAGAAGCTATCGTGCTCACTCATACACATATACATACGCACATAAATGCACCATGAAAAATAGTGTGAAATCTTAGATATCTCTAAAAGGGAAGATTAGAATGAGAAAAAATTCTGTAACTGACATCTAGAATCTAAGTTGTAGCTCTAGAAAAAATAGCTTCATGTCATCCTTATAATTTCTAGTCCCCTTCGAAAGCGAGTTCTAGAAGCCCCTATTAGAATTCTAGAGCGTATGACTTTATTCTCGAGGGCAAAGTTATTTAAAAATCTGCAAATAAATGAGACTACAAGAGGCGGGTTTCAGCAACTATAATCTTGGTTTATTACCAAATTCTAGAAAATCAAGCAAGAATTTCTCGCAATACAAATGATTCAGAATATTTAGAGTATTCAGAATATTGTTTCACCATCTAAAAATGTGCACACTAGAAATTTTCGATAATTTCGTCTATTCAGTTTATTGGCGTGCCTTACGCGCATAGCTTGGAAATCTATATTTCTAGTTAAGGGATTTAGAAAATCTTATTCATTCTAGAGGAAGGCGGTACATATTTTTTTCTCAGTGTATGTCAAGACCAGTGTTGGAGGTGTACAACTAGACATAATAAAAACAATCATAAATACAAATTTACAACACTGTGGCCATTCCTTTTTGAGCTATGTGAGACATAAAATCCACTTCGCAAATCATGATTACAATAGTTTCTTTACATATAATGTTCTAAAAGTAACAATAATGACTTTTTTTTTTTTCCCCGAATAAAACTATTTTTTTTTTTTTTTTTTTCATACTTACGATTGTAAATAAAAATTTCAAGTAACTTTTGTTAAAATCATCTAAACCTACCTGGCATCAAGCTAAAAAAATATTTAAGATAAAATTGATAAAAATCCTGTAAAAAAATACAACAGCTTTAATATTGTACAACCCCTAGTTAAAAATACAACCCCTTGGCGAAATTTAATATTTAGTACCGAGGTGGATCGGTCGTTTCTTGCCAAGCTCTTTACATACGCAATTACGATTGCTACTTTAATATCAATTAATAGCCAAAATAGGAGAAAAAATTAAAAAATCGTGAAGGGGGTCCTATATTAAAGCTGTATCAAAGTGATTTTGAGAAATGAATATAGTAATCATTGTTATGAAACGCAAAACAGTTATTGCAAGCCTTCCTATTTAAAAATAGGCCTTTTTTCCCCTTTCTTAGATTTAAAAAAAAAAAAAAAAAAAAAAAAATCGCGTCGTACTAAATTAAGTTTTGTTTTGTGCAAATTTTTATATCTATTACCCAGGAAAAAATCTAATTAATTTTTAAATATATTATCCAGCTTTTCTTTGAATTTTTCTTTTATTATTTAATACTAGCAGGCTACGCCCGCTTCGCTGGTCACTATATTTAAAGGAATTTTCAAAAGAATTGGATCAGTATTTATTTTTTACATCACATAACAAATAAAAACTTAAAAACACTAAAAACGCACTAAAACACTAAAAAAAAAAAACACTAAAAACGCTTTAGATCTCGCTTCTTCGGGTACCCGTTGCCTAAGGCAGCTCTTTTTTCTACCCGTACTGCATCGGGCCCAGTTTCCCACTGTCTACAGAAAGGTTTTTCCCGGGCACTTTAATCTGGGTATTTATCGACGACTTGTGGATTTTCTGTTAATTAAGAACTACGATTTTAAAGATGACTGTATCTCAGCATCTATTATATATTTTAGTTTTTGAACCATGTTTTTTATAGCCCCCGTTATTTACACTATATTACGATTTGATTCCGACCAGTGCAATAAAATAAAATAAAAAAGTAGATTTTCTTTTAAAAGGAATTAAATACATGAAAAACGAATTTTAATCAGTGGAGCCTTTCTACTGTAAACTACCATTTTTTTCACCCAATAAATATTATAAATAATAATAATAATATAAAAAAAAAATTCTTTTAAAGGAATTAATTAAAAAAATGAAAAATAAAAAGTTGCTATTGTATAAAATTTATACATAAATGTAACAATTTATTTCTATTGCATTACCATTTGATTTTCAATAAATATATAAAAAGAAAAGAAAAGAAAAAGAAAATCGCCTTCAAATGAATCTAATAAATAAAAAATGAATTGCATAATAGCCGTTGCTAAGATACGCAGACGATTACAACTGAAGGATAAATTCATGAAAAATGAAACATTAAAGCCAATACTGAAAATCGAAAAATCATTAATTTAAAAAATTCAAATTCGAAATTCGAAAAAATCTCAATGAGGTGCACACCTGCAGGGTCCCAGGTACCTATATGCCAAATTTGGAAGCTCTGCGATCAGTAGTGTGAGCACCAGAGCGCAGACAGACACACACACAGATACACACACACAGAGACACTTCTCTTTATTTATATAGATTTAAAAACACAACGAGAGTTTTATTTTATAAATATTTCAGTAATAACATTCGCCGACATTTTTGTTATTAATAAAAGTAACTTTTATCACTAATTAATGCAATAATTACTTACATTTACAATATAACTTTTACGTAATTGTTAGGAAATCTATTTTCCCCCCTTCTTTTAAAAGTGAATAACACTTAAACTCTCCGACAGTCAAGACCCATATTATTCTAAGAAAAATTTGTTTCCACAATTCCTCATTACATAATGCATTTATTATTATTATTTTTTTTTTTTCACATTATTATTATTTTTATTATATTTATTATTATTTTTTCACTTTCAAAAAATTTCCCAACCGTTAAATAAGTACTCGTTTTTTTAAATTTATTTATTTATTTATTTTTAATATATTATGTTTGAAATATTGTTTTTGCATCTCGAAGTATGTAACGAGAAAGAACAATGAATATCTAAGAAGGTCTTTATAAAAATATAAATCAAACTAGTTTGTTGTAGGGCGACTAAGGCGCCCGTTGAAAAATAATCGTTTCATTTTATTTATTTCTCACTTTAAATAATTCATTTGATTGCAAGCCCGTGCGAAATTTTCTCACTTTGTTTATCTCTTGGTTCCATTTAAAATTATTATTTTATAGACGTCATTTTTTTCATATGCATGAGCACATTTATTTTTATTTTATTTTATTTTTTTACTGGAAAGCATATTTCATTTTATGCTGAAAAAAAAAGGCAACAATTAAAATTTTAAAATGTATTTTAAAGCTTATATCTTCATATTTTACTTAATTAAAAAAAATCTAATTACATATTCGTTACAAATAAGGTACCAAATGAAAGGCGTAATTTTTCTAAATCCGTTGGTTTAAACAGCATATCGATCGGACAATAAGATTTTTTTTTTTTTAAATTGAATTAAGTATGAAAATTAGGAGACAGAGTCCAAGGAAATCTCTTAAGTCTAAAGTGTGACAGAATCAGCCACGGATGAGGGTAACTATATATGCTGATTATATCTATGCTCGAAACATCTATCTTATGTGTTTTACTGTAGTACCTCATGTGTGTTGCCAAAGTTGTTTTATATATATTTCTAAATCGCAAAGAAAAGTAACTAAAGTAATAAAAATATTTTTGCCTGAAAAATGGGAAAAACTGAATGTGGCTTATTATATAAAAATTTCTGTGTGGAAATTTGATTTGTGATAACGATTAATTTCTCTGAGTAATATAAAATTTTACAGCCACATACGCTAACAATAAATAAGTTGAATAATACATTTATTTCAATTTGAATTTGAAAAAAAAAAAATTAATAAATAAATAATAATAATAATATATCAAATACAACGTATTAAAAAATAAATAAATAAATAAATTAAATTGTTGAGTTTTCAGAAAAGTCTTTTAAAATTTCTATTAGTAATCTAAAAAATGCTTACAAAACAGATTTCTTCAATAAATACCATCGTATTCCAAAAACATAGCTGAAAATCCCAACATCTGGCTACACTTAATAACAGGAGACTTGGCGTTGGAATATTAAAACCTCGAATAAAATACTACGTCAGAAACGCCAAAAGAAAAATATTGGAAATGCATACAGCTGTTTCGGTAGCCTAAAGCGTACCGTCTTCAGTGCAAAAAGGATTCTGAATCAGGAGAAGTGCTCGTATATATAGGAAAGGGGCCGGATTTAATTCAACCAATAGGATTACGGGAAAGGTGGGGAGAGTGGCCAATAGGAATTTAGGAAAGTTAGCTGTGTAAACAGTAGAAAAATTAAGAAAATGTGGACTGAATATAAAATTTCCAAAAGTCAGACAAATATAATTTTAAAAAGCTTGTAAATTGTGATTTCGCTATTCCCTATTTGTTCGACTGTTGGAAATTTTATATTCAGTCCACATTTTCTTGATTTTTCTACTGTTTACACAGCTAACTTTCCTAAATTCCTATTGGTCACTCTCCCCACCTTTCCCGTAATCCTATTGGTTGAACTAAATCCGGCCCCTCTCCTATATATACGAGCACTTCTCCTGATTCAGAATCCTTTTTGCACTGAAGACGGTACGCTTTAGGCTACCGAAACAGCTGTATGCATTTCCAATATTTTTCTTTTGGCGTTTCTGACGTAGTATTTTATTCGGGGTTTTAATCTGGCTACACTGCTTACAAATAACAAAGAGAAATATTTTTTGGTCGAATCCCAGATATGCATTAGGAAACTGTAATAATCTTATTTTTAAAATGAGACTAAGTATTACTGTTAGATGTACCAAAAATTCGTGTTGTTTTGGATTATTAAATTGGCACCAGAAATTTTAGTTTAAAAATACTTTACGAATATCTCCTTAAAGCTTATTTAAAAGGAAACTTTCCGTGGTCAGTTTCTTCAAATTTAAAAAGCAACAGCATTGAGACTAATAGTCCTCATTCCTAATAAATGTGATGGGGGAAAAATGCTACTTATGATAAGTTAATTATCCAATTACAGATTGTACATAAAATAGAGTAGATCACAAAAACATCAGTTCGGTATTTCTTACCACCTGAAACACGCATTTCGGGTATGGTACATTTAAAAAATTCAAGTCAATGAGAATTAAGTTTATTTTGTTGCTAAGTCTTATTTATGACTTGCGACCAGTTCCCATCTTCTGAAATATTTTTATCATCTTATAGGCTTTAGGAAAATTCATTGAATAAGGTCTAATAAATGCAAGCATCCCCGAATGTGTACAAAGACCGATCAATTAATATCTAAGTTTTTTACAAACACAGAAATAATAAAAGTCATAAAAAATATTATTCTCGATAAATTAATTTTTTAACTATAGATTGTAGAGAGAAAAATAAATAAATAAATTATTAATACACAAATTTATCATTTTTTAATATTTGAAACATGTATTTTAGGGTTTCGGATGGTAGATGGTATATTTCAAAACTTCAAATTTAAGTTTATAAACTGTGAAGGTTAAATTTTATAATGTGCGTTCAGTGTCCACCTTCTGAAAACTAAACAATAATTTCATCGGCCTTAGAAATATTCGTTTAATGAAATCTAATAGATGCAAGCACAAACATGTAAGAAGAACAAACAGTAAATTTCTAAGAAAAAATACTGCCCACGATAAGTTAATTTTCCAATTATAGATTGTAAAGCAAATAGAGCAGATCACAAATACATCGAATTCGTGATTCTTTAACACTTGAAACATGTATTTAGGGTTTTGGATGTTGTATATCTGAATTAATGAGAAAATGAACTCGACTTCACTAATAGGTCACTCATTTCATCTCCGTTCGGATCAGATGGATCACTTTCCCGTTGAACCGGTTCAATGCAGGACGGTAAAATTAACTCTATTGAATAGATCACGGTAAATAATAATCCTTCATGTGATACATCACATGCTATTCATCTAAGAAATTTGCTGTTATTAGATATTAATGACACTTCTGATGTTGTAATGGGTTATGAGAATCGATTGCAGAGTTTCTGATACATTGAATTTTTCAGTTACTTTGCGTAATTGAACCAGCAGTGTAAATCCACGTTATTAAATAGAAGGATTTGTTTTATATTCTGTCTTACCATTTAGAAAATTCACAACCATTCCAAAAATTTATTTTTAAAATTTTTAATATCACATTTTTAAGCTACAATGGACAAAAAATTCTCTTAGTTAATTTTATACGCTTCCAATTTTAAAATGAAATCTATAATAATAAATATTAAATAAATAAATAAAAGAAAATAATTTTTGTAAAACTAGAAACTCTTTAACGATTGTGAATTATTTAATCGTGAATTTTCCGACCGTTAATTTGACTCACGTTCATTTTATTTTACTTTTTAATACTTTATTTTTAAGCTATAATGCGCAAAAGATACACTTAATTAATTTTTCGTATATTAGAGCTTTAAAATGAAATATTAAAATAATAATAATAATAATAAACACTTTTTTTGAAAAACGAGAGTGAAATTTGAGGTTTTGAATTTTCTAAATGTGAAAACAAATGTAAAAGATACGTTAGTAATGAGTAATTTTCTAAAACAATTTCCCTATTGAATAACATGAGATCAGGTAATCGACCACGTTAGGTGAAACGACACCTTAAGCCTGAGATAGTAACATATTATCGATTTTACGCGAATATTATTATTACTTATTTTATTTATTTATTATTATCATTACTTATTTTATTTATTTATTATTATTATTAATATTATTTTAATATTTCATTTTGAAATTATAATCTGCAAAAGGCACTCTTAATTAATTTTTTGCGCTTTAGAGCTTTAAAACAAAATATTAAAAAAGAAAAAAAAAAAAAAAAATCCAGAAAACGAGACTTAATTTTTCGTTTTTGAATTTGCAAAACGTGAAAACAACTTTAAAAATAAATAAAAAATAAAAAAAATAAAATTAGTAATGAATATTTTTCATAACAAATTTCCCCATAACATGGGATCAGGCCGCCCTGAGATAGCAATATATATTGTAGGTTTTACACGGACATTGTTATTACTTATTTTATCAATAAAGAAATAACTTTTATTGATAAGGCAATAATTATGCATTTAGTGTTTTAATAGTAGCCCAAGAAGTATTATTTACTAAAACAAAAATTTATAATTAGAACATAAAGCACGAGAAAATAATTAAGCACGACATCGTAAATATTTAATCTTGAAAATTATTAATTAATTTTTAATAAAGAATATGGCTGTTTTGTAAACTTTAAATAATTTAATTTTTGCAGTAAAACTTTTATTATGTTCACAATAAATCATATTAGATATTAAAACGCATATTTAAAAAAAAAAAAAAAAAAAAAAAAAAAAAAAGTTTTTATTAATATGTGGGCAACTAAAAAAAAAAAAAGGTCTAAATTTAATTTTGCAAAATTAATAAACCTTAAATATCTAAAGAAAAATTGATATACTTTTAAATTTGTTTTCAATATCAATGAAGGCTATTGTTGTGGAAAAATCGGAATTTCATTTGCGATACATTGATTTAGCAACCGTTTTTTGCTTCAACCAAGTTTTATTATTACTTATTTTTATTCAATCATGTCACCTTTTATCTGATGACGTCTTGCATGACAGTTTATTTATGATTGGCCAATCAGCTAACCGACGTTTAAAAGAATTCTTAAGAAATTATATTTTTGTTTAGAAAAAATAAAAGAGAGAGAGAGAGAGAGAAAGAATTTTGGTATATGCAATATTTAGATTTTACGGATTCTTTTATTAAAGTTAAAAGACAAGGAAGAATGTTATGATTTGCACAGAAATTTAAAAAATTTCATTTTTATAAAAGAGGATTTCAAAAATCAAACACATCTGCTTACAAATTTACACCATTTATTTATTTATTTATTTATTTATTTATTTATTTATTTTTTTTACAAGGGGCAAAAAACTGGTCTGTGAATATGTCACAGTTTTCAAAGTAATAAAAATGTCGTGCACTGCTTTATAATAAACCGAGCTATTGTTGCATTTTTTAAAATCAAAACATTAATTTTATCAATTTTATAAAATTTCCATAGACAATAAATAAAACAAATCCTAATTGCTAAATAACAGTTAGTTCTCGTACACAAACGCCCAATACAATTATACGCTATAACTTTATATTGAATCAATAAAAAGATGAATATTAAATATTAATGATTATTGTTTTTAAATTTGCATTTCTTTCGATACAAAATGCAGAACTGATTCTCCATTTAAAAGTATTGCTGGACTATTTTCCCTCCAAGTATCGACAAAATTATCTGATTGTAGATCTCTCGCACTAAATTAAAGTATCTCTAGGGTAGGGGAGAAAAATAAATAAATAAATAAATAAATAAATAAAATAAATAAATAAAAATAAATAAATAAATAAAATAAATAAATAAAAATAAATAAATAAAATAAATAAATAAATAAATAAAAATAAAAAAGCAAGGTACTTGAAAAAATTAGCAAACATTCTTTAAACCTTTCTTGACATGTCCTAATTTTTTTATCACAATACTTCTAATAAATTACGAATAAAAAAATAAATTGTGTGCACCAATCACCGGGGCATAGTGGTCCACAATCCAGGGGTACAGTGGACCAGTCACTGTTGTTCATGTTCAATTAATATAAATAACTCTTTTTTTTTCTTCTAAAATTAGTTTCTTATGCAATTCTAGTCTAAATAACATAATTCGAACATTTTCCTGAAATAAAATTACCAAAATTTAAAGGAAATCAAAATAAATAAGAAATCAAATTAGAGGAAGAATCCTATACCAAATTTTCTTTGTTTTTTACGTGCCATCACTAAAAACAATAAGATATATTTTTAATTGTTTATTAATGTTATATAGTTATAAAAATTATGAAAATATATAATTAAACATTTTGTTACTATTCAAACATTTTTATTAATTATTTTGAGTTATTAATACTTTACATTATATTTGTGAGAGAAGTTTAACTAAAATTATTCTACTTTTATCTTTTACAACCTACTAGTTATTATATCACATAATCATTTTATTTATTTTTTTAATATTAAACAATTCAAATAGTTATTAAATTTAGATATTCATAATTATTATACTACTATTCAACTATTTGCAGAAATTTATTTTATTATAACATTAAGATTATTATTCTTTTTATTGATTATTTTGAGTCACATTATGTTTGTACATGTAAATTTAACTAAAACAAATAAGGTATTAAATATAATTTGGACTTTAAGGCACATTGGAAGGCGGTCCAGTGTGCCCCATGTAGAGTTGGTCCACTGTGTCCCATGTCCAAACAAAACAAATAATAATATTAAAACTATATACAGACTATACATATGCTAATAATTTTTATAAATTTAAAAACAACAATATCTTATATTTTCTTAAAAACTATACAATACTTGCAGACAATAGTCCAGTCCTGATAAAATAAAAAAAAACTTCAAACTTGAAAAATTACTTTCAGCAGCTCAAAACATAAAAATTGTATAAAATGGCTACCTTAGCATTTACCATGTGGTTTTCTGGATGTATGCATGTAGTACCATGCTGCCATATATGAGTCTCGATATAAACTAAAAGTGTTAAATATTAAGAGATTTAAATAGGGGTTGTTCACTGTGCCCCAGTCTCCCCTCTCTCTCTCTCTCTATATATATATATATTATGATAACTATAAGAACGAGCTCGTAAAATAAACAGATGAATATTTTTCCACAACTAACTACAAACGCCAATTTGGTAACTAGTTAACATAATTAGATTATTTAATAAATTTAACCAGTATTTTTACATTTACATTTGAAAAAAAAAAAAAAAAAAAAAATATTCACTTTAAAATAATTTCAATGAGAATACAAAACTTTTAGAAAAATAAAAAAAAAAGGAGCTTTTTAATGATTGTAATCAAAAGTTTTCTATTTAAACTGACAATAACGAAATGAACCAAAAACAAAATATTAGAAAAGCTGAATATATCATTAATATATATATGTATATACACCATATGTATCATATATATATATATATGTATACCATATGTACCATAGATATTTATATTATCACTATCAATCAAAATTTTATATATATTTATGCATGTGTGTTTGTGTGTGTAATTTTACTTCATAATTTTTAAAAATATTCATATACCATTGCACTGCATAAAATATTCAGTCACTACCTATATTTAGAATTTTTTTCTTTTCTCTCTCTCTCTCTCTCTCTCTCTCTCTCTCTTTTTTTCTTTTATAAAGCAAAACAAAATAAAAACTTAGTATAATGAACTGTCATATGCAAAATCAGTTGAAGGAAGAGTGATTTGCAAGTTGCAGGTTGGAATAAAAGGTTGAAGGAATAGAATATCAGTTAATATGTAATGAAAATTCCTACTTTCCAGGGAAGCATCACAAGTCCTGCGGTTGACATGCAAAGAGGAAAGCCTAAAAGCTGAACAGTGTAAAACCTTAAAAGGATTCACATTGGTATTAATGCTTTATCTTAAAAAGTTATCTGATAAAGTGTTTTTGTTAGTATAAATAAGGAGTTCAGTGGAATGGAATTTTATTTTGTTATTGTTTTCCTAATGAACAAAATGATATATTCACAGATAAAAATAGAGCAGAATAGCATTGTCAAAAAAGCTTTTTATCTATTTTTATTTATTTACAGAAATACTTTGAAATGTCAAAATTTGGTGGGATTTAAATTTCAAAACCTAAAAATAATAGAAAATTTCGTAATATTTTATTAAAAAAAAAAAAAAAAAAAAAAATCCTGACCATTTAAACCGGCTTTCTCTTTTTTAATTTTTTTATTAGAAAATTTCAGCGTTAAACAGCAACAGGTGTTTCATGTAATAAAAGACATAGAAACTAGATTCTTAAGGTTTTTGATAATTACTTGTGATACGTATTAAATTAAAGCCACTTTTATGTAAATAAATAAATAAATAAATAAATAAAATAAAATTCCTTGTTATTATGATACAATTATAGAAATTTAAAAGCCAATATTAAATGAATTTGGTAATTAATGTTTAAAAATAAAGTATTTTTATTCGTTCTGAAATAGAATATGCATAACTTTTTTTTTTCTTGAAATCATACAAATTAGATGCTCTTAACAACAATTAGCTTTGCAGCCTCATTTTTTCAAGAATAAAAAAGTAAATTTAGGTAATATTAGTTAGAAAATTAATGACTGTTTTTTTGTCAAACCCATCTCATACAAACACTTATCAGATTATGTACTACGCACCATTTGTTGAAGACATTGATATGTCCTGTGGGTATGGATATTGCTATCCAAAATAAAAATAAACAAGAAAAAAATAACATATATATGTATAAATATATCTTTATTAGTCAAATTTTATAGAGAAGAATATGATAGAATTATGTCACGGGAGTGGCAATAGGTTTGTAATAATGGGTACGACAAAATAAATAAATTATGTCTCTTTGTAAAAAAGAATTTGCTATATATATATATATATATATATTATATAAGTATTTTTGGCTCTTTAAAAAAGAAAGTACGAAAAAAAAAAAAAAAAAAAAAAAAGAAACTATCTACTAATAATAATTTAATCAAAGGTAATTTGTAATATGTTTCATGCGTGAAATTTTTACCTTTTAATTGCTGAAAATTTTTAAAACTAAGTATTTTTCTAACATTTTCTATAATTTCTGAATCGTAAATTAAAATCTATTTAAAAAAAAAAAAAAAAAAAAAAAGTCATTTTAACAGTAGTATAAATAAAGGTATTAGTGGAAAAGAAAAATAATAAGAAAAGAAAAGAAAGAAACTTGTTTTTTTACTATATTCCGCAGGTCTGCTAAATCAGTTTCACACCAAAGAAGTTTAAACAGATTATTTTTAAACAAAGTTTTTTCCCGTACAAATATATCCCTATGCGTAAACCAAACTTTCTGGCGTAAATTTGATTTATATAACCTGCGAATTACATGCAGGTAAATACGAAAATTTATTTTGCAATTATCACATTAATGTCACACAGTGTTGCTAATTTGAAGGGACATCTTTATTTAATAATAACCACTAATTTTAAAAAAAAAGGATACCTGATATATACAGGGTGTTTATAATTAAAGTTACGGTTTCAAAACACTGTAATTTTAAAACTATCCATCAGAGCGATTTGATATTTTACCAGAGCAATCGTGAGGCAATGAAGTTTTGTTTTGGGGGGAAAAAAAAGTTCCAAAATTTGCCGTTGATTCTCCGTAAAGTATTTCTTTCATGAAGCTCCTCTTTCTCTCTTTTCATTATGACTGTTTCCGCTGTAAACACGTATTCTTGTCTTTTGCTAAAAAAAATTGCAGTAAACCCTTGAAGTCTATTGTTTCTTGCTATTCCATTGTGTTGCTAACAACATTCTTGTGTTTAATGAGCCCATTTACGCGTTTTCCCTGACTTTACCCTGACAGCGCCATCTATAGGAGCATGTTGGAACTACTTTTTTCCTCTCCCAAACAAAATTTCATTGCCTCACGATTGCTCTGTTAAGATATCAAACCGCTCTGACGGGTATTTTTAAAATTATAGCGTTTTGAAATCCTAACTTTAATTATAATCACCCTGTATGATAGTCGATTACACAAACATTACAATTAAAAAATTGTAATGAGTATTGTATAAAAGTCTCTACAAGTTGGCAACATTAGACACAGATAGTTTTCAAGGTAAAACATTCACACATCAGAAATAAAGTTAAAACGTTATTCTAAATATAGTCACAGGTCACAGTGTTTCCTTTAAATAAACGAATAAGAAGTTTCACAATGTTGTGAAAAACGGTTTAGCATCAGGAACTTTTAGCACGTGATTGTCGGAAAATTTATGGAATGCAAAATCTTTGCCAGCAAATTCAATAATTTCGAAATTGTAAGTCGAAATCAGTGTAAAACTGATAAAAGGGGCGTTTCCACAGTGTCCGAAAGAGGCGCCTTGTGTCCTATTAGGAAAGAACGTGAAATAAATTTCGAATTCAAGGTTAACTTTGTGATCGGAACATCTTGATGTAATACACATTTTTTTACAAATCGATTAATTTAAATGCTCGATTACTCAGTGATGTAATTAATGAATGGCTACTATGATTCGCTTGTTGAACATGAATGGAATGGCTAAAAAACAAAAAAGATTACCCGGGAAAAGAAAAAGAAAGTAGTTGAAAAGTTCTTTAAGAATTGTACCGAGGAAATGTAATTCAAAATGCCCTAATGCAAAGTTTTATTTTACAGGTGGCAACAGGTAAGAAATATTTACATGGATTTTTAAATTTAAAAATTATTCGAATTCTCAAAGAAAAAAAAAAAAAAAAAGAGAAAAACCTGACATAGATACAAAGTTGTGATTAAAGATTGTAAAATGCACCAAAATGGTAGAGTTTAAAAACGACGAATAAAAACTTTATAAGTAAATACTATAAGCTGAAAAAACACGCAACAGTTATTTCGAGTCAAAATAGATAAACATGATATTTCATCAGGTACGAAAACAGTAGGCTTTTTATGGGTAAATACCATAAACTGAAAAAACACACAACAGTTGTTTCGAGTCGAAATAGTTAAACATGATCTTTCCTCAGGTATGAAAATAGGACATGAAATCGCAGGTTGTTGTTTTTTGAGTGTATGTACTCTAACACGCTTTATGTTGCATTTGCGTCCTTTTTTTATATATATATTTTTTTTATTTATTTTTTTCTGATTTAGGACCATGTCTAATTTTTTGACAGATTTTTTGCTTGTTTGTTCGTTTGTTTGTTTTTTGGTGCGTGTGTGTGTGTTTCTGCAATATTTGGTGTTTACTTAAAAAGTTTTAAATGGCATTAGACTTATAAGTATTTTGAAGAAATATTTCCATTCCACTCAAACAACGTGAAACTTTTTGACACACTTAATGAAATCAAATGCATGAAATTTGCACACATTATTATTAAAATAATTAAAAATACATCAGTGTTTTCCTTATTATTTATAAGGAACTACTGACTGAGACGCAAAAGGGATTGGGATACAGTTAATTGATATCTTTCACAATCTCTGCATTAGTGTCTCATATTTAAATTAACGTTAAAGCACTTATAGTGCAGTTTTATTTATTTAGTTTTTAATTTTGTTTTTATATCTATAGAGAAATGGAAAATTTAATTGGACGTACTGGTAACTTAGTTCACTGTTAAAAATGAACCACTTAAAACTGAGAATATGAGGACCCCCATATCTTTATGAGAAAATTTTTCTCATAAAGATAGCCTTTCTCAAAAAGGAGCTGTTAATTCTCAAAAATGAGAAAATTAGTAAAACTAAGTATAATTACTAATAATTGAATTTCATGAAAGACGTTATGATAAATGCTTTTAATTTGTTTTATTAATCCCTTGAATAATACACATTGTTAAAACATACTTATAAAGAATAAGTATATCTTCTCAAAAATAAGCAGGATCTTCTAAAAATTAAGTAGGATCTTCCATTGCTTAACAGCTCCAACTAGAAACTTCTCATTTTTAATAATTTTTACAGAACAAGAGATTATGTGTTTGATCCCCGTCAAGGGAAATTGTTTAAAAGTGGTTTTTATTTAAATCTAAATTGTTTATTTTTCATTTACATCATTCTGTTAATTATGTTTATTTTAGTTATTCAGTTAATGCTATACGATTTCTAGACGTTCCGAATTCTATATTATCGTGGTCTAGAAAATTCATCGATTGTAATATAAAGTGATATAAATTTTGAAATGAATAATTAAATGAAAAAAAATAAAAATAAAAATCTTAAAAATGAGAAGTTCCTAAACCTTGCGAAAATGAAAGGATTCTGCTTATTTTTGAGAAGTGTGTTTTAACAGTGTTAGAATGTTTGCAATTTAATGTCTTTTTGAATAAAAGAAGCAAAGAAAATGAGTTTTAAAATAATGGAAGCCTTTTAAATCGAAAACCAATTCAAAATTTGGACTGTCAGACGATATTATAATTTCTTTGCAAAAGAAATATTGTGTATCTTTAAGTTAGCGGCTAAAAATTTGATTTAGAATGCTCGCAAATTTTATGTTTTTATATAAAAGTGTATAGTTAAAAGTGTATAGTTAAAAGTGCGTTAAGAAATGGGTGATATATCTTGTGTGGTGTGACGGTTAAGACCAACTGACTACGCAAGGGTCCTAGTTATGGGTGGTGTGCCCTTTATGGGGTCTCTCTAAGGGAACTTTTCCCGTATACAAGGATGTTTTGGAGAAAACCACGAAAAACTCTTAAACGGAAAACTCTTAAACCTATGAGCATGACTTGAATTCGAACCCGGTATCCCCTGGGCGAGGAGGATTTGTCTTTATTTGAATATAGTTAAAAGAAAATAATTATTTAGAAGTACGAAAATGTTATAAAAATTGTTATGGTAATAATGCAAAATTCTTGTCAGAAATAAAATAATTTAATCTAAAATTTTTTATAAGCCAACTAAAAACCTATAGCATACAATGCAAAAAAAAAAAAAAGAAAGAAAGGAAAAAGAAAAGAAAGGAAAAGAACGAAAAGCTCAAGAAATTTATAAAATTTTTCCTGAAATAAAATTCCATTTTCACTATTTTCCAAAAAGTGAATATTAAATGCCATTATACCTACAGAAATCTTTTGTTATTAACATTCAGCTATTAAACAATAGATTTTTTATTTTTTTCTTTAATTTTTTAGCTATTTTGTTGTTTTTGTTGATTTTCTTATACATTTTTATACATTTTGTTCGTTTCTATTGCTATATGATGACTAAAATTTTACCAAACTTTTTACAAAAACAGTCTCAAGAAATCAACTTTGATAGCGCTTTTTGAAACACCTTTTAACCTTTCGATTCTTCAATATCTGTATAAATGTGTGTATTACACAAACAAGAATCGAAATGAGTTGATGAAATAATCAAAAAGACTTACTTTTTAATTGAATTTTTCAGCATAATTTCAGATACACTTTCAAAAGGAAACAATTACTGCAAAAAATTAGTTATTTGGTTTAATTAATTAAAAAGATTAATTATTCACTCAGTACAATTAAGTATGCCGTGTAATCCCACATTATCCATCGACTTGAATTACTATTGAGGAAAATTTAAAATTTAAAAATTATTGTAATTCCGATATTAAAAATATGTTTTATAACCCCAAACAAAATTAAACACCCCGCTTCTGCCCGCAAGGCATGTTGTTATGTAGCATGAATAAAAAATAATAATGCAGCATAATGAAAAATTAACATTGAAAGTAATAATAAGTTACATGCGTATTTTCTTCAACTTTTCATAGAAATTAAGACTTGTTATCGCTAATAAACATTAATATTTATAATAAGTCCGTTTCAATCAATGCCATGGAAAAACTAGCGCGATGCGGATGAAACTGGTTGATCTGAAAAAAAAAAAAAAAGTAATTTCAAGAAATAATGACTGGTTTAAGACATATATATATATATATAGAAATAACAAAAGTGGCTGCGTAGAACTTTATACAACGTCATTCAAAATTTAGGGCAGAAATTAAATATAAATATTTAAAATAGAAAGGTTTGAATTTATAAGCATGAGTAATAAAATGCTTGTATAAGTTCAACTAATCGTAAACTTACTTTGCCGGTAGCTATTTCAAAGAAGTGTCGCTATATAACAATGTGATCAAAAAACTTGACATCGGTTTTAATTTTTCAAATGTTATTCTTATAAACTATTTAAAGTTATAATTTCTACTGTAAACATGCGCAGAAAAAAGGTACAGAATGTATTAAGATTTCGTGGGAGGGAAGTTAAAGATTGTGAATTACTGAATGTAAATTTTTTATGCGCCAGTCATACAAAAATTTTTATGAATGATTAATATCCCTTAAATGCGATACACATTCGCATTTAAGGGATCATAACAAGATAACAAACGAAAACAATAATAAAGTAAATAAATATATATATATATACACTTACGTTTTAATTTGAGACTAATCCGTCAACAAATTTGTTTAAATATGTTTCTGGGACATTTTATAATACAAAGCTGAAATTTTATACTTGACTTCATTAGAGTATGAGGTACATTTTTTTCTCCCTTTCTTCTTTTCTTTTTTTCTTTTTTTGGTCTTTTTTGAGATAAAGTAAATTTTTTTAGTCTTAAAAATGAAGTTCCTGAAATTTATGATCGATTTTCTAAAATTCAGTAAATTTTTTGACACATATTTGTAATTTCTTATGCATATATAAGATCTAAGATCAATATTTAAAGATTTAAAGACGAGATAGCGGTTTTTCTAACACCCTGTATCTCTCTCTCTGTATATATATATATATATATATATATATAGAGAGAGAGAGAGAGAGAGAGAGACTTAATCGAGAGGATTGCTAGTACCGCTTATTGATTGAGAGGATTGCTAGTACCAACTTAATCGAGAGGATTGCTAGTACCGCCCCTTTTTCTGCACCAATTAACTTTTTAGAGTAATTCTCTTTAAATGTATTTACGATGAATTAAGAAGAAAAATACTCTAAAAAATAACTGGTGTGGAAAAAGGGTCGGTGCTAGCAATCCTATGGATTAGGTTGGCAGCTCTGTATATATATATGATTCATTTGACTTGATTTCAAAAGAACTTAGTAGTTTCGGAATTTATAAAATCTTTTGTTCTGTAACGGCGATCTCTTGTTAAAGTCACATAAAAATTTTTCTTTTCAACACAAAGCCGTGAAATAGTTTTTATTTTTATTTTTAGTTAATATTATAAAAACCAACAGACGTATCGATATAATAATTATAATTACTCACTATCAGTTACTTAATTCATTTTTATCGATAGCTAAATTTTTTATTTTAAAATTTTAAAATTTTGTTTATTTTATTTGTTATTTATTTATTTTTTAACGACATAAACTAATTTTAAGAGATGATCAAGATTTTAGTTTGTGCATTAATTAAATGTTATGCAATTTTAGTAAATTTCTTTAATATACATTTAAGTGTATTCTTTGAATATACATTACACAAGTATTTAGTTTGCAGAATAAACATAAAATTTTAGTAAATTGCTATAATATTCATATAAGTGCATTCTCGCTGCAATAGAAGTTGTTAAAAATAACTTTATGTTTCGACACTTATAGATTTTCCTGATAATGGGCGGGCAAAAAGAAATAAAAGTACTTTGCTCCCAGATGATGCATTAAAGATAAAAACGAAAACTTTACTTTATTTTTTTCTTTTTCGCGATTCTAAGTAACGATAATGGCAAAAACTTTAACTATGCCCGTTAACTTTTAATTACGTTTATCAAGAACGGAGATTATCTTTTGACCAATGTTATTTTTAAACGTAATTTTGAAAATGTTCTCTCAATTTGCTTTTCCCATGAAAATAATAATCATATTTTATTTGTATTTACTCTTTCTACAAATATTCTTTTGGAAAGATTTGGTAATAAAAATTAGAAAATATTGCAGATTTTCTCTTTTACATTATTAGTGCATCTAAGTTAATTATGTCATAAACTTTATCTATGCCAGTTAACAATTAATTAAATTTATCAAGAATAGAGATTATCCTTGACTGATGAAGTTTTTTAAAGAAATCGTTAAAAATATGTTCTCAGTTCTCATTTTCCCAGCTAAAAATATTTTAATATGATTTATGACCGTAGGAACGTGTTGTTAAAAATTTTTTTGGATGTTGTAATAATGATAATAATAAAAAGAAATTACAAGTTTCCTCTTGTACTCTACTAGTTCTAAATAAAGATAATGGCAGAAACTATGACCATCTCTGATAATATATATTTATATATATTAAATTTATCAGGAATAAAGATCATCTTTTACCATTGTTATGTTAAAGGAAATCTTTTATATTATATTCTCAATTCACTATTTCTCTCTCTCTCTCTCTAAAAAAAAAAAAAAAAAAAAAGTTATTTGAATGCATTGTTGTTAAAACGATTATGTAAAAAATATCTGGTCAATAATTTTAATGAAATTGCAGATTGTTTTAACGCCGCAAAATGAACTGGTGCATTATTTAAATTGAAACTATATGGGTTTTAATAAACGTTTGGACACTTTGTTAGAAAAACTGAGAAAGTACACCTATAATCGAACTTATATGTTTGTTTTATTAAAATTTACTTCGGATTTTATTTTAAGTTTTGTGCCTTTTTTGTTTCCAATAAGTGTAAAATAATTTTTTAGGAAATGCATATTTTTGACAGTGTTAGAAAAATGAAAATATGAGTGTAATTATTTTAATATCTATATAAATAAAGCAAAGAGTTTATCAGCGGAATACATCTGAGTGGACCACTCCTATTTTTGATTAGTCTAGATTTAACTACTTTGGTGATGAAAGTCGGCCATTTTTTTCCTTTTTTTTTAGTAAAAACGGATTAATTTTTTTAAAAGATACTGCATAGATGTTATACTTTTTTAAAATAGCTCTAAAAATTGTTCGTTTTTTGTGAGGATATATCAAGTTATTAGATTTAAAGTTATTACGTTGCAAAGTTTCACAACGCGATATCATTCAATTACTTTTGATGAAGGTCGGCCATTTTTTTTAGTAAAAACTGATGAATTTTTTAAAAAGATACTGCACAGATGTTATACTTTTTTGAAAGAGCTCTAATAACTGTTCATTTTTGTGAGAACATTGTATACATGAAATTATTAGATTTAAAGATATTACGTTGCAAAGTTTCACAACGCGATATCATTCGATTGCTTTTATCTTAAAATAAGAGTCTAACATTAAACAAAAAACAGTCTAATATTAAAGAATAATGAATAACATTTTGAAAAGCATCAGTTGTGAAATTCTAAGAGCTGCAATTTTTAAATTAAAGCGTACTTATTTCCCATTCATAATCCATTAAATTTGTAAACAATTGTTGATTCATTCTTGCGAATCATTCACATAAGACCATGGAAGCATTGTTACAAAACGAGTGCAAAACGGAAGAAATATTTAATTTAATTTAATTTGTAATATGTTATTTTGACTTTTTGACCTTAAAAGGAATTTTTAATTATGTTACAAAGCCCAAAATTTACATATATATTTTATGAAATTTCTTTCATTTAACTTTTTTATGTGTAATATATGTATTTCCTTAATAAATTTTTATCAGAAAATTTTAATCTTCGTTTTTTGGTTTTCTTACATATATGTATAAAAAAAAGGATGAGTCTAATGATGCACTGACGCAAGCAGAAGAACCGGGTAGTTTACCATGATCAGGATTTTCAACGGTAGGAAACATCCTGAGGTTGATTGTCTGGGTCAAAATTGTTAAATTCAAAGCATTAAAATGAATACACCATCAAACAAAATTTTGCCAGGATTCAAAATTTTAAGGAGTCGACGAGCACCAGCTGGTCGCAAGAGGCGGCTGGTAACCAATAAAACAATTTCTAATATAGTACATACTACAGATTTATTATTCACATAGAAAAACTTAATTTATTGGCAGTTTCAGATTTCAAAACAGAAAATAAATAAATTTTACCTGTACTATTATTAATTATTATCATTCTTTGTATTTTCATGCAGGTCTTGAGGCAACTTTAGCAAACATTATATTACATTTTTAGATACCTGGAGGAGGAAATATCGTTCGAAAGGTATTATGAGCATACATTGTGTACAACAGACTAAATGCTAGAGTAGAGCAACAATTAATGGCTGATTTGCCTGCTGCAAAGATAAATATTTCAAGAGCTTTTACCTACTTAGGTGTGGATTTCTTTGGCTCATTTCGGGTGAAATCTCTACCAGGCAGATGCAAATATGTACGAAATTTTTTTATTTATATTTTCACATGTTTCGCTGTTAAAGCTATTCACTTAGAGGTTGCAGGGAATTTCCATGAAGCTAGAAGGGCTACTCTAGCTTCATGGTGATTTGTCTACCGAATCCTTCCTAGGAGCTTTGAAACGTTTTATAGCAAGAAGAGGTCGTCCAGCAGAAATACACAGGGACAACGGCACCAACTTTGTTGGCACTTACAACGAACTAAAAAGAAAAAATATTCTTAAATCGTTATTTATCAATAAAGAAGAAATTGATAATTATCTAGATAATGAAGCTATTAACTGGAATTTTAACAGGAATTTAAGTGAAATCTGTTTCACAATTTAGTGGATTATCGGAGGCAGGGGTCAAGTCATTTAAATTTCATTTACACAGAGTTGTAGGTAATACATTAAGTAATGAAGAATTTCTGACCCTTATTGCATAGGTCGAAGCTGCCTTGAATTCTAGACCCTTGTGTCTCCTTTCAAGCAATCCAAATGATTTTGAGGTTTTAACCCCAACCCACTTTTTAATCAGATCATCTTTGCTTAGTTAAAAGTCTTTTACTTAAATACTTAAAAATACTAAAATTTTTCTATGATTTTTCTATGTTCCTATATCCTAGAAGTGTTTTATAACAACTCCAAAACTAAAACTGAGACCTTTCAGGAAAGCACAAATATATTTACTTTCACTGTAAAAAAAAAAAAAAAGTAACATTACACCAGAAACTCGAAGCAGCGTTATTTCCTCAAACTTTTGTTGTAACATTACGGAAATATGGACCAATATTATGCAATTTTTGCGTACGTTAAACAATTTTAGTGTGTGTTGCAAAATTTTAAGTGTATGTTACACAATTTTTACTGTAATATTACGTAATTTTTTAACGTAACAATAGCATTACACTAAAAGTTGTGTAACATTACACCATTTTTCTGTAACGTTACAGTAATTGTTTTGAAGAAATAAAACAACGTTGACTCAAGTTTTTGGAGAAATTTTTTTTATTATTTTATTTGGTTTTGTTCAATATTTGTGTAAATACCGCTTCCCTGGAGATCACTAAATAATTTAATAAATTCTTTGACTCTATAAAATTTTTTCCACACTAGGATTTAAAGATTCATTTCAGATAGCAAAGCAGTGTTGGGTGTAAAGTTGTATAAGAGTGCAAATCTTACTTTTTTTTTTTTTTTTTAAATGAAGTTTCATCATTACTAGTTAAGAATTTTCAATTATTTGCTTTGTCGATAACTTTATTATAATTTAATCATTTCTTTACCAATAACATTTAATTTGTACATTAAATTTTCTTTTTTTAACTGTATTACTTCAGTCGTACTTAGGTGTCACATTTAGAAAAGCTATTTAGGTAAACGAAGTTATTAGGAGCTGAAGCTATTTAGCTATTTAGGCTATTAGCTATTTAAATAGTTAATAGCTTAGGAACCTATTAGCTATTTAGGAAGCTATTTTAGAAAAGATATCCTAAATTAAGGAAATCTTTAATTAAACCTTTGAACTTTGTTATGATACTTTGAAACAGACCAATAAAAAAAAAAAAAAAATAAAAAAAAAGTTTGAAATGACCGATTTTCAGTTACGAAATCTACAGAATCAAATGATATGTAACAATCGCTTATAAAATCGGAGATACAATGCTATGATTTTGCCAATTCGTATATTATGCAATTTGACATTCCAATAGATATTACTCTTTTTGATGCAAAAATAAAATAAATATTTTTTTAAGTTTTATTACATATATATATATATATATATATATATTATTAAATTGCAGTTATGATAAGTGAAAAATAAAAGTGGAATGTATAAACAACCAAAACATTTTTTTTAACAGTGTTAATAAACAAGAAAAGAATTAATTTCAACCCCATTCAAGCCAAAATTTCCACAAAGCTGTGTCTTCTTCATCAACAGATGGGAATATAACTCAATATATATATTGATAATCAGAGCATACATTTGTAATATAAAGATTATTAAATATTATAAGTAATTCAAACAAGTAATGTGATCAATGTCAAACTATCCAAATTAAAACAAAAATGAAATAAAGTCAAAGCAAAATGAAATTAAACAAAAACAATTTGGACTCATTATATATATATATTGGGATGCAGCAAAATCTATTATTGATCACTGTAAAATTATTTTTTAAATCAATGTAAAATAATAAAATGTTTTTTATTTCTGTCATATTGTGCTTATGTGCTGATACTTTTACCTGTATTGCTCAAGATATTGGTCATCAAACCTGTATTGGTCACCCTTCCCCCTCCCCCCCAAATCGTTTGAGTTCTAGTTTTTTGCACAGAAAATGTCTAATCGCTACCGCTTTCAGCTTGTGAATGTTTGCATACCATTCCTCATGTTTACTGAAATAATTTTATATTCTGAACCTGAACTGAAATGGGCCATATTACTTAGGAAGAAATTAAATTTCTATTTTTTTTTCTTAAATTAACTTCTTTCAACGGTAATAAGAAATATAGCTTGAGTACTGTAATTCCTTTTGTTAAATATTACTATTATTAGTTTACCACTAACTTTTGTTAAATTCAGGCGTGATTGTGACTCAAAGCTAAAACCCCTGAAATTTAGAGCCAAAAAAAAAAAAAAAAAACCCTGGAATATCATATAAAACTCAAATTACTTAGACAAGAAGACTTCAATCTTTTACATATTATTTACATATATTATTTACATATTATTTACATTTTACATATTATTATATCAGGTGATACATTTACAAATCATCTGAATGATAAATGAACAACTAAAGAAAACAAAAGATAACTTTAAAGGAAATATGAAATTAGAGATAGATTAGATGAAAACCCCTGAAATCAGGGGTAGCCCCTGAACACAAACACCCCTGCATAATTTTATATATTTTTTTAACTTAATTAATTAATATTAAAAAGCAATTATCCAACCCCAATCCTCCCGAAAAAAAAAAAAAAAAAAAAAAAAAAAAAAAAAAACTTTTAGGTAGCTATGCATTTACAAAAACTTTCAAAAATTGTTTTTTGACATTATCCATTCTGAAAGGTCTACATTATTTAAACAATCAAGTATTGTCAACGATTACATCCCCAAAAATTTAAGTTTGTAGTATTCTGTTATAAGCTAATTTTCATAAAAAAAAAAAAAAAAAAAAAAAAAAGTATGTATTGAATAACGTATATGACCAACGTATGATGAAAGTTTTTTTTTTTTTTTTTTTTTTAATCGAGTCAAAGAATTTTCATGGGTTCGTTGTATCTTTCTTCGATTTAAACGACTCAAAATGATACTGAAAATGAGAATGACCAGTTAAACTTATAATTATTGACGGTAGAAAATGCATAATAATGGATTTTTTTTTTCTTTTAGTTTCTAACCGTTGACAAAATATCATTTGAGAATAAAAGCAATCACGGTATAATGCAAGTTTTGCGTGTTTCTTTCAGTGGACAATCAATAAAGAGAGAAAAAAAATAAATAAAACTAAAATTTAATCAAGAAATACATGAAGATCAAACGTGTTTTGTAAGCTTGAAATAGGAAGAAGTATCTTCTTTTTCACAGATTAGAATGAATACTTGTAGAGTTGAAGGAAGGAGGGGCAAATTATTCGTAGACAGTCTCAAGGCCGTTTTAAAACCGGCAAGGTAATAAAGAGTATAGAGCGTTTCTCTCAATCAAGCTAGTTCTCTTCTTGGTTTTCTTCTGTTCAGGTATTTGTGTAACAGAATGATTAATTGTGATTAATTTTAATCTCCTACGAACAACCTCCATTTTACCGGCTCTGAAAAATTAATGAAGTGTCATTAAACTTTGAATCGGTTGTATATTTGTAATGAAGGTATAAAATGTGCTTGTTGGACGGGAATTAAGGACTAATAGATTAGGGGATGAGTGGAGAAAATAGTTTTGAGTTCAATTTAGTCGGGTAATTCTTTATATATAAAAGTAAAAGAAGAAGAAAAGGGTAATAGCTATTTTGATTTAAAAAGAAAAAAGTTATTGTTAATAGGATATATACGTTGTATCACAAGATGTTGATGTAATTTAAATATTGTGATACGGTTTATCACTTTGTTATTGTATTAAATAGAATTTTATTACTTCTCCTGCCTTCAAGAAAATATACTAAATTGAAACGTTTTAAACTTAATGAATTATCACTTTGTTATTGTATTAAACAGAATTTTATTACTTCTCCTGCCCTCAAGAAAATATACTAAATTGAAACGCTTTAAACTTAATGAATTTTAAAGTATCATACAGGATGAGCAAATGTTAGTCATTTTAAATTAGTTTATGCACATATTCGATCGCGATTATTTCAGCCTGATATCAGAAAACAGACTGGTTTAAAGTGTTTATGTCATTATTTACAAATAAGTTTTTAACAATGATACACATTCCTATAGCATGTCTCTGTTCTCTGTATGAGATGTGATATCCTATATCAGAAAATGTTGTAATAAATGGCGTTATCCAATACATTTTAATGTACTAATTCATTGTTGCATTGTTATTTTCTGAATGAAGATCCTTCTTCAAAAGTTTTGCATATTTTTATGTAAAACTGGTTATGTCATGAACGAAAGGAGACTTTTTTTTTTTTTTTTTTGGTCAATGTGATTTTCAAGGTAATATAAAGTTGTATCACTTTATTAGTTGTGAAACCTGGTGTCCAAGAGCCTAACGTAATTCATGAATTATTTCACGCATTCTAAAATAATATGTGTTGGCTGTTAAGAAATATCCAATATGTAAATGGAGTTATCTAAGAATGTATGCATTTCAGTTTAATGTTTTAAATATGAGTTTTAAAATACTATGAAAAGATAAAATTTTATCTGAACTAATAGCGATGCTTTCATTATTTGTATTGTTCAAAATATTACTCCAGTGAAGGTGTTTGAAAATTTATTCTCATAAATCTTTTCATTTTTACTCATATTTGGTACAAGCATTCTCATATTTGACTATTTTGCTTTCTTTAAAATTATTTGTAGATTCTTTTCCTGTATTGTTAATTTAACATTTTTGATGAATTGATCATATTACTCTGTGTTAAATGTTTGAAAAATATTTAATACACGTATTATTATTTTTCACAAGACACAGATTGCGATCTTCTTAGCGCCTGATAAGATAATTATTTAAAACTTGACAGAACATAGGCATTATTAGATGCTGAAATATTTAGACGCAGTTAAATATCCTGTACAAGATGGATGATTTCAGATCTTTCTAAAAATAAAACTCTTTTATTTCAAAGTTTGATTTGGTTTTGTTTAGCTTCGTCACTCGACGGTCAATTTTCGTGCATTAAACTATTTAGACTGGAATTTATGACTTAAAATTAACTCCTAATTGCTACGAACAACTATGCTTGAAAGCAATTTTTAATAAAGATCATTGCTAGGACGACCAGGTTTTTTAATTGTATTTCAGGACAAATATGACGGTGTCTTCGAATTTCAAAGACCCCCCCCCCCCCCCCCCCAAAAAAAAAAAAAAAAAAAAAAATCTGAAATTGTAAACTTTTAGCAATTTTTATGCATGAAGTAGTTAAAAGAACGGACTCTGGTCATCTTAGTCCATTCTGGACTTCTGGATGTCACATGTCAGCTGAAATCCAGAGAGCTAACCATTCGCGCCCTAGGTTAACCTCATAGGTTTGCTGTTGCTGCTTTTGGTAAAGCGAAGTCGTTCAACAGCAAACTATAATTTAGTTTTATAATCTTTTCCATTTTAACACCGAATGGAAATGAAAAATTATATATGCGTATAGTATATATAAATATATAACTAAAGGCGAGAAGACACAATAAAAAAAAAAAAAAAAAAAGAAAGAAAAATGTTTAATTTATCTTAAACATGATTAAATTGTAGAAACAAATATAGACAGGGAACAGGTGTTTTTTTTAATATCAACAGTAATGTTATAAAAATAAGTGTGTAGCCATTTTTATTAATGTTTTCAAATTGATAATTAAAAGACGATAGTGTGATAAAATCAATTTTTATGTAAAAATAAATTATTATTAAATAGATCATTTTTATGTATTTATGTATATATATATAACCTATTCAGTTTAATTTCAGGTAAGATTTTGAATGAAAATAGTTCAATCATATCCGGGATTGTTCATATCTTCTTCAAAGGAAATTCTCAAAACGTCGAATACCTACAATGTACGCGAAAGAATTCGGAACAAGTCAGTAAGATCCCATTGTTTAATCTTTGAGCTTCTGATCGGATTTCAAACTGTGGAATTCAGAAAATTTAGGAAAAATGAGATTTGATTCACAAATATGAAACAGAGTCTTTGCTCTTCTCTACTAACATAATTTCAAATGCATCTATAATTTTTAAAAATAAATGCTCTCGTTGGCTGCATCTGGGTATCAGATATCGCATGTATCATATTAAGAACAATATCCCGAAATTGCTGAGAAATGAAAAAAATAGGGATCAAAAGGATGTCCGGTTCAAATTTTAATCGGATTACAAGGTTTTTATCCCACTTTGTTTACGTAAAACTTTTTTCATTCGACAATTGAGAATTGAGCAATAGCTCGCCGAACGAGATTCCATTTTCCTGTTTATGGAGAAAAAGATACTCAGTCTATCATTACCATATTAATTGAACTTCGCTCGGGATTTCCTGTTGATTGAACTTCGCCTAGGTATTTTAACTTGGTAACTTAACGACATGCTTTCAAGTATGAGTTTTTTTTTTTTCAAGGTCAAAATGTTGAAAGCAGGTTGGCTTTACACTTGCGTTCTGTTCCCCTTTTCAGAACATATAATATAACTGGTTCATGACCCTTTATTAGAAACTGACCACTGCTATTTATATAAATCACTTTTCCCAAAGCATATATTTAGAAACGCAGCATAGAAATTTTGATATTATCTGAAGGATTTCCGACCAATTGTCAGGATTCGCATCATCCTACGTTTTGAATACCATTATTTTTTAATAATAAACTTTACTGTGGTGAGTAGTATAAAAATTTATTATATGTATGTATATAAAGGAGGTTATTAGCTTTATCAAATTAGAATTCAAAATCTACAATTTGAAGTTTAGGTAATTGAACTTTTCGTAAATTTTATTGGCAAAATAAATTATGAGAAAAATATGAAAGGTAAATTTATTGGTAATTTAACGACATATTTACATGTATGAGCAAGTATGCTTTCATGTAGGTTTTTATTTAAATCACTTTCTCAGAGCATACATATATTACAGAAGATATCTTGCTGACTGCTCTAGTAAACTATACTACTGAACTTCAAAATTTATATTTGAAACAATGGTAAATCTTTATTGTTAACTTAACGACATGCTTTCAACTACGTTTTTCATGTTGAAATTGTTGACAACAGGTCGTATTTCTATTTGCGTTCTGTTAACATCCTTTTTCATTCCTTTTCAGAACAGTAATGTATAAGTAGTTTATAACTTTTTACTTGAAACTGGCCAAATCATTTTTCCCAAAGCATATATTTATAAATGTAGCATAGCAACTAAGAGGCATTCAGAGGGTTTTCGACAAATAGCTAAGTTAAATTATAGTTCAAAAATTATTTTTTAAATTAAAAATTTAAATAACTTAACTTTGGTAACTTATTTATTGGTAATTTAATGACATGCTTTCAAGTACGAGCAACTATACTTTCATGTTGGTTTTTATATAAATGATTTTGCTCACAACATACATTTATAAACACAGATTTGCATAATTACAGCATATTCAAAAGTTTTCTGACCAATTGATCTACTAAACTATACTTCAAAATTTATAATTTTAAATATTAGCAATTTTTAATTAGTAACTTAACGAGAAGCTTTTAAGCGATAGTTTTTATTTATTTATTTATTTTATTTTATTTCCAAATTCGAGAACGAGATGTTGCAAGCAGGTTGGCTTTGCATTGTATTCACCTTTTCAGAACACATGAAGTAACTGGTTGTGGTTCATGTCCCTTTAAAAATTGACCACATATTACCGATATCATTTTCCCTGAAGCATACATTTATAAATGCATAAATAAAGTTATCACGTACTCAGAAGATATTTATCTGACCAATAATTTGTTATGTTATATATAAAATTATAATAACAGGCACAGATCCTGATATATTATGTAATTCAAATTACATAATTATACTTTTTTTACTTGCTTTAGAGAATGGAGGCCATTTACAATAGAAGTAAAGTTAACATTCAAACGTTGAAATTTTTCTCTCTACAGCAAAACATGGCAAAGTAGAGGACTGACAATGCTCAGTTAAATAACATATGTAGTAGATTAGAAACTGCATAGCCAGTCTGACAATATTCCACTCGCCTACACGTATTCTCCCGCCCGTTGAGGAAGTTACCTTATTTTAATTTTTAGAATGATTTTGCTGGTGGCAGTTTCTATTCTTTTCTTTTCATACTTTTTATTTCAGTTTTTTTAATATTTTTATATGGCATTTTATCCCAAGCAAGCTCGTACTATACTAATACGCTCTTTCAATCTTTTACATATAATTATTCCCTCCTATATGTGACGTATAATTGTAAAAAACTTCATTATGAAGATCTATTATCAGATATTAATTCGTATTGCTGGAGTATTTGTGAGTGCTAAGCACTCACAAATACTCCAGCACGTACTGCAGCACTCCACAAATACTCCAGAAGTATTATACAAATAATGCTTCGTCTTTTTTTTTCACAGCCATTTAAAAAAAAAAAAAAAAAAAAAAAAAAAAAAAAAAAAAAACATAATTAGGACTTTCCCGTTTATTTTACAGCTAGTTATACTTTTATTCTAAAGTAGTTATACTTTTACTAAAGTAGTTACACTGTAGTTATTCACCTCTATTTTAGTACATTTTAAAAATCATACAGTGAAACCAACAATATTACAATTTTACACTTTTTTGAGGCGGTTAGATGGTTAAGAGGCATAACGCACATCGCACATCTTTTGCACTAGGAAGTTCCAACATCTGAATCAGTCGCATTTGTAACGACGCCTGCAAAACAAAAATGTCTGACCTCTGAGTAGACACTAAGCTAAATGCTTGGACGACATCTGATGCATACTAATAAATCTGGATGCTCTCGGAAGTCTATTGCGAAATGAGAATCCTTTTAGACAGCGTCGAGAACATGCATACCAAAGGCGGTAAATCTGCTTAAAATTGATTTAGAAGGAAAATTGCGATGGTTGATCTGGTATGTATTTTATAAGAGTCATTAGTTATAATACCAACAACGCAGCAGTTTTTGAAAAGTAAGAAAAGAAAAGAAAACATGGTGGAATAGGATAAATTTTCACATAAACAGGCATTATGACAAGGTTCTCCCAACAGCCTTTAAGAAGGGCGCTGTCGTTTGAAATTCAGTGAGCCCACTACACATTCCTTAAAGAACAAAAATGCACCTTCTTTGATCTCAAAACATGTCTCCTCACTCTCCACGGTATGCCCTACTTACCCCCATAATGCCCCTCCTTGCCTAATAATAGGGCTCTAATTATTTTACTTTTACATACAATGACATATTTCTACAATCCCCAACAGTAATAAAGAAACTAAAACTTATTCATAAAAGTGTAAGCACTGGCGCCAGTTACAGTGACGCTAATAAGTGTTTAAGAACAGCATTTATAAAGAAAATTTTTGCAATATTCACGTCCATTTTTTGCAAAGCGAAGTGCCCTTTTTTGTAAAATTTGCCTCTTTATACCTTCTCAAATGTGCCCTCATTTTTAGTAGCATCTTGCCCCTTTTTTCCTGGATTCTAGCAGCCTGGTCTTTTTTAAACATAGGGGGAACTCTTGTGATTATTTTCATCGAAATATTTCAGACTGATTAATTTTAGAATATCATTTATGATACTGCCATAAATATCAATGAATATGAACATTCTACTTTGAAAACTTTGCAATTTATTAGAAAAGGATTTTTTTTTTTTTTTTTTTTTTTTTTTTTTTTAACATGGTAGAATAGGGATGTATTTCATATTATTGTACATTATGCGGAATTCTGCATTGAAAATAATATGAAATTACATAAAAACTAAAATGCGAAAATGACACTAATTGTGAAATTAATCAGTGAATCAGGAAAGGAAAAGTTATCGGAAAAAAGGTAGCCTAGTGAGGGCAGAATTTCTATTTTTCATTAGGCCAGAATCAGCTGAGTTGAATATTCTTAACATGAGCATAGTATGGCATATAGCAGAAATTTATGAGAAAAAATAAGTGAGTAGAAATTGATCAGAATCCATCTTGCCTAACTAATTTTAGTTTCTTTCTTTTTCTTTTTCCTTTTCTTCTTCTTCTTCTTCTTTTTTTTTATTTTTTATTGCTATTGTTACATATGTCTGAGAAATCGACCAAAACTGTTTAGAAATTTCTGAGTATTCAAAAATAATTGATTTGTTATAAAACCCTGAATTTATTTTAATTTAGATTATTAAGACTAATATTGTAATGCAATCACCATAATATATAACAAAGAAATTTCCTTTTAATTGTTATTATTTATCTCATTTCTACATATTACAGTCTTTTCACACTCAGCGTCTTGGAAAAAAAGCCTTTAAAGAACTAAGATATATATATATATATATTAAATAACGATAACGCAGATGTTTTTTGTAAAAATTAAGGCTTATTGATAATTAGTTTTGTTAACTGTTTATTGTTTGTTCCATTATTTATAGTCGGAGTAAAGTTAACTTAAGAACACTATAGAAGATAAAGACTTCATTCCTTTTTCCATGTATGCATACTATGATAGATTTGCTCAAAAGAATATACAAGAACGCAGAAAAAGAATTTCGATACATTATTGACTATGGATATATTTTTTAAAGTTCATTTTAACAACATTACACTATACTCAATATAACGGAGTATTACAATGGTTGCATGTTTTATAATAGGAAATGGTGTGCAAAGAACGAAGTTTACTGATATGTACTATATAATGTGCAGTAACTATTGGATGCTTATTTCTGTATATATAAAATACAGAATTAATAAAAACTAACTGTGAAGTTATGAGTTATACATATAGACCTTTAAGACCCGTCATATATAGATTCATTAGTTAATAAAATTCTCAGGGGCTTATTGACCAACCCATTAAAAAAGAAAAGAAAGAAGGAAAGTGTTAGTCATTTGTGGGCGAGTGTGTAAGTGACAGATATAAAGTATTGTAAAATATTGAATGTTTCAATTAAAAACAAATGTACGTTTGAGGAAAACAGCATCCGCTTCTCTCAAAAGAAAAGAAAGAAATCTTCCCCCACCTTGCTACTAGAAATCGCAGTTCAAGTTCTGCCTAATTTGTTAGTCTAACTCAGTCAACGAAGTGGGAAAAGTACAAAATATTTAACAACCCAGAGAACAAATATTACCACTTGTGTGTAAGCAAGGCCCACTTTGTTCTTTAGAGAGTTCTGTACTCAAAAAACGCTTTGGAGGGGGATGGGGTGGAGCAATGTTTACACAGGGAGACAAGAAAAAGAGAGAAAAAAATTGACATCGGTTCGTTTATTGTATACCCACAATCACAGCAGGGTATCAAACATCTAAGTTTTCGGCGGTCTGATCAGTAATAACTTATTGCAAAAGCGGCGTAAGCCTGGTTTGGTATTTCATCTCCCTTAGAATTATATAATTTACTAACATCGTAAATTTGTATCGTTTACTTAAGCACATTGTAAAATGTAAGACATGTGAATAGCATATTTTGCCTCATGCAGAGGTATAAAGGAATTTACAAGTTTTAATAGTAGTACAAATATAAATGACTATCCTTAAAGTAGTGAAAGGTTTCCACTTTTTAAAATTAAAGTATAGGCATATACATTAATTAACCTATTTTTTCCATTGTTATATTCTTCAGATTATTTTCATTTATTTCTATAGTATTAAATTACCATTTCATTTGTTAATGAATAGATAAACAATATAATATTATATAAGAAGTACAATTGCATTAGCATGCATTTTTAATTGAATTTAATGAAAATGTATTACTTTTTAATTTTGAAAGTGAGGTGAGATTTAGCCGTCCGGTACAAAGTGATTATGAGGGACTTAAAGCATTCATTAAAACAAACCATTTATCAAATCTAGATAACTGGATGACGACCCAGCAAGTAACAATAATTATTTTGAATAAGTAACAATAATTATTTTGAGCAAGTAACAATAATAGTGCACTTGATAATAATAATTAAGCTTTTTCCTAATGATATCTCAAATCCAGATGAACACTGGAACATGCATAATTTTCAAATAAATGTAACATAACGCATAATACAATATATTTTTACATTATAATTATAAGGAAAAACGGGAAAAAACATAAAAAATTTTGATGCAGTATTTATTAAATATATGAGGCTTTGTTTGCTAGTCGAATGACTATTTTAAAGTTAAGTTTCTTTATATAACAAATAACGAACTTATATACTAACAAACTTATTGCATGATGAACTTGCGTGCTTACTATTGTTTTATATGATCTAAAATATTTATGCAAAAAAGAGATGTAAATGTGCGTAAAAAACGCCCAAACAAATTTAACCTAAATCATGTTCAGATTCTACGAAAAATGTCTTTCAGAAGAAGTGACCGATATAATTTATTTTTAAATATTAAATAATAATTTAATAGTTTGTTAATACATAATTTTCCGTTTTAATCATAACTAATTTCTACTTTCCTGCTCGAATTCATAAAATACCTTCTAATACTATCACAAAACTCATATGTACAAATTTGATTAGTTATAAAGATAATAAAATAGAATAACCATTATTAAATACAAATTTAGCTGTAATGTTATTTTATCAACATTGAAAAAAAAAAAAACATTCGCAGTTTGCCAGTTGTTAAAGGTTGTCAACCGTTACTTTCTCTATCATTAACAAAAACAACAACAACAACAAAAGTTGTTACTTTTTGATTATTTGCTCCAATTGGAAATAAAACTTATGTTATACGTATAATTTAATGTTAGTGTTGAAACTGGCCCACTTGTAGGGACATATTTACTAAATGGGATTCGCGCGCGCACTTCCTTTAGTACACTTTCTTTTGAAAATTATCTTAAATCACTTTATTTTTTAATTTATGCATAACACCCATTTAAAATTTCAATTTGGATTTTTAACAATGGAGAACTCAGGCCTCTGGATGCAGAAAGCACATATATTTTTTAAATTTTCTATTTAATTTTAATTCAAATCTATTAAATCTATTTTAACGCTTTATGTAAGAATTTACTCGTGTATTCAATATTAATCCTTAATTAACCGATGAATTCTTTCTCCATTAAAAAAAAAAAAAAAAAAGGTAGAAGAACATCATTCTGCAAGCAAAATTTCATGATATCTTTTCGTCTTGACACATGGAAAGAATAACACATGGCTTATTTCCTTTTTATGTTCCCCCTAAATCAAAGTCTAATCGGTAACGTAATTTTATTCAGATAGTCAAAAATTATCCTGGAACAGAACTAAATTACAACTATTTTTGCAGTATCTGTCGTTGTAGTTTCTCATTTCGCATCACTGAAGTTTGCCGAAATTCAAGGGTTATTATATATGGCAATCTTGCTCTGTGTATTCAAAATTATTAGCTTGATAAGAGTATTATGTATCTTAAAAAAAAAAAAAAAAAAAAAAAAAAAAACATATTTTTATGTATTTTTGCTGGCGAAGAAATTAAATGCCAATATGTAATGATAATTTGAATTTGGCTGAAACTTTATCATTTCTTTCAGATCGCTCTTGTATAGAACACCAACGAATGTGGGCTTTAAAAATTTTATCTGTTAAAGGCACCTTCCCTTCTTATTTTATGCAGATATTTCAATAAAAAATATTGTGCACATTTTTGTGTCGATCATCATTGATTTGTGGAAGTTGCTTTTTAACACCTCTGGGTAGAATCTTGGGTATTTTAATAGAAGAGATGTAAATTAGATGTCTAGCGCCAATCAACGCAAGAAAAAGGAAACTTTTCACTTATACGGAAATATGGCGACGCATAAAATATAATCCGAACTGTCTTACGGAAAATTATATTATCTGTACTGGAAATTCCCTCTGCATACCTAATACATACCCGAATACCTGTCAGAAATCAAACGTTTATATAAAAATGAGGATACTTGATATGAGGATATATGAGGATACATGATGATACATGATATTGTACTTATGTTAGATTAATTAAAGTGCACACATTAATTATAGAGTTACTGCAGGATAATGTGAAGACTTATGTATTTAACTTTTAAAAGAACAGTTATACTGAACATAAACATATAGATGTCAATGAATTTCAATAGATATTAACAATATGAGAATTTTAATTCTCCACAAGGAGGTGGAGTGAGGAGAGCGGAATGTAGATCAAAATCTAATAAAGCAATTAGGTAAAATTGCCTCGCATCAGATCTTTTTTTTTTTTTTTTTTTTAATTAAACATTGTTTTGATTTTAAAACTAATTTTACAAATTGCATAAGTATAAATTGTGCAATTACTAATTATAGAATTAGTTTAAACAGCAAAAATTTTTTCAACTTATTTAATTAAATTTTAGCATTTAAAATTAACTTTAAAAACATAAAAGATCAATTTTTCTGTTTTTAATGTTTTATTTTAATATATTTAATGAATTACGAGATGATTGTTGTATAGTCATATTTATAATTAATTATTTATAGAATAAATTTTTACATTTTCGTTGGTTAATTTTAATTATATTCGTCGATGATGAATCCAAATGTTTCTTTTTTAATTTCTGGCAATGTTAACTGTTTGAAAAGTTTCATATTATTGTTTCTGACATTAATTTTGTATCGTGTTCAATACTCTTAATATTATTCTTGCTTCATGTAAATTAAAATACAAATGGGTAATGTTTGGAAATAATTTTTTCACATCTTAAATGACTCTTTATTCATTATTGAAATCTTTGAGTTGTTGGACAATGATAGTGATTTTATATGATTTCATATATCATTGTCCCAGAAACAATTCAGTGTTATATGTAACTAGCAGGCTTTGCCCGCTTCGCTGGACATTAAACTTAAATAAGTTGTCAAAATCCCATATCTTTATTAATAACCCAAGTTCTCGCTGTGATTGGTAGAGGTTTTCTCGCTCGAAAAGTGAGGAGTCTAGGTCTCCACTGTCTTCGGCACAACTTACCCACTTCTTACTTCCCCTTCCTCAGCGGGTGAGTTCGAAGTTTTGCAAAATCACACTAATGTACATAATGCGTACACTTAATCAATATACAGTCTGGGCCCCCACTGCCTTAGGCACAACTTACCCACTTGTTACTTCCCCTTCCTCAGTGGGTGAGTTCGAAGTTTTGCAAAATCCCACTAACGTACATAATGCGTACACTTAATCAATATCAGCACACCAAAATACGCCATTCTAAGATAATTCAAAGCGAATTCAAACGGAAAAACATGTTTTTACACATGTTTATTGGGAACGACTTCAGTATAAACCCACAACGATATTTGGCGATTTTTTTTTGTTGGCGATTATGGCTAAATCCTAAATCTAAAAATCATAAATCATATATGATAAATGATAAAATCATAATCTAAATCATAAAATCATAATGTAATTCATAAGTTCAAAAATCCAAAATAAACAACATATTAGGCTGCCATATTATATCGCAAACAGTCCAGAACGACATCGTTATCCTTCAAAACAACGCCAAAGAAAAATCGCCAAATTCAGCTGTGGGGTTATACTAAAGTTATACCGTTTATTGCCCTCCGACTCCGAGATGGTGGGGGGGGGGGGAATTTCGAATTTCGTGAAATCCAGTTACAATAAGTGCCGGATGCAAGCAAACAATTTACGCGCCAAATTTCGTGACCACAGAAGTCTTTAATAGAAAATATAAATAAATAAGTACAAAATGCACAGCTTTAGTATGGGAACCCTTTGGTGACTTTAAATATTTTAAGCCATTTTTGCGATGAACTGAATTGGCTATCTCAATTGTGCAATCAAAGATCTTGGCGAGAAACGTCCGAGCTACTTCGGTTCCGAATTTCAAATTTTGCCAAAGGGATCCAATACTAAAGCTGTTCCACATCGAATCTAGGTTGAAAACGGAAAAAGGGTAAAATAAATTAGAAATATCAGACCTATATTTATAAATTTGGTACCAAATGAAAGAGGCGATTTTTCTGAATATAGGGGTGCAAACAGTTTTTCGATGCGACAATTAGATATTAAAAAAATAACTAAAGTATGAAATTTAAGTGGCAACGGAAAAACGGAAAAAGGGGAAAATAAATTAGAAGTATCAGACCTATCGTTACAAATTCAGTACCAAATTAAAGAGATGATTTTTCTGAATCCTGGGGTGTAAACAGTTTTTCGATACGACAATTTGATGTTTTAAAATTAACTAAAGTATGAAACTCAGATGGCAAAACTTCATTTAAATCTTTTCATAATTTGTAGTGCGATTCACGCGAATGAAAAAAGTCTTTATCTTAAAAATTTATTTTTGCATTTTATTTTTCCATTCAAAGCGTTTTAGTGAAAAAATATTTATGGCGCATGCGCAGGCGTTTTTTACCCACAATTGAAACACTAATCAGAATTTTGAAAATTTCTATAGATATAATTTTAAGTTGGGTGAAGACCTAAGTTTCTGCCAAGCGCCGTTGAATTCCGTCCAGCCGTTCTCGAGTGATGCCCGGACAAACGTGTTTTAGTCTTTTACCCCCTAGGGGGGAACGGGGGGGAATTTCCGAAAAGTTGATAGATATAATTTCAAGTTGGGTGAAGACCTAAATTCCTGCCAAGCGTCGTTGAATTCCGTCCAGCCGTTCTCGAGTGATGCCCGGACAAACGTGTTTTAGTCTTTTACCCCCTAGGGGGGGAACGGGGGGGAATTTCCGAAAAGTTGATAGATATAATTTTAAGTTGGGTGAAGACCTAAATTCCTGCCAAGCGTCGTTGAATTCCGTTCAGCCGTTCTCGAGTGATGCCCGGACAAACGTGTTTTAGTCTTTTACCCCCTAGGAGGGGAACGGGGGGGAATTTCCGAAAAGTTGATAGATATAATTTTAAGTTGGGTGAAGACCTAAATTCCTGCCAAGCGTCGTTGAATTCCGTTCAGCCGTTCTCGAGTGATGCCCGGACAAAAAAAGCGACATTCGGACACGATGACATACACACAGACACACACACACACACACACACACAGGCAAAATTTTCTGAAGTCATTTTCGGCTTTCATGGGGTGTGAAACGTGAAGATATCGCAAAATTTTTCGATTCCGACAAATTTACAGACAAAACTGATTTTATTAATATAGATTATTCATTGATTAATAGAGATTTGCATCCTGGTTTTCGATCATTATAATGATGAATTTTTATTTTTATTATATATTAAATAATACGTAGCATTATTACTTCAGGTTACTAAATTACTAAACGTTTTTCCGTGAGTTTTATACGATAACGTTACCCAAAATATATATTTTGAACTTTCAGAATAGATATGTGACTAATTTATAAGGAATATATAAACACTTGAAAAAAATATATAACATCTTTCACATCCCATTTTACCAATTTTTGCTATTTTTTTCAATAAATGACATAATTTTTAGCATGCTTTTAGTGATAAATGTTTTTTTCAGTAAAAAAAAAAAAAAAAAAAAAAGATACATATATAAGAAGCAGAAGGCTTGATGCATTTACTTTATGCATGCATTATTAATACAATCTATCGTTTCCATTAAATTTTCAGTTTCTTCATTGTTGAGTTGTCAACTATTATTAAAATTTTCATCAAACTATTAAATAAAAATCAGTAAATTTCATTGCTGCTTCATAGTTTCATTATTCTTTAAATGCTATGAAATTTTGATTTTTTTAAATCCATATGTCTCCTATTCTACTCTTGGCAGGCTGAGGGAGTGTTGCCGGCGTTAAACTAGTTTAACCCCACAGGCAAGTCACAAGTCTTGCCACCTGCCTCCCAGGGGTGCAGAAAATGTTCAGACCTTGGAAATTTCCCCAGAACCACAGTATAAATTTCCCTCAATAATGCAAAAATCTACTTTGCTATACAAAGTCATTTGTTCTATGTAATAAATCTTTAAG
Source organism: Salticus scenicus (assembly GCA_963930645.1). Taxonomy (NCBI): domain Eukaryota; kingdom Metazoa; phylum Arthropoda; class Arachnida; order Araneae; family Salticidae; genus Salticus; species Salticus scenicus. The sequence continues at coordinate 202,988,459 of OZ005655.1, read as the reverse complement.
AGAATAAGTATACAGTGTAACATAAAAATATCACTGTTACTGTATAATTATAGGAACTTCAAAGCAGCAAATTTTTATTTTTTATTTACATTTTTATTTTCTCTTAAAAAATATTTAGAATTTCCCCAGTTAGTTTAAATTTCCCCCGAACCTCGTTCGGGCGTTCGGACATATTCTGCACCCCTGCTGCCTCCTACCTTCCTTTCTTAAGTTTCTTAAATTATTTTTTCATAAATTTCGTTTCAGTTTAAGTTTTTCTGTTAAGATTTTGTTGAATTAGTTTATTGCTTCGTTTGTTTTACAGGCTGTTAATTAATAAATTTGGTTTCTTTAAATATGTGTATTTCATACCCTGATGAATCTTTTCACCTTTCTGAGCTTCTCCTACATAAATTTCCTTTTTCATTCTTATTGGTCTTTATAGTTTCAGTGATCTTGTATCTGTTGCTTGGCTTTTCTACGCTTAATATATCATTATATGTTAAGCATATACATATATATTATATGACTGTGGCTACTAATTTAACACATCATGATTTCTGTCTGTCAATCCGAATTCTAACTTTTCTAAATGTGTTTGAGTTTGGATTACTCTTAGATTTAAATAGTTGTTAAGGACCATTACGACATACTGCTAATTGAAAATAATGTCCACAATATTTAGAATTACATAACAAAGGTCAACAAAATAACGACTATACATTAACACTTATATGGACGATAATTGTTTAATACGCCTTAAAATAAATATTTTTTAGACTCGAAAGGAAGCTGATATATATTATGTAAATGGCTACTGATTTACCATAAGCTTTTTATTTAAAATATTGTGTACAGAATTAATAGTCGTTTTACGGAAACGTACAATACAAAGCGTACACAAACGTTTAGATGAATCACGATTTAAAGTGCTCATTATTTATCGTATGTTTAATTGATGTGAAACAACTTTAACGAATCAAAGCTAATGACATTAGCTTTGTATACATTAAATGTATATAAATTATGTTCCCCGAATCATGTTCGGTAAAGAAAACAATATCTTTAAGTTTTGTCTGTTAGTACATTTGTCGTTATTTTGTGGGACCATGTCAAAAAAAAAAAAAAAAATTACTTCTACAGAAATTATTTTCTGTAATTTCTTTTTCTTTTTCTTTTTTTTTTTCTATAACAACGCATACGGTTCTGAGTTTCTGATATTTAAATAATTATATGTAACTTTAGAACATCTTCTCAAACAGAAATAACATAAATAAATACATGAAAAATCTGACATATTCATGAAATACTTTGGTTTAAACCCTTTCATTCCCATTTTTTTTTTCATCCATAAAATAATAAATCTTATATTTAGTCATAAATATATTTCAAAAGTAAAAATATATAAATAATTTTTGAAAATAGAAATAATAGCAGAGTACGAATTAATATAGTTAACAAAAAAGCAACCAAGAGATATTTATTTATACTTAAAATAACTTAGTACTTAACATAACTATTTTAATATAATATAAGATGCCATTAAAAATCCTAACTTTTTAATAAATAAAAATATCAAAATTTTGAAAGAAATATATGTTACAATTAATTAAAATACAAATTAAAACATAAAAAAAATAAAATAAATAAATAAATAAAATGTTTAAAACAGTTTCTCTTAAATTGCCCAAAAAAGAAACTGATTCCGATATTATTATCAAAATAGTGTAAAACATACTTTAATTCATGAACAGGGATAATGAAATCATCTAAAATATGTATTTTACGCTAGGATAATGTATATAGATTATAATAGTATTCTTTTTGAATCAATAGGAGTTTTAAGTGCTGAGAATAAAAAATCTCAAATGTTATGAATCTAATTGGCATCATGGGGTTAGTTTGTTGGCTGTTTGGGTTTAATATCGCATTGTGCTATGGGTAATTGACGACTCATGGGGAATGAAATGGTTAAATATAGGAAAGAAGTTCGTAAATGATAGTAAGTATAGACTGAAAGACATTCTAGACTGGATATACACTGTCCCGCAAAAGTATTCCAACAGTCTGGGGAGATTTTGCGAAACTGTAATTTCAGCAACAATGTTTTGAAGTTTTTCAAATTTCATTTTATTTTATTTCCTTTTATTTTTTGTAGTTTTAATCATAGATAAAAGAATTTTTGCATTTTTTGTCTGAACAAAAATGAAAATTTTTATGATCATTTTTGTTCAATGAACGAACTGAGTCTTAAGATGCTTTAATACTTGTGTATAATTAGCACATTTTGTGTCTGGAATTGATTTTGCACATCTGCTAGTTCTTTATTTCAGCGATAAAGTGCAGGAATATCTAAGGAGAAAAAAAAAAAAAAAAAAACATTCTTATTTAACAACAGAAGTTCCTGTCAGTTTTATGGCAACCATGCAAAGAGTTCTTTATACACAACTGTATTTATACGCTTATAAGAGAAGCCCGTAAGCGCCGACCTACTGAAGAAGGCACTGTTTACAGAAGAGGGACTGGCAGCCAAACGGCCCAAGTTTTTATGGAGGTAGGCAATTCAGCTTTTAAAAGAATACTTCAGCCGTCATTTCGGCAAGCCATTTCAAACGGCAGCTAAAATTTCGTGAAATGGCTGAAGGTGCGTGTGTGTGGGGGGGGGGGGGGGGGGAGGGGGGAGATAAGGGGGTTATTGCCTTACGAAACATTCTTCTTTTTCTTTACGAGGAAAAGTAAATGTCTGTCTCTTAATATAATGTAAGAATGGAATGAAAATGTGGGTATTTAAGTAATTGTTTTCCAACTGTGGTATTTATTCGAAGAAACGAGCGAAAAAATTAATGTAGTAATTGGAGTCTTAACTGTAAAACTTCGTGTATCGATTTATAGTTTTTTTTTTTTCTTCTTTCTTTTACATTAGAACTTGAAGCTTATTAACAACGAAAAAAATTAGTAATTAAAACGTTTTATTTAGAAATATGTGGAAAGATTCGAGCTAAACTGACCGTAGGCCTTGAGCATTAAAAGAAGATTTGGCGTGGGATTATTAAAACCAAGCAAAACTACAACATCTAAAACGCCAAAGAAAAAAAAAAATTGGAAGCAGACAGTGTTTTAGTAGCATTTAGAGTAGCGTCTTCAGTGCATAAAGAGAGAAAAGTGCTCTTATATATAGGAAAGGAATCGAATTCTGATCAACCAATTGAATTTTGTTTAATATGGAGGGATTGACCAACAGGGATTTTAAGATACACTAGTTGGGAAAAATGTAGAAGAAATTAAGAAAATGTGGACTGAATATAAAATTTACAACAACCAGACAAATGGAGTACAGTGAAATCACAATTAACAAGATTTTTATAGATGTAAAATGCTTCAAAGAAATCGAGTTCATGAGTGGATTAGAGTTTTGCAAATTATTTTAGCTGAATCAAATTTAAAAGTACAGTAAGACCCCGCTTAACGCGGGGGATACGTTCCATCAAAGTAGAGCGTAATGCGAAACAGCGCTAAACGAGGCTATCTACAATTTCGGGGAATCCCGGGTTGAAATAAAAGAGCGCTAACCGAAACAGCGCTAAATGAAACAGCGTTAAGCGGGGTCTTACTGTATCCTTTTCCTCCCAGCAATGCTTAGAAATAGCCGATATATTGGTTTCTTGCTTACGAACGTAAAGAATATGTTCTTTTACACGGAATTTAAGACTGTGTTTAGTTTGATCAATGTATGATAAACCACAGTAGCAAAAAATACTATAGATGCGCCAAGAATTATACAGATCTACAGGAGATTTTAAGTGAGAAAAGGTGAGTTTATTGGAAGGTGAAAAAATGCTTGCGTATTTAAGCTGCTAATTGAATTAATGTAGCAATGTTTTCTTTTCCAGGTTAGAACCGGAAGACTATTAGCAAAGAAGAGAATTACTAATTAAAACATTTAATTTAGAAATGCGTAGAAAGTTTTGAATTAAAGTGATCCGGGCCATTTCTTCATTAAAATTATTCTTATTATTTAATTAATGTATTAGAATTGATGTCTTAACTGTAAAACTTTATGTCTTGATTTATAGTTTTCTTTTTTGACGTTAAAACTTGTTGAGTATTAACAACGAAGAGAATTACTAATTAAAACGTTTTATTTATAAATATGCGGAAAGTTTTGAGTTAAATGATATAAATTTTTTCGCATTTAGTATTTAAAATAAAATAAAGTTAATCTAGTAATTGGTGTTTTAACTGTAAAACTTCGTGTCTCAGTCTATCTTTTTTTTTTTTTTTCCCCTTTTCCGAGGTTAGAACTTGATGAATAATGACGACAACGGGAGACTTATTAGAATTTTTAATTTTTAAATCTGTAAATGGTTTGCATTAAAATGATCTGGGTCATTTCTTCTTTTAAAATATTATTATTATTAGTTAAAGCATTAAAATTAATGCAATAATTGACCTTAAACTTGATGCCTCAATGTAGTTTTCTCTTCCAGCACTAAAATGTAAAGAGCACTAACAACGAAAGGAATTACTTTTGTTTAGAAATGTGAAAAAACATTAGAAAAAGTATATATCTGAGTCATTTTTTATTAAAACTATTATTATTATTAATGTATTAAAACTAATGTACTAATTCGTGTCTTATCTGATAAACCTCTTGTCTCAATTTAGTTATTTCTTTCGAGATTAGACTTTGAAGAGCAATGGAAATTGCTAATTAACCCATTAACCGCCAAGACCAGAAATAATGATTTTTTTTTTTTTTTTTTTTTTCTAAATACAAACAGTAACACTCATTATTTTGATCATATATAACAATAACTTGAAATAAAATTGTGAAAATTGGTCTTATCTTACTAAAAATAAAGTGGAGTATTTTGTTTAACTTCAGTGGAATAAGAATATAAAATGAATATAAATAAATGTTTACGGAAAGTTCTTTGAGGGGACATAAAACAGCAAAAACTATAGATGGCTTCAAAAATAATTATTTTATTATTATTTATTTATTTATTTTTACATGTTATGTAAATTCATTAAAATATGAAAATTTTCAAAAGTTTTGGTTTGAAAAGTGCATTTTTAACCATAATCAACCCACCATTTTTAAACATAAAATTATTTTTCAGGTCAAATTATTTTGTAAAAAAATAAACATCTATCATTTTCTTACTTAAAAACTATACTTAATATAAAATAACTTTTTTAGTTAACCGTTAAACGGAATTATTTCTGGTGTTGCGTTACGGGTTAAAACGTTTTGTTTAAAAACGTGGAACATGTTTTACATTAATAATAATAATAATAATAATAATAATAATAAATATTATTATTATTTATAATATGTTAAAATTAATACAGTAACTCTCGTCTTGTCGGACAAACTTTGTGTCTCAATTTAATTTTCTTTTTCGACATTTGAATTTGTAGAATACTAACAACGATGGGGAATACTAATTTAAATGATTTGTTTAGAAATGTGGTAAATGTTTCAATTTATAATTCTCTTTGTAGACTTTAGAACTTTTGATTAAAAAACACATATGTTTTGATATTTTCGCTGTAAATATGAACATATATTTTCTTTAAGAACTATTTTTATATCTTAGTTTCAAGTTTCCTTTATTTTATTCTTAAGCTTGAGCATGTTAAAAAATTTACCGAACACTTCTCAAGCAAATTATTCTTTTTATATTATAAAATAATTACTTATTTGTAACTAAAAGTTTTGTTTCTTAACAATATACACATCACATATAATTTTAAAAATAATCATAGAAATTACTGACATTATTTTTATTATTTTATTTTTAACACAATAAGTTTTACAGCAAAAGCCGTATATGAAGTGGCCGTCAGCAATAACGGTTCATATGAAACGGCGATGCAATGACTAATGATAGAATATTTCAAACATTCGTCGAAGTTAGTAACTTCAAAAACAAACATAACATTATTAGATAATATATTTTTTTATTTATTTTTATTTTTACGAAATGACTTTAAAGGTGATCGCTTTTTAGAAGATTAATGACACGCGCGCATACAATATTTCAATAACACGACGAAGTTAATGCATGATGTAATAAAAATGTCATACACCTATCAAAAGTGCTAGATGCTCTTTCTTATTTACAACCTCGATTTTCCTTTTCAACCCACTTTCTACGTAGAAGTGCAGGGTTACGAGGGTTACTGAGTTGTTCCGCTTCCTTCTGTAAACCCGACTTTGATTTTTCAAAAGAGCTGTGAAAATAGACTAACTTTTCGTGGAAAAGTATCGGGGTTTTCCTTGATCAAAAGAGCGTTGATTACGCTATTGAGAGATTAATTCAAACTTCAACGATCGAAAAAAAACACGCTTTCTTTGAAACTACTTGAAAACTTTTATCGAGAAATAAATCAATAGCACTGTACAAAAAATAAGTGAACTTATATTCATAACATTTTGCAGAAAACACTAAGTTTTTAGATACCTTAAAATTCGTGTAATTACATCCAGTGTTTAAAATCACGGTCATATTAATGAATAAAAACTTTGTAAGCAAGCTTTTATATTACAACTGTGCGTACATTTTTTTTTTCTTGAAGAATAGTCGTACAGTTATATATACTAGAAGCATTTGTTAAAAATTTTTGCAATATATGGTGTTTGTTTAAACAATTTTTATCATTACTTTTCAGCAGTAATTTTTTTTTTTTTCTGGTAAATTTTATTACAATGATTATGCTATTCCAAAGCTCAACGTTGCTATTTAAGAATTACTGTTTAATCAGGTAGTTAAACTCCTATATTTTGTCCTCTTTTTAAGTATGTCTATGTGTCTAGCAAAGTCTGCGATGGAATACTCTTTTGGTTTTGATGTTTTGGTTCAATTATAAGCACTGATGATAGACTTTTTTTCAGGATTGTTGGTTAGATTTAATCACTAGTTTAAACGACTTTGTCTATTGCAAAGAGCGTCTATGAATGAATTGAAATAAGAGTTGGGAGAAGAAGAATAGTGAGCAAACATCATAAATTTGATTTTGTACCTTTGCAATTTATGGTAGAAATAATTTTTTTCTTTTTTCAAAAAGATTGTACAGTTGAACCTCGTTAACATGAATCTCAAAGGGGGTAAAAAAATTGTTCATGTTATTAGCAGTTCATGCTATCAGTAACTAATTTTCATATAACTAAACTAATCTACATTTTGTCGGGGATTGTGGAAACAGTTCATGTTAAAAGTAATTCACGTTAACAGTGTTCACGTTAATGAGGTTCGACTGTACTTACAATATATACAGTCGGCAACAAAATTATTCGAGTCGTAGCAATAATTCCTATGTAAAAAATGTACACTTACTACTGTTTTGTTAAATAAATCCTTATCGAATCATATTCTTCGTCAGTCTAAGAACATGATTCGACAAGAATTTATTTAACAAGACAGTATTAAGTGTACTTTTTTTTATATATAGAAATTATTGCTAATGCTCAAATAATTTTGCTGCCGACTGTACTTATCAAATACAACAACAACAACAACAACAACAAATCTGAATGTCTTTTAATGAAATTCACATCTACAGTTGAGTGCATGATGTGTCTGTACCTTTAGACCAGTGCTAGCTAAAATATCATGTTTTTTTTTTTTTTTTTTTTAACAAAAAATTAATTAATTAATTAATTAATTAATTTAATTTAATTAAATAAAATAAATAAATAAATAAAATATAAAATTAACAAATAAACCTGATATTTTCCCAAAATTATTTTTCTGCATTAAAGTCAAATTTGTTGATATTACAATTACCGAATAGTATAATCTTACAATGATAGGAATTAAATTGTATTCGACTTTTTTTAATTTATGAAGATCTTTAGGTAATTGTCATGTGTCGAAAATTGGCTTGAATGTCAACTCGGACATTAAAATTTTTCGAGATTTCTTTGAATTTAGAGGAAAATTACTAAGTATGTTAAGTTTTTCGCTATTCCAGTGAAAACATAAACAGAAAAAATTATTTCTTTCACAGTTAAAATTACTTTGTAAAAACTAATAAATTGTGCTTGAATTTGTTTTCTAAAGTGAGATGTAATTCTGAATTTTGTATTCTAGACGCAAAGACAAACAAACAAATTATTTCTAAAAGGTGGACTGCCAACTGCAGCGTAACTAGTTTCTTTAGTGAGATGAAATCATTCCCTTGTAAAACCAAAACCAAATTATTAAAAACACTAAAAAAAAAAAAAAAAAAAAAAAAAAGGTAAGATGAAAATGATAAGTGTTCGGCGTTTCAATCTTTTAATGGAAATATTTATTTTTTTCTTCACAGGAGAGAGAAAGAGAGAGAGAGCAAGACAGGGAAACACTATACAGATAATGTGTTAGATAACATGAACTAACCAAGTGTAGCTATCTTCTTTCGTCTATCTCACGACTATTGAAATAAAATAGAAGAATTTTTAAAGATCCCCAGGAATTCAGTAAATTGATCTTTATAAAGTTTCTAACAGCTATCATTAGTAAATTCATTATCTTAAACCTTTAAAGAATGCAAGGTCAAAATTATCTTTAAATCTTCACTATGCCATTCATCTAACTAATGATACCGTCAATCAAGGTTTATGAATATTATTACATAGAACTATTTTGAAAAATATCAATTTCAAAGATAAATATGTATAAACAAAATTCTTAAATATACGTTACAAAATGTTTTTCATTTTTTGTATGGTCCATTGCATTTATGAAAATTTAACGAACATTTTAATTTTATTCTGTGTTGGTATGACCTTGACTGTAAAACAATATAAGATTTAAAAAAAAAAAAAAAAAAAAAAATGCGTACTAATTATAGCACAATGAAAAATCAAGATAAATAATAACTAATTTACTTTTCAGTAATTTTAATAACCATAATGGAGATATTTGTCATTTTCCATCATAACATTTTAGTTGAAAGTTTAAGAAGTTCTTTACCACGTTGATCGCCACGCGAATTCTTAATAAAATCCAATAAAATTCCTTAATGATATTATCATGTAATAAATAAAAATTAAGTAAATTTTAAATAAATTTTAAGTAATTACTTGAAACAGTGTAATATTTTTAGTTTTATATTATATTTTACACTGTCAACCACCGATGGTTGACGCTGTTTTATATCATATTTGACACTGTCAGTCACATATGACTGACATGGCGATCAACGTGTTACACAACAAAAGTTCTTTTTACCGGAGAACTTTTTAAAAGAAAGTGTCCCCTCTTTTCTCTCTCTCTCTCTCTCTCTCTCTCTCTCTCTTGAGAAACAACCTCGTTCGAACTATTTTGTATCGTAGCATAGTTATAATATTATAAATTAAATCGAATTTTCCTCTGAAAACAACAGTTACTGTGGAAATAATTTGATAAATTGGTAATTTTACAGACAAGCATTGATCTTACTGTAGAATATAGCATGCAGTCCGATAGATTTCCCTACAGAGATATTTTTAACTTCTTCACAAGGGTATTTTAAGCATTAAAAATTCTAACCCATAAGTATTCTTACGCTTTGCATTTTTAAATTAAATTTAGTGCATTTCATTAAATGTGCCTGAAAAAGATCATGTACTTTCTTGAATTCAATAAACTGCATATTTTTTTATTTTGAATCTATAAATGTCTCCTTTTACAATGAATAAAATATTTGTATAATTAAAATTATTTTGATGAATAAAACTGTACACATTTACATCATTAATAAAAGTTCTCAATTTCAAGTATGGTCTTATTACCATTCAGCGTTTATTAGAATTTATAAATTGAGTTAAATTATGCTTAAATTTTGAGTTCTGATATTACTTTGTACAAATTATGCTGAAATCTCGTTAATCCCTTTAAACATACTTCATAAACATACATTTACTGTATCAAGAGTAAAACTACCTAACATGAAAAGTCCCTGAACACTGCAAAACGTTGTATTGATTGAAGAACATTGAAAAAACATTCCATGAAAAACATTGTATTGATTAATTGATATTATAATAACATATATTACATATATTATAATATATTATATTATATATGTATGTAATAACAACATATGTATATAACATATAATATATTACATTCCTATGCTTACAGTTCCTATACTGTAAGCATAACAACTATCTAAACTACAAATAATGTAATTCTCTCACTTCTTTACAAAACATTTGAATCCGGTATGTTCTAAAGCTTTTGGGTTCTTGATTTTCCAGGCATTATGTTTCAGGATGTTGAAAAAAAAAAAATGTTAAATTATCAACATTTATTTATAATTTTAGAGGGTTTATCATATTTTGGATACTAGGTGAATTTCATATGAAAATGCTTCAGAATTAGAGATTAAGTAAAATTTCGTTAAATTACACCTCTATCCATTGTTGACGCTTATCAGCCATTCTCCAAAAAATGTTATGTGTGTGTGTGTGGGGGGGGGGAATCCAAATTGTGATGGCATGTCTCCGGAACATCCTTAGGTTTGCATCCCAGACCGTCGCCAATTACCCAGAGCGCAGTACTAGTACGACGTTAATCCCAGCCAATCAACCAACCAACCAAAAAAGTTACAATTGTAATTTTCAACATGTCCAGATAACTACATCCCTTTTTTTAAAACAAATTTCAATTACTTTTGGCTAAAAAAATATTTTAATTAGTGAAATTTATTAAAACCTGTATACTTTTAGCACTATAAATGATTCAATTTATTTATTTATTTCCTTTTTTTCTTATTAAATATCTGAAATGACTCACTCGACTTTCCGAACATTGAATAATTAACGATTGTTCAAATAAATTAAAGTAAGATAAGTCGTTAAAAAAAAAAAGAGAAAATTATATTTCAGTATTTTTTTCAAAATAGTATGTAGTTTAATTTAAAGCTATTGCACTTCAAATATTTTGAGTCCATACGTCATAATGATAATGGATTTTCAGTTGTGTCTCTGTAAAAATCAGTAAGTACTACATTCACCAAAATCCCTAAAATAGATTTAAAATAGTAAAAAAGATTTTTTTTTTTTTTTTTTTGCCTCTCACGTTTGTTCAACATTTTGATTTTCATTTAAGAGTATATTATTATTGACAAAACTGAGGTAATTTCCTTTCGATTAAAAGTTTCTATGATACATTTAACCACTTTAGGGTTTATTTCAAAACTACCCAAAGGAATGGAATGACAGACCCCATGGTTTTATTACACACTTTTTGAGTTTTAAAGGACAAGATACGTGGTTAACTCTATTTAATAGAGATGTGATAAAAGAAGTTTCTTCATGTATTGGCAACATTGGAGTGTTTAAAGGGGGAAGATGCATTCCTGGTACTATCTGGAACACACAGACTTCTGGAACCAGGAAGGAGGGGTCATAAGAATTCTCTTTTATTGTCGAAGATCCCCTCTCTGACCAAGACTAAAGACTCCGTGTTGTAGTGACACCGTCCCCCTCTACACCATGAATACTATTTGACAGTGGAAAAAATCAAAGTGCCTCATCATCTACCCAAATGGCGCCAGCGGCCCCCGAAAAAGTGTTCACTTTCTACGAATTTAGGTAGCAAGTTAACAGTTTTTGCGATTTCTAAGTAGCCGACAAAGGTTTCAAAGCAGAGGAGATTGTTTCTGTTGTTATGAAAACCGATGTTGTCTGAAATTGAAAAACTACGCTTATGAAGAACTCAGGAAGTAAATTTGACATGAAACAGTTATGGTTTTGATATAATGGAGATGCAGCGGTACTAACCTAAGGGGATTTAGTAATGGCAGGGTAGACGTATCGTAGGAAATTTGTGTGAAGGAATATGACTACCCTTTTACCTTATCAATACAGCTCAGAAAATAGATTGATCCAGTAGTTACTGTAACTGAATAGTTTTGTTATGGTTTCAGTCGAATAGATAATATTTGAAGCTGTAAAAACCATTTGGAATTTAATCTCACGTTGCATTCTTGATTCCACATATCGAAGATGTTCTTAGAGATACCACGGAAGTAAAATCCTTAAACATATAATTTGAGTATTTTTTCTTTTTAATATTCGGAAGAGAAGGAAATTATTTCTCCCCTTTTTTACCAACCATTCATTTTTCATGATTAAGTTATGTTTATATACAACAGTTGGTTGCTTAAAAGATTGGGGAGGTAGGTTGGTTTGATTTTTATTGTTGTGAGTTAGGAATCTGTTAGTCTCTTCTGCGCGTTCATAACTTAATGTAAAAAAACTGAAAATGTATTACAGAAAATGCTTAAACGTTCAACCGGTTTAACTATTTTCGGAAACACCGCTTGAGGAATACAGCAATATGGAACAAATCTATGAAATTAAATTAAAAAGTAATTTTCGCTCTTAAATTAGCATTCGCCAATACTTTGAGGTTCTAGAATTGGAGACACAAAACGGGCCTTATCTCTGTTACGTCATAAACCCCCTAACATGGAAAAGAAAACTGCAGCATTTTAATGTTTACATCAGTATTGTATGGGGAAGTTTTTGCATTCTGCAGGAAAATGTTCGTAACCATTGGAGAAATTAACAGGGAAACGGAAAATGAGAAGTCACAGGTTAGGTATAATTTAGCCTCGAACCCAAAAAACGGATATTGTCTATTTATAAAATTTTCATTTATTTATCTTACTTTTTTCTGTTTCATTACTGAAACAATCACAAAAAACATAAAAAAAAAATGTGATCGTTACATTTAATTTTATCTTATTTTTCTCGTTGGAGTTGAATTTCCTTAACACAATTTATGCATATAATAACAGAATAACACAAAAAAATGTTAAATATCAATAATATAATAAATGTACATAAGTTTTGCCCCAATCAAATAAAAGTTATATGCCTTAAAAAGAAAAAATGACTGCATTTGCCTAAATAATGGCTAATATTGTGTACTGAAAAAATATATGTTTCTTTACCGATGATCATAACTCCGTACAAAGAAGACAAGATTCTTCACCTTTCATTTGATTACATTGAATGCTCTTTAAATAAATTTGTTCTGTTTCTGCAATTGGTAGATAAATAAGAGTTTTCAAAAAGAAACTATATCACGTTTGCTTAAATAGTGGCTAATATTGTACATTTAAAAAGTCATCTGATTCTACAGCGATAGTAAAAGAGCACAAAGGAGACGAAGAATAATGCTTCCTCATCTTTTATTTGATTGCATCTGATTTTGTTTAACTTAGATAGTGAAATCTTCAAAAGATAAACTTTCAGAAGGTTTCGTTCAAACTCATGACGATAAAGATTTTGGAAGTGAGATGAGATTTGTTCATAATAAGCGCAACTTCAATGGAAAATGTAGAGCATTATTCGCAATGACGGTAATACATTGGATCACCTTTTATACGTTTTCTCTTGATACGTTTTGCTCATTTATATGATTTTTTACTTTGATCCCGTATCATTCCATTTTATTTTAATGTTAAAAAGTTTCTTTTTTTTTTTTTTTTTTTTTTTTTATACGACACAAGTAAATTCTTAATTTCACTTATACTTTTTTTTTTTTTTTTCCTTTTAAGAATTACCAGTTTCAAAATCTTTTCAGACGGTTCTACAGAATATCAAATTTCAAAACCATACAAGAGTTTAAAGAAATACTCTGTCTTGATTTTTTCCTTTTTTGTTATTACTTTTTTCATAGAAAAAGTGTCTTCAATAGAAAATTTTAAATACTCAAATATTATGACTATAATAATAATGAGTTCTAATTATGGAATAATAATAAATCTAAACTATATTCATTCCGGAGTGCCAGAATAGTTTCATTAAGCTTTGCTGTGTTGAAATATCATATTATAAACTTACAGAATTCCATTGTGAGCCGCTCGTTAGCCGCCTCAGCTCTAAATGAACAATGATAGTTAATCAATTGATTTTCACGAAACTGGTACACTGAATTTCCAGGAGAAAATAAAAGAAATAATAAATATACATTTGGCATCTGTGTGTGTATAGCCGTCCCTTTATAAGCAAACGACAGACCGCAGAGCACCGAATTTTGCACTCAGTTCCCATTTGAGTTCTCCTGATGCACCTAGAAGCCCAATTTACGAATTTTTTTTATTAGTTTTCTTTCTTTTTAATTAATTTAAAATACATAAATTTTTGAAATGATCGAGTCTGGAGATATAAACATGAATATAGAGTCTTTCCGTGGACCGTTAGCTTAGTTGGTTAGACCGTCATGCTAGTAACACGAAGATCATGTCCTAAATCATTTTTTTTTCCCCCAGTAGAAAAACTTAAAATGTTAGTTTTTATTACAGTAATTTAAAATAATACTATACAAATAATTTTATATAGATATTATTTTTTTTTTTTTTTTTTTTTTTTTTTATTCATAACAGATTTTAATAGGGTCAGAAACAAAAGGTAGAGATATTTAAGCCAGAAAAAGCTAACAAATGTATCGAATATTGATACAACCACAAAAGCATTGTAACTGTTAATCAGGATTGGATATTTTAAAGGGTGTTTTAACACATTCATAAATGTTAACGCCTACGAAAGAGAATATAGTTTTTATTTTATAAATGTGCAAAAATATTTTGTTAGTTGCAACATGATGTACAATTGAATTAAATAATTATCGTTCAAAAAATATTTTGAAAGTCGGTAAAACTTGTAAAATATTTACTTTGATAATGGTAATGTATATTGAGAATTATATCTTACTTTAAGTAAAATGCACATACTATATATCTGTACTAAATATAAATATTAATTTAAACGCACGTGTAAATAATTTAAGATTATAACTCAAAAAGAGCCAAAAAAAAAAATTGCCTATTTTATGCTAAAAAACAAAGACTATAAATTCACAAAGTTTCAGTAAATTATTATTGTGTATATGAACAGGTCGTACATGCATTTTATGAAAAACGCTTAGCCTAAAAAATGTATGATACATTAAACAAAAAAATAAAATCTATCTTTAACGAATTACTATTTAATAAAAGGTCACATGCAGTATTGAAATAAGATGCTGTGTATATTTTATTTAAGTCACTTTATTAATTTAAAAACCTATTTAAACGTACATTTAGTGCCCGTTATGTGCAAATTTAGTACCTTGTAAACAAAATTTTAATTAAATGGGAAAATTAAGATAATAATAATGAAACAAAATGTAGTAAATTTAACTTTGAATAGTAGTTATTTATTCGAATACATCTCTTTAAATATTTATTGTTAAACATATTATTTCGATATCTTTCTATTAATATATATATATTTAAAAAAAAAAAAAAAAAAAAAAATCACAAAAACTTTTTTTGCTTGTTTATTTTTCTCCAGCTTATCTTACTAACACGAGTCTTTCTAAAAAGAACATATTTATTACATAATAATAATAATAATAATAATTTAGAGTCTTTCTAAAAAGAACATATTTATTACAAAAAAAAAAAAAAAAAAAAAAGAAAGAAAGAAAGAAAAGAAAAGGAAATAGAAGAAAAATCAATATGTAATAGGAATAGCATAACGAGCTTCAAAATGAAATTAAAATTAATATAATACCATATGACGCGTATTGTTTTAGCCCTTAAAAATAATTATAAATTTCGAATAATGATAATAATAATAATGAATAACAAACACACAAGTAATAAAATTTTGTTGATGCAATACTGATTCTGTCTGAATCACTGTCGTACGAATATCGTTTTATTGTATTGTGTTGAAATAAATGGTTCGCTATTTACTATTACCTTGAGAGCATCTGGGGATCTCATAAAAGATTCCAGTAAGTTTAAAATACTTAAATAAAAAGAAAGAAAGAAATATTTAAAAAATTCGATATATGTCTGTTTGATTGAGGAGAGTTTAAAATATTTTACTTAAAAATAATTTAAGGCTTTGAACGCATTCATGGGTATAAAAAATTTTCCTGCGTGCGGGCCTTAATAGGTGTTATATAAAATGATGCAAATTATAAACTATGGGACTTATATATTATTATAGTTAATGACATGCATTTCAAGTTGCTTTTGAGATTGAAATTGATAAATATAAATGATTATAAAAAAGGTTTAATGTTAATCTTTTCCACAGTTTTATAATTATATAAATATAAACATATATAATCGTTAGTTATGAATAAATACTAAACACACAGCTTTAAAAAATAAAATAAAAATAATATAACAACCTACATTTATTTACCAGCTTTCAAAACTTTAGCATTTTTTGATAATGTTTATTTGTTAAAAGAGTTACTAATAAAAGTTCAAATTAAATGCCTTTCCATTTCATAGAATTACTAATACTGAAAAAATCCATGAGCAATCATCCAGACATCGTCAATGTAGAAAAAACATTGAAGCCAAAGGCAAAATTAAATGTCAAACATCAAAGGTTATTTAAATAACTTATAAGTAATAAACAAATTATCTGCATTAGAAACTGTTTAAAACGTCAAATACAGTCGACGTCATTTATGGCGAGATTGAAAAAACTAAGATTCTGAATCTCTGTTAGGGGAAAAAAAAAAATGAAACTAACAGAAATACATTTTTGAAAACCCGGTTAAAACAAAAGATATTCTGATATAACTAATACAAACTTATAAATCCATAAAAATGTTTTTCGAAAATTAACTATAATTGCCTGTCTCTCAAAAATCAAAATTTTATCATATGAAATCTCGGGATATTAATTTTAAAATTTTAATGTTGAAACTGTAGATTTTACGGAAAATATCAACAGTGAAAAAAAAACTAAAGAAAAAAACCTTCAAATTATGGGATTTTCCTAATAGCAATTATGCCAGGAAAAACCACGAAAATTATTGCCATTCTTCCGTTAAAAACAGTTTCTGTAATTTAAACGGGAAAATTCCTTTAGCAAAAATAGATAAAACTTAAATTTATGAGTTTTGCCTTTTAAACTCAGAGGAAAACAATAATTAAAGGGCGCAGCATTATGCATACACTAATATAACATGACATTTTTTAATTATTAATTTTAAAAGCCCGGTATCAGACTAACATTATCACATTTTTAACCAAAACTACAGACCAAATAAAACCGTTTTCTAATAATGACATCCCCCCCCCCCTGAAATATAATTATGTTTTTAACTATTGTAAGATTCATTTCACTAATGAAAATAATCTGGTGTGTCACTCACACGACTTTCTCTTACCTTGAAATTTATTACTATAAATACAGGTTGCAGATTAAAAGGTAAGATAACGAGTACTGTTATGTAAACCTGGGTTAAACAATTCATATTAGGCTTCTGTAGAGTTTTATATGATAATTAGTTCTGTGTGAGGGGGGCTACCGCCCCCCTCAACCCCCCGTTTCATTAATGCACCTACATTTATATAGAATTTAATTCGGTTATTAAAAAATAATTCTGTTTTTAAAAAATAATTTATTAAAAATATTATTAAAAAATATTATTTTTTATGATAATGCAGACGATTTCCATATTAGAGAAGTAGTATAACACCAAATATCCAAAAAAAAAGTCCATTTTATTCTCAATATTAAAAAAAAAAAAAAAAAAAAAAAAAGTACGATTTTTTTTCAAAGTTTTTTTTTTCGTTAAAAGTAAAAAAAATCGATAACTTTGTTTTAAATTATCGCAGATCGATGGTTCAACCATTCGTTTTAAAGGTATTGGCGAGCTCTTTTGAAAGATACCCATCATGAAAATTTACTCCCCTCGAGGGGGGACTTCCCCCCCCAGGGGGGAGGCGAGGCTCCTACATACACAAAAAAATTTTCCCAGTTAACTGTCTCTATTACAAAAAATATATATTTGTTTCATTTGATTTAGTGCTGTCTATAGACGTTAAACTCTATTTTCCTGCAATTTCCCCCATAGACGTAATGTATTAGAATTCTCTTGATTGTCCCTGTACACGAACCATTTGCTTGATCTTAACGAAAAGCTTACTGTAGCACCCCTATATGATACACATTTAGAATACCAAGTTTGAACTTTCTGCGATTATTTGTTTTTGAGATATGCTGATAACAGACAGACACACACACAGGCACACACACACACACAGACAGACCATTTGCTAAAAACATGATTTTCGTATTCAGGGGACCTCAAAACGTGTAAATATAACAAAATCTCGCGTTCGAAAATTTGAGCCAAAAACAATACTTTCTCTACCTTATGGGTAAGAGAAAGTAAAAAGAATCGCAGCATTATTTATAAACTATTAAAATTATTAAATTGTATAGAACGAAGGACGGAACAAGAATTAAAAAATAAAAATAAAAATATTATAAAGAACAGTGTGGTGAAATGAAGGAGGAACGTCCTTTTAAATGAAGGCCATACGAAATCTACAGTTATAACATTTTTTAGTAATACTCTCAACAGTATAACCTTAAAATAAATAAGTCAAAATCCATAATATATAAGAAAAACTGCCAAATATTTGAGAAACAAAACCTACTTCCTTCATATTGCATTTTTTGATTATCCGAAAAAATTCAACTAAAATCTGAATTCACTTGCTTAAGGGTTTGTTAAATAGTATGCAGAAATATCTTTCTCTCTCTCTCTCTCTCTGTATATATATATATATATATATATATATATATATATATATATATATATCAACAACTACGTATATATTTTTCAATAAGACATATTAAGCAATATTTCAATAACATTGCGGTGTGTCTTATTTATTTCACATTTTCTTAAACAAAATTAAGAATTTTTTTTTTTTTTTTTTATTTCTTTTTCCTCTGCATATAATTATTGATATAATTTTGGTATATAAGTGCTAAAATTTCAATCAGAAACTATATGTATTCGACAAGTTATATAGATGAAAGTTACAACAGATAGAACAAAACATATGTTGTTATAAAAATTTAAGAAGTATATTACCAAGCTGAATATTTTAAAACACTCAAATAATTCAAACGTTTTACGATTTAATCGTAAAATAATGCAACGCGCGATAAAATCAAGTCGTAAGTATTAGAAATATGTTTTCTTATTTTTGTAACAGTATTTTGAGGAATATGCTGCGTCTATTGCATATTTCAACTTAAATAAAATAATATAATGAAACAATTACATAAAAATAAATCTTATAGAAAAAATGTTTTCCCTGTCGATCAGCTTCTAAACAATTTCTTCTTAAGCAAACAACAATAATAATAAATTAGCAAATATACTGAGTATGAAATAAAAGTGTAATAATTTCAAAATACCAAATTATAGTTATCTAGTGTAATAAATAAATTAATAACTTGTAAATAAATATATTTTGCTAATCTATAATTGTTTTTTTTTTTTTTTTTTTTTCACTCTAGATATCAGAACATCGGTTCCATTTGTATATTCTTAACTGTAACATAAAAGTAAATACGGTAACTTTTTTTTTTAAATGCGTTCCCCCAGCCCACTAAAATTACGAAACATATATATATACACATAAATGAATAATGATAATAATAAAGCATAAAAAATATTTCGATATGTATATCTATTAGTAATTTTTTTTTTAATAGGACAAGTACATAATACACAAATAAAAGTCCTTTGAATACATTTGTCTTTCTATAATTTCCTTAAAGTTTAAATATATATACAGTAAAGCACCGTTTATACGTCTATCGTTTATACGTCTATTATATTTATACGTCTTTTTAGTGAAGTCCCGATTTATTCTTATTCATTTTAATGCAAAAATTCTTCGTTTATACGCCGCTAATATCGGTTATACGTCTTTTCCACTCTACTAAAATTTGCAAAATTTCTCGACCTGTCATTATTTTTCATTCTAAATAAGACGGATTTTTTCTAGAAAGCATCTTAAATGGAGGGACACAGGAAAGATAGAATACTATACTGGCCAAAGAATCAATCGAATTCACAGCAGAATTTTTAATACTCATAGACAAGCATCAAATGAGACGAATATTAAATATTTTTAATGTTATTAAATAACTATCTTGCATGGACATAAGTCTTATGCTTGTTATTAAAAATACGCAATATATATTAATGTTCAAATGTGCTAATATAGTTCTTAAGAAATGTAATATAATACTCAGTATATGGTATATATAATTAGTACCCAGTCATGCCTTAATAGTATGATTTTTCTCACTTTTTATAATAAATCTTTATTATTATTATTATTATTATTATTATTATTACTAATTATTGTCTTAGAAGAAGTCTAATATACATTTTATCTTAGGAAGTTTAATTAATTAGTATTTTCATACAAATTTTGCTTAAGTATCATTAAATTTGTAGTAATCAAAGTCTTATTATTAAAATTTTGATTACACGTCTTTTTACGTCAGTCCCTTGAAAGACGTATAAACGATGCTTTACTGTATATGTATATTGCTTAACGCTACGCAATCTTATATAAAGAAATGCAAAACTAAGTAACAAGGGGAAAATAATTAACTTTTTAATTTGCTTTTATCTTTGCATGGAATATCACTAAATTAGCGTAGTGATTGCAACGCATTTAGTTAAAAGCTATTTGAATATGATTTTTTTTGTCAGTCATTCCGATAAATAACTATAATTCCCCCCCCCCCCCTCCAATAATCAGTTTATTAGAAATTAATTTGTCTATTTAAATATAAATTTTGTAATTATTTTTCTTTGTTATTATTACTTTTTCTTTTGTTAAAAATATACACAAATTTTAATAGATTTAATTATAAACAAAAGGAGAAATTTGATTTCTTAATGTTTTGGACAGCATAGAAAACTATATTAGATAACAAATGGGTAAATAATAATACTAATAACAATAATAAAAGCGAAGATGATTTTATTTATTTCGAATCGATAATTTTTTTTTTTTTAAAGTAATTTTGATGCCCTTAAAATGTTAATCAAATAAAATTTTTAATTGTTAATAAAATTTAGAGCTATAGATAACTAGTTTTAAAAAAGAAAAAAAAAGAAAAAAAAAAAACAAGATGAAAAAGAAAAAGAAGAAAAAGAAGCAATATTTTTATGAAAATATTGCTTAGATATTGCTTATGAAATATATTGCTTAAATATTGCTTATGAAAATATTGTTTCTTTTCATAAAAATATTGCTTATTTTTATGAAAAGAAGCAATATTTTTATATTTTTATAAACTGAGAATATTACATGGCATTCGATTTGTGAACTGCATCTTGTTATGACAAAACTATATATAAATAAATTTGAATAAAAAAAAAAAAAAAAAAAAAAAATCAAGACGTATATAGAGACAAAAATAAAAATATATGAAAGTTGACTAAAAAATAATTATATTGATTAAAAGTTATTGATTTCTATTTAAAAATTATAATATATAATTTTTATTTTTAAATAATTTATGGTCACGTAATAAAAATTGTTAAGGTTAACTACGAGTAAAACTTCAAATGCCAACCACATAAATAATGTTTTCATACTTCACTCGTGCCTACTTTTTTATTACCTGATGAATAGTCGTACTTAATTATTTCTATTTGATACGGTTGTTGCATGTTTTTACAATTTAGGGTAGTTGCTTCGAAATTTTTTATTCATCAACATTCACCGATATAGTAGTGTTATGTATTTTACAGTTATTACTCCTTTACGATAAAAAGTGTATTGTTTAATTTTATCTTTACATTAAAAATTATTTAAATTATTATTAGTTATGGTAACAGCAGAAGAAAACCTTTTGTGAAAAAAATTATCCTATTTCATAGTATAGGTGACGTACATAATAGCAATAATAAAGGTAATTAAAAAAAAAAAAAAAAAAAAAAGACTTATTATAAAATTTAACATATCCGGTAACAAAAAAAAAATTATACACTTAAAAATTAAATTGCAAAATACTAAATACACACACTCAGAATAAATAAATGAGAAAAGATAGAAAAAAGTGATGGATGTGTTTTTCAAATATCAATTTAATTATTTCCCATTACTATTGTAAAAAATCAAATTAGGTATCATCTTGTGCACGTATGACTAACTACGATATCTGCGCATCAGTGATTACCTACGATTTTTATATACTTACCTACATCCTTTATCAAAGTAAATTTAATGCTTTGGTTATAAGAAAATGCAGAATAATAATAATAATAATAATAATAATAATAAATAATAATAATAATAAAATTCTTTTTACTTTAAGAAAACTATATTTTCCCCTTCAATTTAAATAAAAATCAAGACAGTATCTAGATATAAAGTTAAAGCATAGCTAAATGGATACTGCATTTTAGTATAACAAAATTAAGTTATACCAAAATTAATATAAATTAAAAAAAATTGCCTTTTGTTTGGTATTTAACTAAAATATATTGCGTTTTTTTTTTTTTTTAAATAAAAATTAGACAAAGTCATTTGACCGAAGAGATATAACATATAGTTAATATATCATTATACAACTTTTTGAATTATTACCATTAAACAAATATTTATTCAAATTATTTATTCTCTTGGTGCAAAAATGAAAAACAATGAAATTCTTAACTTTCTATGGTTGGATGATAAGCGTGCAAAATTATTATTTATTTATTTATTTTCTCAAATTAAAAATTTAAACCTCGGTATCATATTAAGGCATACACCCCCATTATATTTTTTCTTAAAATAATTTTTATCATAACGAATTTTAAATAAATAAACAAATAAAGTTAGAAACTTGCTATTAATTTTTTTTATTAAGAATGGCAGTATTAGTAAGAATGACGGTTAATTATCTTGATAAATAATGCGTAAAACATAAATTTACTTAATTTGAATATGCATTTTAAGAAATTGTCCTGTTTCCACAAACACTTGAAACTTTTATTCATTTATTTTAATTACATAATTGTCATATTAAATTTTGAAATTGTTTAAAAATAATAATAATAATAATAATAATAAATTAATTAAAATACTGTTAACCATTTATTTATTTAAGAAAAAATGAATAAAATATATTTATTAATTGAAAACAAAAATAATTAATAAATATATATCTTTGTTGCCAAATTCACTTTCCATTAGAAAAAAAGAAAAAACAGAAAAGAAAGAAAGAAAAAGAAAAAGAAAATTATATTTCTATTATGTTTAAAAGGTAATATAAAAGGAAATAAAAAAAGATCTTTACGTTTTGAAAAGACTTTTATCACATGCCACTTATGTCATTATGAAAGGGTGGAAAATAAGCTAAAAAATAAAACAAAACTCTTTGTGCAACTATTCATATACTTTCCTCTTTACAAACGTTTCAAAATGACAATGTCAAGTCTGAACGCACAAAATCTTATGTCACGTATCACGTGGTCAGTGAAAACACTCCGTTAAATGCAAAACATCATTGTGAAAGATGCTCATTAGCGCAAACAATAACAAAGGAAGGTAGCTTACCTTTTGAAAGGGGTAACTTTCCTTTTTTTGTATTTTGTCTACGAGGCTGCTACTTTGCTTTTGCCAAAGACACATCCTATGATCATAGACGTAGTAATTGTCGTCAGGTAGACGACCAACTTATTTCTCCGATCCCAGTTTTGTCTTCCCTCATAAGGGGTCCTCTGCATCACTCGCCCTATTGTTCTCTTGCCCTTAGGAGAGGGGGTTGCGCCACCCCTCTCGATCGTTTGTCGACCCCCTTTTTTCGCCAGGTACCACAGGTGCGCAGAGGTCCTGTGACCTTACGAGGTTTTTTACGAGCTGGTTTCGCGGAGAAAAATCGGTGGGTTTAAAAATTTGTGTACATGCTTATCACGGATTGTAAGCAGAACGTGCCTGGATGTTAGGGTTTTTGAAGTAAACAATATTCAATATACATGTCGAATGATATTGTTAAACTTATTTTTATTTTATTTATTTATTTCACAGATTTGTATTACTTATAAATTGCGATGTAAAAAGTGAATTAACCCTGCACTTACAAGTGATATTTCTCTTTTTCTTTCTATAATCCATATATTCATTATTTATTTATTTATTTTATTTTATCTTTTCAAAAGTTAGACATTTTTATTATCTTGTTATAAAATAAACTATTTTCAAAGTAACAACAAACAATGTTATTACTTACTGATTTTTTTTTTTTTTTTTTTTGCTGCATATTTTACTCAGAATGTAAATTATTGAGATGAAAGTATAAAATGTGTGAAATTTACTTGTTCACTTTTAGGAAGGTTACCAAGTGTCAAAAAAAAGAAAGAAAGAAAATGTGAAAAGAATGGAAAAAAAAAAAAAAAAAAAAAAAAAAAAAAAAACGCTCTCTCTCTCTCTTTTTTTAATTAAAATAATTAAAGTTCGGACGTTTCTACAGGAAAATTCTAAATTGGCTGGCACTCCTCTCTATACATAGATGTGTACTGAAAATGTATACACCTTTATTTTGTTCAATTAATACTTTTTTAAGATTAATAATAATGGAATAACGAAACAAAACAAAACAAAAAAAAAAATTATTTTTTTTGAAAATTTTCTGATGCAACATGAATATTGTATTAAATATGTTGATTAACATAAAAAATAATAACAGATAAATAAACGCAATTAAACATATAGATATACGTGCAGTACTTACACTGAATCTTTTTGATGTTTTCCACTTTCAGTCAGTCAGTTTGTTCTACTATTATGACGTATAAAAAAATAATATAAAATAAGTTATTTCTTGTGAAAAAAAAGGCGAAAAAGTATTGCAGGTAACTACAGATTATTGATAGTTTTCTCCTACATAATCCACTTGTTATTGCCGCAGAATTTCAAATCACCAAAATATAAGAAAAGAAAGTAAAAAAAAAGCACCAAAATTACACAGTATTAATCTCCTATCTGTTAAATAAAGATAGATAATTTATATTCTCGAATAGAATATACGGTGATGAATCAACAGTTTTCTCTTATGAAACCGTAAAGTATCTCTTAGGCGAGAAAAACATTGCATTTTCCTCGGTGTTATCCTTCTGCTTGATCACTTTGATAAGGATAACAGGAACTGGAGAAACTATTCTCTTAGAAAAATATTCAATATTTAATCCAATTTGTAAATAAATCACTGTTGGGATATCCTACCCCCAACACATACAAGATGCTCTCTTCGCACGTTTTTTCTCCCGGTTGTGGTAGAAATCACTATGCAAAGTACCGGTAAACACAACATCACACAACATGATAACATGCAAAAAGGTAAGTGCGCGTATCAAGAGGCTAGTTTGGACTTCTCTCTGCTCTGGCGAGTCCGAAAGCAAGTCTTCAGAGGAATCTTAATTCACGCCGTTTGCCGGCCAATAGCTGTCCTAGTTCGGAGCGCATGCGCAGTAGAGCTTGTCTATCTTCTTCCCTTTACCAAAAAACTTTGGAAAAGTTTTAGTGATTGCTATACGTCAAGTTTCGAAGGACGCAAATTTCTTCACGTAGTTTTTAAGGTATAAAATTTCGGTCGCTGTTTTAATTTTTGAAGCAGATATTAATTTAAAATATTGTACGAGAGTTGGTTTATGGGCTATTTACTTCAATGAAACATAAGAATGTTTATAAAAATACCTATGCAGATTAAATATCGAGGTAGAAAATTAAGAAAAAAATCTGAATTTGGCAAAGCACTTTTGCCGAACTAATTTAAACGAATTATTTAAAAAGTGATGAATGAAATTTGCGTTGGATTTTATTTATTTATTTTATTTATTATTTATTATTTTTATCAAATACAAAAGTTGGTTTTGGCTTGTATATTATCTTACTCAGCGCTTGAATATAGAACAGTAATTTAATTTGTTAAATAATAGGCGCATTTAAATTAAATAAATAAATAAAGATAATGCGTAGAAGAAACGTATAATGATTAAAAATATATAAACGATTTATTATTATTATTATTATTTATCTATTAAAAATAAAGATAACTCTCCCCTTTTTCCATAGAATCGAGAAAAATAATATTTAAATTAATGGCCATAAATGCAGATAAAAAATCAATTAATCGAGTAATTAATTACTTGATAATATAAATAAATGACAAAAAAAAAAAAAAACATTCGATTGTTATAATCAGCATCATTATTATTATTTCCTCACTCTTAATAATTACATCTTGAACTTTTATATTAACGTGTTTTTATATGACACAATTGTTAAAACTATATATTTACCTATGCCAAACGAAATTATATACACAATAGTCATTAAATCTTAGCTTAAAAAAAAAAAAAAAAAAAAAAAAAATTGCTTATATATGCACACAACTATATCCCCCCCCCCTCCCTTTCAAATAAATGTCTGCATTTTTCTATCAAAAACACTTTCATTGCTTTTATCAGCAAGAATTCGATAAATTACGCAAACGAAATTCACTCTTTTTTAAGAAGTTACGAGAGATGAATGCAGTGCCAGTGAATGAATTTTCTTTTAAACCAATATTATTAACACTCTAATTAACTTGTCGTAAGATGGCAGCACTAAAGTCTCCTGGAATGAAAGGTCAAGTTACGGCCTACGGAAAAGATATAGTGTTAAAATCTAATCCTTAACGGCCCTCTTCACTTAACGTAGCCGGAAGCCCGAGACAATGTTATTCTATGGGAAAATTTTCTTTACAAATAACTTATTAACTAATACATATTTTTAAATTCTGTTTTCACATTCAGAACATTTCCAACTGTTAAATTGACGGACCTTTTCTAAAAATGTATTTTTTAAATTTTTAATATTTTATTTTGAAATTGCAAAATGAAAAATGAAAAAATTTCACATATTGAAAATTCGTATTTTGCAGCTTCAAAATAAAATATAAAAAATTAAAAAAAGTCGTCAGTTTAACAGCTGGGAATTTCCAGAATGTAGAAACAGAATTTAAAAATACGTAATAGTTAATAAGTTATTTGTAAAGAAAATTTTTCCATTGAATAACATTAGCTTCGACTTCCGGCGGTGGTGAGTGAAGCGGGCCCATAATTGACTATCTGCGTAAGTTTTGTGGTGTGAGTATCTTTAATTTTCAAATTCTTACATATTGGTTAAAAAGGCACTGAAATGATTCTTAGAACTTTATTTGTTTTATTTTTAAATATTTTCGTTTTTAAAGGGAGACTTAATATAGGAAAACGTTTTTAATTCTTTTCAGCTTATTTAAACGTCGAAAATATATGTGATATATTCCTTGAAATAAATAGTGGTGACAAATCCGATCAAAAAATTAGAAAGGTTGGCAGCTATGAAATAAATAGTACTCTCCATTAAAAAAAAAAAAAAAAAAAAAAAAAAAAAAAAAACTTAAATATTTATTGCTTATATCCAGAGTCCGATTTTTAAAAGACTGCCCGATATGCAGCCCTCCAAGTGCGATATTAAATCCAACAAGCCTATTTTTGAAGCTTGATATAGTATTAGTTAAAACATAACCACGTAAATTGAGGCTTTTTTTTTAAACCTTTTGTTAATGCTTACATATTGGATCTTAGAGATAATTATGACTTTTTAAAAATAACTTACATGTAGCATAAGTATGTTATTATGTGTTCCTAAATGTGCAAGTATTGAAAAAATTTGACTCTCTGATTTTAAACAGTTACTGTGTGCCCCAAAATCTCTAAAAACTTATTGCTATATTTTAAAATATTTTTTCGTAAAAAAATAAATTTTTAAATTAAAAAAAAGTTAATGTTTTAAATAAAATTTCTATTTTCTTAAACAGTTTATGATCTTAAGAATTAACTGGTACACATTTATTTATTCTAACCTTCGAAAAAGACAGAAAGATTAAAATATACCGTACATCGCGTTTATAACCGCTAATCCTCTTTTAATAATAATAAAAAAAAAGCTTAGAATAGTTTATGGTTTTAATACGTTAAACTTAGTTTTGCCGTATCTTAAAGGTTTAAAAATGTTAATTAAATAAATAATTAAAAATACCACTTAACCATATGAAATTTTTTGATGTAGTACGGTGTCAATTTTAGAGTTAAATGTACGAAATATCCTACAGTATTACTGATGTAATTTTAATATGTAAACATATTGTTACCAATAAAAATATATTTAAAGGGGTATCGTGATAGTTTATGTGTTAATACTGATTGACTATCCGTGGGTAATAGGGCTATATCATAAAGGTGTTAAATAAGTAAATATGTATATCATTTGATGTTGTAAAAAGTTTTAACGCTCTGTGGTGATACTTTTAGACTTCCACAAAATATGCAGGCATTATTACTGATTTGATCAGGCCGCCCTGATTTTTAATTAAGTAGAAAAAGTTCGAATTTTACGGAGTCCCAGCTTTTAAGGACCCCTAAAATTTATTTTAAAGTATACTTATTTATTTATTTATTAAACTAAAATTTTATTTAAAATGTCACATTTCTTTTATAGCAGTTTTTTTTTTTTTTTTTTTTTTTTTTTTTTAATGTATTGAAACTTTCTGTAACAATTTCAAATTTCAAATTTTACAATCTAATCAATATGCAATCTACATCGTCCAGTATGACAATCGAGCGAAAAAATATCCTAATTTCGGTCAATTTTATGAATTAGTTGGTTTTAATTAAAAATAAATCTTGAAAAAGTATAAACAGATGAGAAAGTTTTGTGTAGAGTCTGTTTTTGATTGTCGCATATTTTGTGAAGGGACCCAAATTTGTTCTAAACAATTTCCTTATGTTAGATGTATTATGTCAAATTTCCTTAAAATGTCAGGTCCAATAACCTGCATAAACTAGATTTTTTTTATTAGAATTATTTATATTTCCATAAATATAGGGTAGGTGCTCCAGTGATTGGCATGCTCCAGTAATTGACATCTATCCCGAAATAATTAATAAATAAGAAAAATAATAAAATCATATATTTTATATATAAAAATTTTAACATTTTATGTCAAACATTGGAGCATAGGGTGCTACTAACTGGTAAAATGAATAACTAGTAGTGTCAAACACTGGAACATAGGGTGCCAATTACTGATAAAATGAAAAACTGGCAGTGTCAATTACTGGAACATTGAGAGGGTGTCAAATAAAAATTCATAAAAGAAATAATAATTGTTATCAAATGCATATATTTTAACATACATGTGCTTCTGAATGTCTTTCATACCATATGTACTAACTTAAGATTTCTAAAAATATTTTCTCATGACTAGAACATTAAAAACATCAGAGATTGCTCTATCACTGGTACACTTACCCTTAGTGCTTTTCAGATTTAAAATAATAATAATATAAATAATTAAAAGAATCCCTATAATCTTTTACTAAAGCTATAATGTATTTAAAGTATACTTTTTATCAGGGTGATGCTAAAGTTTTTTTTTTTTTTTTTTTTTTTTTAATGTAATTTTTTATTTGTCTCCTTTTTGTCTTCGAGGCAAAACTTTCACTGAAACATATGAGGTTTGAGGTATAATATATTCTTTATACTCCCGAAGTCTCGATATATTTCGTCAAGTATTTTTCTAGATATTTGACAAAGATTCTAAAATAAAAAATGTCAAGTCATTTATAGCAACGTAGTGTATTTTCCATTTTTCTTTAAATAGTGTGCATTTTTAGCTACAAATAGTTGCGTCTTTATACATTATCTCTGTGCATTAAACTGTGGAAAAAAGCTGAAGATGTTCAACTTGGTAAATCTTTTTGAAATTATTCTAACTTTAAAAATAAAAAGCTAACGCCATTCGACTTTCAAACATTTTATTATTTATTTATTTATTTTCCTGCTTTGCGTTTTCATTATCATGCTCGTTTGTTCCATGCAATGTTATAGTGCTGTTCATTTTTCACCTTCCCAAATGTAAAAGCTAATTCATTTCAGATTGTTTTGAAAAAGAAACTTTCAGCATTTAATTTGTAGCGAGATTGTCATTGTTTGAATGGTCTCCAGCTGAAAATAAGCAAAGTATTATGTGTAATCGTGTCTGAAAATTATATAGAACGTCGACAGTCGAAAAATTTTCCCTGATCTCCCACCAGTATATTTATATAATATTTTTTTACTTAATTAATCGTTCAAACTTACTACTAAAAATCCCGAAAGAAAAATACTAGTGGAAGAATCAGGGGGAAAAATTCGGCAGTTGACCCCCTGTTATGAACAGGCGTGATTTGTCAAGTGGCAAATCCATTTGAAGCAGAAAAATTTCTTGGATCTGAACATTTTCCATTCAGTAATACAAGATTTTTTTTTTTTTTTTTTTTTTCGCCAAGATATTTTGTTAATTTTAAAAACATATTTATGATTGTTTTCTTAAACCAATGACAAGTTTTAAAAGATCATTAAACCGGTTTATTCATTTCTATAGTTTTATGACCTTTCACATTTAATAGTTATTTTTATTTTTATTTTATTTTTAATTGCCAACTTTCTTTTAAATTATAATTCCTGATTTTGTGTTTTGACTATTAAATGATTTGGCAATGTACTGTTTTTAAAACAGGTTGATTAAAGTCATGTGTGAATAGAAACACGGCCTTTTCAATAGTAAGTCTTTATTTTCACAAAGAAAAAATTATAGCTTAAATAATTAAAACTGACATTATTGATGTTCTTTGACATCTTCAAAATCACAATTAATTATATACCAGGAGTGTGATTGTGTTATTTTAAAATGAAACCTCATTATTTTTAAACATAGATTTCAAAATCAGCAAAAAAAAAAAAAAAATCTTAATGGAGTTACTGTGTTGCAGGTTACACAGATAAATAAATAAATAATGCATAATAAAGCAAGTCCCGACATGACAACACAATTACACTTAAATTTATTCCTTAGTAGATTTTAATATGTCTACTATTAACGTAGCTTTGTTTAAAGCAGGATATCTGGGATACATGTCTTAGATTCACAGATACTCAAAAAAGAAAAAGAAAAGTTGTTAATTATTAAAAAAAAAATATTCACAATAACAAAAGTAAAATAGAAATAAAATTTTTGGAGATTTTAAAATAAAATTTAAAAAAAAATAAAAAAAAAAAAAAAAAAAGCAGAAAAACGGTAAAACGGCAAAAAATAAATGAATAGGTAAATAAAATAAAATAAAAATAAAATAATACGCAAAGTTTTAACTGATCTAAAAAAAAAAAAAAAAAAAAAAAAGAAAGAAAAGAAATCTATTAATTTATTCCAAATTCTACTACATGCATCATTATTTTTCTTTTAAGCGGAGTTTATATTTCTGGAGAGAGGCCTATTTTTTAAATGTGTATATGAATATATTGCAACAATGTACAATTTATATTTATTTTATTATTAATATTTCTCGTGATGTATATATAACCATCATACTTCGTTTATTATTTTCCCCCCTCGTATTACTTTTAAATTCCTAATATGTCTATTATTATTATTATTATAGTGGAAGTCTATCGCAAAATGGTTACAACACTTTTTTGCTGCCTGAAAAAATAGTCCTTTCGTCCTAATAAGATTCCTTATAAAAATAAAAATAAAAAACTCAAAAAGTGTTCATGGGTCCATACTCTCAAAAAATGCATAGAAGATTCTCTAATTCTTTTTATCATTCAAATAAGACATGTATAGTTAATGAACATGGAGGATAAAAAATAAAATAAAAAAATCTTTTTATATTTTCCATGTCTCCAGTTACGGAATTCCATGCAACTCTGTGCACAAATTTGTTTATAGAATTACTTTTTCCATTGTATATATATTTAATTCCGTTTTCACAATCAGAAAACGCATATACGTTAAATTAGTACTGGTTTTCTAAAAATTTATTAAAACTTTTTAACTTAAATTTTAAAATTTTAACTGTCAAAAATTTGCCTTTTTATGTACCTACAATAATTCTGTTTATATCCCTGATGAAGTGTTAATTGTTAATTATTGTATTATTAATATGAATATGAATATTGTTATTATTATTAACATCATGATTATCATCATTAATATTTGTTTTTGTTCATTTTTTCTTTACTTTTTCAAAGGAACTTACATATCTTTTTTGGTAATTTAATATTGGATTTTTCATTTTCATGGTAGTTAAATGTTGGACTTTTCATTACTTTATGTGATAGCTTTTAAAAAGTTTTCATATGTATACATATGTTTGTGTATGTGTGTGTGTGTGACTTTGAAACAAGTTGCATTCTCTAAATATTGTTACAACGGATTAAGTCTTTTCCCTGCATCAGTTGTTCTCTTGCAGTGAAAGTGTTTTACAGGCAAAGTAAAAATAAATTAGTTCATTTACTTTCAGCGAAGTCAGCTTTCGAAACAAATTTGGCGATTCGGCGACCAAATTTGGCGAAAAACAGTAGATTAGGCTTCCTGGAGTTTCGAAGCTCTACGATGCATGGGAACCGAGTTCTATAATTTTCCATGGGATTCTGTGTGGAATTAACTCCAAACCGAATCACCAAAAGGAATATATAGGAGTGAGCTGATTTGTGCGAGAGTGTGTGTAGTCTCTGCGATTCAGAGTTGTTTAGAGACCTATTCTGAACAATTGCTCTTTAGAAATTGTGCTCTAAGCGACTGAACTTTGTTCGTGAGCTAGAGATAATTTCTGCTCTTTAGTATTTTATTTTATTTGCTTTACCCCTTTTTATTCAAGTAACTGTTTTCTTGAACTTTTCCAGAAGGTTCATCGAAAAGTAGCATTTGCAGTGCGAATGACAGCTTCATTGGACTGTTTCCAGAGCATTTGAAGAATTAACAGTACTATTAGACTATTTTCAGGAATATTAGTTGTAAAAATAGTTTTGTTGTACAGATTCGAGAAGTTACACAGAATAAAGGGCATTCATTGACTAGAACCTGCCTGTTCCTTTATGAACTTTTTTAATTATTATTATTATTATTATTATTTTTTACGCAATAAAGTTTTTCGTAGCAATGTGTTTTCTGTGGCAACTGAGCTTTAGAGACGGAAATGTGCCTTTTAAAATTTGGACTAAACAAATAAATAAGGCCGTAAGAGTGTACACTATGTACCAATAAGTATTTGGAAACTTTCGAATTTAGACGTTTTGTCAAAAATCTAGGCAAACCTTGGAAGAATTATCTTGTAACTTTAGGAGTATGAAGAACATGTTGTACCTTATACATTTCAGTAAAAATTTTGTCTTGAAAAGGAAAATAGGACCAGTAAAAAATTAAACAATAAACAAAATGTTTGGAATCATCCTGTAAAAAGTAATGTTTGTACAGAAAGTTTTTGCTGTGATTATGAGGATTTATGAGCATGTGATTATAAGGATTGTTTATATTATCTGTATAAACGTTTATGACGCTACCACATGTACTTATGGAATTATAACGGTTTCTTTAAAAAATTGCGAAAAAAATTCCCACTTTTTTACTCATAATTATAACATGCAGGGTATAACATGCAGTGTAAAGCCATTTTAAGAAACTAAAAGTAATGTTTGTACAGAAAGTTTTTGCTGTGATTATGAGGATTTATGAGCATGTGATTATAAGGATTGTTTATATTATCTGTATAAACGTTTAGGACGCTACCACATGTACTTATGGAATTATAACGGTTTCTTTAAAAAATTGCGAAAAAAATTCCCACTTTTTTACTCATAATTATAACATGCAGGGTATTAGATCCAGTGTAAAGTCATTTTAAGAAACTAGGCAGGCTACATTAGATACAGCAAACAGCAATCAGAATGCAAAAGTGTTAAATATCTTAGAAAATATGAGCATTTTTACTAAATAATTTTTAACTACGCATGCCAAGCCTTTAAAATTTTTTATTTGAATAATTTAATAGGCGAAAGTATTGAGCTGCTTATATAAAAGCTCCAAACAAACATCGTGTAAATTCAAAACGTTAGGAATTATAGAATGACAAGAATTTCAGTTCCTCTCAAAAATACACTGCTAGAGAAAATACCGTAAGATTACGGAGAAAGCCCGGCAGCAGAGATTCCAGACGAAGCTCGTAAAAAAAAAAAATAAAAAAAATGTTTTTTTTACGGGCATGTAACATAATTTAAGGTCATTATATGCTTAATTTACGGTCTAAGCTTTTTATTTATTTATTTATTTATTTATTTTTTTACGGGTTTTGTCTGGAATCTCTGCTGCCGGACTTTCCCCGTAATCTTAAATGACTTTTTTTTTTTTTTCATTTTTACAGTGTAGAAACTAAATAAATATATATATTTAAAACATATTAAAAGCCGAGCAAAATATTTAAAATTACTGAAACTACATAGAACAAAAAGAATAAAATTTCCTCAAATTAAAATTACCTGTGTAGACTGATTGTTAATTATTGAAACAACTAATTTTACTTTTTGATTATATATCAGTAAAATGCACTAAAAAACTACTAGTAACAGATAAAAAATGCAAACTGTAGTCATTATAGCAAAAATGCACAACAATCGCTTCATATTTAATTATTTGAGTAAGAGCCTTCATCAACCGAACACATTTCCACTCTCCGACACAAAGCCCCTCCCAAAAATCGAAACTTTGCCTTTTCTGTACTTGTGAAGTAAACGTCATAGTTTTTAGTGAGGAAACTAAGTTTTATAAGTAGATTTTAAAATATAAATTCCAATTTGTCCTATTTTCTAAGCTTTATGTTTTGTATCCATGGTTACACTTAATCCAAAAATTTTGTACTTCGGGGAAGTGTAGTTCGCAATTGTTTCATGCAACTCAACTGAATTATTATTATTATTATTATTATTAATATTATTATATTTTATATTTTATCTTTTAAATTTTTATTTTAATTTTCACGAAACGTAATGTTTTAGATGAAAATATTAGGTTTACATGTTTATTTTTTAACGAAACCTATCTTTTTGAAATTTATTTATTTATTTATTTATATTTTTTTTAACTTTGGAGTGTTAAAAGTAACGTTAAATGTGACGTGCCAATTAGACGAGTATAAAGAAGTTCATGACAATTTAGTTGAGATATTTTAAACATTAAAAAATTCTCATATTAATTTCACTATCTAGAAACTCCACTTACATAATTCTTAATGTATTGTGTATGTAAGTAAATCGAGGCTACACTTGTTCCAAATAATAGGGGAAATGGAACCAAGAAAACGAGAAATTTTCATTATTATTAATATTATTATTAGGTGAAACTGTGTTAAATTATAAAAAGCTCATGTTTTTAAAAGCGAACTACACTTATTTGTATTTGTAAGAATTTTTAATCAACATTTTAATGATTTTTATAAACTGCATTTATGTATTAGAATATATTTTAACAAAATATATAAAAATCTCTTAATTGGGTTTTATGTCATCCTTACTGAACAATTATGTTGCGATATTTTTCTTTTTACTTTCCGAAAAGTATATGTAAGGAAAGTATTGTAGTCATTATTTGCGAAATGGATTTTTTTTATCTCGCATAGCTCAAAAAAGAATAGTCATAGAATGTTGCAAATTTATATTTAGGATTATCATGATATCTAATATTACATCTCTAACTTTGGTTATGATACGATTTTCCCTTATAGAGATACATACAATTTTGTACACTGTAAAAAAAAAAAAAAAAAACTGTTAAAAGTACAGGAAAAATCTGGCAGCTGGGGTGCCAGTATTTCTCCGCCAAATGTACAGGACAAAACTGAACTTAAAACCTGTTTGATTTACAGGATTCTTGTGTAAAATATATGTCAGTGATACAATTTTACGGTTTTAAACTGTACATTTGACGGAGAAATACTGGCACCCCAGCTGCCAGAATTTTCCTGTATTTTTAACAGTTTTTTTTTTCCAGTGTACGATTTTTCGTAATGTGCGTATGTGTGTATGTGTATGAGTAAACACGATAGAGTCTAAACGCTTTGCTCGAATGTGCTGAAAATTGATACGTATGTTATAGGTCACCGTAGCACGAACCCTATTGATTTTGGTGAATCTATCACTTATAGTTTTTTTACAGGGACACACACACACACACACACAAAAAAAAAAAAAAAAAAAATCTGTTATCATTATAGACAACGGGCTGAAAGTATTTGAAGTGCGATAGCGTCAATCGATTGCGCTGAAAATCGTGGTATAAGTAATTGTTGCATAAACTGTGTAGTGTTTGGTGAATCTAGCACTTATAGTTATTTTTCCTTATAGGGGTACAACAAACAATTCTTTATGATTGTGGCTTATGGAGTCAAATTATTTAAAGGGCTATAACGTCTAAACGTCTCATCCAAATGAGCTGAAAATGTATATATATATTATGGGTCACCGTCACACGAATTCTATAGATTTTGATGAGTCTACCACTTATATATTTTTACAGGGACACAACAATTTTTTTTTATCATTATGACCTATGGGCTCAAATTATTTCAAGGGCAAGAGCGTTAAATTAAACAACGTACTATATACAGAAAAATACTCGAACACTCTACAATAATATTTTCTTTTGTTAATTTAATGATTCATCTTACTTAATTTATAAAACTGTTAATTACCTAATGTTCGGAAAGTCAAGTTGAGTCACTCCAGATTTTTATTATTGAAAATTATATTTGTGTTGTACATAGAAAACTAAAAATTATTTTATTAAAACTTTTTCTAAGAAATAATCTTTTCTTTTAGAATTTTTTTAGAAAAATATTTTAACAAAACCTATCCTATTTATTAAATAGTCAATATTTTAGAAGTTTTATAGGATTTTTTGTACATTATAAAATGCTTTATATACAATCTCAATTTTTTTTATATATAATTTTACATATAAGAAAATAAATATATCTTCTCATATGCATTATTTTTTATATAATACAGAATTGTTTCTAACGATTTTTCTTTAACTTAATTACATGTTAATACTTCACTAAATTATTCCATTATCGACGGTGCGATAATATTTTCAAAAACAGGCTTTCAAAAATTTTTGTTATTTTAAACAATTTTTACAAAATTGTTGAGATAAAATTGTTTATAATCCTTTTTTTTTTTTTTTTTTTTTTTTTTCTTTTATAACAATCACTGTTACACAGATTATTATTTTAAATTAATAAATTCCTAATAATCCAATAATTTTAACTTAACAAGGATCGGTTGCATGATAAAATATGCAACTGCCGATTTTGGAGTGTTGCACTTTTAAGCGATCGCCGTGTATGGAAATTAAGTGTTTTGCAAAAACTTAAGTTTATCAAGTATTAGCTATTTCTTTTACAAAGTTTTTGAAATATATATATAATTAAAGATTTTTTTAACTGAAATATTTTGCTAAAAATAGTTTATAATATCAGTTTTCTCGAGAATCACACTTTTAATTATTATTGTTTAAATTAATATCTTGTTAATAACACCTGATATGATGCAATTCGCAATCAAGGGTTATGAATTATGAAATAGATAATTTTAGATTTTTTGAATAATTTATTTACCTATTTATAGCTATATCTATATCTATACATTTATCTATCTATCTATCTATATATAGATAGATATAGATATATATGCATATTTCTTTTTCAAATCTTTAAAAATATCGTTACAACGGATTAAATCTTTTCTCTGCCTCAATTGTGCTGTTGCAGTGAAAGTTGTTTTACAGGCAAAGTGAAAATAACGAGGCAGTTTATTCACTTTCAGTGGGGTCAACCTTGGCAACGAATTTGGCGACTTAGCGACCAAATTTAATGAAAAATAGTCATTTAGGGTTCCCGAAATTTCGAAGCTATCTGACACACGGTGGCTTAGATCCCGAAATTTCCATTAGCTTCTCGATGAAATTATCGCTAAGCCCCATCGTCAAAAGGAATAAATAGGAGTGAGTTGACTTCTGTGAGAGACTGTGTGAAGTCACTGCAATTGAGAGTTGTTTAGAGATTCTGAATGTTTGTACTTTGGAGACTGGGCTGTAAGTGACTCAATTTTGTTCGGGATTTAGCGAAAATTTCTGCTCTGGAGTATTTGATGTTATTTACTTTACTCCTATGGAACAAGTGACTGTTTTCTTGGACTGTTCCAGAGCTTTCATCGAATAGTGACTTTTGCAGTACGAGTGACAGTTCCTAGAGGTACTGTTATAAGAATATTCGATGAAATAGATTACTATTGGACTGTTTCGAGAATATTCGTTGTAATCACAGTTTTGTTTTGCTGATTC
Source organism: Salticus scenicus (assembly GCA_963930645.1). Classification (NCBI taxonomy): domain Eukaryota; kingdom Metazoa; phylum Arthropoda; class Arachnida; order Araneae; family Salticidae; genus Salticus; species Salticus scenicus. Next base: position 202,950,424 of record OZ005655.1, on the reverse strand, counting down.
GAGAAGTTACGTTGAATAAAGAGCATTCATCGACTAGATCGTGTCTGTTTATTCATAAACTATTTTCACACGCAAAAAAGTTGACAACTTTGTCGTAACAATATATTTTAAGAATAAACTATTCAATTTTTCCACTAGTAAAATTAAAATTAATTATAAAAAAAAGAAAAAGTTCTAGCTTATTTTTTATTTTTAAATCTAACATATAATTTTTTATCTGAAAGATGTAAAAGATAAACTAAATATACATTTCGTACTTTAAACACCAAAATGAATTATAAAAAATTTAAAAAACATCTTTTTGGAAAACATGTTATGATGTTTCATAACTTGTTTTTAACTGTTGAACACTGGATGTATTTTGACACTGAACACAGCTGATATTTTAGCAGAAACATTTGTTGTGTGTTCTGTTTTCTTTAAATTAAAATGGGATTAAGAAAAATTATTCATGCATTTTATTACCTCATTATAAAATTTGTTCGAATTTTAATTTTAGTTAATATTGGTTTGTATTTATGTGAAGTTATAATACCTTATTTTTATGAAGATGATATACAAAATAATAATAATAATATAATATTTTCCGAAATCTTCATGGTCCCAGGCCACAAGCATTTATAGGTTCTCATTTGCGATATAAGATTAGTTTCGTTTTTCCCTCCTCCATCCTTTTAAAACACTAGTATGTTGTGGCCTCCACAAGACTTTCTATTATATTTTCTTATACAAATTCACTTTGTACAAGTAATTTATTAAAGCTATTATTTATTAAAACTATCTACCACGATGAATGCAGACTATTTTCATCTAAGAGAAAAATAATACTAAATATTCAAAGAAAGACAGTTTTATTTTCTATAAATAACATCTTAAAAATGCATTTTCATAATGGTTATCTCACATGTCAAGTTTCGTACAGTTATATGCCATAGAATTTGAGATATAGCCTTCCCATTCTCGGAGAAAATTGCACTATAGCCGCACCATTAACTGACCAATATGCATCCAAATTACATCAGCATAATATCTTAAAATGGCCTTTTTACATATCAAGTTTTTTCATAATACGCAGTAGAACCTGAGATATAGCCTCCCTTTAAATATCTGAAATCACTGTAGGTTACCGCTACTTCTAGAACGATTGGCACCAAAAGTTGATAGGTACTAGTTTTGGTCAAGGTGTATTTACATAGAAATTTTATGCATTTCTGTGCATCAGTTCTTGAAATATAGCCTTACCTTAAATTATGAAAATCGCTGTATAACAGCGCAACTTCTTGAGCGATTGACACCAAAACATGATAGACACTAATTTAGGTCAATATGTACCTCACTTTAAATTTATATGCAATTTTGAGCTGTAGTTCTTGAGATACAGTCGCCACAAAAGTTTTGTCACACACAGACAGAAAGACAGGCAGACATTTTCTAAAATTGGTAAAATCGAAATAAAGACTTCTCAGAACGTGTAAATCCATCGCAAACCGGAAGTCAAAAGTTTTTACAAATCTAGTGCTTTCTTCTATCGAATATATATATAAAATAAATAAATAAATAAAATAAAAAAATCTTTAAAAATGTTCCCTTTAATTTATGATCTAAATCTGTAAGTTAAATAAATAAATAAGTTAAACTGCTTAACTCTAGAATAAAAATCATAAATTTACCACTAAAATATGATAAGTGGCGAAAAAGTACATAACAATGAGATATTAGTTAATATTAATCTATTTTTATGCGAAGTTATATTATTATTATTATTACGAAGATAACATTCAAAAATAATAATAATAATTTCAAAAAGGTTCATAGGGCGAAGGCACTAGAATTGGTATTCATGTGCAATAAGACAAGTCTCTTTTTTCCCCCCTCTATCCTTTTGAAAATTAAATGAAAAAGTCATCTATAACTCAGAGACGCATTGAGAGATACAGATTCAGTATGAAAAGTATCCACTACTAATCTCTCCACTCCACTCTCGTAATGAAATCATACTGTAAGACACAAGGGTAGTAAATTTCATTATAAATTGGTTGCAAATGAAAATTTTAAAAAGTTAAAAATATTCCTTTTTTTTTTTTTTTAACCTTTTAAGTTATAATTTGAATTTATAAGTAAAAGGAAAAAAAAATAATAATAATTAAATAATCAAGCTCAATCGCTATACTTAGAGGTAACTATCATGTAAGTTTAACACTATAATAGGATAAGCAGCCAAATAAGCACATGTAAGTTTTTTTTTTTTTCATCTTACTTTAGAAGAATAGAAAAAGTCAGATACAACTTATTGTTGCATTTGGAGATGCAATTTTAGTTCCACTAATTTGTTCTCATTCATGAAATCGTATTGTATAGTACGGGTGTAGTTAATTTTATTTTAATTTGTTTACGAATGAAAATTTTAAAGAAATAAAAATTATGTCTTTAAAATTTTTCTTTTTAATTTAAACTCTATATTTATACATATAAACAAATAAGTTCAATAGCTTCACTTAAAGTAAAACGTCATAAATTTGCTCATAAAATATAATACGTGGCAAAATAAGTACAAATATATATATATATGTACTGCTAGTTTCCTGATGAGATCGGTACTGGATTTCAGCATTTTTAACTCCATTTTTCCTTCATGCATTCCTTTTTATTTCAATAGTCATTTTGGTTAATTTCTTTCAATTCTTATCTTGTGTTGCATGAATTTACTGGACTAATGGATTCAGACAACTAACTCATAGTTTAGGTTTAAGTGATATACGTCATTTCTCTTCTGCGTAAGTACTTTAACATGTTTTTACTATTCAGTGAAATTTACTTAAATGGTAATTGTGACAATAAATTTATACGTAATACATCTAATTATTAAATTCATTGTTGGTATTTTCATCTTTCTCTCATTTGCTGAGTATTGTAAAGGAATTAAATAATTTAATATATATATATATATATATATATATATATATATATATATATATTAGTTAATATTGTCTTATTTTTTATGGGAAGTTTTAATAACTTAAAAAAATGAAGATGATATTAATAATATTAATCATAATCTGCAAAAATGATCTTAGGGCTACGCCTCAATTATTAATAGGCAACTATTTTCGGTAAGACAAGTTTCGTTTTTTTTTTCTCCACCATCCTTCAATTGAAGAACTGAAAAAGCCGGTTATAACTTAAAGATGTATTGAGAGATGCAGATTCATTATGAAGACATGCATCCATTAATTTATTTTCATGAAGAAAAATGCATTGTACAGTACAATTTTAGTTAATTTCATCGTAATTTAAGTATAGTTGAAATAATAATGAAATGAAATAAAAATTATGTGTTAAAAATTGTAGTCGTAATTCATAAACTAAAAAAAAAAAAAAAAAAAAAAAAAAAAGACTACATATATATATTATATATATATATATATATATATATATATATATCAAATCTAGTTGCTTTATTAGAGCTAAAGTATGACCAATTGCAAAATAAGTAAATAAAAATAAGATTTTAAATAATATTGTTCTAATTTTTATGGAAAATTAAAATACTTTTTATGCAGATAATATTCAAAATAATAATAATAATAACAAAAATAAAAATTTTCACAAATTTTCACAGAACCCTTTTCAGTAAGATGTGTTTAATTTTTTTCTCCTTTCTAAAAAGGAATTGAAAACGCCAGCGATAAGTTAGAGATGTATTGAGAGATGAAGATGTAGTATGAAGAAATGCATCCAATTTGTCTCACAAACGAAATCGCATCGTACAATACGAGTTTAGTTAATTTCATTGTAATTTGATTGCGAAAGAAAATTGAAAAAAAAAATATATATATATATATACATATATACATGCTCATTTTTTTTTTTCTTTTTGAATTATATGCAAAATTTATAAGAAAAAATTAAAACGGCCAAATTTCGTTCTTTTACGTGTGCTAAACTATGATAAGTGGTAAAATAATTATATAAAAATAAGATTTTAGATATTATTTTTCTATATTTTATAGAAAATTATAATTTTTCGTATAGATAATATCCATAAGAATAATCATAAGAATAATATTTTCCAAAAATGTTCATAGACGTAATCGTTTTCCTTAAGACGAATTTAGTTTTTTCGCCCCTCCATCCTTCTAAAGAAAAATTAAAGAACCCAGCTACAAGTCCTAGGTGTATTCTGAGATGCAGCTGCAGTATGAAGAGATGGATCCAGTAATTTTTTTTTCATGAATGAAATCACATTGTACAATATGAATGCAGTTCATCATAATTTGAATACGAATGGAAAGTTAAAAAAAAGAAAAATTACAAGCTAACTATTTTTATTTATAATTTATAAACTAAATTTATATGTTAAAAAGAAAAAAAAATAAAAAACTATCAAATTTAATTGTTTTGCTTGAGCTAAAATATGATCAGTGGCAAAATAAGTACATACAAATGTGATTTTGTATAATAGTTCTATTTTGTATGATTTTTTTTTTATTTTTTTATATGTAGTCTATGATATCCAAAATAATAATAATAATAACAATAGCATTTTCCAAAAATGTTCATTGAAATACCCGTTTTCAATAACATGAGTTCAGTTTTCCTCCCTCTAACTCACTTTAGAAGAAAGGGAAAAGCCAGGTATAACTCAAAGGTGTATTAAGAGATGCCAATTCAGCATGCAGAGATGATTTCATTATATAAAATTGTATTGTACACGACTGTACTAAACTTCATTAGAATTTGAATATACTTTACTTGTTTGAGTTAACTATTCATGTTAGTATTTTCTCATTGAATTATTACAATGAAATAAAATTTTAAATAATGATAATAAAATCCCTTCAAATGATTTGTGGAGAAAAAGTGAAAGGAAGATTTCAATAAGTACGCATTGATTTATCCTAATGTAATTTATAAACGAATTGCTTTCATATAATTAATTAAAAGCATAGAATATTAGAGTAATTAAATTCATTGAAAAAAAAGTGCATTAATTTATTTAATAGGTTGTTAAATTCTTTCTTCTTTATTTTTCTCTCCCCCCCTCCCCCAACACCTTTTTTAATTGCGATTACCTAACTTTCAAAAATTCATTAAATAAAAATTAATAAATAAATAAAACTGACTTTTTTTTTTTTTTTCTGGGGAAAAAAAAAAAAAAAAAAAAAAAAAAAGAAAAAAAAATTACAATATTTTTGCAAGGACATTGTCTTTCAGTATTTATATCATGAAAAATAGAAAGCATTGTTAAAGTCAGGAAAAAATGAAAAATTGCTAAAAAAGAAAGCCTTAAATAATTTCTAATGGAAGTTAGTAGAAAAATGTAAAAAAATGAAAAATGAGTTTTTTTTTTTTTTTTTATGTTTTTTATATTATTTACATAATGGTTCTGCTTAGAATGTTCAAAAACCGAAGTAATCAAATTTATCAGTAATTGATGCAAGAAACAAATAGTTTTTAATCAAAATTCTCTCTCTCTCGAAGGGAACAACAACAACAAAAAAAAAAAAAAGTAGTCTTAAAAAAAGTACTCCTTTGTGGTCGGGACTAACTGTTATTCAACCGAACAGCAGATAGGAGGTTTGGCATTGAGCAACAATATAACCTAGCTATGTACTGCTAAGTTATAGCATTACTAGCAGGCTAAGCCCACTTCGTTGGTCACTATATTTAAATGAATCTTCAAAAGAATTGGATCAGTATTTATTTTTTACATCACATTATAAACAAAAACTGAAATAATTACATTCAAATCGTTCTAAACCTCGTTTCGGGTACCCGCTGCCTACGGCAACTCTTTTTATGCCCGCACTGCATCGGGTTCAGGTTAGAGTCCTGCATCGGGTCGGGTTGTCAGAAATTTTTCTCTTGCGGGTCGGGTTCGGGTCGGGTTGACTGATCTTTTTTTCGTGCGGGTCGGGTTCGGGTCGGGTTGACTGAATTTTATTTCTTGCGGGTCGGGTTCGGGTTCGGGTCTGGGTTGGATTTCAACAAGTCGGGTCGACTTGAGAACACCTTTCAAAATATTTTTTACAATCATAAACATAAATTTATAGGCATGTTTACAACTATGTATCTAATTTAAGCATTCTGCACATACTAGACATGTATCGGTTGGTTGGTTGGAGGATTTAAGCCGATTGACTCCAGATGTGTCCTAGGCCTATAGGGGATTGCCCTCCGTTTGAGTCTTCGTAAGGAGGTCCTAGCCCGTATTTACGCGTGTTTCGGAGGAAACCACGGAAAACTCCGAACGGTTAAGCCGATGAACGCGACTTGGGAGCGAATCCGAAACCTCCCATATACCAGCTTCGAGCGCAGAACCGCTCGGCTGCTGGTGGGCAGACATGTACCGGAGCTCCCTATTCGTATCTGAAAAATAGATCCGTATTTGTATCTGGATCTGTTTTCTTTTCTTCAACGGAACTAATATGTATCTTTTGTAGAAATTGTATGAAAATTAGAAAAGTATTATAAATCTTTCTAGACTGTTGTTAATATATAAATTAAAGAAATAGAAATACAGTAAAACCTCGCATTTGCATTCTGGAAATTGAAAAGATTTCGCAGTTTACAAGATTTTTTTTTTTTTTTTTTTTTTTTTTTTTTAACCTTTCTTCTATATTTAGTAGAAGAAAGTATTAGATTCTATCAACTTTTGGTGTCAACCGCTCGACGGGTGGCACTGCTATACAGCGATTTCTGCAATTTCAGAGGAGGCTATATCTCAGGTTCTGTTGCGTATAATCCAATAAAACTTGATATGTGAGAAGACCAATATGAAATATTATGCTGATTCAATTTGAATGCCTATCAGCCAACAGGTGGCGCTGCTACACAGCGATTTCCGCAATTTAAGGAAAGGCAATATCTCAAGAACTACTGCACATAATTTATATAAATTTGTATGTAGGTGCCATTTAATATATATTAGCGCCTGTCAACTTTTGGTGTAAACCGCTCAACAGATGGCGCTGCTACTTAGCGATTTCTACAACTACAAGGAAAGCTGTATCTCGTGTTCTGTTGTGTTTCATCAAACAAAACTTAATATGTGAGAAGGCGAGATTATTAGACATTATGCTGACTCAGTTTGAATGCTTGTCGGCCAATAGGTGGCGTTGTTATACTGCAAATTTCATCGATAACAGGATGGCTATATCTCATTTTCTATGCCATATAACTGTACAAACCATGATATGTGAGATAACCATTATAAAAATGCATTGTTTAAGAAGTAATTTATAGACGATAAAACTGTCTCTCTTTGGATATTTAGTGTTAGATTTCCCTAAGATGAAAATTATTTGCATTCATCACGTTAAACTTTTTAGTAATAGTTTTAGTAAATTATTCGCACTTAGTGAATTTGACAGAAAAATGTAGAAGAATGTCTTGTGGTGACCACAACATACTAGTTTTTTTTTTTTTATAATTTACCAATAGTGTAACAATGAAAATTATACTTTATTTTATATCATGTTATATCATTTTACGTTGTTTTGCATGATTTTTAGATGAATAAGTAATGTTGATTTATTTTTCGGGTTTCGGGTCGGGTTCGGGTTAGATAAGTCGGGTTTCGGGTCGGGTTCGGGTCGCAAAAAATTCACTGTTGCGGGTTCGGGTCGGTTTTCGGGTTGATGAAAATTTTTTTGTCGGGTTCGGGTCGGGTTTCGGGTTTATGAAATTTTTTTTGTCGGGTTCGGGTCGGGTTTCGGGTTGATTTAAAATTCATCTGTCGGGTTCGGGTCGGGTAAAACCCGACCCGCGCAGGACTCTAGTTCAGGTTTCCACTGCCTGCAGAAATCACTTATCTAAACATTTCAACATGGATATTTATTGACGACAGGTGGATCTGCTATTATTTACGAACTACGATTTTAAAGATAACTGTATCTCAGCATCTATTAAATATTTTAGTTTTTGAACCATGTATTTTATAGCTCACGCTATTTACACTATATTGCAATTTGATTCTGACCAATATAATGAAATAAAATAAAAAGTAGATTTTTCTTTTAATAGGAATTAAATACGTAAAAAACAAATAAATCTCAATCAGTTTAATTCTTTCTACTATATACTACCACTTTTTCCCAACAAATACTATAAATAAATAAATAAATAAATAAAAATTCTTTTAAAGAAATTAAATTAAAAAATGAAAAATAAATGCTGTTATACTACAAAAAATATACATAAACATAGCTGTTATAAATACGTTTTAAAATTTAAAATTTAATATACTTAATTTTTTTCTATTGCATTACCATTTTATTTTCAATAAATATAACAAATTAAAAAAAGAAAAAGATTTCACCTTCAAATCAATGTATTAAATAAAAAATAAATTGCGTAATAGACATTGCTAAGATACGCAGACGATTACAATGGAAAAATAAATTCATGAAAAATGAAACATCAAAACCAATATTTAAAATCGAAAAAAAAAAAAAAAATAATAATAATAATAATAATAATAATAATAATAAATAAAAATTTTGTAATTCGAAATTCGAAAAAATCTCGATAAGGTGCACACCTACAGGGTCCCAGGTACCCATCTGCCAAGTTTTGTAGCTCTTCGATCTGTAGCGTGTGCACCAGAGCGAAGACAGACACAAACACAGACACTTCTCTTTATTTATATAGATAACATCCGGGCAACTTGACGAACGGTACTTTGGCTTACTCCTCTTTCACTCTTACGATTTCCCCCGTCTCTGGCCACCAAATCTCTCCAAGAACAAATTTCTCCAAATAAATTTCTCCAAATAAAATTTGTTTATAGAATTAATCATTGTCTATTTTTTTTTAATTCTGTTTTTACATTCGGGTTCAATCGGTACACGTTTCACAAAAATTTATTTTTTTTTTTAATTTTTAGTATTTCATCTTGCAGTTAAATTATGAGAAAAATGCACTTGTTAATTTTTCGCATCTTTAAGCACAAAATTTAAATTTAAAATTATCAATTTTTATAAATTGTTTTGAATTTTCAGAATGTGAATATATATATATATATACTGTAACTATTTCTGGATGAATCCTATAAAAAACTACTACTACATTTTAAATATAACTAAATAAATGTAAAAGAAAATTCTTTATTTGTAGTCTATCTATTGGTAAAGTTGTTTAATTAACAATTTAAAAGAGTATTTAAAATATTGATCTGAAAACGGTTTCTTGGAAATAGAAAAATGTTCGAGGAAGAATGAGATTTAGAAGGATTAGTTTTATTATTAATATTTCTTATTCTTAAAACTAAGGTTAAAAATAAATAAAAAAATAAATAAAAACTCTTTAAATGTTATTTCTAATAATTTGCAATTCGATATATTTACATTTTATTCGACATATTGTTAATATTAATGAAAATAAATAAATCCAAATGTATTACTTACACATATTTTTCTCTAGCCTCAGCCTGAAATCTATCACGACAGGTGCAGAGCGGCATAGTTTTTATTTATTTTCCAACGACAGGCAACCGTAAGTCTTGAATAACATTACCGTATTAAAGGCGAAACGCGTCTAACAGTGGTAGGATTTACTCATGTCAAATAACAGTCTAACAAGCCAACAAAACAATTAAGGAGAAAGTACACAACAGCGGTTAAGTCAAGTGTCAACAAAACCACAGCTTTTACTAACAAGTTAATCCGTGGGCTGGTCCTGGTGTGTATGCGCTGCTTCTCTGCTGAGCAAATAGTAGTATTGAAGATACGCAAGCGGAGGATCAATCTATCTGAAAAATCCTGAGCATCTTGTTAATCTGTTCTAAGTTCCCGCGATAAAACAGAAGGAGTGGTGAGAAGGGACAGTAGAATTCTTCAACTTCCTGTCCCATAAAGCATTCCAGAGCAATAATACATACCTTAGATTGAAGGAAAACAACTTAAGTTAACAACGCACAACGTGGGCGAGCAATGTCTTCCAGAAAAACTTAGGATCTTTCCGTCAGATAACGCTAAGTACAATGTTTTCGAACTTGAGGGAAAAGCAAAAAAATGTCCACTATCTTTATTTCTTACCTTATTTCTGTACTGTGGGTGGGCGAAATTTTCGGTTTTTGGAAAAACCGAAAGGCGTTTTCCCCTCGCATCTATGGTCACTCACTAGGATGGGAGGAGGAGGAGCTGAATATTTACCTGTGTTCCCAAGTCATTAGGGAGGAGATAACCGCTTCCTGCGTTCCTCTTTTCTTTTGAGTAACCGATCGGGTGGGATTTTCTGCACCCCAACAGCATGTGATCTTGTCCGAACCTGTGCTTCAGATCTAATTACATAGAAATTGGCCTCATGCGTGCTCTTTCCTTAAATGAGATCTCATCACCTGTTCACTAGGGAGGCAGGAGAACATTAACATTTACAATGCCAATAATTAGGGTAAAAAAAAAACCTCACTCTCTCTTTTAGAATTATGGAAGGTCAAATTGTAATTTTACAGTAGGAGAAGCGGCAGGCCTCCTAATAGCTCTGATTAAAAGAAAAACATTGACGAAGGGAGGCATAAAATTACTGAACATAACATAGAATGTCTTTATTTCAGATAAAGTATTTGTTCATGTCCAAATAGCTTTGATGTTCTTTTTATTAGTACATGATTAATTTAGGAAGAAAATATAGATGCTAGCTTTAAGAAAGTGTAAATTTATATTCTTTTGCTGAACCGTTAGATTCTGATTTTTATATCAGGACACATTTTATTAATATTTGAACGACCCCATTGCTTATTTCAGACAGCAAAAAAGCGTTGTCACCCCATTTTTTAATAGACCACCGAGAGAAATATAATAATAAAAGAAAAGCGATGAGTTTAAGTATAACTAGAGAGAAAATAATGGTAATAATTAAAGAACTATTTTGAATTTAAATACATTATATGAAAATATAATAATAATAAAAGAAATAATAGAATTGCACCAGGAGAATAAAAAATAATAATAGAAAAATAAATGCAAGGATAATGACACTGTAAACCTATTGCAATACGTTTATAAGCTTCTTGTTCTAAATAAAATTTTGTTTAAGATAGAAATAATAATGAATAATGATAATAAAAGTTGCGCTTTTCCCGCCCACACTACAGCGGGTACAGGCTCCCACTACCTGCAGAAAGGTCTTTCCCTGGAACTTCAGTTCGGGTATTTACTGAAGACAGGTGGATCTGCTAGTATTTAAGAACTATGATTTAAAGATGACTATATCTCAGCATCTATTAAATATTTTTGTTTTTGAACCACGTATTTTATAGCTCTCGCTCTTTACACTATATTACCGTATGATTCCGACCGATATAATAAATAAAATAAAAAGTAAATTTTTTAAATAGAATTAAATAAATAAAAAACAAATAAATTTTAATTAAACTTAAATTTTAATCAGTTTAATCCTTTCTACTGTAAATCACCATTCCCCCCCCCCCAAATAAACACTACAATAAAAAAAAAAAAAAAAAAAAGAAAACAAAATCTTTCAAAGGAACTAGTTTAGAAAAATGAAAAATACAAAGTTGTCATACTATAAAAACTATATATAAACATAACTGTCATAAATAAGTTTTTAAATTTAAAATTTAGTATATTTAATTTTTTCTACTGCATTACAATTTGATTTTCAATAAATATGATAATAATAATATTATAGCTTTAAAAAATTAAAGAACACGCTTTTATAGAAATGTGAACTAAAAAATACAAAATATCTATCTTAGTACTAAAATGCAGGGTAAGAGAAAATCGTGTGAGTGACACACCATAATATTTACATACATTTAAATCTTTAATTAAAATAATTTAGAATTAAACAAAAACCATTTTTAAAAAACCTCCCCTGACTGGGATCGAACGCTAGACCTTTAGGTTCATAGCGCGGAGCTATACCTCAACGCCACGGTGTTCACGTAGAGAAAGGTAGAGAAAGTCCTTTTTTTACAAAATAAATTTTTTTGTTTGCTCCCAGAGTGGTTACAAACATACAAACATACATACATACATACAGGTGAAGCTAATAAAAGCGTGTTAATAATAAAAGAAAAAAAAAAATTCTTCTTCAAATAAGTGAATTAAATAAATGAAAAATAAATAGCGTAATAGCCATTTTAAGATATGCAGACGATTGAAACGAAAGAATAAAATTTATAAAAATGAAACATAGAAGCGATTATTTAAAATAGGAAAAAAATTAATTTAAAAAATTCAAATCCGAAATCCGAAAAAATCTCGATGAGCTGCACACCTGCGGAGTCTCAGGTACCCATCTGCCAAGTTTTGTAGCTTTGCGATCAGTAGTTTGAGCACCATAGCACAGACAGACAGACACACACACACACACGCACACGCACACGCATACATCTCTTTATTTATATAGATTATTATTTGAAAAGATAAAATAAGGATAATTATTATTATAAATTCTTTACGAGATAAAGAATTACCACAGTGATGTCTCATTTCTTGAAACTGAAATGTTATACAATAAGCAACCTGGCAACAAAATAATCAGGATTTATCGTTTATACGATGAATGATATATTAATTATGAAATTTTCAACATACTGTTGTCCATTTGTAATTTTTAAAACTTCTGAGAAAGAAAATAATGAATTTGCAAGTAACATTATCATAATGTTAATTAGGGTTGAATAAATTATTTTAGACACGAGTGTATAAAATATAGAGAATTTAATAAGTACATAACTTCTCAAAATTGTTTTAGAAAATTACATGTGCATAAAATTTTAGATAATTGCTATTTTCAATGAAAAAAGATTATGTGTATTTAAATAGTAACACTATTTAATTATAAATTGAATACTTCAAAACGTTTACATCTCAAAGAGATACGGTATAGGCAGGGAAACGGATTTACAGGTATCGAAAGTGAAACAGAGGAAGAACCAGTTCTAAACATGATTATTTATTTCAGTCACATGTCACACGAATCAATAAATTATTTTTAACAATGATGTAAAATATTCATGCATAAGTGGCAAGTATGAAATTTCATAAAGTAAAAATCTAATAATAATAATAATAACAATCTCGTGTGTCACTCACGGAATTTTCTCTTATTCAGCCCACTTGAATATTATAAAAATCGATTATACATTAACCCTTTGCCGGCTTTTATTAATTTCACTCTTGTCCATGTTGTCAAATTTAGGGACTAAAACAGTCCCTAAATTAAAGTCCCCTAAAATAGTCCCAAAGTGTTTAGCCAACCATTACAGTGAAAATTTAGCAGTGACTATTGAATAAAACATTCAATAGTCACTACTAAATTTTCACTGTAATGGTTGGCTAATCACTTTGAAGATTATTTGCCCATTATATATCTGTACTATTTAAGTCCATATTCTTGATTTTTCAGGAGACGAAAAATAAAGTTAAACTAACAAAAAACTAATCAGAAGAATCGGTTAGGAAAAAGGGATTAGGTTGATTTATACCCTTTATACCATTCAGTGATTGTCAATCTTCATTTAATAAAGGGAAAAAATTGAATTAAATATTTTATACTAAAGATTAATGCTAAATTTCTAATTTTAATCTTTTTTTACCAATAGATTTTCTCAAAGACTAAATGATATGGATTTAAATCCTTTATACCAATCGATAGAGAATTTTTCTCTGAATCTGACTATGTACTTAACTCAAAATCGACATTTTTGGACTTAAATCCTTTATACTTATCAGTACAGATATATCACATATTACTCCTCAAAATTATTGGTGATAGTTGAATAAAAGAATCCCTAAATTTGGCATCATTGTTTAGAGCATTTTAGAGCGTTAGGGTCGGCAAAGGGTTAATAAGAGGTAAGATAACAAAACATTATAACAGACATACATAAAAACAGTTAAAAAAATTTTAAGAACAGTTTTGTTATATATATATATATTTGTGTGAAAAGAAGGTGAGTATTCCCTTAAACTCCCGATTGAGTATAGTATATACATTTATAAAAATTTAAAGAAGTCATTAAATTTCGAAGTTTAATTCAAATTGTTCAGTCAAATTTTAAACATACCACTCTTTGAAACTGACCAAACTTGGTAAAATTTTTCAAGTGGATCAAATGGTCTTTAAAATATTCGGTTTTAAATTCCTGTAATTATTTGTTTTTCAATTAAGGTTACAATAAGCATATACATAGATAAACCACTAAAAAATATTTTCTTATTCGGGGGGACTCTAAAACGCGTAGTTATAGCAAAAAATCAGCGTTGAAATTTAGACTCCAAACTAGGAGTTTGTTTATCACATGGAGAAAAAAATTATCGGTGCGCAGTAGTTTTACTGTAGTTGGTAAAATTTATCAAATGACTTTCAATTACATTCAGCAAACAAGAATTTCTTCTCTAAATTTTGTATAGATTAGTGTCTATAAAATATACACGCATCACATAATATACTTCATAGCATACTTTAATTTAGCGCAGTATCAAAACTACAAAATAACTCGGAAAACAATTTCAAAATATAATTATAATATATCTTAATTCTTTTGTGTGGCCGTGTAAACGAATGGCAAATGATTTTCATACCATATCCTATATAACATATCATTTTATACATAAAAAAAATATATGTTCATTTTATTTTGTTTAGAGCAGTCCAAAAGTGTTACTATTTGTTTTTGGAATATGCTTGTGACCTGCACACAGACCAACGAAACCACCTTTTTTTGATTCAGGGACCTCAAAACGTGTAAATATAGCAAAAATTCAATTTCGAAAATTTAACCGAAAAACAATACTTTCTCTACCATTATATGGGTAACAAAAAGTTTAACCCTTTCAGCGTTAGCCGTTTTTCGGCATATCTGTTTAATGATTCATAAAATTAATACTATGCACAGTATAAATATGAAAATTGAATACAATACTCTATACATGTTTATTAATCTTATTTTTTCGAAAAAAGTAACATATATTTCAAAATTTAGCCATACCAGCCTTTTGTTTTGACTATGCTTGACGGAAAAAGACGGGCTTAACGCTTATAGGGTTTTAAAGAAAAAAAATATATAAATAGAGTAGTTTGTCATAGATGTTTGGTCACAATGAATTCGCTACACGAAACACTGTGAAAGTATTGACAAGATAAAATGATGCCAACAATTAGATTATTGATTTATAAATTTTGCTACCCTAGTTTGCGATAAATGGCCTGGCATTTAGGGTTTTAGATGCTTTGTTAAATATGCAATAAATAAATAAATAAATAAATAAAATAAAATAAATAAATAAATAAAAATATCGACGAATTACGCAGAAACTTTGGGCGTGTAAAGAATGTATTATACCTCATATATTCTAGTAAAAGTTTTTTTTTCCGAAGGTAGAAAGGATACCAATAAAAAATAAAGTAATAAATAGAATGTTTGTGATTATCCTGTAAAAAGTAAAGCTTGAAAAACTTTTTATTATTAGTATGTCATTATGGCGCAACTTTTAATTATTTGTATTCATTTGTATCTGGACTGCATCCATAATCATGGAGATTTCTTAAAAATAAATAAATGAATAAAGAAATGACATTTTTCGCATTAGAACTTACACGGTAATTAACTGTTTGTTGGAAACTCATCATGCTGCGTTAAACACAACATACTGCAATCAAAATATAACAATATTAAATAATAATTTTTAACTGCGCATTCACAAACGTTAAAACATTTATTTTTCGTAATTTATTAGCCAAATGTATTTAAAAAATAAAGAAAGAAAGAAAGAAGAAAGAAAAAGCAAATATCGTGAAAGTTCAAAAAGTTATCGTCGATAGAAGGAAATACATTTCTGTTTCTCTAAAATGAAAAAAAAAAAAAGAAGAAGAAGAAGGAGGAGGAGGAAAAAAGAAAGAAAGAAAAGGGATTGGGAGTTTTATTCATATTTATGTACTGTTTACAATAAACGTATACTATAACATCATTGACTAAATTAAGATAAAAGTTGGCAAAACCCCTTAAATTTTTGAATTTTTTAGAGGAACTGACATTTAGTTAGTTCACTCTAGCGGTGACAAATTTAGAACTTTCAAGACATGTTTTGGGGGTTTTCATATAGTTAGTTTAATACACTTAACTAATAAATTATCCAAAAAAGAAAAAAAAAATGTTTCGTCAACGTTTGCAAATGCGCAGTTAAAAGTTACGTAAGTAAAAACGCTTATGTTTCATCAGATGTTTACTTTTTATATTCTGATTTCAATTGGTTTCAATATGTTGTGTGTCAAACAATGACTTTGCGTTTAGTTGAATACCCTACGTATAATAATAGTAACTTTCAATTTTTAAGAATTTTTTAAAGAACTTTTATTTCTCCATGAATATATATGAAATTTATATACAAATGATTATCGACAATTTTAAGAAAACTCATAAACGTATACTACAGCTACACCGCATTGCACTTTGAAGCATTAATTTTTACTGGGTGAGTTTTCAGGACAAAATTTTCACTAAAAAATATAAAGTATAATACGTTTGTTACACGCTCAAAGTTTCTGGATAATTATACAATTATTTTTTGAGATATTTGACAAAACGTCTAAAATTGAAAGCATATGTATATCGAATAGCTTAAAGTAAATAAATAAAGTAAGAAAGAAAGAATTTCCATCAATTACAGAGAGAGACAGATAATTCAAATTTAAGTGAAAAGTTAGAAAAACTGTATAAAATTATATAAGAAGCATTCAGATGCTGATAAAAAAATTGTGCTAATAACCGATGGGGTGTTAATGAATTTAAGTAAATAATAAAAATAAATAAATAATAGTAATTTCCTATTGACCATGTGCTGAAAATGACCGAAAAAAAAAAAAAAGATTAAGTAAATCTTAAACTAATTTGCTAATCCCATTATCATCAGAATATTTTAGCATTAATTTTTGGAAATTAAATTTCACATTATATGGAAAAGACATCAATGAACTTGAGTTTCATATGGATAAATTCTACAAGTTACACACCTAAATTAATTGGCGCTTGTTAAACATAACTTATAAATAAGAATCAAATAAAGTCAATTTAATAAATTACCTATGTATTAAATTGTATGACGATTCCTTTATCGGCTTTATTGCTTTCGATTTTCTAATACAACTTTTGGATAAATTGAACAACACTGAATAAATTTCGAAAAACAGAGCAATAATTGTAGAGTAAAATTAACTTAACAATACTACGAAAAATTTAACTTATCACAAAAGTTTTTATCAGGTAGACTATTCTTATTCTTATTCTTATTCTTATTCTTATTATTATTTTCAACTTCATAATGATATAGTTGCTATTGTATATGAAATTTTGTCCTATCCGACTATAATAAAATTTATGAAAAAAAAAAAAAAAAAAAATCGGATTGCATTACCACCTGTTAAGGTATTCGAAAAGTTTATAGGAACTAATATATGTCAAGGTGCAAGTACAACTACATGTGAATTAATATAAAATTCTATGCTTTCTTTTTTGAGCAAAAGCTGCCACAGAATTTTTGTCTCTTTCACACACACCTGATAAAAATACATTTTCTAAAAAGGGTTAAATCGTGTTCTGTACCTCTTTCTCAAAACGTGTAAATCCATCGAAAAACAGAAGCAGAAAATTTTACGAATTCAATATTTCCTTCCATTGAAAATAGAAAAAGTAATAAAAGGGAATTGTCAGAAGTTTAACAAATGTCATCAGTGTTAAACTTTCATACAATTGCATAAAAATCTGGAAAAAAAAAAAAAAAAAAAAAAAAGCAATAAAAAGCAAATGAAAGAATTGTAAATTATGGTAATTTGGTAAGGCGCAGATTTTTTTTTAATAAAGAAAAAAACATTACCATTGGTTTCAATTAAAAATATTTATTTAGAAATACTCAACTTAGGCCCATTTTATCGTGGACACATATTGTTGAAGATTTTTAAATTGATTAATACTGTTGTGTGTTGAAGATTTTTAAATTGATTAATACTATTCGAAAATTTCAAAGTACAATATATATAGAGGTAGTACTCAAAGAAAATCTGTCTTACTTTTTCTTAGTCACGTGTATGGTAGAAAATTATCGTTTTTGAATCGAATTTTCGGAACTGAGTTTTAAATATAATTATGCATTCTTATGTCCTCTTTAAATCAGGTTTTTTGCGATTAGTGTAGTGCATGTATGTGTGTTTGTTATCAGCATAACTCAAGAACAAATATTAGCTGGAAATCCAAACTTAGAACTCTAAATTTTAATCATGTAGGGAACTTTTGAAACTTGAAATATTTCATTGGAATCGGCTAATTGTTCGCGTATTTGCAAATTCGAAAGTATCCAAATACGTTATTGCTAAATTATCTAATTTTATGTCTAAAATCTCGAATTCTAAACACTACATACGAAAGGGGGAAAGAGAAAAAAAAGTAGTAGAAGAGTCAAATGTTAGATAATATGTGCAACTCACAGCAAAACGCTGTAATTTATTGAAAATCTAAGATTTAGATTGCCATGAGCACTACAAAAAAATTTAGAAACATTTCTCTTATATATTAGTGAAGTTCTTCGTTTTATAAACGTTCCTGTATTCAGGAATTTAGTGCTATTTTTACTGATTATAGATAGAGAAAGACTGGCATAGATATTTAGTACTGTTTTAACAGATATATAGTCTATGAACATTATTGGTAAATATTGGGCAATTATTGACCCCAAATTTCACAAAAACATTCCAGAATTTTTTTGGAGCATATGGAAGAGAGTAGTACATGAATTTAGAGAATATATATATATATATATATATATATATATATTGTTTTTATTAAAATAAAAGGTGTTTGACATAACCTTCTAAAAAGTTCTTAAGAAAAGATTCATGTCGTAAGAATTTTAGTTCGGTGAAGATAGGGCTTTGCTGGTAACTTTTAAACAGACATTTTTGGTGATTAAATTTGTGGTGACATTTTGGAATTTTTTTACTCCCCATTTCACTATCTGAGAAAATTTATGACGTTACCTTAGCGCAAAAATCCAAGTATTCACCGGCAACGGAAGTTATTGAAATTCTGAACTGTCTTCCCACGAATCTACCCAAAGAGTGTTCTTTTCACGAGTTCTCATTGATAACGAAAGACCCTTCAAGATCTTGGCGATAGCGAGGATGTGTACTTCATCAAACACTGGGAAATGTCTTCGAGATCTTGCTCTTAAGAAATACCTTGTCAACAATATTACGATGTTATTTCACAAACTGCCTTCTTCTGCTGTGAATCATGCTTTTAGTTTACAACCCAGATACCGCAGTTTTTCTCCCTGAAGAAATGTTTTAACAACTAACACAACATATCATTTATTTTAAAATATCGATAAAGTGGATCTGCGATTATCGATAAAAGTAAATTCGCGAATGTCAATAAAAGTCGATTCGCGTTCTGATTTTTATTTATTTATTTATTTATTTTTTAATTAGGATATTTAATTTTTGAGAGAAATTGAGGGAGTAATTGAAAGAAAGATAAAATTATGGATAATAATCTTCTTTTTATTTTCGCATACCCATAAATGATGGAGAAGTGTTGTTTTAGAATCAAATTTTCGAAATTAATTTTTTTGCTATATTTACACGTTTTCCTGTACATTGATTACAAAATAATTAGATTTTAATGGTTGGTCTGTGAGTGTGCTTGTGTGTATGTGTGTCTATCTCTTTCTTTCTTTCGCTCTCTTTGTGCGTTTGTGTGCGTGTACTGTGTAAATATATTATCAGTATAATTGAAAATCAAATATTCGTAGGAAGCTCCAATTCGGTATTCTAAATCTGTATCATATAGTGATACCCTACTTGTAACTTTTCACTGATATCAGACAAGTGGTTCGTGAACAGATATCTGAAAAAGTATTTAAATACATTAGGTCTATGGGCGAAGCAATGTTATTGCTATAATTAGAAGTTTTGATGTCCCCTTAATTCGAAAATACGGTTTCCTTCAGTTAGCCTTTGTGTGAGTCTGTTATCCGCATAACTTAAGAACACATATTAGCAAGAATTCCAATCTCAATTTTCTAAATCTGTATCATGTAAGGATGTTGCTTGGTACTTTTATTGAGACTGAACGCATGGTTTGTATACAGAGATGTACAAAGGTATTCAAATATATAATGTCTATGAGCGAAATTTCTCATAATTACAGTTTAGCATCTCTTCACTGCACAAACGAATGGAAATAGATATGTTTTTATTTTCTCTTACCCATATTAAATGGTTGAGAAAATATTGAATTTGTGTCAAATTTTCGAAAGTGAGTTTTTGTTATATTTTCCCACTTTGAGGTCCTCTGAATCCTAAAACCTATTTTTAGAGATTGGTCTGTGTGTGTGTGTGTGTGTGTGTGTTTGCGTGTGTGATTTTATCAGCGTATCGCAAGAACAAATAATAGCAGGAATTCTAAATCTGTATTTTAAAGTGATGCTGCACTAAACTTTTCGTTGAGATCAAGCAAATAGTTCATGCACAGGGCCATCCAAGAGAATTGAAATACGTGTCTATGGGTGAAATTTTTGGTAAGTTTAGTCGTTTAGTGTAACATATATAGAATGCTCTAAACAAAATGGATGGAACATGTTCTTTTATATCCATAAAAGCATGTTTTGTGTAGATTGTTGTATGGAAACCATTCATCATTCGTTTACAGGCTGCCTAAAATATTTGGGTATATTGAGGCTATACTTGGAAAATGCTGGAAGTGTATTTCAGGTTGTGCTATGTGTTTTTCATACAGGACTAAATTTAAGTACACAATGTGATGTGCATATAGTTTATACACATGATACAGGGCTACTCAAAAGTAAACTAACCGTTCCTTTCATTTGATTGTAATTAATGGAAGAGCTTTACTATAGTTTACTATGACGACGAACACTGCTCAGAAAGAAAATTAATTTCTGATACCAATACTGTAAACAATGTTTTCTTTTTTTTTAAAGTTCGATTTTGAGCTCTGGTTTTTGTTTAATAATGCCTTTTGAGGTCTCCTGGATACGAAAGTGAAATCTTTAGCGTTTGATCTGTATGTATGTCTTTCGTTAGAATAACATATAACTGCAAGAAATTCAAATTTAGTATTTTGGAGATAGTATGAGACACTTGAAAAGTTTGGTCAGTTCAAGGTGTATTGCTTGTGAAAATTATCTGAATAATTTGGAATGAACTTTTAAATTTAATAACAGCCGTGAATTTTTCTTTTCTTTCTTTCGTTTTTTTTTTTTTTTTTTTTTCTTTTTTTAATTATGAATTTAGATACTACAATTGAACCCGGTCCAATAGAATTATATGTCAAATAGCACTCTCCCCAAACCTTTTTTAGATTATTTTATTAGTAGATTGGACTTTATTACCTTCTCATATTGATTTTACGCTTGAATCTGCAACTTATCTTTATAGTTTTGAAATGCAGGGTAAGAGAAAGTTGTGTGAGTGACACACCATATCATTTTTTCATGCATAAAACCACCTTTCATTTGGAATATGGTATGACAAGTAATTATCATTCATTCATAGGAACACACTCGACACAAAAGAATTTTGGTGTATTTGTGTTATATTATATTTACGAATTGCTCGAAGTGCTATTTCTAGTTATATTATAATTTTTATTTTTTTACTAAAATTTACATTGTGTAATACGTACGTAACTCATGACTAATATACGGGACTAACCAAAGTTAGTTGAATAATTTTCAAAGAGTGGTGTAAACAAAAAATCTCTAAATTAATTGAAATAAATCTGAAATTTAGTAAGAGAATAAAGTGTTTTATAAACACCCCTACAATTCTCATATGTGAATTGCAGGTGGTGGGAAAGATACTCAAAAAGATATGTATTGCAAGTGAAACTGTTTTTAAAACTGCAAGAGCGAGAAAAATTAGAAGAACAACATGTTTTCTCGTTTTATATTCTTTTGCGCATACTGCTTTAACAAATGGACATATGAACATAAAATTTAGATGGCATTTTCATTATCGAATTATAATCGAGTTTTATATAACTTCAAGAAAAGTAGTGATGTGCAAACTGATATGAATCCCATTTATCTAAGAAAAAATGGATAAATAAAAAATAAATAAAATAAAATAAATAAATAAAATCTATATGAGGAAGAGTGTTAAAGATATATTATAGATAGGAGAAGATACACTTGTCTTCATAGGTTAAATTAATATCGAGTTTTTCTTACTGCATTCATTTTTGTTTCCTTCTTTTTCCATCTTTTCCAATTAATAAATAAATAATAATAATCTCCAATTAATAAATAAATAATAAAGGGTGAATACAGGAAGAAATTTCCGCTTTTAAATTAACACTTAAATTCATGTATATCTTTGTGTGTTTCTAATGCATCCTTAACACTATTTCTGATTTAGTTTTCTTTTCAAAAATTGCTTCATTTTTTCATTTTTTCGAAGATTACTTTTCAGCAAAAAATGAATTAACCCGTTAACACCCGAATTAATTTTCCAAAATATTATTAGCTGATTATTTCACTTCTAAATTAATATAGACAACTGACAGTAAAATATATTAACTTAAACAATTCTTCTGATAGTTTTAAATTTAAAGCCTATATCCTCATTTATTGACGTTTAGTGTTCCAGCGAGAAAACTTCGAGATAGAAAACTTTGAGATAACAGATTAATATTACCTATTATATGTTGACAAAGATCTCGATAGTAAAGTATTATAATATACATTATTATTCAACTTGATTTAAGTTAGTATACCTGCGCAAAAAGCAAATATATGTGAGAAGAATGAAAAATCATAAAATGACTGTCCAAATTATGAAATAATAATTAATAGTAGGCACATAAAACTTTCAGAGATCATTTAGAGTGACACTATAAACTGTCACTAGAAAGCAGAAATCATTCCGAGAAACCACAAAAAATATATATGCTATTTCATTAGCTGTCTTCAAATGAGGATACTGGGCACTAACGGGTTAATATCAGTTTAAAAATTATTGCTTATGTTAAAATTGTATAAAATTAGATTAATAATTCGATAACAAACAAACAATCCAAATTTTATGTTCACTTGTTGATATGCTTAAAAGTTATGCGCAAAAGAGGAAAACGGAAAACCAAGTTGTTCCTTTAATTTTTCTCAGAAGTGTATTTTAATTTTTTTTTTCTTTGTTTATATACAGTTTTTCATATCTCACACCTTAAACTGAAATAATATATTGGTTAATTTTAATGATTTTTTTTCCTTTCCAAAAATAGGTATTGAAGCATTCTTATTTAATTATTATCACAAATATAATAAATTGTTTTATAAAAAATGAGAGCATTAATATTCTTATTAGTAAGACATGACTATTTCTTTCAAACTGGCATTTTGCGACGTTTACCAATTTATAGTGTTTTACTTCGAAAATGCCTGCCAATATCCAATTTTAACATTTAGTTTCTTACTATATCCTAAAATATTTTATAAAATCCCTAAAAGCTTATATATATATATATATATATATATATATATCTATTTTTTTTTTTTTTTTTTCACATCCCATCGGTAAGGATCGAACTCACAAATTTCGACTTCGTAGTTGTACTCAGAAAACAGAGCCAACGGGTCTTGGCTGAATATTTCCTTATTATATTTAGACTAGTGCTTTCAGATATGTAATTTTTTTTTTTCACTTTCCATCGGTGAGGATCTACAGTCGGCTGCAAAATTATTCGAGCACTAGCCAATAATTCCTATATTTAAAAAGTACACTTAAGACTGTTTTTCTAAGTAAATCCTTGTCGAATCATGTTCTTAGACTGATTAAGAACATGACTCGACAAGGATTTATTTGACAAAGCTGTATTAAGTGTACTTTTTTTTGGCAAGGATTATTGCTAGTGCTCGAATAATTTTGCAGCCGACTGTAACTCACAACCTTCGGGTTCGTAGTTGTGCACTCTGACCACAGAGCTAACGGGGCTCGGCTGAATATTTAGACTAGTGTTTTCAGATTTTATTTATTTATTTATTTTTGAAAGGGTGTTAAAATACAAATATAAGCAGTCCTGCCGTACTAAATTAAATTCTGTCATAGACAGAATTTTATCCATAGTTTTAATGCTCGTGAAGCCAGCATACATCGAGATACTCACCACTGCAGTACAGATTATTATTATTTTTTAAATAGTAAATTTAATAACAGCTATAAATACGTAAACAGATAATATATTTGGCAGTGGCCTTCATACCCCAATCAACAGTACTGAGTGGCTCTTTATAGCCCAATTAGCTGTATGAGTGGCCTTTGCAGCCCTAAAATATCGTGTGCTTAATACATATAGAAGTGTAAAGTAAGAGAAACTAATGTGAGTGAATACCAGATTATTTATATTAAAGCAACACTAAAATGATATAAATGGCTTAGATAAAGATTATATAATTCTCTTTTTCATAGTTTTGTTTTAATTTTACTGTAAATTATTTTGAATTCAAGCATAAGCTAGGGATGTTATGTTTTAATAGCTCACAAGTTAAATTTATTTATAATTTTTAATTTAGTAGAAGAGAATTATAAATATTTAAGTTCGGTATGTGAACTGAAAACCTATTCTTATTTGAAAAGCAGATTTTTAAAGTCTATTTCTCATTTGAAGAAATAGATTTGAAAATAGGAATTATTATTATTATTATTATTATTTTGAAATTAAAAGAGGATGAATTTTAACTTCATTATGGTCAAAATAATTATTTTCAGTAATGATGTATATATATATATACAGTCGGTAACAAAAGTATCCGAACACTAGCAAAAATTCCTATATAAAAAAAGTAGAGTTAATACTGTTTTGTTAAATAAGTCCTTGTGGAATCATGTTTTTAGTCAGTCTAAGAACACGATTCGACAAGTATTAACTCTACTTTTTTTATATAAGAATTTTTGCTAGTGTTCGGACACTTTTGTTACCGACTGTATATATTCATCATTACTGAAAATAATTGTTAAAAACTTTTAAAAACATGCTTTTATTCCAACATGTGCTAAAATTTTCAATTCAAGTTGGAAGCTTATAGCCCCCTAGCCTTCCCCTATGTCCGTACTGCTTGAACATGTATTGTTATCCGAATTAAATATGCATACAGAATTTAAGTTCAATAAGGTTATAAGAAATGGGTTAAAAATCAAATTGAAATATAACTGGAATTTTTTATTGGAGTTCAGGGCGCAAGGTTTCTAGAGTCCACTCTTTAAGTTCGTTACTGCTTGAGCGTGTATCGTCTTTATCTTTAGAGTTACACCTGTATACGAAATTTCAACTCAGTTGGATGAGAGGAAGTGGGTTAAAATTCGAAATAAAATTTTAACTGGCGTTTAATGCCCCAGACCCACTTCCCTAAATCCGTTGCTGCTTGAACATGTATTGTCAACGTAGTTATACATACATGCACAATTTTAGCACATTCGGATGATAGGAAATAAGTTATAATTCTCTTGCGAGATTTCAGCCTGACATACGATAAACGAAAATAAATAACTGCGTATAAAACATTGGCATTTGTGCACGAAGTAAATGTAAAATTAAATGCTTGATAAAGCTTGAATTATGATAGTTATATACATATTTATTTATTATTTAATCATTTTCCGCGTACAGTCGGTAACAGAGGTGTCCGATAAGGATTTATTTAACAAAACTGTATGAAGTGTATTTTTTTTTTTATATAGGAATTTTTGCTAGTGTTCGGACACTTTTGTTAGCGGTTGTACTTAAAACCATATGAAATGTGTATAATTTTTCATCTATTTAAAAATTTTTCTATAGAATACTAGTGAAACGGTTTTTTGTTTTGGTTTTTTCTTCGCAATTCATGTTTTGAAACATCAACGATAACAGACTAAAAGGTGTGTATTCAAAATCCATATTAGTATTTCTGTTTAAGTTGGAAGAGTCTTAGTTTTTTTCTTTGTCTGATGAGTAATTTAAGTACTTGAGTAATTATTACTTCGTCACTGGCTGGGAAGGGTTGATGTGGTAAGATACTTCAAAAAACTAATTGCAAATTTTAACTGATCGTCCATGATCAATGTTTGTTTGACGTTTCTGTGAACAACCTATTAAGCAATCACTTTATTTCGAGAGCGTAATAAAAAATATAATACGCGTATTCTATCATTAAAATGTTACTTTGTTATGTAATTAAATTATTAGTAAAATGTGTGTAGTTAAATTAAAATTTTCTGATGTATAACATCTTCACCTAACATACAAACAGTCAGTGCGTTATTTAATTATTTTAACGTACAGTCGGTAACAAAAGTATCCTAACACTAGCAAAAATTCCTATATAAAAAAAGTAGAGTTAATACTGTTTTGTTAAATAAATCCTTGTCGAATCCTGTTCTTAGTCAGTCTAAGAACAGGATTCGACAAGGATTTATTTAGCAAAACAATATTAACTCTATTTTTTTTATATAGGAGTTTTTGCTTGTGTTCGGATACTTTTGTTACCGACTGTATATGTTAAAGTTCACATTTTGTATATCAATATATTAAAAAACTTCTGAATAATAATATTAATAAAATTAACTGATTTCTTTTTTAATTAAAGAAGAAAAAAGTTTTATACTTCAAAAAACGAAAATTTTAAAAGACTGATTTAAACGAAAACGACTACGTTTAGAAGCTTAAAGACTAAGCTTCTAAAGACGTACATGCTTTCGAAATAGTTTATTATTTACTCTTTGCTGTCTTTACCATAGCTATTTATTATATATTGTTATCTTGTTATAGATTTCAATAGATTATTTTGTTCTTATTATGTGACTTAGGTAATTTAAAGCTTATGGAAAATATATACAGTCGGTAACAAAAGTGCCCGAACACTAGCAAAAATTCCTATGTAAAAAAAGTACACTTTTGTACTTTATACATACTGTTACATACATACCCCTTATACATACTGTTTTGTTAAATAAATCCTTATCGAAACATGTTCTTACACTGACTAAGAACAGGATTCGACAAGGATTTATTTAACAAAACCGTATGAAGTGTACTTTTTTATATACCTTTATTTGAAAAAATTAAATGTATAGTAATATCTAGATGCGTGTTATTAAAAAAATAATTACGTTCACCTTCTTACTTTATCTCTTAAAAGAGAAAGAGAGAAAAAGAGAGACAAGTGACATTCTCTAAACAAAAAGATAGAATATTCACTGAATTTTACTCAGAAAAAAGGTAACACCAAACAAAAGAGACGCACATCACATATATGCTTTCGAAAACTTTTATTTTTTATCCTTTGCTGTCTTCGTCATAGAGCTTTGTCATGTATTATTATCTTATTATAGGTTTGAATAGCTTATTATGCTCTTATTATGTCACTTAATGTCACTTAAGTAAACTGATGTTTATAAAAATAAAGTATATACCTTTGTATTATCTTTATTTGAAAAATGAAAACGCATATAAATATATAAATCTGTTTCATTATAAAAAGCACCACTTCCCATAAAGAGAGAGAAAAAAAGTCAGTCGACCTCTAAACAGAAGCATCCTAGATTCTTTTCTGGATTTTACTCAGAAAAATGATACCTTCAAAGGAGGAAGGCACATATATGTATGTTTCCAAAAGCTTTTCATTATTTACTGTCCGCAGTCTTTTTCAGGATGGAATCTGGACAACAAAAGGAACGATATTTTTGAATCGTTTTCCCCATCCGAGAACTCAACCGTAATTCGCGTGTCTTCAATAGCAACAAAATGTCAAATACACAATAAGAATCCGTTCGTGATCCTTGTTGCCCCATGTGACACGCGCCTCTCTCTCCATTCGAACAGCTGGATCCCCGACCGTCTACACATCTTTAAGCAAGTACATTAAACCATAGAGCCGACTAAAGAACCAATTGTTGTACCGTACCTTTAGTTACAAAAACCACCAAGGTAATCCCCTCTCTCCATGTTGGTTCATTTATAGCTTAAATGATGAGTGGACGAATGTGATCATCATTAAAATAAAGGCAACTAACTGCATTATGTATGATAGTGAAGAAATATTTGATGATTTACATATGTAGATCTGTTTCAGTATATGAGATAGAAAAATAGTAAAATTTTTTGGTCTATGAAGTTTTTTTTTTTTTTAGGAAGCACTTTTTTGTAGTGAATTTGATGAAAGTTGATGAATAACCGAACATTGCAAAGCAAAAGACAATTATAGTCAGGGGTAGAAATAAAGAAAATGAAATCACTAGTCTGCAGGACCAGAAATTTTTAGATTTTATTAATTGCATATTTTCCCAGGTCCGTCCACACATTCTATTAGATTTTTAAAAAATACATACAAATTTGTACGGCAAAATAAATTTATGTGATAAATATGATAATTAAGCATATTTGTAATTAATTTTAAAATATAAATGGAGTCTTATAAAAATAAAAAAATGTCCGTTAAATAAAAAAAATATTTGTTTTAATAAGTGGGTTAAGTGTCACATATTTGCAGTATGTAAAGTGCAATTTATTAAGAATTTAAACTGAAAAAAAAAAAAAAAAAAAAAAAAAAAGGTTATTAAAATGAAATTAAATGAGAAATTACAAAGAATAAGTAGTATTGATAATTGAAATGAAGTATATTTTCTAATGTTGAAACATACTATATTTTGTGAAAGATTCACAGGTAAATTTTGAAAATAATAATAATAATGATAAATAAAATAAACTGAAAAGACTAATTGGTTTGGTGGACCATTGCAATTTATATATTGTTGGTCCGGTGAATGATTTTGTGGTACCAGACCAGTAAGCCACTGTTGATTTCGAATCCTGATAATAGTGAAATAAACGACTGTAAAATGATCAGCCATATAAGAAATTATTTATATTCACTTTATTTTTTGTTACCAAGCATTTAATGAAAATTAAATGCCTAAAACTACGACTAACAAATTCAGTATTTTTGTTCGATTGAACCATAATAAATATCTTAAACATAAATATTGAAAACAAACAACACAATTAATAATACATCTCCAATAATATCTCGTAATGAATCCAAATACTTTTGTGTGGTCCTGTAAGTAAATCATTAATATAAATTACTTTACTTTCGAAATTCATCATCGTTTACTGCCTCTAAATTATATAGAATTATTTCGTGTACTTAGTTCTGCATAAATATGTTGGAATTTGCCTCTAAGAAATACGTCTTTAAAACGTAATATATTAGATTTATTTTCTAAGTCCTTGTAGAAAAACCAGATTCTCTTATGTATGAATTTTAATAGGAAGAATCCTGTATAATATCTAAAAAACATGACTAACATGTGTAATTTTTATGAAAATCTACGATATTTATGATTGTGAAAACGTGGATAGACCGACAATCGATACAGTATCGAAAGATGAACCTAAGTTACGACTTAGGTTAATAATCGCTCGGTATCTGTTGTATAACAATAACAATTCGATTCAACTGTATAGTCTGTGAAACAAAAGTAACAGCAATAATAATACCGCTCATGTGGTGTAGGAGTTAGCATCCCTGATTTTTGCAGTATGTCCCTGTTAGGGATATGGATGACCGCACATTGGGTGCTCCTTTTTAAAATGTAATCAATTTGGCAATCCCTCAGACAATGCTTAGTCGCAAGTGCCGCGTCAATGAAAAATAAATAAATAAATAAATAAATAAAATAAAATAAATAATAATAATTACAATTAACATCAAAATTCAACAAAACGCTGAAAATAACATACACTCAAAATAACTACTGTATAAATAAACTAAAATTTAAAAATACCGTGCACTTATTATTGAGTATATTGACATGTTCCACTAGTATGACGTGCACAGTGTGATATATACACAATTTTTAGAAGATTGCCGAAGATTTTTCGAAGAAAACTGCCAATAATTAAGCGAAAACATTCTTTTATTATTGAAGATGATTAGTGCTTTCCTATAATATTTTACCATGTTCAAGAAAACAGCTCAGAAATTTAAATTAATTCCTCATACCCATGTGATGAATAAAGTAATTTTTAAACTAAATATTTATCTTTTATTATTATTATTATTATTTAAATATATGCACGTTTTGAGATTCTCTGAATACTGAAGTCCTGTTTTTAACGTATAATCGTTGTCTACGTCTTTTATCAGAATAACTTAAAAGCAGATAATTTCAGGCAATTCAAATGTTGTATTTTGAAGTTAATATAACGTTGGTACTTGAAAATTTTTATCAAAATTGATAAGTTTTTAGGAATAGTGCGAATGAAAGTTGTTTGAATAATTTGAAGTGAACTTTTAAATTTAATAATAGCTTTTGAATTCTCTTTACATGTAAGGAGGGGTGGTAGCCCCCTTCATACATAATTATTTATCAAATCAAGCTTTTCCGAAGACTATTTAAAATTGTTTTTAACGAAGGTTTATATAACAGTATTCTTTATCTTATCCCCTAATGTCCAATCTACCTTTAAGGTATTGAATTTTAGGGTAACAGAAAGTCGTGTGAGTGTCACACTACATTATTTTATCAGTGAAAATAACTTTACAAAACACTACCCGACCCGCGTATTAAAGTAATTTTTGCAAATTAATATTTCTTAAAAGATTTATCAGTATGCTAACTCGAACGAAGTTAGAAACAACATTGGCTGCAAGGTTACAATTCTCAAAAATTTCTTTTTTCTCACTCAGATTTATTTATCTTATAAAAGTGAAAAATATTTACCACTCTACTAATCGCATCCATATGTCAAAATTACACAAACAAAAGATTAGAGAATGTATGATTATTTTTCAGTATTTGACAAACATGAACCCGGATCACATTCTTCCTTTTTAATGAATCAGTGTCTTTTCTCGCGTTTGTCGATAACACTAAAAACTCCCACCAGATGCGAAACAAATTAAGATTCCATACATCTGGGCATGAAATTCCATCAAGATCAAAAGGCAAATAGATTAACCTTCCTTTGAGGTTAAGGATAGAAGAGCATTCGATTAGGAAGCCTCAAGGATCGTAAAATAACTTTACCCTCTTATCAAAACTCGATTGCAGTGTGTTTGGACCTTTCAAAAAATTATAGAGCAGGAAAAGTTGAAATTTATCGTTATAGGAAAGTAGTAGTTAATGTTATGTAACAGGACTGGTTAACTAGTTTAAATAGAAAAAAATTGGTATTCGTTGAACTATTTCAAACACATAGGTTACTGTGTTAGGTAGCTTTTTCAAAATATGCATGTTGATGAATAGTTAATTTTAAATAAAAATAATATGGAATTTTGAAAACTATTTAGCACGCATACAGAACTGTGTTAGAGAATGTTTTGTAAATATGTATTATAAATGATTAACTATTTTAAGTATACAAATGACATCCAGAAAACTATTAATCACCCATAGAACTGTGTCACGGCATAACTAATAAAAAAATGTTTTCAATAAAAACAAAATGACTATTGTAAAGCTAGTTAGTATATATAAAATTGTGTTACGAGTCTTTAATAAAATATGAGTTCAACATTTTTCTTTCTTTCTTTCTTTCTTATGATATATGAAACTATTTAGCTCACAGAACCCCATTAATGGATTTTTCAAACAAATATTATAAATGAATAAAAGTTAAAAAAAAAAAAAAAGAATGGCATCCTAAGAACTATTTATAACCATAGAACTGTACTCTGGAACATTTAAAAAATATATGAAATATAGAGAATAACTATAAAATAATAACATTCATAAAAATTCTCTTAACATAGATCACATAATAACTACAGTCGGCAGAAAAATTATTCGAGCAATAGCAATAATTCTTTTATAAAAGAAGTACACTTAATAATGTTTTGTTAAATAAATCCTTGTCGAATCATGTTCTTAGTCAGTCTAAGAACACGATTCGTCAAGGATTTATTTAACAAGTTCGAATAATTTTTCTGCCGACTGTATTTTATGTAAGTTATTGTCATTATTATTATTAATATTATCTTTAAATTAAAAATGCACAAATTAAATAAAGTCCTGAAAAAAAAAAAAAAAAGAGAGAGAGAGAGAGAGAGAGAGAGAGAGAATTCCTAAAAAATGAGCAAAATCATGTCAAATTTGAGTATGTCACATACTCAAAATAGTTCCTAAATAAATATACTAAAATTTTAATGATAGTTTTTTTTTTTTTTTTTTTAATTTGGAATATTTTCTTTCCAGTATCCTTGAATCAAAACATGAGGTATTGGAAAATATAATATTACAATATATTTTGATTTCTCTGAATCTGCACGAAGTTATTCTTAGTAGTTTAGTTAGTTATGTTTAATTTATAACTTCTAAGGGAAAAAAAAAATACTCGCACGTTACTTCTTAAGGAAATTGTATTATACTACTCTGTAAAATGCACATGCAATTAAAAGAAAATAGAGATTAAATATTTGAATTCAACACATTTGTTAAAAGTCGTTTAAATTTAACTAAAGGAAAAATGTTTAATAGAATGATGAAGTGTTGTTTCGAATAGAGAAATATTAGGAGATTTTTTCAGGACCTTTCCCACCTCGTCTGATTTTATAACAATTTTTAATAGCAAAAGAGATCTTGAATTAAAAATTTTATACTGCGAAATTTGATTTTTTTAAAAAATGATTCTTTCATAATTAGAACGCAAAAAATCAAACATTTTGATGAAATTGTTATATTTATTTACCAAAATTCAGTTATATATTTATTTTACAACAGCTTGATTAACATGAAACAAATGCAATAAAATTGAATCAAAATAAACAAAATACGTTACAAACAAGTTTGTACAGTGTAAATAATCTTAGCAATTTGTTTCAAAATCACACTGTTGTGTGATGCATATTAATAATATGGTCACAAATAAATTCAATCTTCTTGGTTAACACGAGCACACACAGGGAAATAAAAATATAAAACTCCAAATTAAGATATTAGTAAAATGCATAGAAATTAGATATCAGTGATAAATAGCAAAATTTTTGGTTAGCATAAATACATAAGGAAATACACTATAAATTTCAAATTAAATAAATAATATAGAGCAAATAAATTAGGCGATTTATACGAAATTGCCAAAATTCTTGATTAACGTAAGTAAATAAATAAATATACATATACATACAAATTATGTTAAGCGAATAACGTAATGCAAAGAATTTAGGCAATCAGTACCAAAATGGCAAAAATTCTTGGTTTGAATAAACATATACATAAAAGTTGAAATTAAGTCAATAATATAGTACATATGTATTACAGCTATTGATATTAGATGTTAAAATTCTTGTTTTACATAAATGAAAAAATATACATGGCAGTTCAAATTAATCAAATAATAATAATAATAATAATATTAATATTAATAATAATAATAAATGTGATCAATACCAAATGGTGAAATTCTCAGTAAGCATAAATATTTAAGGAATTTACTTAAAAGTTCAAATTAAGAGAAAAGATTCTTTTACGGAAATTTTGATAAAATTTTTTAAATTAAAATTAGCACTAAATAAATAAATAAATAAATAATAAAATAAAATAAATAATAATAAATAAATAAATAAATAAGAAATAAATAAGAAATATTGCAATATGTAGAACTAATAAAAATTAGTTTAATTTTAAAAATATAAAATAAATTGATATACTGAGTGAATAAATCAAAAACTAACATTTTTACTCCAGGAGCGTAAAATAATAGAAAACTAATATAATAGGTCATGCTAAAAGAATACATTTTGTAATTTGCTGTAATATGGATTATTATATAGTTCATTCAAGTTCTTGTCTGTTAAAATTACTATTACATTTTATAAAATGTATAAGAAGATTTGAATGTGTTATAATAGCTTTGTTGAAACATGTAAATTATTAATAAGAATAATTTGATTAATATTTATCTTTGAAAGCCCGGAAATTTAATAAGGTGACATTTTTACAGTACGTACTATTATGAAATTATTTTTTTCTGAGATATGCTTATAAAAAAAAAAAAAAAAAAAACAGCTGTAGAAATCGAAAAACCTAAGAATGGGTAAAACTCTATTGCTTTTAATATCAAGAAGCAATATGACACTCTATGAAAAAAAAAAATCAATGAAATAGATTACATCGGTAAATAATTTTTAACTTCACTGTAAAAAAATTCGTGCAAGAATTCACAACATTATTGAGGGAACTTATTTTCTTCAACCATGTTGAGAAATGTTATCAGCTATAGCTGTGTAACAGAGGCATACAGAGGCATGTTACACAATTACAATTGGTAACATTTCTCTATATGGTTGCGGCAAGTAAGCTGCCTCAATACTTGCCACAACCATGCAGAGAAATGTTACCAATTGTAATTGCGTAACATTCCACTGTATGCCTCTGTTACACAGCTATAGCTGATAACATTTCTCAACATGGTTGAAGAAAATAAGTTTCCTCAATAATGTTGTGTATTCTTGCACAAAATTTTTTATAGTGTTCCATTTACATTCTTGTTTGTAAGACTTTAAGAATTATTTAAACAGGAAATAAAATTTCTATCTACAAAAGAATTAAATAGTAATTCCAATTGACTTTTTAATAAATTTTTATATACCATAAATAAGATCAATCAGGTTGAGGGAAAAAATAAATGAATAAACAATATTAGGATTAGGCTAAGCAACTCCATTCAGTGAACTAGTTGTTATTAAACATGCATGCAGAAAAATGTTTCCTTTTGAATATGATTTTATTTTATAACTTTGCCTTTTAAAAGTCTGTTTTTATAAATAAATTTTAAGATAATAATTTTTGTTATTAAGGAATTAACAATAGAAAGAGTTGTAAATCTAAAATTGGAGAAATGATTCTCAGACTTTTGGCAATATTCCAACTCTTACAAATTATATTTAAATCTGTATTAAGAATATAATTGTTGATTTAATATTTATTAATGATATTATTATACATAATTTTTATATTTTACTTTTTAATTATTATCATTCTTATTCTTATTGATATTATTACTACAAACAAATATAAAATATAACATAGGTCTTACAGAGAGTGCCAAAAAAAAAAAAAAAAAAAAAAAAAAAAAAAAAAGAAACTTTTTTCTTTTTTGATAAGTTAGATACATTTTCATATCCGAGTTTTGAGACAATATAATATTCAGAAAATCAATTTAAAGGGTATTAAAATAATGATATAGAGTTTTTTTTTAATGTAATTTCAAAATACATTTCTCATCCATTATCTTTATCAAAGGATTTAAAATAAATTCTATAGAAAGTCACATACTAATGTACGCTTATTACAAACTACACTGATTTCCAAAAATATAGCAACAACACATTTTGTTTCTTCTTCCTTTGAGAACATCTGTAAAACAAATAAACGCAAAAATATAACGTTTAGATGACGTGTTCGTTATCAAATTCTATATTACACTAACAATAGGAATAATTTTTACACTGATATTAAGTAAATTTTTCTTAAAAATATGTTTGTGAAAAAATAAAAATAAATTATTTTAGAAAAGAAAATTAAACGAGAGATACATTGCACCTAGGGTGTTTTAGAGGTTGTTATACAACTATTATTGTTATTTTTTATTATTCGGGAGATGTACATACCTTACGAATTATTTAATATAAATTTTTATATCAAATTCCGTTCTGAAAGTCAAAGAAAAGTAAGTACAAAAAAAAAAAAAAAAAAAAAAAAAAAACGTAACTTAACATTTGTAGGCATGTAGGCATTCTTTTCCTAATTATAATTCATTAACAGTACCATCTTTTATTTAGTTACTTTTTTTAAAATAACTAAATAAATTATTTCCGCCTTAAAAAAAAAAAAAAAAAAAAAAAAAAAGAGAGAGAGTTAATATTTGTTTATAATTTATTATTACTGATGTCAAAGTTATATACAATGGAATTTAAAAAATAATAACAAAAGTGTTATCAATTTATTTATTTATTTATATTTATTTATATTTATTTATCTTTATTTTTCATATCTTCATTTAGTTGAGAGTTATGCGCAAAAAGAAAAGAAAAGGGGAAAACAGGTTGATAAGTAATATTTGAAAATCTATATTTTTGTACTTGTCTATGCTGCATATAATCTAAACTATATCATTCTATAAACAATAAGTATATTTAATAATCAATAAGTTATGAAAATACAGTTGAATAGATATTTAATTGTCATTGGTATTTATTAAACATTACCTTGTCTCATTTTCACCTGAATGTTAAAATGGTACTTTTAAAGAGAATATACCTTTAAAAACCTAAAATGTAGTTTAGTAGTTATTAAATCAAAAATTGTAAAAAATTAATAATTTTATTCGAGTTATTTTTTAATGATATTTCTGAATAACAAATGATTTCTATACAATTTGAAGTCATAAGCTTAAATAAAATTTTCGTTTATTAATTTTAGAAAAAAATATACACCTTAACATTACTGTTTAAATAACTCAGGCACATTTGCAGCTAGTAGCTATCATATCTTTCTGGGCTTTCAAAGTTATTTTGTTATATTCATCACAAACCATCATGGTAAGTGGTGCTAAGGATTGTGCAATACAAGATGGATTTTTCATTTCCTTGTATATCATGCTTCCAATTGCTTTCACGACGGCGTAATTGGTAAAATTCAAATGTTCGGCTAAAGGAAAAGCACATTTTCCATGGCACTTATTGGATTTATATTTTTTCGGTGCGACGACGTAATTCTTCCAACCTGAAACTTCAAAACTGAAAGTAAAATCTCTGAGGGAGCACGATCTTGGGTAACTTCGTCGGGATGGAAAAGACCTTAATTGTGGAAATCTTTGTATAACTTTTTCGTAATGAAGAGGCTCGATATGTTGAGAATTTGGAAGAAAATGCATTATGTCAACGACGTCATCATTTTCCTTGAAGATAAAAAACATATCAACTTCGTCTCTAGCAAGATTCACTTCTGTTGTTTTATACAGAGGATAGAAACGTATTTTGTACTTGAGAGACGGGGAATCATCCTTGGCCTGGCAAGCTTGATATAAATACGTTATGTCAAATTTAATCTCCAATATATCATCTGGAAAATGGGGATTTGCTACGATACTCATCACGGAGCAGTCATCATCATATCCAGTCATATCACGGGATCCAATAACTGGGATGATGTCTATCAGGAACTGGTTGGACTTAAGTTCGTTAGATCTCCTTATATATGGAAATTCCATCCACAATCGTATGTTAATAATGGTGCTTTTCGTTTTCCTGTACGGCGCATCCAATTGGAAGATATCATCTTTGATATGTTTCACTAAAAAATAAAGAAATAAATAATCATACATGAGGCATATTGAAACTTTAAAAATTATATGATTACACAATAAAAATTTGTTTTTAGAAATGATTTTATATTCTTTATCGGCGTCTGTATTATCGCTTGAAAAAAGAAATAATGAAGTACGCAAAACTAAACAACAATACTAAAACACGAAATCTTATTTTAAATTTGGTTTGGCATCAAATGATGTTATTTAAAATAATAATCATAATGATCATGAAATTATCTTATTAGCTAATTACGCTTATTTATTAAAGAAACTTTCACTAAATACTTTTTAACGTATTAAAATGTCAACCAATCCATCAATGAATCCCTCTAAGAATTGATTTATTCCCCAGTCTACCTATTGATGATTTTATCAGCCAGTTATGTTTTCACATAAAATTGCCAAGCAGTCAATCCAAATCCATATGTAGACATGCACATGCACACATTTTACACACACATATATATTCGTATTTACATCTAGCAACATATACATATTTAAAATATCAAAAATATATAAAACCTAAACACTTAGAGCTTGCTTGCATTCAACAGCTTACAGTATGTACAGTGTACTACATACTTTTGATATATATATGTATACAGAGAGAAAGGAGGTTCAAATCCAGTTTAGGTATGGATATTCGTAGTGGTTCGAAATCGCTTTAAAATGGTGAATCTTGGTCCCGGTCTAATTAGCAATATGGAAAAATTACCATAGAGCGTTAATCAAACCAAACATTATAAATGAATACAACTTACAATACATGCAATAGATTTCATATTAACTGTACTCTGTACTATATACAATTTTAATACGCATGCCGACTATATACAATTTAATACCCATATTAAAAGCCAAATTATTATTAGAATCAAATTAATACTGGTGCGATCGTGAAACCAAAATCATTTAAAGAAACTTTTAAAAATAAAATTCGTGTCTGATGACCCAGTTTTCATACTTCCCGGTTAGTACTGCTTTAGTATAGGACCTAATGGTGAATTTAAATTTTTGACGCTATGTTTGTGATTTATTTATTGATATACCTTTATTTATTATTTGGCATGACTTTTTACATATTTGTTTATTTATTTATTTTGGCATATTTATTTTGTTATTAAAAAAAATCTAGTACCTATATTGGTTATAATTTTTACAATTACGTTTTTTAGTAAACCAATGGCAGTTATATAATTCTCTTTATACTTTTAAAGTATCTTTAGGTTTAAAAATAAGCCTGCAAAGGTTATAAAGATGCAATATTTAAATGTATACATTTTTTTTTTCTATAAAATGATCTCATTACATAAATGTCGTCATTTTTCTAATAAGATCATTGAATTCAATCCACCTGCTTAAGTATTGCAAAGGTATAATAATAATAATAATTATTATTTTAATCTTCGCGTATTTTATTAATTACTTCATTGTCGTATAGCTCTGACAAAATTTAATCGTAACTGATCCACGTAAGAGAAATATTTATATAGATAATAATAATAACAATAGTTATAGTAATAATAAAGTGTAGCATAATATATTTTGCAAATGTGTATGCAATAGAAGAACCATCCTTATTCAAGTCCTTCTATAACTTGTAATAAGAAAGTATTCTCCACAAATAAAAACAATATTATTGATGTTA
The DNA here is from genome assembly GCA_963930645.1 of Salticus scenicus. Lineage (NCBI taxonomy): Eukaryota > Metazoa > Arthropoda > Arachnida > Araneae > Salticidae > Salticus > Salticus scenicus. The sequence continues at coordinate 202,911,446 of OZ005655.1, read as the reverse complement.
ATAATAATGATGACAATATTACATTGTTAACACTAAAATCTTTCTCTTCTCTTAGGGGAAAAAAAAAAAAAAAAAAAAAAAAAAGTAGACATGTCTTTTGAAATGTATCAAATTATTTTAATATATTTTATAATAATTTTGTAAGCTATATCCTAACATGTAAAAGCAGTGGTACATAAAATACATTAATGAGTTTGTGTGTAAAAACAGAACAAAATAATGAAATAATGAATGATAGAAACATTTATAATTGTTTATTATTAATTATATTATTGTTTTTATATTAATTAATAACAAATTATTTATTGTTAGTATTTCTTTATTCATATTTGGTAATTTCTTACGGTACTGCATTTAATTTCGAAAAAAAAACTTCCTAAAGGTTATATTGTTAATACATTTTTAAAGAATTAAGAAGAAAAATATTTTTTCCACAATTAAATTCTTCAAATAGATATTAAAAATCAGAATAAACGTAATTTATAGTGCTTATTATAAAAGATTATGAAACTTACAAAATACAGAAGAACAGATAAATTTTAACTTCCTCTTTCTTTCATTCAAAGAAGGAAAAACTTTTAATTTTATTTTTTTTTTTCCCAAATTGTATGGATTTTTTCCAAAATGTGTTTGTTCTATATTATATATACTTATAAATACAGCACCATAAACAAGCAGTATACCAAATATAAGCATAAAATTCTAATCCATACAGTAGCAATAAGAAATAACTGAAAATGTTACTGATATGAAGGACTATATATATATATATATTTATTTAATGTTATGCGATTTAAATAATTATTGTAATAATAATGAACTCCTAGTCACTATTGAAAATAAAGTAAAATTTTTCGACATTGAACAGAAAAAAAAAAAAAAAAAAAAGGTATTCACTTAAAAAATATATATATATATATATATATATATATATATATATATATATATATATATATATATATAATCATTATTAAAAGTATGGTAAATACAAATGTTTTATTATATCAAATAGTAATAAAAATAATAATGATAATAATTAAAAACGAAATAATACATTTTTTTTTTTTCAGGATTTATGCTTAAAAATAAAAGAGTTCTTAGATTTTTCACACAATTAAAAAAGGAGTATTTATAATACTAAACATGACAAGTCTATAAATGAAATCAGAGGAAAAATACTTCAAAAGCAATGAAAAATAAATAAATAAATAAATACTTCATTAATACTTCATGCATTTATCGTATATAAGAGTTATTTTACTCGATAATACAGTTTTAGATTAAGAGAATAAAAAATTAAAAGAATATATGCAATTTTTGTTGAAAACAATATAAATTTAGCATAAAAATAAAATAAAAATTTTGACAAAAAATTGGTAAAACCACGGTGACCAGTTAATAATTGCCTTTTCAGTAAATTTCTTTTACAAACTGTACTATTTTTTTTTCTTTTTTTTACAAAATCAAATTAGTATACTGGGGCCACCACAAAACTGTCTTCTATATTTTCCTATACAGATTTAAGCAGTGCACATTATTTATTAAAATTATTATTTATTAAATTTATTAACCATGATAAATGCAGACAATTTTTATCTCAGAGAAATCCGACGCTAAAAAAATAAAATAAAAAGGGGACTAATGTGCAAGTTGTACCTGACGGGACTAATGTGCAAGTTGTACCTGACGGGACTAATGTGAAAGTTGTACCTCAAGGGACTAATGTGCAAGTTGCACCGAACGAACAAACTATTTCTTTCAACGGAAATGCCTACTAACCCTGGACGATAGGTCTAATATATCGTATCATATTCTATATCGTATTTATCGTAATATAACTCAATACTTATTTCGCTTCCTTCTTCGACTCGTTTTAATACGCATTTTTTATATGCATGAGCAGCCCCCGAAAAACAAAAACATTAAATCATTAAATTCATTTTTTTTTACTTATTTTTATTTCATATTATTTCACGCGCACTTTTTATTTCCTAATTCAAAATTATTAAAAAAAACTTTTTCGATATCGCTTGTAACGATACTGATTATTATTAATTTTCTTTTCTTTTTCTTTCAATAATAATAATAATAATAATAATAATAATAATAATAAAAGATTTTGATGAAATTCTGGCAAAAGCAGAATTTAGTTTAGGACGGAGGACTATTAGTTTTTTTTTTTTTTTTCTTTTTTCAAATTATAACATCGCTTTCAAATTATTCAATTATATTTTCGATAAATTTTAGATTTCGACAAATGTCCAACTATCGAAATCGACAACGCAAAAATCCCAGATTGAGAATAATAGGCCCTCAGTCCTAAAAAAAAAAAAAAAAAAAAAAAAAAAATCTCATGCTGTAAAGAATACATTTTAGGAAATATCGTTTTTATTTTATTACTATTATTACTATTTTTTAAGTTTAAAATAACAATTATATCATTGTTTCAAATTATCACAGATCTATGGTTCAACCATTCGTTTTTAAGTTACTGACGAGTTCCTTTGAAAAATACCCACAAATTTAAAATCAAATTCACACAACCCTCTACCCCCAGGGGTAAGCGATTACCCCTACATATACTAAAAATAAGTAAATAAATAAATATATAAAAAGAAAAAAAAAGAAAAAAGAAATTCCCCTTGACTTTTTTTTTTTTTTTATTTAACATTGGAAAGTTAAAATTTATTCTCACTATGCATAATTATAAGGAATTTTGTCCTATACTTCCACATTAATATATATATATATATATATATATATATATATATATATATATTAAATGCTATGATGACAGCGCCACTTGTTGAAGGATGACAAATGCAATCAGCACCAGTTTAGTTAAAAGTCCAAATACCAAGTTTGGTTAAATGTCGTTTATTGATTCGTGTGATGCAGCACCTACAAACTTTTTTATATACACACACGCAGGTAGACATTATGTAATGGTGGTCAAATCGTGTTCAGGATATCTCAGAACTTGTAAATCCATCAAAAACTGGAGTTTTTGATGTATACGGAAAAAATTTCACTCATCCAGAACTTTCTTCTTATATGTACAGAAGAAACTAAAAACGTCAATCTAAAATAACAAAGCTTTAAATAAATACCAAGTATAATATTGAGATCGTTAATAATATTGAGATTGTTAATTTCTTACGAGCTATGAAAAAAATCAAGGCAAATTTCGCAATTTTAGCTTAAAAATGAAATATCAAAAAAGTAAAAATAAAAATAAATAAATAAATAAAAATAATAATAATAATAATAATAATTTTTTCAAAGCGAAAAAATGTTTACTAGTTGTGCATTTTCTGAATGTAAAAACAGAATTAATAGTTAACGAGTTATAAAGGGGCAAATTTTCCTATAGAAATATACGGGCTTTGATTTTCGGCCACAGTAAGTGGAGAGTCCTCTTAAGGGCCCGCTTCTCTCACCGCCGCCGGAAGCCGAAGCTAATGTTATTCTACGGAAAATTTTTCTTTACAAATAACTTATTAACTAATACATATTTTTAAATTCTGTTTTCACATTCTGAAAATTCCCAGCTGTTAAATTGACGGACCTTTTTTAAAAAATTATTTTTTTAATTTTTTATATTTTATTTTGAAGCTGCAAAATACGAATTTTCGATATGTGAAATTTTTTCATTTTGCAATTTCAAAATAAAATATTAAGAATTAAAAAAATACATTTTTAAAAATTTAACAGTTGGGAATTTTCTGCATGTGAAAACAGAATTTAAAAATATGTATTAGTTAATAAGTTATTTGTAAAGAAAATTTCCCCATAGAATAAGATTGGCTCGGGCTTCCGGCGACGGTAAGTAAAGAGGGCCGTTAAAGAACAGTTCCAAAGGGCCCGCTTGCATGATTTTTTTGTGTTTTAAAATAATCGTTCTCTTATAATAAAAATATTTCCATCTAAATGAAGGCAACATAATGAAAGTAATAATAAAAGCAATAATGATAGCAATAATAATAATAACAATGAATAAGAAATAAAAAGTAAGAGAAGAATATAATTTTGAAATCTGAATTAAAAAATAATGTGGTGTATCACTCACACGAATTTCTCTTACCCTGAAATTTAATACTATAAATACAAGTTGGAGATTAAGAGGTAAGATGACGAGTACTAATACGTAAACCTATGTTAAACAATTCAAAATAGGCTTCGAAAAAGTTTTATATGATAATTAGTTCTGTGTGGAGGGGAGTTACCGCCCCCCTCAACCCCCCGTTTCAGAATTTAAATCTGTAATTAAAATTAAAAGTTCACTTAAAATTATTCAGACAACTTTCACACGCAACATTTCTTAAAACTTATCTATCTTACAATTCAATATTACATTAAAAAAAAAAAAAAAAAAAAAGGTTAAAAATGAAAAAAATCGATAACTTTATTTTAAATTATCGCAGATCGATGGTTCAAACATTCGTTTTAAAGGTATTGGCAAGCTCTTTTGAAAGATACCCATCATGAAAATTTACTCCCCTTGAGGGGTGACGCGAGGCCCCTACATATACTTTTTTTTTTCCCAGTTGACTATCTCTATTACAAAAAATATATATTCGTTTTATTTAGTTTAGTGCAGTCTATAGATGCTAAACTCTACTTACCAGCAATTTCCTCCATAGACGTAATGTAGTTGAATAATTTTGAGTGTCCCTGTACACGAACCATTTGCTTCATCTCAACGAAAATCTTAGTGTTAGCATTCCTATATGATATACATTTAGAATACCGACTTTGGAATTTCTGCTACTATTTGTTCCTGAGATATTATATTTTCTCACACAAAAAAAAGTTTCTTTTCAATCTTAATTAAGGGAAAGTTGTATATAGAAATAAATATAAATGACAATATAAACAAGAAGAGAGAATTAAAACAATAAATAATAAAATATTTTTTAACTGCTTCAGTGGCGGTGGCATATATTTTATTTCCCAATTGCAAAAATTCATTCTAGAAATTAAAAATTAAATTTTACCCCCTCACCCCCTTTTATTTAAAAAATTTAGTCGAAGAAATTTATTTTTTTATTTTATTCTAATCTTGCCCTCAAATTCTGGTGGCATATGATTTTAGCGTAATTCCATTGCTTTTGAATAAGAGTTAAAGATTCACAAGCGTATCGTAACAAAATAATATTATAAAAATATTTTATATATTAATAAATTTATCATGAATAGTTAAATATGAAATGACTGATAATTTGTTTTAAAGGATTCCGAAAATTCATCATGAATAGTTAATTATCAAACCATAAATAAAAAAATATATTAAGGAATGTGTCAACCCAATAAAAACATAGAATTAATAATATTTTTCGTATACATTCTATTTAAGATGCAATAATTAAATTATAATTTCTGGACTATTATGACATTATAAAAATTATTATTGGATTAGGATGTAGTATAAATTAGACAAAGGTTGGAAATTACAATAATAATAATAATAATAATAACAATAATAAAAGTAATCTAATAGAGATTTATAAACAAATAATGATAAAGTAATAATTTTATCTTTCTATAAATTTATTTTTATATGTTAAAAAATTATTATTTCATCCCCAATTAAAAATTGCAGTTGTAAATTGCAGTATTATTATTATTATTTTTTTTAATGAAAAGAGATTTATGAATAATGATTAATAACTAGCTTGTTTATTGTGATAAATAATAATCAGCTAATTCATTTTTTAGTTATTATTGTATTATTATTTAATTATTATTTTCTTAAATTTCATTAAAATCATTTTTTATAGAAAATGAAACATCTATTTTAAAATGTCATTAATGCAAAATGTTTAAGACCTAAAGGATAAAAATATATTATTTTGCTGAAATTTTCTAGCATTCATAAATTATTATTGTTATTATTATTACTTAAAAAATTAGCTCTTCATAAAAAAAAAAAAAAACAAAAAAAAAAAAACTTATTGTTTAGTTATATAAACTTTTCCACATTCTTTTCCTATTTTGGTTAAACTGCGTTCTATCTCACTTATTTTCTTTGCTTTATCTTCTTTTTTTTTTTTTTTTTTTTAATTTTCTTTTTTAAATAGACTGAGGGGAAAGGAAAATAATTTTTTCTTATATATATATATTTTCTTTTGATCTATAATTGTCTCTAAAATTCTGATTTACAAATTTTCATAGTACTACTTCTTAACTAATTGTTACTACGATAATTTGCTAAAATTGTTATACGAGTCAATGTTTCTACAGATTTTTAATATTATTTCTATTATTTCAAATCAGTTTAAAAAACATTATTATTATTCTTTTATTATCAAAGAAAACATTTATTTGTTTAATCCGACTGCCATTTCCAAAACTTTGATTAAAAATTATTTTCGCAACATACATTATTTATTTAAATATATCAACTCTTCTAAAATAGAATAAATTTTACTTTCTTACTTAAAACAAGCTATTTGTAAAGAATAAATTATTCGCGTTAAAAATGATAATTGAAATAAGGAAATCTTCATTATATAGGGAAAATTCCTTAAAGTAAACCGCAGTAATAAATAAATAATAAATATGCACCCGAGACTGCAGTTGAAAAGTAATAAGTAACATACTTTGAAAAAAAAAACACACCATAAAACGCAAGAAACTCGCAATGTTTTTTTCTGGTCGAAATAAAACACGACTACTTTGTTTGCAGTACTCGCTCCCACTATGTTCGCCTGATGAAGAGTCGTGTTTTGTTCCGACCTGAAACAATTGTTGCGAGTTTCTTGCTTTTCATGGGGTTTTTTCAAAGTTTGTTACTTATTATAGTAATGAATGTTTGATATAGATTAATACATCGATATTTTTGAGTGTGATGAAGTTCTTATTTATCGACGGAAATGTCAATATTTTTTTTCATTGGGTTCAGGTAGCGTAAATTCCTTTTTAAGAAACATTTTATAATCACATTTGCTCTAGAAATTCTTGTTAATTTTTTACCCTGTATGTATATGCATACTTATAACAAATAAAATACGTTCTTACTCGTTATTATAATGAATCAGGAATTTTATTATTACAATAAATCAAAAAGATTAATGTGAGTGTGTGAGTAAACGTACAAAAGTTCGTATTTTGAATGAATCCGTTAAAATATATTTTTAAGGTTTGCTAACTATGCAATGGTTTTTATGTATGTATGCATAAGGATGATCGTACAGTTTTAATTATAGGTAAAAATTAACACAGATATTTGTATAAAATTCCTTAGGTATACTTATTGATTTATAAACTGATATTTATGGATTATGACGATGTGGTCTGAAATATAATAGACAAAGTCTCTATCTCGATTATTTTTTAGTAATGGTTAAAACTTGGCTCATTTGCAATTATAAAATGATTAATTTATTGCTTTAACGAAGTGATTAAACACAGAAAAGAAGATACTACTAGAAAAGTGTATATTTATATATATAACGATCAAGTTTCGATACGAAAGTTTCATTCCGAGTAGAATTAAAATATATAATTTTTAGAAATGAACTATTAATATAATCATATTAACAAGATCAATGTATATTTGAGTTGAGTTCAACAAAGTGATTTTCTTGATAATTGCAATAAAATAAAATTATGTTATATTTCAATAATGATGACTATTTGAATTTTAAGAATATAAAAAAAAAAAAAATAATAATATCTATAATGTATTAAAATATTTCATTTATTTATATACCTAACGATGTTCTTATACGCTAAAATATATTCCGAATAACTTACATTTTTTATTCCTTAGTTAATTTACCTTATATAGCAAAATGCACAATTTTTATTTATTTTCTTTTTTTTTTTTCCTAAGAAAGGTAATACAAAAATTTATTTTTTAATTGATGGCAGTTCTTCTAAAACTTATTAAAATTTCATAATTAACTCTCTTCTCTATAACAAATAAATTAGCGGCTATTACTTTTACTGATTATACATTGCTTGGAGGTAGCTAAACTTTATACTAAACTCAATATCTTACCATGAAATGTTAAAGGAGAAAGTATTAGATTTAATAAAAAAAGGAATAAATAAATAAATAATAGTAAAAACCAAGTCATAAATGCTCAACCATTTGTAATAATAATATATGTTCACTAATGGTATCTAAATTTAGAACAAATACGAAATTGAAACAGCATATAAAAAAAAATAATTGCCCAAAAAAGCATAATTTTCGAAAAATAATTAGTAAAATAAAATAAAATAAAATAAATTCTTTGAAGTACTAATTCTCATATTGTTCGGAAATATTATTATTTATTTTATTTTATTTTATTTTATTTTATTTTATTTTATTTTTTTATTTATTTATTTATTTTTTTTTTGCCCAAAAATCTTTTAAATAAAGTAAAATAATAAATAAATAAATAAATAAATGAAAAAAATCATGAAGAATACCAAGATTTTTACTTTGCTTGGAAATGTTTAAAACATTACCACTTATTTATAAATATTTTTTTAGAAAGACATTAAAATAAAATAACCAGTTTTGATTTTTAATAAAAAAAAATAACACTCCCCCTCCCCCCTTTTCATATTATTTATTAATTAACTGATCTAAATTTTTCTTACATTATTAAGGAACTCTTTTTATACTTGTATAAAATATTTTATTTTGTATAACTTACTGCCAAAAATAGTCACTTACTAAGTCAATTAATTTAATTGATTTAATTATGAAATATAATCGTTATTAACATTCGATAACATAAATAAAACTATTAAATATCTGAATCAGTACTTCACAAACTATTCTTAATTACAAAAGTAATATATTATACATTGATTTTTACCGATTTTCTCCACTTAAACTGTTTTGATAGACACCAGTAAATTACATATCACGTGTTTACATATCACAATTAATTTAGAGTTTATTTGATATTAAATATATTGATATCATACATTTTTGTGTTTAATAATCACTACAAGCTAATATATACATATATTTTAATTGTTTAAATCTGGATTAAAAAAAACATTTTTTTAAAGCCGTTAATTCAAGCACAAATTATCTGGCGGATAAGAAATTTAATTACAATAATTTGGATATAGGAATTTGGTTAGAGGCAAGTAGAAATATGTTAACTGATTATTAGTTCCTAATATGCTAGTAAAAACATTGAATTTTTAAAAATTAACTAAATACTCACCTGTAACAGGTATGCTGTGGTATATGACAGTAAAATTTGCAGGCGATTTTGACCATTCATCAAATTTGCGTAGAATATGCCTTGGAAGTTTTACATTCGTTGTTGCATCATCAGTGCTTCTTCTCGTCTTCCTTATTATTCGATGATGATGATTATGATGATTCACAGGTTTGTTTTTATATCCATATCCAGATTCATCAACATGTATCGATGTTACATATAAAATAGTAGCAAAGAAAAAGAATATAACACGCAAATTATGCATTATTTGTCTATAATATGCTCTAAAATATGGAGGAAAAATTCAGACTGTTAGATTGAAGTTCTAAGCAAACATTAAAATCAAATTTCTTGCCGCGTATCTGCTTCAGGCTGGTTAGTTTGTTAAAATGTTAAAGGTGGAGCTTATTATTGTTACAGACCTTTACGAGAACAGTGATTGGTACAAATCTTTTCCAGTTTTGAAGATATTGATTGCAACTCAAAATTACAAGTTTAACTTTAAAAGGAATTGTTCTTCATAAATAGTATCATCATTTGCTGCATCTGTCATTTCTTTTATTGTCCTCTGGTGGTTCTATAGGATTTCTACATCGTTATCTATTCGGTAGATCAAGGCAGATTGAGTCGGTTTCTCTGAAGTAATTATTCGCTACTGAAGATAAATTTGTGACCATATCCGCATTGAAAGGATGCCCAAATCAGTATTGTTCAGAGGGCACGCTTATTGCTAACTTGTCAGGACATTTCATACAGTCGGTAACTAACTTGTCGGAACACAAACCGACAAAAAGAAGTCACCAAAAGTTTTTATTTGTTATGCTTGACTTAATTAATCCACCATCTTGTGTTTTAAGTTTCTTTAAAGTTAGCACTTATTTTAATAATAGCACACACACACATACAAAAAAAAAAAAAAAAAAAAAAAGAAAGAAAGAGAAAGAAAAGAAGAAGAAGAAATAATAAAATACTAAAATAAAATAAAGTAAAATAATAAAGTAAATAAATAAATAAATAAATAAATAAATAAAATAAAAAATAAAAAATAAAAGCGAAAACAAAAACAATTTGTTAGTTTTGAGGTCGTATTTAAATTATTAAAGGAAATAACTGCTGCTACCGTATAAATAAAAGAAATCTAGTAAAAATTCTGTAAAACACTATTAAAGTTTCTTCTATATAATTTTCATTAATTAAGAAAAAAAAATAATAATAACCAATAATTACTTTAAAATTACATTCTCAAAGTGATTTTTATTACTATTTCCTATAAGTTAATTACCTTTTTTAGTTATTGTATAAATAATATTACATAAATTATAGAATATAAATTATAGTATTATAAATTATATAAATTATAAATGTAAATATAAATAAATAATATAAATTAAATAGAATAAATTAGTAGAAATTAGAATATAAATTAGATAAAATATTATTAGTGTATAAATTAATAAAATATTATTAGTATATATATTAGAATATAAATTATAGTAAGAATATTATATAAATTAATGAAAGCCAAAATTGCCTTATTAGTCCATTTAATACGCATGACTAAATGGGTAAATTTAAAACTAGTTGGGTGGACTCTGCCCAGTTCCCTGTCATATTTTGTTTTCATAAATTTTTGTTGTAAAGTCATCTCTATTTATGATAAAATATATGAATCTAGAAGACAGATATGAAAGTATGAATTTATGATAAAATATATGAATTTGAGCAGAACTCGACAGGATCGCTGACTAAAGGCATGGGTGGCATCAGCTAAGTTGCCGGGGGAGGGGGGGGAGAGGGGGCAGCATCGAGGAGTCCGTTCCCTCTCTTCGGACCATATTCCTAAAATCTGCTGTGGAAAATATAAAGACGTTCTCTTCTCCGGTTAGCAGCATATTTTCCCTCTTTTTACGAATTTTGGAGCATTCTAACTTTTCTCAGAGAATCTGTTTAATTCCTTATAAGAAGTAAAATAAATAATTTAATCCTGCTTTACGAAATGTTTATTCTCTCTTATATTACTAAAAGCTTTTAACCTGCAGCGTTTGCGACACATATATGCTTTTACAAATTTTCAACTGCAAAAATTCATCCCCGAATATTTTACCAGAAATTTACTTTTATTACTTATTAAAAGTGCTTTATTTTTTCTTTTATAACTTTGTTCGTACATTCTAGTGTCTCTGCAATTAAATGAGTGTAAATTACCTTGCACATCAAAGGGTTAAAACGACTAGCCATAGATTGCTGAGATCGTGTATTTGAGACTTTTGTAACATGTTATTTTTCACTACCAATTTTTCGATACTTGTCTATCCTCCATAGAGATTTTCGAGTTGTCTTGTGATGTACCTGTATATACCTATATGCAAGAGTATCTTACATGAATTAGAAACAATGAACTCTAAAGCTCTAAAACTTTATTTTAATTATATATATATATATATATATATATATATATATATATTGGACTATTATAACATCTAACTTTACATCTTTCTTTTAATCAGTATAAAACTTAACATTTTAAGTAATCTTGAGGATAACTTAAAATCTTTTATCAATGAATGACTTCACTTTTATAGATTTATAGATTTCCCTTCTATAGATTCCCTTTTATAGATTTCTAAGGAAAAATTAATCGAAGAAGTTAGAGAATTGGTATTTAAGAATTATATAACGTCTAGTTTCGCACCTCCCTCTTTCATCACTATATGAACCCCGTAAAAATTTTGAAAGCAATATGGTTTTAATTATTAAAAATGCTATGTTATGTTTTAATTATTCAAGTTTTGGAGAAAAATAATTCTGTTACACTATAATTTAGCTAAAAAGTTTAAATTCAATGGCTTTTAAATGTGTGCAATTTGTTATTTTTTAATAGCAACATAAAAATATTAAACTTAATTAACAAGATTAAAAGTTAAAAGCTAAAACCAGTATTTTCTTTTAGGGAACTTTAGTGGTAATGTATAAATTATTAGAGACCTCTTACTGCTCAAAAATCATACTAAACTGAAAAATGTTTTTCATTATGCAAAAATAAAATCCTGGAAAACAAAATCAGAATTTAAACAAACTGATATTGGTGCTTATTCGAAAGGTGTATAGATAAATAATGAAAATTAGAACAATTAAAACAATCAGTACAATTAAATTGTAAAATTTGTTCCCTAAATTAATATTTTTCCTGGTAACCTCAAATAAAAGGTTACCTTTTTGAAGGGCCAATTTTCCAAGGCATGATGGGTGGTCCTGTTAGAGAATTTTCACTGTATCTATATGTAATCAACAGATACGAAGAAAAAAAATTTCTTAAGATCTTTACTTCATGCACCCAGTACATATTCAATTCTATGGAAAGAAAATGGTACTATGCACTCAGAGAATATCACGGTAATCTGGAAGTGCAAAGCACATTAACCAATGAAATGGTGTAAATATTAATGATAATATTTTTAATAGTAACATTTTATACTTTTCATGGTGATGGTGTGTGGTATTTGGGAATAAGGCCGATGGATTTCTCTAGGGTCCTAGGCTTGAGGGGGGGGGGCGCCTTCATGGAGGTCTTTCCAAGGGATCTTAGCCCGTATTTACGCAAGTTTCGGAGAAATCCTCAGAAAACTCCGAACGGCTAGGCCGACGAGTAGACCTGGAATCGAACCCAGCACTTCACGTCTACCAGCTTTGAGCGCAGAACCGCTCGGCCGCCGGTGGGCTTGCCATGGGGGACACAGACATAGCATGACGCAGAATCGTGTTATATAGTCGTATAATAAACTTTCTATGTACAATGCTTGTCAGGGAGGTGGTGTAACCCCGTCGGGTAATTTCTGGTGCCATTACTGACTAAAATGTCCCATTTAGTAGGCTACCCTACGCCCCATTTGAAAAAATTTCCTTATCCTAATTTCCTAATTATCATAATTTTATTAGGATTAATTCATATTTTAATTTTCTTGCAATTTCATACTATTCCCAATGCAATAATTTTCATAATTCAAGTTTATGTGAAGTATTTCCCTATTCTACCATGTTAAGAAAATCTTAAAATTTATAAATGTTTTAACTTATGAAGTTTTATTAAATAACTTATGATAATTTGAAGTTATAACATTCATACAAAAGATGCTCATGCTAGTATCATGAATGTTACTTTAAAAGTGATTTGATATCACGATATATATATATATATATATTTAAATCTACGTTTAAGTTAAATTTTGCCCTATTCTCCCCTGTTAGAAAAATTCTAAATTTCGGATCACTTGCAAAGCTTTAAAGTTCGAATATTTAAAATCAACAGATTTCTTGTCAGTATCGTAAGTGGAATTTTAAAATTGATCGTATCACTTTACGCTAATTTTTTCTTGCGATAATATCTACACTGTCTAACAAATTAACGAAATAATTAAAAAAACTTTTTTACCTATAAACGACCATAACATCAATTTTGGGTTCCGCGTACCTAAAAAAATGTAAAAAAGAATATTTTACCAGTACCTTAATTCATTATACATAGTATAATATGATAGGGAACTACTAAGTCAAAGGTCTCATGCATAAATTTGAATTTGTAAATAAACATGGCAAATTCACTCTCAATTTTATTTATTTATTTATTCTATGTCGAATAGAAGAAAGTTTTAGATTCTTAAAAAAATACTGTTTTGGGGGGATTTACACGGTCTGAGATGTCTGGAACACGATTTGACCATTTTTTAAAATGTTCATCTGCTTGTCTGTCTGTCAGTCTGTCTGTGCATTTTTGTGGCGGCTGTATATAAAGAACTAATACAGAATTTCATGAAAAGTTATGTTTAGTTGCACTTTGCCATAAATTTGTGTCTATCAACCTTGGGTGCATATTGTTCCACAGGTTTATCGTAATCTTTCACGTGGACGTAAAAGACAAAATCAAAATTTCGTATAAATGTAAATAACAACGACTGTTCTTAACTAATCATTATAAAATCGAATAGATTTATTTTTCATAGTAATAATACTAATATTTATTTATATGTAGGAGCATCTCTCCCTTTCACAACCGGAAGGGAGGTATTGCCTCAAGGGGGTGTAAATTTTCAATATGGGTATTTTTCAAAAGAACTCGTCGTTACATTTTAAATGAATGGTTGACGAATCGCGTATCTTTGATAAACTGAAAGAAAGTTACCGATTCGATTTTTTAATTTTTCTCCCGTTTTTAGAATGTCAAATGCAGGGTTGTCTTCTTTGGTATAAATTCCGTGAATTTGGTTAAGGAAGTTTAGAAGGAAGTTTTGTGGTATACACATCATACTATTATTATCATTACTGTTATTTTCATCTTTACAATTGAAATGCAGCAATGTTTATTTGGCTAAATTACGTGAATTTTAATTGCATTACGTATAAGAAAACTTTGTGATAAACACAGCATACTAACATTTTTTTTTTTTTTTTTTTTTTTTTTTGTAAGCAACATATGTGTATTATTTTGATCTGTGTTTTCAGTGTTTCCAAAAAAGTTTTATTTAGGAGAATATTCTCAACGTAAATACAATAAAAAAATAAATATACACACATATATATAATAGAAACAAATTATATAAAAAGAACTTTGTTGTTTTCAGTATTCTTAAAAGTTGATAAAAATGATAGCAGTAACTTATCCTATAATAATGCTGATGTTTATTATTAAATATACTTAATTGCTTTAAAATTACTTTTCATTAGAAAACTGTTCGGTAAATCGATAATTACTATTACAAAGCACCACAGAACTGGAGTTAAAAAGTAGTAAGTACAAAACTTTGATTATAAACACCAGGAAATGTAAGAACTCGCAGCAATTATTTTGGATCAAATGAAAACCTGATCTTTCGTCAGTCAAATAAAGTAGGCACGAGTGTTGCAAATTAAGCTGCAACACAGAAAACCTATTTAAGTGACGAGCAAAAACAAATAAATTCAAACATAAATATATATAGTGGTGTGACCAGAATTATAAAAGTGAAAGAAGAAAGTAAGTAAGTAAATGAAATAAAATAAATAAAATCTAAAAATAAATAAATAAATAAGAAAAAATAAATAAATAAATAAACGAAAAAGGTTGCTCTTTACGTTATTCAGATATTTTAATGGCTACAATTGGAGATTGTTGGAATGCCATTTCTGCTTGTGTTAAACATTTTTAACACTTCCAAACAATGTTTAAGAGCGATTATCAACTCAATTAGACTATCTATCTGTCTTTCTGTCTGTAGTGTGATTTTAAAGAGCATTTAAGGTCAAAAGATGCAATGGCTACATGCAGTTGGAAAGTGTTAAGAATTAATGCGTACCGCATGATTTTTCGTTCTTGTTTCATTTGTTACGAATATGAAGAAATATAGCAAGTTTTTATTTTCTTTTCAGGTAACATGATATGTTTTTTAAGTTTCACATCTCAGCTTGAAATCGCCAGTAAATATATATATATATATATATATAATATGTGACATTCTAATGTATATTTTTTGCTTACGGAAAATGTTAGGTATTAAAGATGAAAATAAGTAACATTAAACAGGACGGATTAGCCCCCATAGGCAACTCTGTTCTGTTTAACTTATCTTTTACTTTTAATCGATTAAAACAAATCTTTCAGCAAATAACCTGAATGTTCCTCTCGACAAAAGGCTTTTATGAAACCGACGAGAAATCCAATACTACAAGAACCGAACACATGTTTTAAATTTCACAATAGGGGAAACAAAGATGAAAAAGCTGCCAGCCAACATTATGAGTTGAAAAGGACAATACTAAAAGGAATTGGAGTATAAATTATCAAAAATTGAAGATAAGATTAAAAATGTAAGAATACGTTTGCCAACAAAGGCATAAATGCATGTATAAAGACAGACCGACCTTTCGGATAACATACTTTAGGTTTAGTTAACCGTTTTGAGATATTGAACACAACTTATTCCAACCTGCTCAGTAATTCAGTTTAGTTATTAAAAGAAATTTCGTCATTTAAAAATGGGCTTTTCTGGTAATTTCTCTGTAGTTTAAATCAGGAACTATAAACACAAAAAGAGGTACTATAGATAATCATAATCAAGTGCGAATGGTTATATTTAATTCACCTTTCTACAAATAAATGCATTGTAAATTATATACATTATTCTAATTATTCTCTATATAATAATATTTATTAAATTTGTTATTACACGAGACACCGGTTGAAGTTCAGGACAATTATGAGACGTCTCATTTTTTTGAAACCTTAATACATTTTCCTTTTCCTTTTTTCCTTTTCTTTCTTTCTTTTCTTTTCTTTTTTTTTTTTTTTTTTTTAATATGCAAAATTCTACTATGCGTTTGTTGAAATCGGGCGTCGTCATGAATTCTTAAATTCTCTGTTTTCAGTATTACTGTTTCAGAAAATTTATCTAAGTGTTATTCAATCGAAAAAATTATTACGAAATATTACTATTCGAAATCAGCGGTACTGAAAATTAAGCATTAAAAAAAGAAAAAAAAAAACATACGGTTTGAATTGAGAACCTTCCTTCTTTTTTTGAAGTCGGTTAAAAAAAAATTAGTGGGCTGACTGGAATCATTAGGCACACATTCTTGGGGATTTGAATCAATTTAACCATTTAATTGACAAATGTTAAAAGTTGTCTCGGCATACATCTATTGCACAGATGTACTGGATAAGTCTGCACATGTATTGCAATCTAACGGCAACCGATCCAACTAAAGTAACGTCTGTTGTCTATTTTATAACTTCGTGTTGAATAACAATTCTTAATGACAGTCATTTGGAGTTGTACATATCATATTAGAGCCAATGTAGCAACCGTCTTAAGGGTTAAATTATTCAAAGGGCTATTAAAAGTACTATTAAAAGTTTTCAAAAGTACTCTTAAGGACATTTCACTATTTCTTATCAGAACCTGCACATTACAAAGTGCTATCACAGCATTTTTTTTTTTTTTTTTTTTCGGAAATTAAAACAAATGTCTAATGTAAATTTCAAGACGAATTTTTCTATCTATTAATCTTAAAAGTAAGGTGCTTTTAAAAATTGTAATTTTAATATACTTTTAAATGAGCATAAATGCTGTAGCTACTTTATAATCAATACTTTTTAAATAAAATGTAATAAGTTTAAATGAATGTAAATAGGATAGCCTCAAATTTTAGTTTTGTTAGTCAATGTAAGTGAATTGGATACACCTACATATCTATACTAATAAGAGAAAGTGTTTGTCTGTCTGTTTACGACGTACAGAAAAAACTATAGTACATACAATTCCGATTTTTTTTTCTCTCCTAGATAAATGTGTGTTGTTTTGCACGAGACCTTTAATTATTCGATATTCCTGTTAGATTTTCAAACTTTTAATATTTTATGCGATTTTTTTGTGCTTTTTCCCTACATTATTCATTGCGTTCTAATTTCTAACTGATGACAATAATAATAATAATAATAATAATAATAAAAACGTACAACTTTTTATTTATTTATAATTATTTTGCTTTATTTAAGATGAAAAGAAGCAGTTTTTACATATGAATAAAAAAAGTTAATAAAATAATAAAACATCAAATATATCATAAAAAATTTCTGAGTTATATCATCAATATACAGGGTGATTATAATTAAAGTTACGATTTCAAAACGCTATAATCTTAAAACTACCCATCAGAGCGATTTGATATTTTACCAGAGCAATCGTGAGGCAATGAAATTTTGTTTGGGGAAGGAAAAAAGTAGTTCCAAGATGTTCCTATGGATGGCGCTGTCAGGATAATATTAGGGGAAACGCCTAAATGGACTCATTAAACACAGAAATCTTGTTAGCAACACAATGGAATAGCAGGAAACAATAGACTTCAAGGGTTTACTACAATTTTTTTTAGCAAAAAGACAAGAATACGTGTTTACAGCGGAAACAGTCATAGTGAAAAGAGAAAAAGAGGAGATTCATGAAACAAATACTTTACGGATAATTAACGGCACATTTTGGAACTCTTTTTTTTTTTTTTTTTTTTTTTTTTGTCAAACAAAATTTCATTGCCTCATGATTGCTGTGGTAAAGTATCAAATCGCTCTGATGGGCAGTTTTAAAATTATAGCATTTTGAAATCGTAACTTTAATTAAAATCACCCTGTAGTTATATCATCAAATACAGGATGGCCATAATTAAATTTGGCCTATTCAAGAGCACTCTGTAGCTGTAACTTAAATGCAGATTGAGTCGAAAATTTATCTATAGACATTTCAAAGGATGCGCTCAAAAGTTCTACAAATAAAATTTTAAAAATTTCTGCTCTGAAGGCTTATAAAACAAAATGCAAACAAGCATTACAGTCAAAATGCTTGAAGAGTTATGTGATAAATAATTGTGATCTATTTTAACATTTTCAAACCATACGACATTTAAGATTGTTATTCTTACATTTTTCAAAGGTTTTTGATGCAAAATTTTACAGCTGACAGAGTGATTAACCGTTCATTTTCCACTCCCTGGTCGGCCTGTTCCACCGATCTTAATCTGTGGGATTTTTGGTTATGGAGCCATTTGAAGAGTTTTGTTTTTAAAAGAAATGTTGTAAATTGAAGGACCGTATAACATTGCATGTGCGGAGGATCACTGGCGATCAGCTGCGATCAGCTGTTGAACACACTGTTCATCGGCAGCACATTTTACAACTTAATGATGGGGCCCACATTGAACAATATGATCTCCATCGATAAACTGTCTGTAACTTGTAACAAATAACAGTTAAATCTGTAGTAAATAATGTTGTTTGTATTAAGATTTAAAGCTTGTTTGTATTTTTATATATGTCCCGTCAGAGCGGAAATTAAAATTTATTTATTTATTTATTTTTCTGCAGAACCTTTGAGCACATCCTTTGAAATATCTATATACAAATTTTCGACTAAATCCGAATTTTAGTTACAGTTACAGAGTGCTCTGAATAGGCCAAGTTTAATTATGGCCACCCTGTATTTCTGATAAAACTGAAGTCATAATAGCTTTCAAATTATTAAATACTAGCAGGCTACGCCCGCTTCGCTGGTCACTCTATATTAATGAATTTTTGAAAGAATTGAATCACTGTTTTTTATACCGCTTTATAAATAAAAACTAAAAATTATTTTTTTTAAATGACTTTTATGGGGATTTTAATTAAAATATTGAAATTTCGAATTATTATTCTTTTTTTTTTTTTTTTTTTTTTTTTTTTTTTTTAATCAAAATAAATTACAGCCTATAGCATTGAGGGATAATGCAGCTTTTCATTAGGGATTTTTTTTTTTTTTTTCTTTTATCGGTTCAGTAGTTTCAGAGATTATCCTTCACATACAAACAAAGTTTCCTCTTTATATATCAGCATAGATAACATAAACATAATTAGCATAATGACAGAATGAAGAATAAATAATATAGATTTTAACAAAAACCACTTTTAAACTACTTCTCTTCATGGGGGATCCAACTTACAAACTCTAGATTCGGAGCTCGACACTTTACCTCGAAGCCACGCGCTCACCGGCTCTCGTTGCTATATTTCATTCTTTTTTTCGTGGATTTTATGGAGATTTTAATTAAAATATTGAAATCCTAATTAAAAAAAAATATTTTATCAAAAATAATTATAGCCTATAGCACAGAGACTGCCCTCCATGAGATTACCCTCAGAGATTACCTTTCGGGGATTACCCTCCACATGCAAAGTTTCTTCTTTATATATTAGTATAGATTAAATACCCTCAAACCTGTGCGAAATTTTCGTACTTTATTTCTTTTTTGATACTCGTAAATCTTATACCAACTTTCTAGGCTTAATTCATCTCAGGCCAAACTATTATTAGAAACAAATTAAATGAAGATGCAGTTAATGGAACGCATCGGCGTGTTTCTAATAAATCACTAATTTGGCGCTAAACTGTCTTCTCTTAGATATTTACAACACTTTACAAAAAGCCATAAGATTGCACAAAAAAAAAATTGGAATAAGTGCAGAATACGCGCGTTTTAAAACGAAAAACAGTTTATAATAATCATCATCGTTATTAATAACCTATTCTAATAAAGTATAGCACTAATAACAGAAAAAGAAATTGTGATTCTTTTTCTTCTTCTTCTTCTTCTTCTTTTTTTTTTTTTTTTTTTTAATTCCTTTAAATATAGTGACCAGCAAAGTAGGTCGAGCCTGCTAGTTTATGGATGAAATTAAATCCGTAATATACTATATTGTAATAAATTTTATTTTTTTATGAGATTATTTATAGACAAATTAAAAAAGAAAACACACTTATAGTAACAAAAAAATAAAATAAAATAAAATAAAAAACACTGAATTTGATGCATTAGAAGTTTTGATTATATAAGCAATCAAAATGAAAAATCTTAGGTAACATTTATATCTAAAGCTGTCGATAAAGTTAGTCTTCATTAATTGTAAATGTTTTTACATTTGCACTTAGATTATACGAATTTGCATTGTCAGTTTCTATTCGCAGTATTTCGCACAATAAATAAATAAATAAATAAATAAATAAATGCAATAAAATAATAGTTTCCAAAATTTTCGCTAAATTCGTTGTTAAATCGCCTCCGATAATGTGGTCGATCCCAGTAACTTTCAACGTAAGGAAATTTACCTGTAAATGTCGTTTTCCTGCAAGGAGAATAGTCGTGCGTGAAAAGTAAGCATTTTTGCTTTCTTTATGAATCCTAGGTAGTGCTTACAAATATGTAACAGCACACATGCATGTATATTGTATTAAAATACAATAATAAAAAATATTATTTTTTTACACTGTTAGAATATTTCATTATCATAATCATGATTAATTGCTAAATTATTATTGATTGTTGCTGATTATCATTAAAACCTTTTATTGTTTGTAAGAATAAAATTATTTTCAAAACAAGTGGGGAAAATGTTGATTGTGAGGGACTTAAAAATTTATATATATGTATATATATAATTATTATTATTATTACTAATTAACTTTTTTGTAAACTCTATTAATTTATTCTGAATGGGGACGTACATCCCACCTTTTTTTGAGAAATTTCCACGTATTTTGCTATTACTATTTTGAAACAGAAATTTATATCGTATTTTCATAGCAATGTTTCGTAATTAAATAGAATAGAGTTTACAACTGATTACAATTAATGCACTTCAATTAATTACATTTAATCATAATAAATATTATACACTGAATTACAATTAATACAATTAATAGAATCATAAATTATTAAATAAAAAGGTTTCAGATATCATAATGTATTTAACATGTTTTTATTATAATTGTAGTATGATGTGTTTAAAGTGAAATTCCAAATTTCTTAAAAAATGCTTTGTACTGGGTCGAATAACTTACGTGTTATAATTAAAAAAGTGGCTTTTATTTATTTATATATATATATATTTATATTTATTTTTATTTTTTTAAGAAGTCGTTATATCTCCATTAATATTTGTGGTAGTCTCATAAAAAAATGCCTGTATAATTAGAAGAAGCCTTATTGTCACATGCTATAACCAAAACGTATTTCAAGCATTACTTTTTACAGAGTGATCTAAGACTTTTTTTTTTTTTTTCACTGGTTCCCTTTTTCTCTTCGGGACAAATGTTTTGCTGAAATACATGATGTATAACATGTTCTTAAGGGCCCGCTTCACTCACCGCCGCCGGAAGCCGAAGCTAATGCTATTCTATGGGAAATTTTTCTTTACAAATAACTTATTAACTAATACATATTTTTAAATTCTGCTTTCACATTTTGAAAATTTTCAGCTGTTAAATTGACGGACCTTTTTTAAAAAATTATTTTTTTATTTTTTTTTTTATATTTTGTTTTGAAGCTGAAAAATACGAATTTTCAATATGTGAATTTTTTCCATTTTGCAATTTCAAAATAAAATATTAAAAATTAAAAAAAAATACATTTTTAAAAAAGGTCCGTCAATTTAACAGTTAGGAATTTTCTGAATGTGAAAACAGAATTTAAAAATATGTATTAGTTAATAAGTTATTTGTAAAGAAAATTTCCCCATAGAATAACATTGACTCGGGCTTTCGGCGACGGTAAGTGAAGAGGGCCGTTAATACTCTCGAAGTTTTAAGATAATTCGTAAAGAAGTTTCCCAGATATTTGACAAAACATCTAAATTTGAAAAAATATCCAAATTCTTATTGGTAGATAGTTTAGTGATCGAAACTCGTCTTGCAAAAGTTGTTACCCATTTAGCACTACCCAGGGGGCAAGTGTAGCTTAAAGTATACTAAGGACGAGAGTAACATTAACCCCACCCCTCCATTATTCTACAGTTTTAAATATTTCTTGTTATTTTTATGAGGTTTATATATTTTTTTTAATGTTTTTTTTTTTTCTTTTTTTACTCTCTCGATTCTTAAGCATCTTTGATGCATGGAGGCCAATGATGTAAAATTCGAGTGCCTTTGCCATAACTGTAATAATAAAAGTTACCCATTTTGTTAATGAATAAAATATTTAGAGAAAATAGCTGAAAAACTCAAATGCTCGTCAAAAGGTGGATATTATTTACTAAAATATAATTATATCCAGATTTACCTTCAATCTTATTGTAATATGTGAAGCAGCCTCATTACAACCAATGGGCATTACATACGTGTCTAAAATATGTCTCTATCCCTGAATAATTGTCAAACGACCTATAATTATATTAAACGACCTATAAGTATTTTATTAAATGAGACACATGATTCCAAGCTGGTAGGAAAGGTTTGAAGATTTTGAATTACAGTCTTTAATGTTTTTACAGTACGAATAAGTACTACATGAAGGTAATTTTCATATAATACAGAAAGAAAAAAAAATCAAGCACAGAGTGAAAGAACAATCAACTAATGGTGAGAAAGTTGGTCTTAAACGAGCCCTATTACCATTAAAAACCTCAAATACTTTCATTCCTTTCAGCAATACATATATATCTTTTATCATCCTTTTTATAATCACATATCCTTTTTATCTATTTCGACGAATGACTATCCTCAAGTTTCAAGAGAAAAGACATATCTTTGCAACTCATTCAAGCACATAATAAAAACTAAAAAAAAGAAATATCTGTTTAATTTTTTGGAATAACCATCGTAATATCTTTAAATATTGAACATCCGATTTGTAAACCTGTGGTGAGTTTCTCAAATTATATTATTTACGATTAGCTTAAAGATAACCTGGACTTCTTATGGCAAAAAAAAAAAAAAAAAAAAAAAAAAAGTAACTTTAATGGTTAGTCCGCACCACACCTTAGTTCTCAATAGTCCTTGAAAAGAATGCACGAACTCCTCCTACGAGCTATCAGCATAGTGGGAATTAGGAAGTTTATGTGGTTAGATTTCGCAGAAGGGGCGTTAGATACTTGAGGTCAGTTTGAAGAAGACTGACAGCTCGTGCTCGATGATCTAGTTTGGAGCAGAGGTATTTGGGGAGATGTCAATAATATGCAGACCTAAACAAGTTCAAGACAGGGCAACAATAAAAGAATTTTTAAATTAGTTTTGATTATCACGCTTAACGTTAAATAGTAAGAAAAATGAATGAAGTTTTCGATTGATGAATAAAACTTAGTAAGCAAACACCATAAATTTCATAAACACACAGTAAAAGCGGGGATGGAAATTCTTATGGGCTACCCCTGAACTCAGAGATTTTGAAATTTATGCTATCTTGGAACCTCAAGTCAATTATTTTATTTTAAGGAGTTTTTCCATTTTTAATATTTAATTTGCTTAATAACGTATTAAGGATCCTCTAAATATCACTTCTTTTAGGTATAAATCAATGTTTGTAATAGCCGTAGATGTATCATCAATAAGTTTCCCCTTTCCATTCGTTGTGCATGCAAGTAGCAATATTCATGGTTTTTGCATGTTGAAATAGTTTCACCCCTGGTCCTTATTTAGCGTCGAAATAAATGAACATGGTTCTTCATTAGATGAAAAAAAAAAAAAAAAAAACAATAATACAATAAGTAAAAATAAAAAAATAAATAATTACAAGATAAAAAAAAAACTTTTTATATACCATGTTTTTAAATTTTCTGATGAATTATTAATAAAATGCGCGAGGATAAAAAGTAATATTTAAGCACGCGGACTCAGTTCAGTGAACTCATACTAATCATAAAAAAAAGTTCATTTTTTTTAAGGTTCACGTTTAATTAAATGTATTTATTTTTATGTCGAAAGAAAATGAACTCGTATTTTTTTTTTTTTTTTTCAACAATTAAATATTAGCTAATATTTTAATGGTTATTTTTATTGCTATTAGGAGGTTATTATTTTCATATTTTAATTAATTAAAAGAAAACTATTCGAAAATTCGAAAATCTGACTTCGAAGTATTGTGTTTTCACCGGATTCTGAGCTACTGTGAAAGTTTTAAATGTCTAGCTAGCAGGGAAATTAGTTAAAAATAGATTGCAAGATTTGTACCAAACAAACAAACAAGAATAGAAGTTAATAATATTAATAATTAAAAAACAACAACA
The DNA here is from genome assembly GCA_963930645.1 of Salticus scenicus. Lineage (NCBI taxonomy): Eukaryota > Metazoa > Arthropoda > Arachnida > Araneae > Salticidae > Salticus > Salticus scenicus. The sequence goes on along the minus strand of OZ005655.1, from coordinate 202,886,723 downwards.
TGGTAATAAATAAATGATCACGAACAGCATAAAAGTGATGAAATGCTGCACATTTTTTTCCTTGAGGAAGAGTCATGCTCTTTTATTTCAAACTAAAATAATGGTTGTGTGTTTCTCGGTCTTAAGAGTGTTTTCTCGAAAATATTTTACCTATAAAATTTTTTAACTCTAGTTTGGAGAGTTTATCAATAGTATGAAGACCAATGCAAGTTCAAACAAGGGGAACGATAAAATTACTTTAAAATATAGTTTTAATTACCAAGTAAAATGTAAAATAGCAAGAAAAACGAATGATGTTTTTGATTGATAAATGAAACTTCGTAAGCAAGTATCATAAATGTCAGAAACCCACAATAACTATTCCGAGGTAAAATGCTCCAGCACAACCCTTATTTTGGCAAAAAAAGTAGGCACGAGCGCAGCATGAAAGCTCCAAGATGCTGCACTCGTGCCTACATTCTTCACCTGATGAAGGATTGAATTCAATTATTTATATTAAAATAAAATAAAATAAATAAATAAATAATAATAATAATAAAACATTCGTTTTATGTTTATAACATGCAAGATTTTCAAACCAACGCAGTGCATACAAAATACTAAATATCTGTTTAAATAAGAGAATTTTTATAACTGATTTTATTTGCCTTTACAAAATTTCTTTAGCGTACTTTATTAGCTAAATGTATCGAATTACTTTGAATAAAATCTTCAAGCAAATATTGTGAGAATTCCGAAAGCTATCTTCGAAAGAATTAATTGAGTGTTTAGTACGCTCAAATAAAAACAAAATGAGAAGAGAGTTTTTTTTTTTTTTTATTTATTTTGACTCAATCAACGACAATACAGTGTCCATTGGTCTAAAATTAAAATATGGGTAAAATGCCTTATATTGCTTCTGTTTGACTTCTGTTTGACTCAATCGACTATATCTTTTTAATACATATTTTTGTTAGGATAAAAATAACCATTGAGAACAAAGCTACTTAAATCTGTTAGAGACAAATTTATATACATACTAGTATATACATACACCTTTATACATACATTTTTAATGTATATCTATTTTCATTTACTTTCCCTAACAGGAAACCATTTTTCAAACCATTTAATTATTATCATGATTATTCTTATGATGATTATTCTTATTTTGATAAAAAAATTATTGATAAAAAAAAATAATCAAATAAAAAATTAAACTTAATTTTAAAATAATTATTTTAAAGGGCTGCTCAGAAACTGTGAAATTAGCCTTCAGAATCAATGAACATTGCATAATTTTGATTATATGAATTGCTTAAAAGCTTTTCTAATCTTTTTTTTTTTTTTTTTTTTAATTAAAATTTTGCCTTAAACTGAATATAGTTTAAGACAACTAGCATATTTTTATTTTAATCATTTCTTTTATATAAAAGTACAGTCAGTAACAAAAGTGTCTGAACACTAGCAAAAATTCCTATACAAAAAAAGTACACTTAATGCAGTTTTGCTAAATAAATCCTTGTCAAATCCTGTTCTTAGACTGACTAAGAACATGATTCGAAAAGGATTTATTTAACAAAACAGTATAGTGTACCTTTTTAATATAGGAATTTTTGCTAGTGTTTGGACACTTTTGTTACCGACTGTACATGGTAACTGTCCACACTCCTCTGAATTCCAATTCGCATTATTATTATTATTATTATTGCATGGTCTCTCTGTATAACATTTTGGATTATTTCGTAAATTAAGGTCTACATTTCAGAGTACTTCAAATTCCCGCTCGTCTTCAGAATTTTTTTTTTTTTTTTTTTTTTTGTGACGGAACATTTACACAATTTTGCTGGGTATACGATAAGTATTTTAACTTGTTGTCAAAAGAAAAAAAATAATAATGATTTCTACTTGGTCACTTTTGTAGGAAAAAAATAATCTTCCGTTCTAAACATGTATATATATATATATTCACAATTTTTTCCTTTAGATTATGTTTATTAATGAATAATACGTATTAACTTATTAAAAAATGTGCTTTACGATTACAGCTATAAAAACTAATCGAATTATAACACCTCACAGTAAAAGCCTATTTAATTGGTTATTATTATCATTATTATTTATTAGATCATTTTGTGTTTAAAAACATGAAACTCAAACATTTTAAAAACAGAAACTGTAAGTGAAAGTTATTTGAATTTACAATATTAGCTTAGTAGTTAGGACATTTGCTCGTTATGTCAAGTTAGATCACTTTTTGCCCTTGTTAGAATTATGTCAGTCTTTTTATCATAATAAAATAAAATAAATAAAAAAATAATAAATAATAATCGATCTATAATAATAAAGGAAGATGTCTGTCTGTCTCTTTGTTTGTGCGTCTATACGTTCAACCCCTACTAAACATAGAAGTACAAAATTTGATATACGGGTGCTCAGAAGCCTTCCCGAGGGGATAGTGAAAACAGAATTTAAAAATTTTAATTAGTTGCGGACATATGAATTAAAATGTCAGTTCATGTCGATCGAAAAATGACCGAGAATCTACGGCTAATTGTTTAAAAAGAAACATTCTATCAACAAACGATTTTCTCCGCTGTCTGGAACGGAAACAAAACATCTGAAAATCTTTAATGTCGCATGTTCTTGACGTGGGATTAAAAATTTCACATTTGAAATTTCAAAATTCTTCAATTTTTCTTTGCCATATTTTTCATGCAAAGCGCCCACCTTAGCCGCAAAACGTAATCGGCCTTTCTCTGGCCTCTTATCGACGACCGATGAACTTGTGAATAGTCGATACTCGGTATCTCATCAAGAGCAATGAATCTCATTTGGGATAGTTGAATCCGATGATAGGAAACCGATGAATTTTAGATTCTGATCAATGAAAATTCGATGGAAAGGCACAATTTCTATCGAGTTTTCTCGTGATTTGTCATCGGTTCGATATCTTTTTTCGGTGAAATACTCCTCATCGAAAACCGATCTTAGATACTGCTTTCAACTATATGTCCATGTTAATGCTCATGTAAATTTGGAGGTGTCGATGAAAGGCTAAGCAAAACACAATCGATCAATACTATAACAGTCGACAGCAAAAGTATCCGAGCACTAGCAAAAATTCCTATATAAAATAAGTACTTTTAATTCTGTTTTGTTAAATAAATCCTTGTCAAATCCTGTTCTTAGACTGACTAACAACATGATTGGACAAGGATTTATTTAAGAAAGCAGTATTAAGAGTACTTTTTTTTTTTTTTTTTTTTTTTTTTTTACATAGGAATTTTCGCTAGTGTTTGGATACTTTTGCTGCCGACTTTAGGGCATAAATAAACATTTTTTGATTATTTTTTCTTTTTTCGAATTTCTTCAGCGCATCTCACAAATCTTCCTCACACCAGTTTAGTTTAGTCACAGTATTTTGTTTATAATGCGTGTTTAATATAACCACTTGCATTTTCTAACTCATACTCATTCCAACTGGTTACGTTAAGATTAAAAATTTTTGTAAGAGAAAAGAAATAAAAAACTACAGAGTTTACTTAATGGTTCTGAAAAAATCCTTTCACCCCTTACCATGTGGCGATTAAACAAAAGAAAGTGGCGACACCTAATATAAAAAAACTCGCTATGTTTTCTCCCATTGCCGTTATAAGAATGAATTTCAGTAATCGACCACGTGAAAATTGAGTATTTGGGCAATTAAACGTAAATTAAGTCGATTTATTTAAATTGGGGGGGGGGGATATCGGTCATAAAAAAATGAAATTTTTATCAGTTGATTAGGGAAAAAAATATTTTCAGACTCTCTGTCAAGTGTTACAAATTTGTAAACAAAAGTTTTTTTTTTTTTTTTTTTTTTTGGTGTGTGTGTGTGTGTGTGTGTGTGTAATTAATTTTACTTAAAAAGGCATATTCAGAATATAAAATGTTAGTTTTCCATGTTTCTGCCTTATGAAAGTATTAAAATAGCTCATATCCTTTTAAAAAGTAGCTTTAAAGTTTCACCAAGGCAAAAACGGCTTTGGCGTCAATTTTAGCATGATTGTCGCCCTTGGCTACTTTCTCGGTGATCTTGGCAAAAAAAAAAAAAAAAAAAATCTTTATTATCGGTATATCTATCATCGAAGCTCTAAATCGAATATTTCCCGAAATAGCCAGAAATATCTTGAATCACACAAGACTATAAATATGATTGCATTGTGGCTGTCCGTGTTGAAGTCAAGCGCTTGAAGTGTTAGGATCCCTCTGACTCATATTTTACTGTGGTGATGTAGATGTTTATGCTGTATTCACTGGTGCATCTGGAACCTGATACTTGGTTTACCGACTTTTAATCTTCCGGAATATTCTGTGAAAAAAAAATTAAAATTCAGCAAAATCGGTCTTTTATTCACGGGCAATACAAGAACCTCGAATACATAACCTTAGAAAGCTGCGGAATTAAAAGACAGGCCCATCATACAAATCGACTATCTCAAGACAATCTCTTCACAGAACCAATGAAATAATGGTAACTTTACAATAATTAGTGAATTTTAAATGGTCTCTTCAAAATAAGCGGTGAGTTTAAAATAGGCGCTTTAAATATTCTGACAATTAGGAGAAAAAAAAAAAAAGTTCAAAAATTCGAGAAAAATTGCATGTAAATTTTAAAGAACTACCGTATACAAGTGAGTAACTTAATACGTCATTTTTTTAGGTATACAGGTAAGGAAATTCAAAATTAAAAGCATGTGACATTCACCGTAAAAATTGGGGTAATTGTATTTTGAAAATAATAATGATGATAATTATGAAAATGTGATTATTCAGTTAGAGGAATGCTTTTTAATAATCTTGTATATTTTTATTTTTTATTTTTTATAAAAAGTTCCAAAAACTATTTATTTTCGTTTATTTTTTAATCAATTATTATCCTTTTGAACTTTTCGTACTATACATCACTTCGATAACAATACTTTTATAGATAAGGTTTTAATAAAGCGTTGAGTGAACTTGCTAAAGAAAAAAGCTGTTATCTATTTCTAGGAAAGTCCTGTTTCTAAGAAATACTTATTTGATCTTGTTACTTGGAAAAAATATAATACCTGACACATGCATTTAAGAAAAACGTGCATTATAATATTATGTCTATTATATCGCTATAATGGGTTTTACGTTGATAATGGACAATTAAAATAAAACATACGAGAATAATACTTGTAAATAAGGAAAGATAAATGAAATATAAGTAACTCATAAGTTTACTAGCAGGTTTTTAATTCATTTTGAGAATGAACAGAGTAAAATAGTATTTTAATTAAATCAAAAAATTGTTTTATATCTATCCCTTAAATGATTTATTCATCGATTCTGTCAACCAATTTCCACATGCACAATGCCATTTGCATTCCAGATTTTTTTTTTTTTTTTTTAAGCAAACTACATCAACTTACCGTGAATGTACAATGTAACATATTTAAATCTATGCAAATCACAATATGTAATTACGTATTATGCTCATATGTACATTCAATACATTTGTAAGATGCATTAAAAAAAAAAAAAAAAAAACTTTAATAAACAAGGGGAAGCGTCTAAATTTTATTTATTTTTATTTTATTTATTTGTTTATTTAACTATTTTTGTGGGAACTTCCTATTTTTCGTGTTTAAAGGAAAAACCCCATAAATTTAAGTTACTTTTCTCTCTCTCTCTTTTTTTTTCCCAGCGTGATTTTCTTATAAATTTGCAGGAAATTAATTTTTTAACAAAAAATTGAAAATAATTTTACGAAAGTTTCCTGGCAATTTTTGGTATCAGAAAAGAACATTTGTTTAACGTGTGATGAAAATACCGTAAAGAAAGAGCAATTTTCCACTGACATCAGAACGTACAAAAAAGACCGATGCCATACAAGCCTATTTTAGCGAACATAACGAGAAAAATTACGCAAATTAAGATCATAAGATTAAACTTCTCAAGCATAAGAATGCATGTTTGCCATCTGAAAGTCTTTCTATATAGGGAAATATTGGCTAATCGAGATATTCTACATATCTCGATATATTTTTGTAACACCTTTATAGAAAGTATAAAATGAACAAAATATAATTATTATTTAAATTATTATTTTTATTTTAATAATTTAAATAATAATAATAATAATCAAAATGAAACTCACGAACTATTTCGCTTTTGTGTAAATAAAGTTACAATACGAGATTTTTATCAGGACAGTAGTTGCTAGGCATTATTATATATATATATATATATATATATATATATAATAAAGATGATCTATTAAGCATAGTAGATGCCAAGCAACAGATACAAGATCACTGAAACACCAATGACCAATAAGATTAAAAAAATTTTATCAGTGGATAAAATACACTAATGTAAAGAAACCAGATCTATTAATTAACAGCCTGCAAAACAAACGAATCAATAAAGTAACGCAACAAATCTTAACTTAAAACCATAAACTTATCAAAATTAATGAAAAAATAACCTAAGAAACACAAGATAGGAAGGAAGAAGGCAGGCGGCAAGACTTGTGACTTGCCTGTGGGGTTAAACTAGTTTCACGCAGGCAACACTCACCCAACCTGCCACGACCAGAACAGGAACCATGTGGATTTTAAAAAGCAAAATTTCAAAGCAGATGAATAACAATGAAACCACGAAGCAACAATGAAATTCACCGATTGATTACATTGTGTTTAATAGTATAATTTGAATTTTAAATATAGTTGACAACTCAAAAAGGAAGAAACTGAAATTTTATTGGAAAAAGAAAGTTTGCATAGTAATACAAAGTAAATGCAACAAGCCTTCTGCTTTTTTTAAAAATTAATTTCACAAACCCACCCAACCATTCAGCCTTACAACACCACCCCACCTCCGTAATCAAACATCTGCCCACCCAACCGCCACCTTTTTTATTGTTTTTTATTATTTTATAATTTTTTTGTTGATATACACAAAAGTGTACACAGCTCTTTTTTTTTTTTTTTTGTACTAACAGAGACATGGTTAAGGATATAAAATAGAAAATACAAAGTTTTAAGAAAACCCATTTTAGCAGTGGCTGTGATCAGTTTTCTTGTTTTTAAACTTCGCAGAGCATATATATATCATATATTTAAAAATTATCAGCATTTATTTTCATAAAATATAATTTAAAGAAAGAAAGAAAAAACAAAATTAAAATTTTATCCTGAACAAAATTTAATTATATTTCTGTTGCGAAAAGGAAATAATTCTCTCGTTCTAATAAATATTTTGTCACAAAAGAAAATAAAAATAAATAATAAATAATATCAAAACTTTATTTTTCAGATAAATAAAAGCAAAAGAGAATTCTAAAATGAAAATTGAAGTTGAAAAAGAAATAACTGCCGATAATAACTACCAGAAAAAAGCCATCATTTTGCTATTACTCATAGAATTTGTCGTTCTCCGTTAGATAGTTTATGATATAAAAATTAAAAAATAAAATCCATCAATAATTTATGATAGGGGAAACCGGGCAGCGTATCTCCGAAATGTTGGCGCGCGCAGAACAAATTCACAATTTTTCGCCAGAGAATGCGATTTTCGCCAAATCTGGAAGTGCAAAGAGAAACTTCACGCCGCTTAACCTGTATAAATAAACATCCGGCGTTTTTCTTTCTTTCTGTTTTCTTTTCTTTTCTTTTTTTTTTCTTCTGATGATTAATGTAGGATTTAAATCGCAAAACGAAACATATCTTGAAATTAAGAAATAGTTTTCCGAATAGAGAAGTAGATAATAATAATGGTAATATATTAGCATTGAGATCCGATTTCATGTATAAGGCCAAAAAGTTTGTAAAAATTGTTCAAACAAATTACAAATTCTTAGTAAAATGCATGAAGAATGTTCATAAGTCCAAATCAGTAGTACGTCATTTTACATTTCAACTATTTTTATTATCATTTTGTATTTAAATTTTTAAAATGTGCGACTTTATAAAATATTTCTCTTACGATGCAGTGCTTGAATTTTAATAAATTATCACCTTATATTTATCTATTATGTATTTTTAAAGAACATCTTAATCAAAATAAAATAGATATTTCGTGTTAAATTTTATGGTTGAAATTCATAAAATTTTCTACGTATAATTTCCTCCTCGGACTCCATTTCTCATTCTTTACCCCCCCCCCCCCCAACCCCAACATACAAAGTTATAAAATAAAACGTTAAACATTTTATTAATGCTATTCTATTTATTTTTCAGTAATCATAAACAATCTAACTTAAAATGTTATACAAATTAAAGTAATAATGATGCGCATAACCATTCTCATCCTATATTTATTGTTACTAATTTCTATTGAGAGCGAAATGTATTCATATTAAAAGGAATGAGTATGATAGAACACTCAACACAGTCGCAGACTGAAATGCCGCACCTCATAGGCTACCCTCTATCCGATTCGATACATTTGACTTATCGTAATTAAATGACTAATTTTATTAGGATTCTTTTCGTACATTAATTTGCAACACAACTGATCCCCATATTGCAAGTTCGTGGGAAGTATTGGCCTAATTTGTCAAATGAAGGAAAACAAATTTTTAATTACTAAAGTTTCAAATTAAAATGTTCATATTTAATGAAGTGTATTAAAAATATATATTTTAAAATATTAGTCTGATATGTTTACGACAAAATATTGGCATAATGGACGTTTAAACGAAATTTTGCTCTATTTTGCCATGTTAAAAAAAAAACGTAAATTTTGAATAACATGCGAAGTTTACAACTTACGTTGTTCCAAAGCAATATTGTCCTTATCAATAACATAAGTGATATTTAAAATCTGATGCACCCATTTTACAAACTCAATATCTATAATACACACAGACAAGTCACATAAACCAACCACTAAAAACATAATTTTTGGATTCAGGAAACCTCAAAACATATAAATGTAACAAAAATTCAATTTCGAAAACTTGATCCGAAAACAATACTTTCGCAACCTTTTACGGATAAGATAAAGTAAATTAGAATAAGAGAATAATTTTAAATTAATTAAACTTTAATTGCATTTATTACATTGATTTTTATTTATGAAAAGAAATGCTTTCATTTAATTTGGGGTAGCCCTGTATATTTACCATATATATTACAAACACAATATAGTGTACTAATTTAGCACAGAATTTAGAACACATTTCACGACATGAAATGGACCTTTCAGCAATTCCATTGTATGAATATATCTGAATTCTTTTGTGGGGTTCTGTGTAAACTTCTAATAAAGGATATACATTCTACATTGCACACGAAACATTCTTTCATGCACATAAAATATAAGTTCAATTTATTTTATTTTGTTTCATCCAAAAATATTAAATTGTATTTACCAGAAAATTCATACATAGACTTAATGAATTTGAATTCTTTTCTTAGTCACTGTACACGAATTACTTAATATTTCATCCGAGTCCCAATATCTATTCTTGAGGTATGGTGATAACAAACACACAGACACATTCAGGCAACCGCTAAAAACCTAATTTTTTGTTTCAGGATATTTAAGCAAATGTAGCAAAAACTCAATTTCGAAAATCTGAATCAAAAATAAAACTTTTCTTACAATATATGGGTAAAATAAACTAAATAATAATCATAATAATGATAATATGGTGTGTCACTCACACGACTTTCTTTTTTACCCTGAATTTCAATATTATAATGACAGATTGCACATTAAATCTTAAGATCAATAGCGTAAGAATGTAAAGTTTAATGTACAGTCAGCCAACCCCCCCCCCCCCTAATTTCGCCGTAAATTATCGTAGAAACATGCGACTGGCACCGATCAGTTTGTAATAACGTCTAGTTTATAATGTTATAGTTAGATTTTACTTAGGGGGTCGTCTACATATTAAAACTGACATCAACTTCATTTTTTCTATGGTAACCCCCATTTTTTATAATTTATTTGCTTTCTTTGGATCAAATCATCACGGAAAATGGTAAAGTTTATATATTTCGCTCAATTTTTCATAGAGTTATAAGCTGTCAAAGTTTTTGGATGCTAATGTTAAATGAATGCGACAAACATTAAATTATATCTTCCGAAATAATTATGATATTTAAATTCTGTTTTTTTTTTATTCGTTAGAATGAAGTGACCCAAAAATATTCCATGCAAATTTTTGCTAAAAAAACATTTTTTGAATTATGAAAATTATTAATAAATTCATATTTGAAAAAATTATGAATTATGACCTATGTTAATTTTTGCACGAATAGAACGGGCATCATCAAAAACATGGGTTTCCAAATTTACAGCTCGTTCCTAACATTATTTTTTGAGTTACAGTGATATTTCACTTTTTATTCCTGTTAGGGGGCCGTCACTTGTTATAATCTGTATCCTCTATAAGTAAATGATTGTATATAATTTAACGGAAAACTATTTTAATTTAATTTATGTTATTTTTATTGTTTCCTAAGCAATATTTCGATGTTTATTATACAAACTGGCATATTTTTGTAAAGTTATCACAATGTAGGCGAGGGATTGTGAAAGAATTTCAAAAGAATAGAAGCCCCGCCTCTGATTCGCTGAAACACTTAAAAAAAAAAGACTGATTTGCATATTCCTATTTGACTCTATATGTGACGCTGGTATGCATAAATCACAATGGTATTTACTACATCGATTATTGAAGACAAAACTTAAATGATTTAATTATAAATATGCAAAATTATTTTTTTTATATTATAAAGTTTTAGAAAATTTGTGAAAAGGCGGGGCTTACGGTACAAGAGAGGAATATATCCGATCCTAATATGTTAACTCTTTCTTCATAAGTATTAAATATCTTTTTCTAGTTTTTCGCTGCTAAAATTCTATTTTAACCCTTTGAGTACATTTGACGAGTGAGACTCGTCATCTGCTTACTTGGGCGAAGTTACGGTGGACGAGTCTGACTCGTCATCTGAATTTAAGAAGTAGGCGTTGATGTTTGCGGCACCCCGCCAATGGGCGTTGATCGCAAACAACTGCCTGATGTTTGTTTATGATATCTTACAACCATACTTATATCATCAATATAAGTATATTCCAAATAAAATGTATTACTTCTCACGACCGCTGACGTAGATTCACATCATTTGAAAATCTGTAATTTCACCAGTGGGCGTTTCTTTTGCAATTTGTATGCTATTTTTTTCTTAAATATATAAAATCAATATTCACAATTTTACAATGAAATATACTATGGATACAAATACTTTAATTAGAAAGAATAAAATTATAATGTATATCCATTTGTAATATAAATGTGAATACAGAAATTTTGTTCTGAAATATTGTAACATGGGAGAATAACGCCCACAGGCGTATCTTACTGTCAAAAATTCAAAATCATACGGTCGCGAAAGTGTTAATCCATATAGCGACAAGATAAATTAAATCCGTCCCATGGGCATAAAAATCTTCAAATAATTCAGTACTCAAAGGGTTAACCCTGGTACACTTTTTTTCGCATTTCAATATTCAAGAGTACGTACACCTCTTGTGTTTATCATGTTTTATGTGTATCATGTTTTAGAAAACACGGTACAGCGAAACTGATTGCATGAAACAGCAATTATGCATTCGACAATTGTTTTATTATTATTATTATGAATATTTAATAATTTTAAAAATATTTTTTACCATAAATTTTCTGTTTAAATTTTGTTGTGACATATTTGCATTTGGTTACTGTACCGTTTGTAAGCTTTGTGTTATTTAAAATTTATCCCATAATGTAACATAATAAAATATCAAATTTCTATTAAAAGTTTTTTAATACAGAATCAAATAGTGAAAAGTTGCTTTTTTTTTTTTTTTTTTTTTTTTTTTAAAGTTTATAAGATTTATTATTGGAACATAGCTCAATAGTATTTATTTTCAATTATGCTTTACCAAAAGTTCACAAACCCAATATTCCATTTCGTCCAATAGTCTCTAATATCGGTACTGCTTCCTATAATCTAGCTAAATTTCTCACCACAATTTTTGCTCCACTTCTTGCTGCTAATAGTTATACTGTTAAGAATTCCATAAATTTTGCAAAAAATATTCAAAACTGCCCTCACACTAATCTCACTATGGTTTCTTTTGATGTAAAATCTCTTTTCACTAATGTTCCAATAAGTGGCGCCCTCTGGTGTCTCGAAAATAGATTAAAAGAGTTTCATTTCACCTCTTTTGAAATACAAGAATTAATTTCTCTTACCCGCATTTGTTTATCACAAACCACTTTTTCTTTCCAAAATAAATTCTATCGTCAGTCTGAAGGTTTAACCATGGGTTCCCCTCTCTCCCCAATTCTCGCCGACATTTACATGCACTATTTCGAAAGCAAGCTTTTTAAGAAAATATCTTTTCCTTTTTGGACCCGTTACGTTGACGACACCTTCACGCTTATCGACATATCTCATCACAATATTGACCATGTCTTAGAAACCTTAAATTCAATTGCCAGTAATATCCAGTTTACATATGAAATAGAAAATAATGGCTCCCTTCCATTTCTTGATACCCTCGTCTCTCGCACTGTAAATGGATTTTCAACCACTGTCTATCGTAAAAATTTTGCAGTCTCCCTTCCTCCCCATGCGCGTTCATGCCACCCACCTAACCAAAAAATGGCTGCTTTCTATACTTTTGTAAACCGTGCCCTTAATATTTGTTCAAATCCTATTTTATTGAAATCTGAAATTAAATACCTGAAAGCCATCGCAATTGACAGAGGTTATGACCCTTCCATTATAGACAAAGCTATCCAAAAATTACAACTCCCGCGTATTTCGTCTACTAAATCAGTCACATCTAACATCAGTATTGTTTTACCCCATTTTTCTAAAACCAGTCAAACTATAGCTAAAATTCTCAAACAATATGATTTTAAAATAATATTTTCGCCTTCCACTAAACTCACCTTTTCTCAGTTAAAATATCCTATTGATATGCATAATTCTTGGGGCATTTATAGTATTTCCTGTCAGTGTGGTTTATCATATATTGGCCAAACTAAACGCAGTCTTAAATTTCGTCTAAAAGAACATATGAATTACGTCCGCAAACAAGAAACCAATAAATCGGCTATTTCTAAACATTCCTGGGAGGAAAATCATAATTTTAAATTTAATTCAGCTAAAATAATTTGAAGACCTAAATCCATTCATGAACTCGATTTCTTTGAAGCTTTTCATATTTATAAAAATTTTAAAAACCTTGTAAATTGTGATTTCGCTGTTCCCTATTTGTCTGATTGTTGGAAATTTTACATTCAGTCCACATTTCCTTAATTTTTCTACCGTTTACACAGCTACACATTCCTTAATTCCTATTGGCCACACTCCCCACCTCTTCCGTAATCCTATTGGTTGAACTAAATCCGGTCCCTCTCGTATATATATGAGTACTTCTCCAGATTCAGAATTCTTTTTGCACTGAAGACGGTACGCTTTAGGCTACCGAAACAGCTGTATGCACCTCAATAATTTTTCTTTGGCGTTTCTGACGTAATAGTTTATTCCTGTTTTAATATTTGATGTTTAATCAGCAGAAACCAATAAAAATCTTTTAATTCATGAACTAACTCAGAGAGTTCTGTGAATTAGTCATTTTTTATTTTATAATTAACATTTCTGAAATTTTTTTCCGGTGTGAAACTTAATAAATAATGTATACTGGATGGTAGATCATGATTTATATTTTCTAAATGTATAGACGGACCCCTAATACATTTTCACGTGTAACTCTATTTAGAATTCATTTAAAGTATATAAATAGGTATGTTTTCCGAACCGCCTTGATCTCAGAAATCTGAATATGAAGTCGGAAATAGGGGTTGCCATTGAAGAAAATGAAGTTAATGCCAGTTTTAATATGTAGACGACCCCCTAGGCAAAATATAACTATACCTTTATAAACTAGACGTTATTACAAATTGATCGGTACCAGTCAAATGTTTCTACGATAATTTACGGCGAAATTAGGTGGGGGGGGCGTTTTTTTTTTTCCTTTTTTTTTTTTTTGGCTGACTGTACTTTTCAAATAATCTAAAATAGGTTTAGAAACAATTTTATTTAACGAAGAGAAAGTAAATAATAATAATAATAAAAATAATAATAAAACAGAATAAAATAAAATAAAATAAATGTATTTCAAGGATAATTTTAAAAGCTTTAAAATCATAATATTACAAATATACTTCTTCATTAATCTTGATAAAATAAATTTAAAGGGTTTTCTAATAAATTTTGGTATTAAATTATATTATCTAAAAATAACGATACGAAGACTCCATTGACACATTTTTAACAATTATGATTCAGGGAGCCTCAAAACGTGTATATATAACAAAAATTCAATTTCGAAAATTTGACCCCAAAACAATACTTTCTCTACCATATATGTTGGTAAGAGAAACTAAAATAAATAAATAAATAAATAAATGTATTTCAAGAACAATTTTAAAAGCTTTAAAATTAGAATATTACAATTTTATTTCTTCATTAATCTTGCTAAATTAAATTTAAAGGGTGGAGGATTTCTAATAAATTTTTGCATTAAATATATTATTTAAGAATTACGATACTAAAACTCCATTGACACATTTTTAATAGTTTATTCTCTTGGGGAAAAAAAAATAAATAAAAAAAGATTGCTCGAAACCTTAACGAATCGTGAATGAAGTGGAAAGAAGGGTTGCTTTGCGGCAGAGAGGGTTTTGGCGCGAGCTACAAAAATTCGCCAGGTTCGCCTGTACGCGCCAACATTTCGGAGATACGCGACCGGGCACAGTGGACCACTTTTACACTTTTATTTTTTTCACCAAAAATAAAAAAGCAAGGTACTTGAAAAAATTAGCAAACATTCTTTAAACCTTTCTTTATATGTCCTAATTTTTTTTATAACAATACGTCTAATACATTACGAATAAAAAAATAAATTGTGTGCACTCACAAAGTGAACCATTGTGCCCCATCACCAGGGCACAGTGGTCCACAACCCGGGGTACAGTGGACCAACCACTGTTGTTCATGTTCAATTAATATAAATTACTCATTTATTTATTTTTTTCTAAAATTAGTTTCTTATGCAATTCTAGTCTAAATAACATGATTCGAACATTTTCATGAAATAAAATTACCAAAATTTAAAGGAAATAAAAATAAATAAGAAATCAAATTAGAGGAAGAATCCTATATCAGATTTCCTTTGTCTTTTACGTGCCATCACTAAAAACAATAAGATATATTTTTAATTGTTTATTAATGTTATATAGTTATAAAAATTATGAACTATATAATTAAACATTTTATTAATATTCAAACATTTTTATTAATTATTCTGAGATATTAATACTTTACATTATATTTGTGAGATAATTTTAACCAAAATTATTCTACTTTTATCTTTTACATGTTATTTAAAAAAACAACAACAATAAATTTATATAGCCTACTATTTATTATATCACATAAACATTTTATTTATTTTTTTAATATTAAACAATTCAAATAGTTATTAAATTTAGATATTCATAATTATTTTACTACTATTCAACTATTTTTCCTTTTCAGAAATTTATTTTATTATGACATTAAGATTATTATTCTTTTTATTAATTATTTTGAGTCACATTATATTTGTATACGTGAATTTAACTAAAATAAATAAGGTATTAAATATAATTTGGACTTTTAGGCACATTGGAAGGTGGTCCACTGTGCCCCATGTCCAGACAAAACAAATAATAATATTAAAATTATATATAGACTACAAATATGCTAATAATTTTTATAAATTTAAAAACAGCAATATCTTACATTTTCTTAACAACTATCCAATACTTGTAGTCAATAGTTCAGTCCTGATGAAATTAAAAAAACTTCAAACTTGAAAAATTACTTTGAGCAGCTCAAAACACAAAAATTGTATAAAATGGCTACCTTAGCATCGACCATGTGGTTTTTTGGATGTATACAAGTACTACCATGCTGCCATATATGAGTCTCAATATAAACTAAAAGAGTTAAATATTAAGAGATTTAAATAGGGGTGGTCCACTGTGCCCCAGTCTCCCATATATCAAATTTGCACCACTTTTATACGTTTGTTAAAGTGTGTATAAATGATCAATAATAATAATAAACACTGTAATAAAGAAAAAAAAAAAAAAAAAAAAAAACCAGCTGAAATTGCATATTGTAAAAAATATAATCTGTATATACAGTGATAAGTCGAAAACAATAAATATCAGTAGTTATTTTTGCAAAATATCTTTAAAAAGACAATCACAATATTTGATTATTAAATCAGGAACTGTTTCGCAGATTTAGAGCAAAAGAAAAATAAAAAGTTTAAAAAGTTTATTGAAATCTGATACAGTTCTTCATTCTACATTATAAGTAATCTGTATAGATAATTTTTAAATCTCACTTCTTTTGAACAATGAGATGAACTTACGAATATTCCAAGAAAAATAATTCTGAATACATGTTGTTATCTAAAATGCATGATTAATTCTTTTCAAAAGGCAGCTTACCTTGGGTTTTTGATTTTTTGTATTATTTTTACTATTTTTTACCATTTTAAAACTTATTTTACTATTTTACCTCATATTATTATGTTTCCCATTTTCTTCATATACCTTGCACGATGACTCATTGAATGTTTATCAGCGATCAGTGAATACTTCTGCAAAGCCAGTAACTTTGGGTGAACCTGAACATTCATTATTTTTTTGTCTGATCACATATATGTACAGTGTTGATGAAATTACAAGTTTTTTTTTTTTTTTTTTTTTAAATACTGAATGAAATGACTTTGAACTTTAGACAGGCAAAGGACATTTATAAACACATATTTTACAATATAAATTTAGTCCTGAGTGCAATTAGGGGGCCAATTACAAATTGAGGAAAAACACAAATATTTTGGTTTACTCTGTATTATGAAATGATACAAAACACTTGTAACTTTAACGCATAATTTCACATACTATGTTCAATATCTGTATGTTTTTCATAGGAATCGCACGATTATTAAGACAGAATATATATATATATTTCAAAAATTATTATTATTATTATTATTATTATTATTATTATTATTATTTTTTTTTTTTTTTTTTTGCATATAACAAGAATGGATTTCAACAAAATTTTACAAAACTTTTGCAAAGCTGCCAGCATAATCCAGAGCATTGTTAGTACCCGCCCATTTTTACACATCAGTCTTTTTTTTAGAGTATTTTTCTTCTTATCCCATCGTAAGTACATTTGACGAAAATTACTCGAAAAATTAAGTGGTGTGGAAAAAGGGGCGATACTAACAATTCTCCGGATTAGCTTGGCAGCTCTATTTTCAAAAATCTCAACAAATCATTTAGAGAATCATTATTCCGAAATATAAAATGCAGACGTGTAATTTTAGCTGAGATATATGAATATTTGTAGTTTTTACTGCGCATGCGCCAAGGATAGAAATCTTTTTATTACATGGATTGAAAGCTTGATATACCTAATAATAAACTTATGTCGAAAGTTCATTTGAACAAAATAAAAATTAAGAAGATTATCGGCAAAAGAAGGAGCAAGATTTTAGATAATTTTCAGGTATTTAATTTCAAAAAGAGTTTTTTCTCATGCTACGCATTTAATTTCGAGATCTGATTATTTCACCCAAATTGCGAAAGTTCTTATTCGTGAAAAACCCTTTTTGAACTCACTTTAGTTAATAAATGAAATTAGTTTGAGTTACGAGTCCATAAGGGGTTTTTCACATAAAAGAAGTTTGTAAACGTGGTTTTTAAAAATTAAATCACTAAATTAAATACATGAAAAACCACTTATGAAATTTCAATGGTTCAGTCATGAATACACGCATACCAGTCTCTGAAACTTATAGGTTAAATTTTGTATAGTCCTGTATATTATTCATTTAATAAATGAGCACCAAACAATGTACTTTTAAACTTACCACAACACGTAGAAAAAATAATAAAATAATTAAAATACTTTTAAAAATTTGCATGCCACAACTTAAAATGCACTTGGAGCCATTTCCAAACGTAGTACTAACAGCGGATTTTTTTTGTGTGGCCTTTTAAATAAAAAACAAATATTTTTATACCATATTTTATGTGAAACATGATGAATTTACGATATACATGCTTTTACAGTATAAAAAATACATACTAATTGCATTTTGTTTAGTACAATCTAAATATGTTAAACTGTGCCTTACGAGAAATTTTGTTTATAGCCGCAATGTATTTATATAATTTTATATGTTCTTGTACACGAACCATTTATCCGAATTTCATAAAAAAAAAAAAAAAAAATCAAATAGCGTCCCCATGTGAGACGGATATAGAACACCGAGTTTGGATTTCTTTTGCTGATATTTCGTTTTGAAATTCTCTGATAAAAGACTAAAAATCAGATACACATACACACATACACTTTGTTAAAAACCTATAGATTTTTAAAACGTGTGGGCTCTTAAAAAAATCGAGTTAAAATTACTACGAAGGAGTAAAATTTTACTTTTTTTCGGAGATGAAAGAGAACTCCTCAGGAGTTATTTTTACTCTATTTTCGGAGCCATTTTATTTTGCTCGATTTTAGAGCACTTTCTGCTACCTTTAGAACTTTCCGTTTTACTCGATTTTGTTCTATTTTAGAGCAATTTGCGCTGCATTTTAATTTTTCTATTTTGCTCCATTTTGAAGTTTGTTGCTCTATTTTAGAACACTTTCTACTACCTTTACACTTTACATTTTACTTGATTTCGGAGTGATTTTGCTCGAATTAGAGCAATTTTATAATTTCATTTTTTTATTAATATAATAATTAGTTTTTTTTTTTAGTCTATGGGAAAAATTCAATATCTATATAGTTCAGCGGAATCTTTCAATTTTCTCTACATTCAAGACCGGCGCACTGAAAACCGGAATTTCCAAGATGGCGCAATCAGTAATTCTTAATTATACTATGCATATCTGGCTTAATTGAAGATCTTAGTGTTTAAATAAAATGGGTAAATTTCATAAAAATATCCGTATTTGAAATAGCCAAGCGTTCGGGAGTTTTTTTTCTTTTCAAATTTTATTCAGACTTAGGGAACCTTAAAACGCGTCTATATAGAAAAATCTCAATTTCGAAACTTTGAGTTTTTCTACATTTTATAATTTTAATACAAAATATAAAATATAAATAAATAATTAGTTTTTTAAAACAAATATTAATTTAATGGTTGGGAACATTTTGAATAAGAAAGCAAAATTAAAAAAGAATACGTTCTGTAATAAGTTGTTCTCATAACAAATTTCTCCATAGAATAATCTGGGATTTGTCTGTCGGCAACTGTAAGTAATGCGTGTCCCCCCTAATCTATTTAATATATAATAATAATAATAATAATAATAATAACATAGGATATTTTTTTTCTTTAAATTATTATTATTATTTATTTATTTATTTTTGCTTTTAAATAAATACAATCTAATATTTACATTTTATACTAAAATTTTCTTTCATGATTATTATCTGTCGGATAACCAGTCATCCGAATCAACAATCTCCTAAAAATTGTGGCTCTGGAAGATTTTTTAATAGTTCATTTTACTAGTTGACCACAAAGTAACATCCCAAACGCAACAGTGAGTCAATCAGTTAGTCTGTTAATCCAGTATCTCTTGTTAGCATATGTGTACAAACTAGGTTGGTAGAAAAGGTTTTGAATATATAAACATTGATGTCAGAATTTAGTTACCCTCTTTACTATCCAGAAAAAAAGGTCGAAACGCCTAGCTAAATTTCGATAAGTTCGATTCCACCACCCAAACATTTCTTGGCCAGACTTAAACCTATTATATCTTATTATTATCAAATTTCTCCATAGAGAAACATGGAACTTAGTTGCCAGTGATGGTAAGCAATGCGTCTACTTCTATACTTTAAACATCTCAGGAACTTTTTTCAATTTTCAATTTCACATTTTTGTTTCTTTTTAAATAAACGCAATTTAATATTTTAACGATAAAGCACCACTTATACGTCTTTCAAGGTATCGACGCAAATGGACGTATAAATAAACACACACACACACATATATATATATATATATATATATATAATGCAAATTAAAATAGTAAAACTTTGATTGTTACAAATTTAATGACATTGAAGTAAAATTTAAATGAAAATTCTAGTTAATAAATTTATTAACCCGTTAGTGCCCAGTGTCCTCATTTGAGGACAACTAATAAAATGGCACGTATATTTTTTGTGGTTTCTTAAAATGATTTCTGCTTTTTAGTGACAGTTTATAGCGTCACTCTAAATGATCCCTGAAAGTTTTATGTGCCTACTATTAAATAAATTATTATTTCAGAATTCGGATAGTCATTTCATGATTTTTTATTCGTCACGCATATATTTGCTTTTTGCACAGGTATACTAACTTAAATCAAGTTGAATAATAATATATATTATGATACTTTACTTTCGAAATCTTTTTCAATATATAACAGGAAATTAATCTGTTACATCAATGTTTTTCTATCTCGAAGTTTTCTCGCTAGAACACTAAACGTCAGGATAGGCTTTAAATTTAAAACTTTCAGAAGAATTGTTTAAGTTAATATATTTTACTGTCAGTTGTCTATATTAATTTAGAAGTGAAATAATCAGCTAATAATATTTTGCAAAATTAATTCGGGCGTTAATGGGTTTTAATATAGTAACTGGTATATCACTTTACAGTCAAATTTACATTTGAAAGTAATAATGAATATATATATATATATATATATATATATATATATGTGTGTGTGTGTATATAAAATATATATATATATATATCATAAAAAGTGGGAAAAATCCTACCATTAAAACATGACTTGAGTGCTAATTTATACGTCTCCTATATAGATTATTATATATTGCATAT
Organism: Salticus scenicus; assembly: GCA_963930645.1. Lineage (NCBI taxonomy): Eukaryota > Metazoa > Arthropoda > Arachnida > Araneae > Salticidae > Salticus > Salticus scenicus. The sequence goes on along the minus strand of OZ005655.1, from coordinate 202,865,747 downwards.
CTTTAATAATAAGTATTAAATGATTTATGTCCATACGCATGATTATATACTTAAATAAATAAATAAAAAAACTTTAATACTCATCTGACATGATATGCTGATTGTTTGTGAGCATTAAAAACTGCATTGTTAATTAAATTAAATTTATTAATTGATTTTTAACTTGTGTTTTGACAAGCAAAACTTTTAAAAAATATTTCAATGTAATCCATTGCAATTTTAAAGGAAGGTGGAATAATAACTTCTTCATATTTTGCATTATCATCGCTTAAATTATCTTCAGACAATTTGTCATTAATTAATTCATAGATTGTGAATAATTCCGAAGTCATGATATCCGTATCAAAGTTTAGATATTAATCAAAACTGACATTTAGAACGGAAAAATAGTGACCAGTCGAGAAATTTTGCGAATTTAGTAAAAGGGTGAAAGACGTATAACTGATATTATTAGCATACAAACAAAAATTTTTAAATTAAAATGAATAGAAATGAATCGAGAGTTCAGTAAAAGGACGAAAAATGATGTTTTACTGTACTACAGTTTTGCTAAAAATCTTCTTCGTAACTAAAATCTTTCCACATGATCATTTATCCGAATCAGTAATCACCGAAACATTGTTGCTCCATTACGCATCAGCTGAAATGCTATCTTAAGTACATACTTTTAAGTACTCACCTTTTAAGTACATTAGGACTCATGTAAAAACCGAAAGTTTTTCAGTAGTTCATTTCACTAGTTGTCCACAAAGTCACATTGCAAACGCAACAGGTAATTCTTGTTAGCCTCTAATAATTTTTGTTGGCGTAGGGATGAGACTTTTCAGGGGCTACCCCTGAATTCAGGGTTTTTGAAACTTTTGCCGTTTCTGATTTTCATGTAAATTATTTTGTTTTTACAGAAATTTCTTATTTTGAATGTTTAATTTGCCTTATAATGTATTAAGAACTTTCCAAATATCATTTAATACATGTAGCCATATAATATTTCATTATTCAATCTTCCCTATCTGCTTGCAAATATCAGTTTTCAGGGTTTTTGCATGCTAGGTAATTTCACCCCTGTAGTTTGTGCACACGACTAAGCAAACAATTTTGAGTATTTACACTGAATTCTAATATCTTGCCGGATACTCAGTTGTTCGAATCAACAATCTTCGAAAACCTGCTACACCCCTACGCAGCTGAAATGGTATTTAAAGTATATACTTTTAAACACACACTATAACTCATAAAACCGAAAGCATATTTAATAGTTTATTACACTAGTTGATCTCAAAGTCACGCCACAAATGTAACAGAGAGTTACTTCAGTATTTCTTGCTAGTATTTGTACAAATGACTAGGCACACCGACAAGATTTCAATGAATAAACATTTATTCTATATTTCGTGACCCTCTTTTTTGTATAGAAAAAAATAAAAATAAAAAACTTTTAGTTGAAGTCCGATAGCACCACCTCAAAATTTCTTGGATTAAAAAACAGACTAAGCAAACTCCGACAATTTCTAATAAAAAAAATTTCCCATACAGAAGTACGGAGTTTAATTGACAGCGACGACAAGTAATACGTTCTTTTAATATATTAAAACAACTCAGAAGCATTTTTCAAGTTCAAATTTCACAAAATGTTATGCTTTTTAAATAAATACAACCTAATATTTACATCACAATTCTACTAAGAGTCTTCCAGGTGAACAAAATATCTTGGGGGATAATCATTTATCTTAATCAACAATCTCCGAAAAATTGAAGCTTCAGTACGCTGCAGAAATGATATCCAAAGTATATACTTTTAAGTACACACTACAACTCATAAAACCGGAAGCTTTTTCAGTAGTTCATTTCACTAGTTGACCTCAAAGTCACACCGCAAACGCAACAGAGAGTTACTTCAGTAATTCTTGCTAGTATTTGTGCACACGACTAGGCAGACAGACAAGGTTTTGAATACATAAACATCTATGTCAGCATTTAGTGACCCTCTTTTTATATATAAAAAAAGGTCAAAACGTCTAGCTGAAGTCCGATCCCACCACCTCAAAATTTCTTGGATTAAGAAACGGACTTAAGCAAATTCCGGCCTATTCACATCATTGTTCGGATCCACGGCGTTACGCTTCAGAACCCTTTTTTTCCTCGCAAAACTGCTGCCATCACACGTATACAAGAAGCGGGAGAAAAATTCCAACTCTATCACCTTCCAAGATCTCTCCACGATCCTACAATGTCCCTTTTCACTGGCCGCTTCAGCTACTGGCTTCCACACAGGTGCATAGAACACACCTGGATTTAACATGAAAAAAATAATAATAAAAAATAAATCAGACTCAATATATAAAGATGGCCCATCATTATATAAAGCATGGTATATATTTAAGAGGGAATTTCATTTCGCAGAATCGGTATTTTTATGCGGGAGTTAGGAATAGTTTTGTTTGAATTATGCGGGTTTTTATAGCAAATAAAAAAAAATCTCTGCCGGAAGTATTAAATTTCATTAATGGTGAATTCATGGGTAGTCAAGTGAGTAAATAAAGAACCGGAAATTTATGTTTTTCGGAATTTACGAACTACGAATACGCATTGTAAAATCAAATTTTAATCGTTTTTTTCTAGAACCATCTGAATTCTAATAGAGGTCAGTAAAGTAAGTGTAACAATATTCTATGAACATATAACGCTATTTTTACAGATGTAAAACCTTATTTTTACGGATGTACAAAGATCTGTAAAAGATTGTCAATTAAACATATTATTGAGAATTCTAAAAAATGTATACAAATACATATACACATGCTTTAAAATTTATTAACTTCAAAGTAAAGTCACTTTTAACATAAGCCACCACATTTTGGTTCCAGATCTGTAAAGTAAATCAGAAATATATTTATGAAACTGCAAAAATAAAGAAAAAATTGTCTGTTTAATGTATTATTGAAAACATATTAAAGTTTTAAGAACCGCTGCAGAATATAAGATTTTAAATTGAATTTCTTAACAGAAATTCGATCTATGGAGTCTATTTTCATAGAGGTAGAGTATGCTTTCGCCTGAAAAAGAGAAACATCCCTCTTTCGATACGAGTTGTATTTGCTAAGTTTTGCGTATATTTTTAGAGAATTTTGATCCTGTTATTACTAAGACGGGAGGTCTTTTTTTTTTTTTTTTTTTTTTTTTTTCCGGACAGAACAGACCAAATGAAAATAATTTTTCTATTTTTCATTTGGTATTAAAGCTCCTCTCTCTTTTTACAATTTCTCCGTCTCTGGTCACCAAATCCTATGGGAAAATTCGTGTACTGAATTACTCATTACCTAACGCATTTATTTAAATTCCGTTTTCACATTTGGAATATTCACAAACGTTAAATTAGAACTGGTTTTCTAAAATTCGTTTTTTTTTTTTTTTTTTGAATTTTGAATTCAGAAATGCCAAGAATAAATTAAGGGCATTTTTCGAAAATTATAGCTGTAAAATGAAATATAAAATATTTATTGTTTAAATAAATATTTAAACAATAAATTTTTATAAAATGAGCACTAATTTAACAGTTGTAGAATTTTCGAATGTAAAATCAAGACTTAAAAAAAAAAAAAAAATTAGTTAATGAGTAATTTTATAAACAAATTTCCTTATAGAGTTACATGGGAGTTGGCGACTGGAGGAAGGGAAATTTGAAGAAGGAGAGAAGAGTCTAAAGTTAAAATAAATGATGTATAACTGTAACTAATTACAAAATACAAATTTGCACTTTTCCTAATGTATAGATTAGGAAAAGTGCAAATTTTTCTTTATATATTTTTTATTATTAAATTTAAATTATAATTTGTTTCCAAAAAATGACTATTTTTTGAAGTATTTTTTAATTTTTTTCTGTTTTAATTTTTTCTTTAATTTTTACCTCCTGTTCAATCACTCACCAACCACTCAGAGAGGTTTCAATCCCCCTTCCCCCGATTAGCTTCGCTCATTAACCCCTGCGGGGCTCTACCCGCCTATTTGCATCTTTCCCTTTCATTGAATAGGAATATCAATAATACATAACACAAGACAAAAGCAAAACAAAATTATAGAAATCCTCATATTTGATATCACATTGAAATAATGCAATATTTAATATTAAATCGGTTATAATATGTGAAAATTCTGCTTTAACGTTCGACAACTTAATAACAATTTGCCATTATTTTTGGCGGAAATATATGCTGGATAGCTAGACACACAAAATAAACAATGACAGCAGTATTTCTCTCTCTCTCTCTCTCTCTCTTTTTTTTTTTTTTTTTTTTTAGAACAGGGAGAAATTTGTAATATTTAGATCCTTTAGCGTTGCAGCTTTAGTATATGACCCTCTTGGTGACTTAAATTTTTGTCACTATTTGGCGATGAATTTTTGGGTATAATTGCTTGTTTAAAGAAATTATGAACTTATTTTGTTTAATGCCTGTATTTTTAACTATTCATTTTTTTAGTAGAACAATATGTAATATTCTATATATATCTCCAGTGTACAAGGTTTAAAATGGTGCTTGCAGCAGTAAAGATGCAACCTGTGGCGTACCAAGGGCGGGGCGGAGGGGGCGGTCCGCAGGCTCGGCGGTCCCAGCGGGGCGGAGGGGGCCTGGTATACGTTTTAGTTGACACATTGAAAATAAATATAACCTATGTAATTACTGTAAATATGTTGAACGCTTCATTATTATTATTATTGCATTATTTAATAATTAATCTTTAGATAATTAAGACATATCTAGAGTTAAAATGGCTATCGTGTCGCGGAAATGAATTCCTTGGCGAAAAGCGCCCGAGCTACTTTATCTCTAAATTTTAAAATCATTAAATTGGTAATACTGTAGATGATTCCCTTTAGTCAATCGTTTAAATAAGTTTTGTGTTAAAGAACTGAATCTTTATATAAACTAATCAAGATGTTGTCTCTTAAATTTCAATTTAAAAATTTTTAGGTTTAACTTAAAATTCTTTAGCAATAATTGCTTGACATAATCACGATATTCATTTCTAAATCTTTCTCCCCTGACATTAAAATAAAATAAACTAGTATGTTGTGGCCACCACAAGACTTTCTTCTATATTTTCCTATATACATATTCAATCAGTAACAATAATAATAATAAAAAAAAAAATACGATTTTTTTTCTAAGTTCTTTTTTTGTTAAAAGTAATACATATTCAACCAGTAACAATATATATATATATATATATATATATAAAATGATTTTTTTTTTCGAAGTTTTTTTTTTGTTAAAAGTAAAAAAAAATCGATAATTTTGTTTTAAATTATCACAGATTTATAGTTCAACTATTCGTTTTAAAGGTATTGACGAGATCTTTCGAAAGATACCCATCTTGAAAATTTACCCCCCCCCCCCCGGGGGAGGGGGGGTACTTCCCCCCCCAGGAGGGGAAGCGATGCCTCCACATGCACAAAACTTTTTTCGTAGTTAACTACTACTATTATCAATAATTCATATTAATTTTACAATCACAAGTTTAAAATAACGCTCATTATGTACATTTATACGAAATTTTGTCCTATACTGCCATGTTAAAAGTTTACATAAAATACGATCACAGCGCCATCTGCTGGGCGATTGATCCCAAAATCTAATCAGCTCCATTTCATGCCAGGGTTCAACTATATACCAAGTTTGGTTCTATTTCATTCATCGGTTCGTGAGATACGGTGAAAAATAGGAAATTTTGCGATCACAGCGCCACCTGCAGGACGATTGATCCCCAAATCTAATCAGCACCATGCTCCGTCAGGTTCCAACTATATACCAAGTTTGGTTGAATTTCATTCATTGGTTCGTGAGATACGGTGAAAACACGAAACCACAGACAGACACACAGACAGACATTTTTTAAAAACTATCAATTCGTGTTCAGGACATCCCAAAACGTGTAGATCCGTCAAAAAATGGAGGTCGAAAATTTTCGCGAATCCAATACTTTCTCTATATTACATATAGAAGAAAGTAACAAATTGTAAACGAATTTTCATTTTCACTTGGATTAAGGTTTTGCTTAACATTTTAAAAATATCGGCCTCTCTCTCTCTTTTGAATGTTTTCACTATTCTAAATAATTTTCTTCCTCTTCTCTTTTCATCTGGAAGATGAAAATTTCTCTTTTTCTTTCTTATTTTATTCCATTCCCCCCTTTTTACTTTCCGAACACTATAGTGAGGAAGGTATTGTAATTATGTCAAAAATCCGAATTCGAGATTTTGATGTTTCTATACGTTTCGAGGTCCCCTGAGTCCGTTTTCACTATTTTTACGATGATGTATGTATGTGTGTATGTATGTATGTGTGTATGTATGTATGTGTGTGTGTGTATGTATGTGTGTATGTATGTGTGTGTGTATGTCTGTGAGTGAACACGCTAGCGTCTAAACGCTTTGTTCGAATAAGCTGAAAGTTGGTGCGTATATTGTAAGACACCATAGTACGAACCCTATAGATTTTGGTGAATCTAGCACTTATAGTTTTTTTTACAGGGACACAAAGAAAAATTCTTTATCATTATGGTCTATGGGACCAAAATCTTAAAAGTTCGATAGCATCTAAACGTCTTATTCAATTGAGCAAAAAATTTATACACATATTATAGGTCACAGTTACTCAAGCTGTATAGAGTTTGGAGAATCTGGCACTTATAGTTTTTTTACAGGGGCACAAAGAAAAATTCTTTATCATTATGGCCTACGGGGCCAAATTTTTAAAAGTGCGATAGCGTCTAAACGCTTATTTAATCTGAACAAAAAATTTGTATACATGTTATAGGTCACAGTTGCACGAACTGTATAGATTTTGGTGAATTTAGCACTTACAGTTTTTTTACAGGGTCACAAAGAAAAATTCTTTATCATTATGGCCTATGGGACCAAATTTTTACTTTCTTCTATATTCCATAGAAGGAAGTATTGAATTCGTAAAAATGTTCGACCTCGGGTTTTTGATGGATTTACACGTTTTGAGAGCTGTAGAACACGATTTGACCATTTTTAGAAAATGTCTGTCTGTTTGTCTGTCAGTCTCTCTGTGTGTGTGACAAACTTTTGTGGCAACTGTATCTCAGGAACTACTTCACACAATTTCATACAAATTGGTATGGAGTTGCACCTTGACATAAATTAGTGCCTATCAACTTTTGGTAAAAATTGTCTTACAGGTTGCGTTGCCATCCCGCTTTTTCTAAAATTTTAACGTGGTGGTATAGTACAAAACTTTGTATAAAAGTGCATAAAGAGAATTATTTTTTAATAATCATTATGAAATTTACCAGAATTATTTATAATAGAGATAGTCAACTGGGAAAATTTTTTTGTATGTGTAGGAGCCTCGCCTTCTCCCCCCCCCGGGGGGATCATGATGGGTATCTTTCAAAAGAGCTCGCCAGTACCTTTAAAACGAATGGTTGAACCATAGATCTGCGATAATTTAAAATGAAGTTATAGATTTTTTTTTCATTTTTAACAAATATATATATTATATATATATATTTTAAATGTAATATTGACAATAAAATTGACTTTTTTTCGATATTTAGTATTATACTAATTCTCTAATTTGGAAATCATCTGCATTATCATGGAAGATAATTTTTTTAAATAATAATTTTAATAAATTATTTTTACTGGGTGAATTTGTATAGGAAAATATAGAAGAAAGTCATGTGGTGGCCACAACATACTAGTTAAAAGTGCGATAGCATCTAATCGCCTTATTCAATTGAGCTGAAAATTTATATGAATATTATAAATCACTGTTGCTCTAACTATAAGCATTTTGGTGAATCTAGCATTTATAGGATTTTTACAGGGACACAACGAAAATTCTTTATCATTATCTATGGGCTCTAAGTTCAGTAGCGTTAAATAAAACATCGTGTAATATATGGAGAAAAATACTCACACTTTATTATTGTTCAGGGCCCGCTTTACCATTAGGCGAACCTAAGCAGTCGCTTAGGGCCGCGGGAAAAGGTGTGCCGCCAAAAAAAAATTGAAACATTGTCCAAAATTTAAGGGGGAAAGAAATGGATGGAAGAAAAGCGAAAATCATAAGCCAATTCTTGATTTTTTTTTTTATTTATTTTATTTATTTATTTATTTATTTATTTATTTTTATTTTTTATTTTTTATTTTTTTAAGAAATATGAGTATATTCATTTGTAAATTGAAAGTAACCTTCTTTAAAGATTTTAACTTTGCATAAAAACACCTTAACCTTTTCAGGGGCAAGAAAATTTCACTCATTTAAAATAAACTACCACCGGAATTCGCGAGTAAGTCTACAATAGAAGAAATAAATGAAGAATTTTCTTCATGTTATTAAAGTAAAACTTTGAAAAAATTTCCAAGATGAATTTTTGCAGTTGGGAATTAAAATTAAGTGCTCTGCTTAAGGTACTAAAATACTGATTTTTAATAAACATATGCTTTGATTTGTATTGTGATAATGAATGAAAAGTTAGATCTTTTCAAATTAGATGGAAAAAATGATGCGGTGGGGCTGAATGATTTGCAGTTTCAATCCGAACAATTTGGTTTTAGATCTAAACATTCCACCACCCATTAGAATAACAGAATTTATTCACGATAGTTTTATTAAATCTGAAAAAAAGCCCTTTAACTTGACATCACTAACGCGTTTGACATTTTCGCATGGCGGCCTAATTTTTAAGCTCATTCAGCTTAAAATTCCAACTCTTATATCAAATTCCTCCATAATCAACTAAATAATAGAACTAAGAATTAAAAAAAAAAAAAAAAAAAAAAAAAAAAAAACTATTAAATTTATAAGTTTCTAAATAAAAAAATCCTGAGAGTTTTTTTACATTTGTGAAAACTAGTTGGCATAGGTGGTCTCTGCTCAGTTCCCAGAAATGAATTTGACCAAAGCTTGACACAGTGACAGAATGAAATCCCCGTCTAATAGGCTATCAACCGTTCACTTCGATATATTTATCTTATTCTAATCTATTAATTAATTTTGTCAGGGTCAATTCCGTTGTTTATTTTTCATGCTACTATTTCCAATGCAATAATCTTCAAAATTCCAATTTATATGAAAAATTTTCAATATTGCTATGTTGCTAAAATCTTAAATTACGAATAACTTACAAAATTTTCCTATTAGAATATTTGTAGTTAATCATGTTCAAACAAGTATCATAAATGTTATTTTGAAGTTGTTTGATATATTTATGATCCTCAAAATGGACGTTTATGCTCAATTTTGCCCTATTCTGCTAAGTCAATCGTAAATTCTAAATAACTTACGAATTCTTTAAATTGGAAAAATTATAGTTTATGATATTCATGCCAGTATCCAAAATAATATTTCGAAAGTGGTTTGACATCTTTACGATCAAAATATTCCTCAAGATTGACGTTTATGTGAAATTTTGCCCTATTCTGCCATGTTAAGACATTCGTAAATTTCAAATAATTTGCGAAATTTTCAAAGTAGCATGTTTATATTTAATGATGTTAATTCTGAATTCCAAACTGATATTTTAAAACTGTCCTGACATCTTTACAGTAAAAATTTTCTACTTAATGGACGTTTAAGTGAAATTTTGCCCTATTCTCCCATGTTAAGAAATCGTAAATTTACTAAAACTTACGAAGTTTTTTAATTCGAATGCTGCAAATGTATAGGGTTCTTGACAGTGTCGAAAGTAATATTTTAAAACTAATCTGACTTCTTTGCGACTATTTGTTCTTGAGATATCATGCACACAGACTAACAAACTCACTAACGGACTAACAAACTAACAGACACCCTACAGACGAACACCATACAAATTTTGTCATTTTCTGATTCCTCACACCTGAAAACGTGTAAAAAAAGTCAACAAGCCGTGGTTGAAAATTTTCAAGATTACCTAAATTCCCCATACCTGTAGTATGATGGGGAACTAAAAATAACTTTGTAAACAAGTCAGAAAATAGACTTCAGAAATTTCTTAAGAATATATTTAAAATACGCAAAATATATAAATTATGATTAAAAAATAAATAAGAGTAAATTTAAATTACATAAGGGTGACCTTTTCTCGCCTATGGCGTCTAGAAAATCTGTTTCATGCGTTGACTGAGTCTTTTCTGCAAAAGGCTTTAAATGCATGCAGAAAAATTAACGCTACTTTGATTCGCATCACAGGCCCATTAGTGGTTGAGCAGTTCTGCACTCAAAGCTGGTAGATGGGAAGTGCTCTGTTCAATCCCAGGTCACGCTCATCTTTCTAGCCGTTCGCAATTTTCCGTGGTTTTCTCCGAAACTCGTATAAATACACGCTAGGCTACATTAGAAAGACCCCCTCAGAGGGCATTCTACCTGTAGGCCACGGACCTTAGCGTAGTCAATCGGTCTTAAACACTACCGATCGATTCATATCACCATATCTAAATAATAATACCTAATTATGTCGCGCGTTTATGAATGAAAAGGTTTCGTAATCATGTTTGAAAGTTATTAGTTTATAATTAATAATAGCCGACACAAAATTTCATATGACAAGTCAATCCACTGAGAAGTGAATTAACAAAAATTTTATTTCGCATATACAATGAATTCAAGCAAAAGTGAAGGGGGAAGCATTTTTAACATTTTTCAATAAAGTTTTAAAATGTTGACGACTTCGGTTTGTCAGCACGGCCGTAGCTAATGTTCTCTATTTAAAATGGTAGAAATAGGCTAACTAGCTTGTGTACAGGGACACCCAAAAGAATGACAGTTAAGGGGACTCTCTACCTATCGTCTCCGAAAGCTGAAGCCAATGTTATTCTATGGAAAATTTTGCCCCATTACAATTCATTAACTAATACATATTTTTAAATTCCGTTTTTACTTTCCGAAAATTCACAACTATTAAACAATTTATCGCTTTCTAAAATTTGATTTCTTTTATTTTTAAGATTTCCTTTTTAAGCTCAAAAATGAAAAATTTCACATTGTGAAAATTCACATTTTATAACTTAAAAATAAAATATTAAAAATTTAAAACTAGTTGGCATAGGTGGACTCTGTTCAGTTCCCCATCATATTTATGTTCTCATAAATTTCTAGTGGGAGACATATTATAATCATGTTAAAAGAAATGAATTTGACCAAAGCTTGATACAGTGACAGAATGAAATCCCCGCCTAATAGGCTATCCACCGTTCACTTCGATATATTTATCTTATTCTAATCTATTAATTTATTTTATCAGGGTCAATTCCGTTGTTTAGTTTTCATGCTACTATTTCCAATGCAATAATCCTCAAAATTCATATTTATATGAAAAATTTACAATTTCGCTATGTTGATAAAATCGTAAATTACGAATAATTTACGAAATTTTCCTATTAGAATATTTGTATTCAATCATGTTCAAAAAAATATCATAAATGTAATTTTGAAGTTGTCTAATGTATTTATGATCCTCAAAATGGAAGTTTATGCTCAATTTTGCCTTATTCTACCACTTTAAGTAAATCGTAAATTCCAAATAACTTACGAATTTTTTAAATTGGAAAAATCATAGTCTATGATATTCATGGCAGTATCCAAAATAATATTTAAAAAGTGGTTTGACAACTTTACGATGAAAATATCCCTCAAGATTGACGTTTATGTGAAATTTTGCTCAATTCTGCCATGTTAAGAAATTCATAAATTTCCAATAACTTACGAAATTTTTATATTGGAAAATTCATAGTCATTAATATTCATGCCAGTGTCCTAAATAATATTTCAAAAGTAGTCTGACATCTTTACGATGAAAATATCGCTCAAAACTGACGTTTATGTGAAATTTTGCCCTATACTGCCATGTTAAGAAATTCGTAAATTTCCAATAACTTGCAAAATTTTTAAAGTAACATATTTATAGTTACTGATGTTCATTCCAGCATCAAAACTGATATTTTAAAACTGGTCCGACATTTTTACAGTAAAAAGTTTCCATTTAATGCACGTTTAAGTGAAATTTTGTCCTATTCTCCCATGTTAAGAAAATCGTAAATCTCTCATAACTTACGAAGTTTTTTAATTCGAATGTTGCAAATGAATAGGGTTCTTTCCAGTATCGAAAGTAATATTTTAAAATTGATCTGACCTCTCTGCAATCATTTGTTCGGGAGATATCGTGTTAACAGACTAACGGACTAACACACTAACGGACTGACACACTAACAGACACCCTACAGACAGACACCATGCAAATTTTGTCATTTTCGGATTTCCCACACCTGAAAACGTATAAAATAGTCAAAAAACCGAGGTCGAAATTTTTCAAGATTACCTAATTTCCCCATACCTATAGTATGGTGGGGAACTAAAAATAATTTTTAGAAAGCGATCAATTGTTTATTAGTTGTGAAGTTTCTGAATGTGAAAACGGAATTTAAAAATATATATTAGTTAATAAGCTATAATGGGGCGAAATTCTCCATAGAGTAACATTGGCTCTGGCTTCTGGGGACGATAAGTGGAGAGACCTCTTAATTGCTTTCTATGAGATGTATTTTTATAAATCACATTTAAAACACTTTGTACTGCGAATGTCGTATCAAAATTTAGATTTATTATTAACTAAAAAAAAAAAAAAAATCTATAGAATATGGTGTGTTTAGCATTAAGATTTACAGGATCACACCAAACTTTTCAAACACATTATAAGAGCTTAAGAGCTACAATTGGAAATTGCTAGAACTGCATTTTCGTTTGTGTTAAGGTTAAAACTTTTCAACAATGATTTAGAGTGATTATGAATTCAGTTAGTTTGCCTGTCTGTATTTTTTTCCGTTGTGTGATGACGTAGGCAAAGTACATTAAAGGGTAAAAAAGGCAACAAGTACATTACATTCAGTTGGAAAATATTAATAACCTACGCGAACCAAAAGATTTTTCGTTCTTGTTTAAAGAATGAAATGAATTCTTGTTACCATCTGATTTAATGTAAAATTATCATTTATTATGGAAGGATTAAAATTATAACGGATTTCAAATTCCCTTTTCTTCTGGCCATTCAAAAATTTTCTTTTTCATTCCATTGTAATACTTTTTACTCAAATTTTTGGTCAAACAGTTTATGGTACAAGCTGTACATGGTATATGAGTACATGTACAGATATAACCGTATTGATGTACAGTAGTTCCATTAAACATCAATACGTGCGATGTCATGTACTAAAGGTTTGATTCAACTTATTTTTTCTTATTTCTAAATATGCTGGATCCAATTCAATTTTTACAAAAAAAAAAAAAAAAAAAATGTTATTTAAATTAATATTAACTTATATATTAGAATAAGTTGAATCTTAATATAGTAGTAGCTTTTTCTTTTGTAAGGGAGGAGAGGGGAGGTAGGGATCTCAGTGAAAAAATTTACCTGGGGTCACATGAAATCTATAAGCAGCCCTGGCGTAATATCTATTAGAGGGGGCCGCCAAAAATCTATAGCTTAGGGCCGCCAAAATTATAAAGCGGCCCCTGATTACATATTACATAATTTATAATTTATATAGCAAGAGATAAACTTTAAAATGTGGTAGTAATAAAATGCATATGTGGGTGAGAGATTTTATACTTTTAAGCGAACAATTTTAAGTTTTTTATTATTATTATTTATTAATAAATATAAGTTGTTCTTCCGTTCCACGCTATTTGGTGCATTTTGGCCACTCATGCACACGACAAGACTAGCGTGCCTACATTACTATCCTTCATCAAGGCACCCTAGACAAGAGCTAACGGAACTGTTGAGTGAGGATCAAATCATTTCAAAATATCCTCTCTCGCGCAATTAAAAAAATTAAATGCTCCTTAGACACAGATTTTAACTTTGAACAAGATATTTTTTTTTTTTCTGTGGTGTTTGTTGGGCATGTTGCTTTTACCTCTAATGCTAAATAGTAGCGGCCCCTTTTTATTATCTTCTTTTGGAATAACCCTTTTTCCGTTGCCATCCAGAATATAAAGTATATCACATGGAAAACAATAATAAAATCGAAATGGAACTCACCGTTTATTTCTCTTTTGTCTAAAGGAAATAACATTACGAATTTTAGATTATGGTATTAGTAGCTAGATAGTATTATTTAGATGGATATGAACTTTTCTAAAGATTTTACTTTTTCTTTAAAATATCAATATTTTACCTCTTTATATATATCTATATATATAGATATATATAAAGGTATTGCCGCTGGCGTCAAATTTTTTTGTCCACGACCGCATCTCCTCGCGAACAGGTGTGTCCTCAGTGTCATGAGCATATAGTAATAAGGCATAAATTAATCATGGCGGGGGAAAATATGATTCTTTTTCATTCGGAGAAAGACGGTCATTTTACTCTCTAATGGCTGTCTTTCCCCGCGTCAATACACACGAGAATACACAAGGATAATTTAGCAAATAAAATTAATGATTAATTTAATTACCAAAAGGTAATGAAAAACTCCAGACATAGTTTCATTCTTTTTTTTTTTTTTTTTTTTTTTTTTTTTAACTATATCTATTGACTTAGTAATATTTAAAGTTAAATTATTTATATATTAAAATTAGCGGGCTTTACCTGAGCCGATGCTAACTCTATTTAAAAGAATTTTGAAAAATCCATATTTCTTACTAATATAAAATATTTAAAAATATTAAAATTAAAAAAAGTATTCCATTAAATATGAAAACAGTGTTTATTTCATAATAATAACAAAACAACTTATTATAAAGTTATATTTTTCATATAACTTACTTATGAAAACATATCCCTTTTCTTTTCATATATTTATAAGAACAAATTAAAAGACACGCAGTATTTCGCCATTTTCAAAATTCATCAACATTCTATTCTATTACTATTGCGGAGTTTTATATTCCCTAATGGCTGATGCTGAAACTTTTTTTCAGCATCAAAAATCTTTGCTCGATAACATGCGGATGAGAAATCTATATAAGTTACTATATCTATGGTCATGAGAATATTTGTCAAATACTCCAAGGAAGACATTTGTCTTGGCTAAAAATTTCTATCATTTTATTTAACGAAGTTATTAAAAACTTCGGGTTAGTAAACGTACTATTTTGACCAACATGCAAATAGTTTCTCCAAATCGTAGTTTTTCCAATCTTATGACGCCATTCTCCACAGGAAAATTAAATTGTGATGAATGATAAAAAAAAAATATATAAAATAAATATCAATGGTGCTTTTAGTAAAAAAGAAATTGATCGTCTTCAAATGCATAAAAAGCGTTATCTTAGATAATTTCAATAAAAAAATTAATTTAGAATTGCAATTTATCGTCAGCAGGTATAGGTGTCTTTTTTTTCTACTTTTATAAAATTAGAGATGTAAAAAGAAAAAAAATCTGGAGTGACTCCACTCGACTTTCCGAACATTCAGTAATTAACAGTTTTGTAGATAAAGTAAAGAAAGAGGAGTTCTTAAACAAACAAAAGAGATAAAACAATAACAGGGGCCGCTTTATAATTTTGGCGGCCCTAAGCTATAGATTTTTGGCGGCCCCCTCTAATAGATATTACGCCAGGGCTGCTTATAGATTTCATGTGACCCCAGGTAAATTTTTTCACTGAGATCCCTACCTCCCCTCTCCTCCCTTACAAAAGAAAAAGCTACTACTATATTAAGATTCAACTTATTCTAATATATAAGTTAATATTAATTTAAATAACATTTTTTTTTTTTTTTTTTTTGTAAAAATTGAATTGGATCCAGCATATTTAGAAATAAGAAAAAATAAGTTGAATCAAACCTTTAGTACATGACATCGCACGTATTGATGTTTAATGGAACTACTGTACATCAATACGGTTATATCTGTACATGTACTCATATACCATGTACAGCTTGTACCATAAACTGTTTGACCAAAAATTTGAGTAAAAAGTATTACAATGGAATGAAAAAGAAAATTTTTGAATGGCCAGAAGAAAAGGGAATTTGAAATCCGTTATAATTTTAATCCTTCCATAATAAATGATAATTTTACATTAAATCAGATGGTAACAAGAATTCATTTCATTCTTTAAACAAGAACGAAAAATCTTTTGGTTCGCGTAGGTTATTAATATTTTCCAACTGAATGTAATGTACTTGTTGCCTTTTTTACCCTTTAATGTACTTTGCCTACGTCATCACACAACGGAAAAAAATACAGACAGGCAAACTAACTGAATTCATAATCACTCTAAATCATTGTTGAAAAGTTTTAACCTTAACACAAACGAAAATGCAGTTCTAGCAATTTCCAATTGTAGCTCTTAAGCTCTTATAATGTGTTTGAAAAGTTTGGTGTGATCCTGTAAATCTTAATGCTAAACACACCATATTCTATAGATTTTTTTTTTTTTTTTTAGTTAATAATAAATCTAAATTTTGATACGACATTCGCAGTACAAAGTGTTTTAAATGTGATTTATAAAAATACATCTCATAGAAAGCAATTAAGAGGTCTCTCCACTTATCGTCCCCAGAAGCCAGAGCCAATGTTACTCTATGGAGAATTTCGCCCCATTATAGCTTATTAACTAATATATATTTTTAAATTCCGTTTTCACATTCAGAAACTTCACAACTAATAAACAATTGATCGCTTTCTAAAAATTATTTTTAGTTCCCCACCATACTATAGGTATGGGGAAATTAGGTAATCTTGAAAAATTTCGACCTCGGTTTTTTGACTATTTTATACGTTTTCAGGTGTGGGAAATCCGAAAATGACAAAATTTGCATGGTGTCTGTCTGTAGGGTGTCTGTTAGTGTGTCAGTCCGTTAGTGTGTTAGTCCGTTAGTCTGTTAACACGATATCTCCCGAACAAATGATTGCAGAGAGGTCAGATCAATTTTAAAATATTACTTTCGATACTGGAAAGAACCCTATTCATTTGCAACATTCGAATTAAAAAACTTCGTAAGTTATGAGAGATTTACGATTTTCTTAACATGGGAGAATAGGACAAAATTTCACTTAAACGTGCATTAAATGGAAACTTTTTACTGTAAAAATGTCGGACCAGTTTTAAAATATCAGTTTTGATGCTGGAATGAACATCAGTAACTATAAATATGTTACTTTAAAAATTTTGCAAGTTATTGGAAATTTACGAATTTCTTAACATGGCAGTATAGGGCAAAATTTCACATAAACGTCAGTTTTGAGCGATATTTTCATCGTAAAGATGTCAGACTACTTTTGAAATATTATTTAGGACACTGGCATGAATATTAATGACTATGAATTTTCCAATATAAAAATTTCGTAAGTTATTGGAAATTTATGAATTTCTTAACATGGCAGAATTGAGCAAAATTTCACATAAACGTCAATCTTGAGGGATATTTTCATCGTAAAGTTGTCAAACCACTTTTTAAATATTATTTTGGATACTGCCATGAATATCATAGACTATGATTTTTCCAATTTAAAAAATTCGTAAGTTATTTGGAATTTACGATTTACTTAAAGTGGTAGAATAAGGCAAAATTGAGCATAAACTTCCATTTTGAGGATCATAAATACATTAGACAACTTCAAAATTACATTTATGATATTTTTTTGAACATGATTGAATACAAATATTCTAATAGGAAAATTTCGTAAATTATTCGTAATTTACGATTTTATCAACATAGCGAAATTGTAAATTTTTCATATAAATATGAATTTTGAGGATTATTGCATTGGAAATAGTAGCATGAAAACTAAACAACGGAATTGACCCTGATAAAATAAATTAATAGATTAGAATAAGATAAATATATCGAAGTGAACGGTGGATAGCCTATTAGGCGGGGATTTCATTCTGTCACTGTATCAAGCTTTGGTCAAATTCATTTCTTTTAACATGATTATAATATGTCTCCCACTAGAAATTTATGAGAACATAAATATGATGGGGAACTGAACAGAGTCCACCTATGCCAACTAGTTTTAAATTTTTAATATTTTATTTTTAAGTTATAAAATGTGAATTTTCACAATGTGAAATTTTTCATTTTTGAGCTTAAAAAGGAAATCTTAAAAATAAAAGAAATCAAATTTTAGAAAGCGATAAATTGTTTAATAGTTGTGAATTTTCGGAAAGTAAAAACGGAATTTAAAAATATGTATTAGTTAATGAATTGTAATGGGGCAAAATTTTCCATAGAATAACATTGGCTTCAGCTTTCGGAGACGATAGGTAGAGAGTCCCCTTAACTGTCATTCTTTTGGGTGTCCCTGTACACAAGCTAGTTAGCCTATTTCTACCATTTTAAATAGAGAACATTAGCTACGGCCGTGCTGACAAACCGAAGTCGTCAACATTTTAAAACTTTATTGAAAAATGTTAAAAATGCTTCCCCCTTCACTTTTGCTTGAATTCATTGTATATGCGAAATAAAATTTTTGTTAATTCACTTCTCAGTGGATTGACTTGTCATATGAAATTTTGTGTCGGCTATTATTAATTATAAACTAATAACTTTCAAACATGATTACGAAACCTTTTCATTCATAAACGCGCGACATAATTAGGTATTATTATTTAGATATGGTGATATGAATCGATCGGTAGTGTTTAAGACCGATTGACTACGCTAAGGTCCGTGGCCTACAGGTAGAATGCCCTCTGAGGGGGTCTTTCTAATGTAGCCTAGCGTGTATTTATACGAGTTTCGGAGAAAACCACGGAAAATTGCGAACGGCTAGAAAGATGAGCGTGACCTGGGATTGAACAGAGCACTTCCCATCTACCAGCTTTGAGTGCAGAACTGCTCAACCACTAATGGGCCTGTGATGCGAATCAAAGTAGCGTTAATTTTTCTGTATGCATTTAAAGCCTTTTGCAGAAAAGACTCAGTCAACGCATGAAACAGATTTTCTAGACGCCATAGGCGAGAAAAGGTCACCCTTATGTAATTTAAATTTACTCTTATTTATTTTTTAATCATAATTTATATATTTTGCGTATTTTAAATATATTCTTAAGAAATTTCTGAAGTCTATTTTCTGACTTGTTTACAAAGTTATTTTTAGTTCCCCATCATACTACAGGTATGGGGAATTTAGGTAATCTTGAAAATTTTCAACCACGGCTTGTTGACTTTTTTTACACGTTTTCAGGTGTGAGGAATCAGAAAATGACAAAATTTGTATGGTGTTCGTCTGTAGGGTGTCTGTTAGTTTGTTAGTCCGTTAGTGAGTTTGTTAGTCTGTGTGCATGATATCTCAAGAACAAATAGTCGCAAAGAAGTCAGATTAGTTTTAAAATATTACTTTCGACACTGTCAAGAACCCTATACATTTGCAGCATTCGAATTAAAAAACTTCGTAAGTTTTAGTAAATTTACGATTTCTTAACATGGGAGAATAGGGCAAAATTTCACTTAAACGTCCATTAAGTAGAAAATTTTTACTGTAAAGATGTCAGGACAGTTTTAAAATATCAGTTTGGAATTCAGAATTAACATCATTAAATATAAACATGCTACTTTGAAAATTTCGCAAATTATTTGAAATTTACGAATGTCTTAACATGGCAGAATAGGGCAAAATTTCACATAAACGTCAATCTTGAGGAATATTTTGATCGTAAAGATGTCAAACCACTTTCGAAATATTATTTTGGATACTGGCATGAATATCATAAACTATAATTTTTCCAATTTAAAGAATTCGTAAGTTATTTAGAATTTACGATTGACTTAGCAGAATAGGGCAAAATTGAGCATAAACGTCCATTTTGAGGATCATAAATATATCAAACAACTTCAAAATAACATTTATGATACTTGTTTGAACATGATTAACTACAAATATTCTAATAGGAAAATTTTGTAAGTTATTCGTAATTTAAGATTTTAGCAACATAGCAATATTGAAAATTTTTCATATAAATTGGAATTTTGAAGATTATTGCATTGGAAATAGTAGCATGAAAAATAAACAACGGAATTGACCCTGACAAAATTAATTAATAGATTAGAATAAGATAAATATATCGAAGTGAACGGTTGATAGCCTATTAGACGGGGATTTCATTCTGTCACTGTGTCAAGCTTTGGTCAAATTCATTTCTGGGAACTGAGCAGAGACCACCTATGCCAACTAGTTTTCACAAATGTAAAAAAACTCTCAGGATTTTTTTATTTAGAAACTTATAAATTTAATAGTTTTTTTTTTTTTTTTTTTTTTTTTTTTAATTCTTAGTTCTATTATTTAGTTGATTATGGAGGAATTTGATATAAGAGTTGGAATTTTAAGCTGAATGAGCTTAAAAATTAGGCCGCCATGCGAAAATGTCAAACGCGTTAGTGATGTCAAGTTAAAGGGCTTTTTTTCAGATTTAATAAAACTATCGTGAATAAATTCTGTTATTCTAATGGGTGGTGGAATGTTTAGATCTAAAACCAAATTGTTCGGATTGAAACTGCAAATCATTCAGCCCCACCGCATCATTTTTTCCATCTAATTTGAAAAGATCTAACTTTTCATTCATTATCACAATACAAATCAAAGCATATGTTTATTAAAAATCAGTATTTTAGTACCTTAAGCAGAGCACTTAATTTTAATTCCCAACTGCAAAAATTCATCTTGGAAATTTTTTCAAAGTTTTACTTTAATAACATGAAGAAAATTCTTCATTTATTTCTTCTATTGTAGACTTACTCGCGAATTCCGGTGGTAGTTTATTTTAAATGAGTGAAATTTTCTTGCCCCTGAAAAGGTTAAGGTGTTTTTATGCAAAGTTAAAATCTTTAAAGAAGGTTACTTTCAATTTACAAATGAATATACTCATATTTCTTAAAAAAATAAAAAATAAAAAATAAAAATAAATAAATAAATAAATAAATAAATAAAATAAATAAAAAAAAAATCAAGAATTGGCTTATGATTTTCGCTTTTCTTCCATCCATTTCTTTCCCCCTTAAATTTTGGACAATGTTTCAATTTTTTTTTGGCGGCACACCTTTTCCCGCGGCCCTAAGCGACTGCTTAGGTTTGCCTAATGGTAAAGCGGGCCCTGTATGTAATGAAGAATAATATTTATAGTAAAATTTGATTTAATTATCTTTTAACCTGAGGGAGATTGTTCCTCTCTTCCGTAGGGTATTGACATTGCAAATTAAAATATTTTTGTAGAGAAGAGACATTTTGGTATTGGGAAGTAGATAGGATTTTCTTGAAAGGTTTTCCAAAAGTAACAATATTTATTTACAAATCACGGATTTTTCAATTATCTTATTACGAACTTTTATTTAATTCCTACCTAATCTGTGCCTAATTAAAGGTCGGAAAGTTCTGCTCTCGGAATAGATAGACAAGAAGTTACAGGCTTGAATTCAGAGTTTTTCTTGATTTTCTCCAAAACTCGCATGAATGCTAGCTAGAAACCTTAGAAAGGTTCCCAGGGTGAGCATTCCACCCAAGCATAAGCTGTTTATTTAGCTAATCGGCCTTAATACGAGTATTTACCTAAGCCACATTAGTCAATTAATTTTGAATTTTAATCATAAATATTTCAACCTGATTGCGGCATGCAATAACCACAACGAAAAAAAAAAATGTATTTAGCTCTATATATAATTTATGTGATCGTCATAACATAAAGACACTTGAAAAAAAAAAAAAAAAAAGATAAAACACAGTAGTACACTGTTTAAAAAGTTCTTAACACATCAAACAAATATCACCCGCACAATGCATTTCGAAAGAATTCAGTCTTTTCTCGCCAGGTGCTGAAAAGTTCTAAGTGGATGACACATCTTTATTATACCTGATAAACAAAGACTAAGTTATTTCATAGTGAATATGATGTTTCAGTGATGCGTTAAAATCCTTATTTAACTTTGCATGAATTTTCAATATATCGTCTTACTCAACTATTCTCCATTTTTCGATATTACTCAATCGATTTTGTCTGAATCTGAATGTCAAATTCGATTTTTACTGTCTCTGAAAACATATTTAATGCATATATTATTAAGTATTTGAATACGCGTGGATATGATTTATATTCCACAAAAGTAATCAAAACTAAAAAATAAATAAATAAATAAATAAATAAAGCAATTCTCAATATAATCTCCTGCAATAAGATTTGCTTTATTATCTATATTTATGCAATAATTTATCAGGTAAGAATAAAATAAATTACGTTTTTTCAAAATTTATTTCATAGCCTTGTATCTAAAGCGCAAATGAAAAAGAATGAAAGAAAATGATGTTCACGCTCAAACATAAATATTCTGATAATCGTACGTGACCTTCACCCTTCATCAGATATTGAAAAGATCATCAGTCAATCACGAATTGCGTAACAGGGATGAAATAAACGTTTGAATTAACAAATCAGCAACTAAAAATTGGTGTTAAACGTTGCAATAACTGTTTCGAGTAGAGTAATAAATAAGAGTTCAGTATTACACTCATTTACATAAATTTAAAAACAAGAATTTTATATAGACTTATATAGTAAATTTCGATAAATTTTATACAGATTTAAATACAGTACTCGCCGCTTTATAAAATCGCTGGTTAATAAAATCAGCCGCTTAATCTGATCAAATTCCTGGGTCCAGAATCAAATCAGTAGAACCGCCGCTTAATAAAATCAGCAACGCCGGTTAATACACTCAAAAGAAAATTTCTTCAATAGTAAAAGTTATCATGTATGTAAGCTAAACAACGAATTATATTTTCTCACTGGATTTTTGAAATTAAAAAAAGAAACAAAACATAGTAAGCCATCAAATTATTACTCTTTGTCAAAGATTTTACGCCTCAAAAAAAAAAAAAAAAAGAAAGAAAGAAACACGCCTTCCTATGTGTTGTAGTTATGAATTCAAGGAATGAATTCGCTAAATGATTGTCCAATGAGTTTTTTTTTTTTTTTTTTTTTTTTTTTTCTGTCTTTACATATTCAAATAGAATTTCTAGTTCTTATTTTGAAGCAACTTAGCTAAAAGATATGCAAGCGAATTTTTTTTTTTATTTTGAAGGTAAAATTTTAGTAAAGTATGATCGTTTTCTTCAAATGTATAGTTGAAGGTGACATCAAAGCTTGAAATTTCTCAGTTTTCTTCATGTAAACATAAGAATAAAGAGAATATTAGTGCCTAAATTGCACTAAACGGGAGAGTGAACCGCAAGCGAAAACGAATAGGAAAAGCAAAAGTCATCAAAGCTGCACTTCTAGATAGGTATAAGAATGTCAGGTCAAAGAACATTTCAATCTTATACGTAATTTTGTCCTTAAAAGCTGAACATTTTACATAAATGATAAGTAACGAAAACTCCATTCCTACGGATGGAAAGTTGATAGATGGAAGGGCGAAGAAGAACTGCTTTCCATATTTAGATAATACTCCTTTATTAAGTTCAAGCGTGTTTGCCGGATATAAAAATCAGCCGCTTAATAAAATCATTTTGATGAAAACAAACGTAATTTGATAAAGCGGCGGCTACTGTATATATATATATATTGTTTCTTAATTAATTTCAAATAGATTATTAAAATATTTGTTTATTCTCTGAGTCCTAGAAACATTCTTAAAAGTGAATAATTACACTGCGTGCGCAGCAAAAAAAAAAAAAAAAAAAAAAAAAAAAAATCTTGTTTGAGCCTTGCTATCATTTCTGCTGATTCTTGTGTAAAAAAGGACCTCCTGAATTCAAATATGATCCCTATTTCGCTCAATCACCCACCGTTTTCTCGAGACGTCACTCTCTCCCCCAATTTTTATCACTATTCCGTAATTTTGCGGCCATGAATTTGACTTGGATAATAGAAAAGAATTATTTTAACACTTAGAAATATACAATGTATAATTAAAAAAAAATAATAATTTATTAATAAAGCATAATAAATGCAATTTATAATTTTAGTAGCAAACCCCTCCCTCTCTCTAAATTTTCTTCTTGCTGCATATGTTCAAGTTTAAGGATTTTTCACTTCTTTAGCCCCTCAGAAGATATTTAACGGCCCTCTTCACTTACCGTCGTCGGAAGCCCGAGACAATGTTATTCTATGGGAAAATTTTCTTTACAAATAACTTATTAACTAATACATATTTTTAAATTCTGTTTTCACATTCAGAAAATTCCCAACTATTAAATTGACGGACTTTTTTTAAAAAATGTATTTTTTTAAATTTTTAAATTTTATTTTGAAATTGCAAAATGAAAAAAAAATTCACATATTGAAAATTCGTATTTTGCAGTTTCAAAGTAAAATAATTTTTTAAAAAATTAAAAAAATAATTTTTTTTAAAAAGGTCCGTCAATTTAACAGCTGGGAATTTTCAGAATGGGAAAACAGAATATAAAAATATGTATTAGTTAATAAGTTATTTGTAAAGAAAAATTTCCCATAGAATAACATTAGCTTCGGCTTCCGGCGGCGTTGAGTGAAGCGGGCCCTTAACAGTTGAAGTAATCCTTTCCTCCCCTACAAATCAAATTTATAGCCATAAAATTACAGAAAAGGGATAAAAATAGGGGAGCGTCCTCAAAAAACGGTGGATCATAGGGCAAAATGGGCGCCATATTTGGATTCAGGAGGTCATTTTACATAAGAATTTGCAGAAATAGTGTTGGGGCCGATTTTCAAGCAAAGCAGAGCAGAGTTTAGTTTAGATTAATTACTAAATTAATACAGAGGCTGTTCGCACATTTTTTAGACGATTTTATTTCGCAGTAAGAAAAAATGGTTTGCATGGAGAATTTTGTTTTCACAACAGTTATATTTTTGGAAGTTTTATTTATCTTCTGATATTTAAAATTTTTGTTTAGATGCAAAAATGCGCTTTTAAAAAGGCAGTGGATGGAAGGATAGGTTTCCGCTCTTTCCAAAGAGAGTTTTTAGTGAAATCTTTATGAAAAGCATTTATCAGGAGAAAAATGGAAAAATGGAAAAAAGATCAATTTATTATCACAAAAGTGGAAAAAAAAATTTGCTACATTGTTCAAAGCATCAAAAGAAAGTTTCTAAAGGATTTATGATTGTCACTGGTTTTTCATACAAGCGCAAGATAAAAGCAAAAAAAAAAAAAAAAATGTGACAAAAATGTCAAAATCAGCTCTAAATACTATCAAGAACACATTTTAATTCCAATTTTTAAAAATGAAAATCCAGATCTTTATCCACAATGCTATCAATCCGTTGAACTGTATCAAGACAAAACAAGCAGCCACACATAGCAATCCGCAATTGCTTTTCTAGAAAAAAATGGAACAAAAAACGGGAATTAAAACCATACCCTTCACTGATATTCCGGCTAAATCTCCTGATGTATCACTGTTGGATTTTTGAGTTTTTCGACTCTTAAAATCAACATTATCCAAACACCGACCTACAACGCTTTGTGGACTTTGGAAAGCCGTTCAAGAGGAGTAGAAAAATATACCTCTTTCGATATTATAAAAAGCATTATTATCATAGAAATTACGATGTAGAATGATAGTTAAGAACAAGGGCTATCAAACTGAACAATTAAAACACGAAATATGAGTGAAATTGCTTCAGTACACTCCATCAAAATCGTCTAAAAAATGTACGAACAGCCTCTGTATAATAAAGTTTTTATTCAAAATCATCTGTTTAGATAAAAATAGAACATATTACATTAATTTTATATAAAATAAGTGATAACATACCCTGCTATAATCTGTTTATCTCTTTCTTTCTTTCTTTTTTTTAATAAGAATTTAGAACATTTAATATTTTATTTCTATGTGTAAAAAAAAAAAAAAAAAAAAAAAATATATATATATATATATATATATATATATCGGATTTTCCAAAATAAAATAATACTTTACGGATCTTGAAAAAAGAAAGAAAAAGATGCAATCGTCAAATATATTATTAAAATATTATTTACGATCTTAGTTCTAGAAACATACTTTGAAAATGAACATGAAAGAGTTTTCAAACAAACAATTAAGATACAAATTATGTAACAAATTGTTAGAATTTAGGGTGTTTATTTTTGTTTCTATGCTTTGCTTCTAAAAATAGAATTTTATTTTTCATCTAAATATAATATTTAATAGATTAAAAAAATAAATAAATAAATAAATAAAAAAAAAAAAAAAAAAGTTAACTATATTATTAAAATATTTTGTTTACGCTTTCATTTCTAGAAATATATTTGAAAAGTAGATAAGTATAATACTAAAAAAGAAATTCCTTTATAGATTTAAAAATGGAACATATTAGATATTTTCAAAGGAAAATAAGTAATAATACATTTAAATATCCCCTTATCATTATTATTATTGTTTTTGCTTTGAATCATTATTATTTTATTTTATTATTTTACTTGTATTTTGCTATAATTTAGAAGCTTTAATATTTTGCTTCTATGGTGTTTATAAAAGTAGAATATTATTGGTTTCTCGTAAGATAATATTTCGTTCGTTTCTACAAGGTTTGTTTAAAAAGTATTGTCAATCATTCTGTAACGCAGATTAAAAAATGTTTTTTTTTTTTTTTTTTATGTTATTGTCCCCATATTTATTAGTCATTACAATACTACCAAATTGCGTTTTTCCTGATGGAGAATAACATACTACTAGCTAAATTTACGCATGAAATCCTAAAGATCAAAAAGCCAGTATTCTATTTCTTTTTTTAAAACAAAAATATGAAATTTCTCAATTTTAACGTTATGATGATTAGTGCGCGCTGGTGATTAACATCAACGGTAATTGGTCATTGTTTATGCATTTTTATAAAAAAGCTAAAAATTTATATACAGTCGAACCTCGTTAACATGAATCTCAAGGGGGATAAGAAAAGTTGTTCATGCTATCAGTAACTAATTTTCATATAAATAAACTAATCTTCATTTTGATGGGTTTTATGGAAACAGTTCATGTTAAAAGTAATTCACGTTAACAATGTTCACGTTCTGACTGTACATGTTATAAAGAGCTGAAAATTTATATGCATATTATAGGTCACCGATTAAAAAACTGCACAGATTTTGGTGAATCTAGAACTTATAGTTTTTTACAGGGACACAAAGAAAAATTCTTTATCATTATGGCCTGTGAGCGAAAATTATTTAAAGTGCGATAGCATCTAATCGACTTATTCGAATTAATTGAAAATTTATATACACAATGTAGGCCACCGTCGCACGATTCATGCATATATTTTGATGAATCTAATACTTGTAGATTTTTAACAAGGTCACAAAGAATAATTCTTCATCATTATGGTTTAAAGGATCAATTTATTTAAAGTGCGACATCGTATAATCACCTCTTACGATTGAGCCAAAAATTTATAGACATCTTATAGCTAATTGTCGCTCGAGTTGTATAAATTTTGGTGACTATAGCTCTTATAGATTTGTACAGGGACACAATGAAAAATTCTTTATCATTATGACCTACATGGGTTCAAATTATAGGAAGTGCAATAATACTCAATAAAACTACTCAAGCACCCTCTTATAACTTTCTCTTTTGTTTATTTAACGACTTCTCTAATTTATTCAAACAATCATTATTTACTTAATGTTCGGAAAGCCGAGTGGAGTCACTTCAGTTTTTTTTAAAATTGAATTCCAATAATGAACAAATGATTGTTTTTTCATAGTAATGCAGATTTAGTTTAGAAAAAGTCATATTTTTTTCAAATTGAATTCCAATAATGAACACTTGATTGTTTTTTCATATTCAATGCAGATTTAGTTAAGCAAAATCATACCTTTTAAAAAAAAAAAAAAAAAAAAAAAAAAGTATGTGACGGATGTGGCATCATCCAATTATTATTATAATCCAATTATTATCAAATTATTATTATATATATATTTTATAATTATTCTTATTATATTTTTTCAATGTTAGAGGTCAAATTGTGCAATTGAGGTAAAGAATAATATTTTTGGAATTCATATTCTAGATTGAATTGATTTTAATGCGATGTATAACAATTAATAGCTGATTTCTTAACAAATTTAAATTTGAAAATCTAACTTTTTGTATCCATTTTTATGTAGAATGCTCGATATGCAAGTTGCTTTATGTTTTGTTTTGTTTTTTAAATTCATAAAATTCTTTTAATATTTTAAATTTAAGTAAAACATTCTTCAAAATTTATCGAAGAACATTAACTCTTTGCAGCGCAAGACAATTTGGATCATTTAAATTATACTTCTACCGGAATTCATGAACTAAATTAAACTAAAAGAAATTTTAAATTTTAATTTAAAAAAAACCGGCCTATTCTGCTATGTTATAAACGTAAATTTTTTGCTAAAAAATTTCCGGGATGAATTTTTGCAGCTGAATCTTAAATTTTACGCCCTCGCACCGAGGACAGAGCGCATTAAGGGGTTAAATATAGAGAAATTACCTTTACAATTTTTAAAAACCTGTCGGAGGCTCAAACTTATTCAGTTAGCATAAATTTATTCTAACGTGTCAACAATAAATTACGTTATCACAGCCTTTTTTACAAACTTTTTTTCGAAAAAAGAAATAAAACTTTTATTTATACCTTTTTAACAAAAAACCGTTACATAATCACTTACGTTATGCAGTTATGCAGTGTATCTTCCCGCTGTACAAGAATATGTTACGACTATTTTAAGTCGCCGAAAAAATAAAAACTGCTAAAATACAAGGACACTTTAATAACATTTCTAAAATTCTTCGTAGGTAGCAGACCATAACGAGCTCATTTTCCCTTGACATTTAATTGAGTCTACGAAATTCGCAAGCACTCTTATTATTTTTTATTAAAAGAAATATCTTTCTAAATAAAGAAAAATATGGAAAAATAATCCGTGTAACTGGTAGTTAGCTACCTCTCTTTTTCCTTTTCTCATACGATTCAAGACAGTTTAATTGAAGGCCGAAAAAGAGAATTTTTGTGGTGTGAATACCACCTACGTATATAATTTATATCTACAATTGGCGGAACTGTGAAGTGCCAAGTTTCTGTTTATTATAAAATCGTATTTCGTGTGTTATTTTTTTATTTTAGTCCTTGTTATATGTTTATTTTCTAAAATTGAACTTTATGTGTAGGGAAAGGTATAATTTCCTCTACGGATTATTCAGAAACTTCCCGACAGAGTGATTTAATAGAAAGGAAAACAAGACATCATTTGCCTAAAATTAAATCATCGTACTATGAAGAATAAATGAAATATGACTTTAATAAGAGAGTTCTCTGAACGTTATTTATTTATTTGTACTTACGTTACTACTTTGATTTTGTATGGCATAATTTAGATTCTTTTCAAGATTATTGTTAATAATAACCCCAAATGCTAGATAACAACAATTCATTTGAAATACGTTTAAAACTCTGGAATTTAGAAAGCCGAGATTTTGGCTATATTGCGCAAAATGCTTGCATTATTTTTTGAAAGTAATCTAATGAAATAGAGATTTTTTTTCCCCGCAACTGTCCTTTTATATAATAAATCATAGTATAATTAAACTCAAGGTACAAATATTACACTGTAAATCATATACATGAAAATAAATTTTATATGTTACATCACACACCACTACACTGCCGGAAGATGCCCTCCATGCTCTTATCAATATGTTTCTTAAGTTGTGACATGTTTTATACGTTTCCGAATGATTCCCTTGCTTTTCCAGGTTGATGTTTGGTATCTGTAGTTGCAGAATATTCCTGTTTGTTTCACATGTTGTAATTTTTTTTATTTTTACTTTCTACTGCATGATGACTAAGACATTTTTTTTTATTTTATTTTTTTTTTTATTTATTTATTTTTTTTTTTTAACGAAATTAGGAATTCTAGATAATATATTTGTATGCTGTTTTGCTTTGTTAACTTTAATCGTATTAATGCTGTAGCATATACAGTGTAGTTCAAAAAGTCATGCCCAAACGGCACGTGTGGGTATGTCAGGTCATATAAGGACTAAGAATTACTTAGGAACTGGGGGTCGGAAAGGCGATTGTAACCCGCTAGAGGGTGAAAGGGTTTGGTAACTTATATCAAAAGGGTACAAGTGACGATGTGAAACACGCATCGCGGCTAATGGGGCACACTTTGAGCATTTCTTGTTGTAACATTTTTCCTTTGTATTTTGTACTTCGATTATGTTTCTTTTCTAAAATAAAGGTCTTTTTACACCGTTTGTTATCTTTTCTTTGCTTAACAGTCACGATGCAATTGAACTATCTCTATCACGTTTCCGACCCAAAGGTTCCTACGTTATTCTTACTCCTCATGACCAGGCACAACCACACGTGCCGTTTGGGCATGACCTTTTGAACTACCCTGTATATGCCTGATGATTGTAAGCAACATTGTTTTAATACTCCACGCTATTATAACAGCTGTAGCAAAAAGCTTTATGTTGTCAAGTAATTTTTAACATTAGACATTTCTTAAACATACAGTTTACTCCCGATTATCTGCGGAATTGAATGGCATGGGTTCCGTGAAGAATGCAAATTATGAATAAATCACAAAATGACTGGAAATGAGGAATGAATGAGGTTAAATAAAATAAAATATTCTAGCTCAAAAACGTGATTACAATGAAACGTGTACATTGTATGTAAAACATAATACAAACAATGAAAATACTCACAATACAGTAAAAATATTTCTTTTTTGTATACTAAAGGATATAAAATCCATTAATAAAAAGTGTATTTACGATAATGCAAGGTACAAACTGTAAACTAATTTATGTACTAAATTAAGCAGTACAGCCGACAGGCCAACATTTCTATTAAATCCGGAGAATTGTGAATACCAGCCCTTTTTCCACACCACTTTGTATGTAGAATTATTTTTTTCAGTATGTATGTTTCATCCTTACCATTAAGTAAGGAGAAAAATACCATTCAAGAAAAGTGGTGTGAAAAAAAATAAAAAAATAAAAAAAAAGGTGAATACTGACAACGCTCTGTAATAAATTAAAATATTAGCCTGTCTCTCTGCTGTACTGTATTGTACGGAAAATAAAGCAAAAATAACACAGTTCTTTATATTTAAATTTTCATTTTCTTAAAAAAAAAAAAAAAAAAAAAAGTAATCATTTGTGTTGTCCCTTTCTCTTGCTCCAGCCCTTTCCCTGTGCCCGCAGATAATCCGCTCGTGGATAATCGAAAGTTTACTGTATACATGTGTAAAGGTGTTTTATATTGTTTTATATTATATGAAAAATTATGGAATTTTCTTTATTTTTAGCACAGTGTAAAGATTATGAAATGTCCTTCAGAGATATATTAATTCGAAAGGTACATTATATATGTTAGATCGAAACGTATTTGGAATTTTTTGTGAGTTCATGTACACAAACCTGTTGTGCTATATGTAAGATTTCCATCAGCAGACATTATATAGTAAACTTACGTAATATCTGTTGATTTCAAGCCATTATAAACAAATTTAAGGAAATGACAGAGCTATTAGACAGTTAAACCGAAATACTTTTCAACTTGATATGTGTCAAAATGTAGGAAAATAGGTTTTTGTGTACTGGTTAAGAATAGGTTAACACGTTCACGCCGACGTGACCCACCGGTGTGTCGGCAGCAAAAGTATCCCAGCACAGCACTAGCAATAATCCCTGTCCAAAAAAAGTACACTCAATACTGCTTTGTTAAATAAATCCTTGTCGAGTCATATTCTTAGTCAGTCTAAGAACATGATTCGACATAGATTTACTGAACAAAACAGTTTTAAGTGTACTTTTTTGATATCGGAATTATTGACTAGTGCTCGGATACTTTTGAGAAGACTATGTAAACAAAATGCACAGGCGTGAACGTGTTAAACTGTTTAATAAAATCAATCAATTTTTTTTTTTTTTTTAAACTAATAAATAGGTTTATTCTATTAGTCATGCGAGTTAAAATTTGTGTTTCTACATCAACCCGTTAAGAAACGATTTCAGCCGTATATTTTTCTCTATTGAAATTTAATTATCATCAACGCTGGATACTTCGTAGCAGCTTGACCTCAATTCCCATTTTTCGCACAGTACACACACTTTCAACGTTCCAAACAAGATTTCGGTACTTGTCGCTTTTAAATCCTCCCCTGTCTTGCAGGCATTTACCTTTCTTTTAAAATGATGTCTAATCAAATCAATGCCCTCTACTTTTTTCTACTTCAAAAGATAATGACGAAGAGAAAATAGTTACGGCGTACTCCTGCAGCTGCAAAAATGTGTGTGACTCTCTGTAAATCTGTCAGTTGCAAATGACCCTCAATCTTTTTAAGGGAGAAAGCAGGATTCATTAAAATTCTCGACGGGTTCAAGATGTGGAGGAATGTAGAATTTCTTTTTCGTATATTTTTTTTTGAGAGTGTATGCCAAAGAAAAAAGAATAACGTAAGAAATTTAAGAAGTTTCCTCTTCTTATTCTTTTTCTTTCGTACTCAGTGTTTTTGAAGAGATAGTAAAAAAAAAAAAATCACGCACGGCACGAGTGAAACATAAAAAATATAGACAAATTGATACGGCATTTGTATTTTTAAGTTTTTGTTAGCGACAGAATAGCTCATGTTTTTGCTACTAATATGTTACTTAAAATTTCAGGCAACTGTCGTTATGAAGAAAGAAAGAAACAAACAAACAAACAAAAAAAAAAAAACCCCTTATTTTTATGCATATTTTTTACCTAGTACTATTTATATTTTTTAATCTACAACAATTTTATATGTGTATCGCGTATTAACCCTTACAGGACCATAAGATGTCCAAGACTATAAATGCCAATACAACACAATATTTTAGCCATTGTGGGTGTAAAGTAAGAGAATATCACCAGAAAAACATAGCAGGGTGTATAGGTTTCCTATAATTTCATGGGAAATATAATTCACTATGGACCATAAAAGTAAATAAACGAAGAGTTAGGTTTATTATATCGGTATTTTATTTATTGCTTTGTAATACAAAAAAACATAATAAAAATTATCAGAAAAGTAAAACAAATAGTTAGTTATGGTATTCTACGAAACAATTTCGTTTATTTGTGAAGCACAATTGGACATTGTTCAGCCCGCGAATGTTTTGGTTTTGGCGCAATAAAGTTTGACAGTTCTTTTTTTATTATTCGTTCAGAAACACATTTGCCGCCTTGGACATACGTTTTATTTTGACATTCAGTAAAAAAAATATCGATTCAATAATAATTGAACAATCGACAACGATTTTTGTAGAAGGGAAAAATATTTCCCTTGAGCGTGAAAGGGTTAAACATTCCGTAAGCTTTTGGTTGCATGTCAGATGCATTGTAAATTATAAAATAAATGCATATGTACATTTGTTCCGAATATTTTTGGGGAGTAAGAGCTAAAGAAAAAAAAAGTATGACATTTAAGATTTCCCTTGTCTTCTTCTTCTCTCTTTCTCTCGTATTTTAAGAGGATCAAAATTGTCATGACATGTCTCGGGACTACCTCAAAAGTCCAGACTGTCGACGATTACACACATACTAGCTATAATGGAACGTTAAAAAATAAAATTAACTTAAATTTCAGGAAATTGTCAGTATGAAAAAACAAATAGCTCATTTTTATGCATAATTTTTACCTAGTATTTATATTTTTTAATCCGCGATCAGAGTGTCATCGTAAATTTTACATGTATATCGCATATTAAACATTCTGTAAGCTTTTGATTGCATGTGAGATGCATTGCAAATTATAAAATAAATGCAAACGTATATTTGTTCCGAATGTTTTTTGGGAGTGTAAGCTGAAGAAGAAAAAGTAAGTAGTTTAAGATATTCCCTCTTCTTTTCCTTCTTTCTTTTTCTCGTTTTTATAGAGGACCAAAATACTGATCGCATGTCTCTGGACTATTTCCCCGAAGCGGAGGAAACATCCCCTCCATGGAGGATAAAAATCGCGATGGCATACAGTCGGCTGCAAAATTATTCGAGCACTAGCAATAATCCTTGCCAAAAAAAAAGTACACTTAATACAGCTTTGTTAAATAAATCCTTGTCGAGTCATGTTCTTAATCAGTCTAAGAACATGATTCGACAAGGATTTACTTAGCAAAACAGTCTTAAGTGTACTTTTTAAATACAGGAATTATTGGCTAGTGCTCGAATAATTTTGCAGCCGACTGTATCTCTGGACAATCCTTAGTAGTGCGCCCCGGACCGTCGCCAATTAACCATAGCGCAGTACTGGTGCAAAATTAAATCCAACCAACCAACCAGACTGTTGCTAGAAGTGAATCCCAGAACGTCGCCCATTATCCATATCGCAATTATTGTGCAACGTTAAAAAACAACTCAATTTAACCCAACTCATTTCCCGTTTCAAATTTCAGAAGCAAACATTCAAACCATGTTTTCTCCTTTAAATATAATTTTTCAGACAACACAAAAACTAACAAATCAAAAAATAACTGAAACTAAAACCTAATTATTGTTTGTTTAGATGTATTACTAGATCACGGCCCTACTAGATCACTCCTCGGCGCCAACGCGCCAACGTCGTGAAAGCGGCCATAACAATCGACGATTTTTCCGGAATCAAATGCATTGGAAGTTAGGGTTGGCGCACAGCGCCGCCGCCACGGCAGAACTAACTTAGTTTTGTACATGAAGCTGCATAAGTTTTTTCCGTTTGCAGAGCATTTAAATTGATTTAATTAAATTTAAAATGCAGTCTTCCGATACGCAAAAATATATGAATCATAAAAATAATTGTGGCAATAATTTTAAACCAATTCATTGAAAAATAATAAATGATATTAGTTGTTTTCTCCTAAATAAAATATACTTTTCTTCAAATTTTTGTTTTGCATGAAAGAAATGAAATAAGGACTAGAAAGAAAGAAAAAAAAAAAAAAAAAAAAAAAGAGGATACAGATCCCTACCTCTTCTTGATGAATAGCAAGATGCACAACCACGGATTAGGATACAGGATGATAAACCAGATAGGGCGGTCAGCGTGGGGAACGGAGCTTTATTTTCCGCATTAATTCAGCCGAGCAGAGTAAGCGATCCGATCGCCGCCTGGTGTAGTATCTTTGAAACTTAGCGGAAGAAAGGGAAAGCCCGCCCCTTCGGCTTCAGTCATCCAACGAACGAACAGCCAGAAATGTAAAAACGTGCTGATTGGTGTATTTTCGAGATTTGGTCGCCCTCTATCTGTAAGATGAAAATTACTACCTTTCCGTAACATTAGTAATATATCCTTCTCTTTTAATCCGTGTGCACAACAGTACACCATTTTACAAGATACAATGCTTATTTTCACGTTTGTTTACAATTGGAATCGATAACACAACTGATTTTCGTTGGCAGCGAGCGCCATCTACTTGATTCCTCGGCATGCATTGATTTTTTCAGTTTTGTTATGGCCGCTTACGACGTTGGCGCGTTGGCGCCGAGGAGTGATCTAGTAAGGCCGTGACTAGATACTAGGAAAATATAGACATATCTAAGAAGATATGTAGATATACTATTTTTACGTTAAGTTTAAAGTAAAATCATTAACACAATTTTTTTTGGAGAAAACACGGTTTGAATGTTTACTCCTCATTTATAAAATGCGCTTTCTTTGATTATTATTCTAGAAATATATTTATTTTTTACTTTCTGTTACCTATATATATATAGAAAGTATTGTTTTAGGGTCAAATTTTCGAAATCGAGATTTTGTTATATTTATACGTTTTGAAGTCCCAGGAGTCCGAAAAACATGTTCTTAGCGGTTGATTTGTGTGTGTGTCTGTGTGTCTGTTATCAGCATATCTCATAAAAAATAGTAGCAGGAAGACCAAACTTGGTATTTTACATCTATATCATATGCTACACTAAACTTTTCATTGAGATTAAACAAAGGTTCGTTTCCAGGAGAATTCAAATACATTATATTTATGGGCAAAATTTCTGAAAAGAACCGTGTAAAATCTATGAGCTACCCTAAACAAAATAGAATTAACATATTTTTTATATGCATGAAATCATTTTTTGTGTAGATTGTGGTATGGAAATCATCCCTCATTCGTTTTCAAGACTACCCAAAATATTTGGATATATTTGGCTATACTTGAAAATTGCTGGAAAGTGTATTTCATCTTGTATTATGTGTTTTTTATACAATACTAAATTTCAGTACGCAACATAATGTGTATAGGATTTGTAGACTATACAGGGCTACCCAAAATTAAGTTAACCTTCTTTTCCACTAAATATAATTGACGGAAGTGATTTGTTACATTTCACTATATTTGCACTATAATTAAACGGGCAGTTGAGAGGTGCGGCTACCCTCCCTCATGCAGAATAATATGTCAAATAAAACTGTCTGTAAACTTATTTCAGTTTATTTTAAACTAGATTGAACTTTATTATCTTACCTTATTTATTTTAGTCTAAATCTGAAATCTGTCTCTATAGCATTAAAATGCAGGGTTATAGAAAGTCATGTGAGTTACACACCGGATTATTATTTTTTCTTTTAATCAATAATGTTACTGGTTTACAATATAATAAATTATAAATTTTGTGGTCTTTGGAACTTTTATTTTAAAATTGGGCATGAAGAAAATAACTAGGCATTTTTTATGTATAAGAAACGAGGAAGCTGGTTGTCATAGTTTGGGATGTCTTGAGGGAGACACCCTGCATAAACTGAAATGTATTTAAATATTTTTTAGTGGACCTGTAAACCAGCCAGTTTTGTTAATTACCCGATATTTTATATGAAACGTGCTTTTGTGCATTTGACTATTATGTATCAAAATTCTTATGTTTTATGCAGTATGAAGCTATTAAGTATACTTTAAAAATGTTCCTTTCATAAATCCTAATTTATTTTTGTATGCTTCTTCACACAAAGCAATTTTGCTATTTACCCTATTTACTTGAATTATGTGGGAAATCTCACAAAAGCTATATTTAAAGAGAAAGTATAAAATATCTTCGTATGTGTAGCACAGCTTACGGGCTAATAAAATTAATTAACCCTTTTGATGAATTAGGAATTTTAAATAATGAAACTCATAAATCATCTAAAAATGACCTTGGAGCAATTTATGCTTAGTTATTATAATGTATCTGACAAGGAAACATTCAAAAGGTGTCATCTTCAAAAAGTATTGAAAAAAATACATGTGATTCTACTCTTCATAAAACAGCAGAAAATGAAAAAATTATCGGCTGAAATTAATTACAGCGACCACAAAAATTTATCAAAATTAAGCATATTTGGCGATTTAGCGCTGTTAGGCGATACGTTTGCTAGCACCGAGATTGCCGTGTACGAACAGAACCGTGTTTTGCTTTTCAGCCAAGTACTTAAAATCAATCGCCTAGCTGCGTGAAATCGCCAAACATGCTTAAATTTTATAATTTTTTGTGGTCGCTGTAATTAATTTCAGCCGATATTTTTTTCATTTTCTGGTGTTTTATGAAGAGAAGAATCACATATATTTTTTTCAATACTTTTTGAAGATGACACCTTTTGAATGTTTCCTTGTGAGTAGTTTGTGTGACCTTGTAAAATTATCAATAATTCTTATGATACCATATTCCATAGGCAACATGCAACTGGATACGATAATGTATATAAATCCGTTATATTTTGCGCAGTATAAAATATTAAAATTGCTTTAAAGAAATATAGCTCATAGATCTTAATTTATCCAAATTTTTCATTGAGTCATTATGCAAAAATTTTTAGAGGTATTTATATCAATTATTGCATTTATGGAGTATAATTATGAAGGATGAAATTTCAAAAGCTATATTTACCGACTTACCCTTAGAGAAAATGTATGATAAATCACTTTTTTTGTAGTTTAGTATACTGCCTCAAATAAATTACATTAAAAATTGTGTACTAAAGTTTAGAATAGTAAAAATAAATAAATATGTATATGAATACACTCAAACATATTCATACATATATACTCATACGTAACACAATTATACTCACATACCCTTCGAGCCAGTTCCACTTATATCTGACAACGTATTTGAATATTTAAAATGGCCCTGTAAAATAATTATCAAAGCTAATGATGTCCAATTCTGTAGTAAACATGCTTATGTATATCTACATAATATGTATTAATTTCGGTATTTTGCTCAGTATAACGGTATTAAAGCATTATTTAAAAAATACCTCTCAAAGACTGCAATATATTGGGATACTTTTGTGAATCTCTGCACTCAAACCAATCGAGCCATTATTATTTTTTTTTTTTTTAATTAAAAATGCGATAGTGATCCTAAATAACGTATATTAGTTTGAAGGCTTTCCGCAATTATTTACCGTAGTTAGAACGTGGACAGATCAACGCAGGGACAGGTGGAGAGACAGACGGACAGACAAACAGAAGTTATAAGCAATTTCCAACTTTATTTAAAGTGTTAAAAATCGTTTTCATAAAAATTCCTGAAAAAAAAGTTTCATTCATGAGATCCTGAGGCCTTTTTTCCGTATGGTAAATTTAAAACGTTATTACATTACTATTATTTTTTAATCTGTTACGTTATTAGCTCTCTTCTCATTCTAAACCTTTTCACCCAGGAAATGTTATTTCAAGAACCGTTCAAATATTTAGATTCTCTGTTCCGTTCCACTCAATCATCTACGGTGTTTTTTCAAAATGTAGCCTCTGAAATCGAAGAACTCTTTTAATATTTGTATTTCGAAACACACATCTGTCATTTCTATTTTAATTTTGATTTAATTTTATGCAGGTTAAAACTGCTACAGACAGATACAATGTCTTGAGGGGAAAAAAAAGTAAATAATGTTAATTATAACAAATGAAAATAATGTTAAAAGTAACAGAAGGCTACAGATGTTTATTTTATATTTATAAAACAATGCTAACACAAGCACACACATAACAAAAAATAAAATAAATAAATAATATAAAAGGAAAAATTAAATAAACATCTGACAATTTGAACTTATATTTTTAAAATATTTTTTAGTTTTCATTTCATAGGTATAGAAAAATTATACTCATTCCTCCTCCAGAAATACTTTGCTCAGTTATTAAACTATATTATTACTTACAAATTTGCTAATAACTTAACAAAAAATATTAACTTTCCAGATTTTCTTTTCGTTTTTTTTTTTCTTTTGCAAAAACATTTAATCGAATGTGCCACTTCACTTTAGAATTTAAAAAACAAAGGTAAAAAAACTGAAAATCCATAAAAAAAGCGTGGAATGGAAAAAAAAAAAAAAAAAAAAAAAATTCACAATGTCAAGTATGTGAAAAAAAAAAAAAAAAAAAGGCTAACACCAGAAGGAATACAAGGACAAATTTGACTAGAAAAAGACATCGAAAAGCAAAATGGGTGCACTGGGGCATTAAAGCTAACCTCGAGGGATTAATACGTCCCTCGATTTATATTTTACATAATTCCCAAGTCTTCTGTTTTTCTTTTTTTTTTTTTCTCTAATTTTTATTATGTATTGCCTCTTATAATTATTACCACTAATTTTTAATAGAAATTCCTCGTGACAATTCTCTAGAAATAAATTACATTAATTGCGTTGGAAAGTATTATTAAGTAATAATAACAGTGGTTATTCTTTATATATATGTATATATATATATATATATATATATATAAAGAGTCTAAAAGCTGGCAGCTATGCATTTTAGCAGTTCATTTATTAATTCCTAATTTCGTAAATATTTTTCAATTTTTATTAAAATTAATAAGATGTTATAAGCTACTGAAATATAGAAGTTCTAAATTAAACATGATATTTTACAGAAAATTGGAAATAAAAATTATAGAGCATAATTTCATGAAAATTCGAGAAATGTCACCATGGAATAATGACAATTTTATTTGATATAAATATTAGTTCGAAGTACTAGTTAGTTAATTAGTTAGTTAGTACTATTAGATGATGCTATGTAAAATATTTTGTCAACATTGCATTCATATATATATTTTTTTTCAATGGCGCGGCATTTGCGACTAAGCATTGGCCGGGGCATCGCCGAACTGATGACCATTTGTGAAGAGGCACCTGCCCAACGAGCGGTACATCAAAGAGTCCCTCTTGTCCGGGAATCGAGCCCAGGGCCAACTGTTTAGGAGTCAGGAACGCTAATCACTCACGATCTGGGCGACCGTATACAAATATATGTATATAGCAAAGGACATATTAAGTTACTATAGTTACACCGAAGTTATATCTGATCTGAAGTTTCGGAAGATGTAGAGAATTATCTAGGGATATGCTCTCTACTTGTAAAACTGTTTTACGAGCGATAATCCTGCTACCGACACTATAAAATTCTATTAAAAAACAGAAAATTTTCTGTAAACTACATAAAACTGTTTTACGAATAGTGATCCTGCTGCAGACACTGGAAAGAAAAAAAAAATCTATTAAAAAAACAGAAAATTTCAGTTTTCTAACACTACAGATGTTTTTTTGTAAAATCATATCTCAATCTGACAAAAGATACATTTTTTCCTCCTTTTTTTCTTTTTCTTTTCCTCTTTTTTTTTTTTTTTTTTTTTTAAATCTCTAACCAGATAAAACCTGTTAACGTTGATAGAAATTTTATCTGGTAGATACTTTCTTTTTCTATTTTGCTTGTTATGAAAGCAGGATTGGGAAGTGCTAAGTAACAATTTGAAATGTCATTCGATGGGCAAGAGGTAACGTCGTCACTTATTATTCGGTAGAACCTGGTTCGATTCTGGTTGGTTGAAGTGATAAATTTTATTTAATTCAAGATTTTTTTAAAGATAATTTTCATTTATATATATATATATATATATATATGTATATTACGAAAAAATCTGTTGTGTATGAATATTTTTAGTATTGGATTATCAATTTATTATTATTTATATCCGTTAAGAAAAATTTTTGACAAGTTTTTTTTTTCCCATAGCGTACGGAAATTAAATTTTCGTAATATAACTGTTATTTATTTATTTATTTTTACTTTCAGAAAATTTCGATGTTTAAAGTGACTACGAAAAATCTACTTAACAGTTCATAAATAAAACATACTTTATGAGATTCCAATCAACACAATAACTAATCGTTCTGCCAGGAAGAAAACAAACATATCACATCCCGGCAAGGAAAATGAAAAAAGTGACTTTATGTCATTGAAAAATGGGCATAAAATGTCCCAACGTGCACTAAAAACATCACATCTATATCTTCAAATTACCCAAATGAGAGATTTTTGTGTCAATTTTATTGTACGCTAGTTAAGCTTTATCGTTTTCTTTAAGGCGAATTTTCTAAAAAACTACATTTTTGAGTTGTGTCACTTTTATAACTGGAGTGCTACGTGTTGTAGCTAATAACACATCTAGTGAAAGACAATACATTACATTTCATGGGCAGCGTTAGTGTTAAGTATATTGCAGAAACAGTTGACAAATCTCGTGGTGCTATTTACAAATTTTTAGATGGTGTTATCTTACATTCCATAGAACCTAATGTTTGAACAGAAGCTTTTAACACCAGATATTAATGGATGACAAATTTTTGCATTGCAGTTTCTTGAGCGATGTGAATTTTAAATAAATATTTTGTAGACAGACGAGAACAACTTCGTTTGTATGGTATAGTTAAGGTTTCCCTCTCCTTCTTACACACTGTAAAAAATAGGTTCTTAAAAATAAGTATATATTGTCTCAAAATAGCTCCGAAACAACATATACTTAAATTTGAAAACCCATGTACTCATTTTTGAGTACATTGACATGCCAAACATGGGGATATTTTGGTTCTTATTGGTCAACCTCATTTTTGAGCATATTAGTATACTCAAAAATGAGTACATGGGTTTTCAAATTAAAGTATATATTGTTTCGGAGCTATTTTGAGACAATATATACTTATTTTTAAGAACCTATTTTTTACAGTGCAATTTCCCGTCTCTAGTCACCAGATCCCAGATCAGTTGTATGAGCAAATTTGTTCAGAAAATTACTCCCTATTTATTGAAATTTTATTTTTCCGACTGAGTGAAAATAATGCCTGCACCGGGAGTCGAACCCCGGATCTTTGACTTACAAGGTCAAGGCTCTACCAATTGAGCTATCCAGGCCGACAACCAGTCAGCATTATTCACTCAGACAACCTTTTAGGCAGAAATATCTGGTCTATCATTTAGATAGCTCAACAGAAATAAGCCGCAGGTAATGGAAAACACCATTAAAGAATGGGAAAGAAATACAATTTTTTTAAAAATTAAAATCACACAATCAACTGATTGGAAGAAAACCATATTTATTGAAATTTTATTTTTCCGACTGAGTGAAAATAATGCCTGGACCGGGAGTCGAACCCCGGATCTTTGACTTACAAAGTCAAGGCTCTACCAATTGAGCTATCCAGGCCGACAACCGGTCAGCATTATTCACTCAGACAACCTTTTAGGCAGAAATATCTGGTCTATTTTGTATTTCTTTCCCATTGTTTAATGGTTTTTTCCATTACCTGCGGCTTATTTCTGTTGAGCTATCTAAATGATAGACCAGATATTTCTGCCTAAAAGGTTGTCTGAGTGAATAATGCTGACCTGTTGTTGGCCTGGATAGCTCAATTGGTAGAGCCTTGACCTTGTAAGTCAAATATCCGGTGTTCGACTCCCGGTCCAGGCATTATTTTCACTCAGTCGGAAAAATAAAATTTCAATAAATATGGTTTTCTTCCAATCAGTTGATTGTGTGATTTTAATAAAAAATTACTCCCTAGTTCGTTTTTTTTTTTTTTTTTTTTTTTTTTTTCAAATTTCGTTTTTACATTCGGAAAATTCACAACCCTTAAAATAATACTCGTTTTCCAAAAATCTATTAATTAGATTTTTATCTTTCATTTTACAGCTTAAAAAAAAAAAAAAAAAAAAAAAAAAAGAAAGAAAGCAAAAAAGAAAAGAAGAAAGAAGAAAAGGCACTTATTTATTGTTTTTTGCATTTTTAATCTCAAAATTAAAAATTTTAAGAATCAGTTTTTGGAAAACGAGTACTGCTTATGAATTATCTGAATATGAAAACATAATTTAAAAAATCCGATGTGGACACCACATGACTTCCTTATACACCCATTTGAATATACATAATTTTATGAATACACTGACATTTTTGTGTGAGATAATTGATTCTTAAATAAACAAGCAAGTTCCAACCATTAAAAAAAACAAAAATATAAATGAAAAATGAAAAATAAAAATTTGCTACTCCAGCCACAAAAGTCATGATAATAAGATTATATATGCCGTCAAACTAATATACTAATTTTTTCAGGTATAGCTTATTACAGAATCTCTCATTGGCACATTCATAGCTTAGAGTTTAATGAAAATCATTCGAGTATAGATGGCCTATTTTTGTTCTCTTTAACGAATATCAGCGGTGAAAAACGATACATTTTACAGAAACAATTAATTCAGTTAAAATTGAGGAAGGATTTACTAATTCTGGCTATCCTGAAACAATATTTGCAGCCAAATTTGATTGCTAATCTCGTCAAGTCGCCAAGTTTGTATCCGACGCTAATTTAGGTCTTGGGATTGAATTTCGCGATTTTGCGTTGAATTTGGAGACTTGGCGACCAAATTTGGCAAACATTTGCAGTTTAGGGTTGCCAAAGTTTGGAAGCTCTAACTTCAATAAGAACAAAATACTGTAATTTTCCGGAAAGATTCATTGATTTATAGCTCTGAACTAAATTCTTCGAAAATTCCTCAGATGACAAGCAAGACTTAAACAAAATAAAGTGCATTCGTCCACTAGAACCTACTTATATATTAAGAACTACTTTCTACCCACAAAAACGTCGGCGACATTTATAACAATATCATTACGTGCTCTATCTACGTTCGGAATATTCCTTAAAGAGCATTCGTCGACTAGAATGTCTTTACAAATTACTTGCTACACGCAAAAAATGTCGACAACTTTTATAAAAATATGATTACGGGCTTTATCATTAGGTTGTTTTGAAAGCTCTATGATGGTAGGCCAAAACCTTTGTATTTTTGCTCATCTTCTAATATTATTGATTATGAATACAATTTTCGTAAATATCTTCAAAACAGTAAGTCACAGAAAGACCAAAAAGGGAGGTGCACAACTAGATGTTATAACAAACCTATATTACCAATTTGCGACGTTTTAAGGCCAACCGTTTTTGAGTTATGCGAGATACATACACACATACAGACGGCACGGAAAGTCGTGTAAAGTCGCTGATATCTCTAAAACGAGAGCTCGTATTAAGACGAAACTTGCAGGTGTAGGACTAGACATCATGT
Organism: Salticus scenicus; assembly: GCA_963930645.1. Lineage (NCBI taxonomy): Eukaryota > Metazoa > Arthropoda > Arachnida > Araneae > Salticidae > Salticus > Salticus scenicus. The sequence continues at coordinate 202,821,457 of OZ005655.1, read as the reverse complement.
AAATTTGCAACATGAAATAAAATATAAATTTATTTCTTCAAAAAATGGTTCATTAAGATAAAAGGCGACATGTTCAAAGAGTGGAATAATAAAAAAAAAATAGTAGGGGAAAGTTGGACAAAACGGGATATCATTCTTGTTTTTTTTTTTGTACTACGGAAAATCTGTTGAAGAAAACCACACAATTTTTTTATAACTACAACATTTATTGAAGCACACAAAAAACATATTTTTAACTAATTGTAATGATTGTAAAATAGTAAAAAAAAAAGTATTTATCAAACTCTTACGCATCCCGTTTTAGCATACCTGGGTTGGATAAAACGGGATAGAGATTACAATGTTTAATTTTTTGTATAAAAGTAACTGAAAAGCATAATTAACTGACAGAAAACATTAAAGCAAAATTTCTACTTGAAAGAACAATGTCTTCAGTAATGACTTAAAATAAGTTTTTTTAGTTCCCCATCATACTATAGGTATGGGGAACTTAGGTAATCGTGAAAAATTTCGACCTCGGTTTTTTGACTTTTCTACACGTTTTCAGGTGTGAGGAATCCGAAAATGACAAAATTTCTATGGTGTCTGTCTGTAGGGTGTCTGTTAGTCTGTTAGTCTGTTAGTCTGTTAGTGTGTTAGTGGGTCAGTCCGTTAGTTTGTTAGTCTGTGTACACGATATCTCAAGAACAAATTGTCGCAGAGAGGTCAGATCAGTTTTAAAATATTACTTTCGACACTGGCAAGAACCCTATTCATTTGCAACATTCGATTTTTAAAACTTCGTAAGTTATTCGAAATTTACGATTTTCTTAACATGGGAGAATAGGACAAAAAATCACTTAAACGTGCATTAAATGAAAACTTTTTATTGTAAAAATGTCAGACCAGTTTTAAAATATCAGTTTTGATGCCGGAATGAACATCAGTAACTATAAATATGCTACTTTGAAAATTTCGCAAGTTACTGGAAATTTACGAATTTCTTAACATGGCAGCATAAGGGAAAATTTCACATAAACGTCAATTTTTAGAGATATTTTCATCGTAAAGATGTCAGACTACTTTTGAAACATTATTTAGGACACTGGCATGAATATTAATGACTATGAATTTTCCAATATAAAGATTTCGTAAGTTATTGGAAATTTACGAATTTCTTAACATGGCTGAATAAGAGCAAAATTTCACATAAACGTCAATCTTGAGGGATATTTTCATCGTAAAGATGTCAAACCACTTTCGAAATAATATTTAGGATACTGGCATGGATATCATAGACTATGATTTTTCCAATTTAAAAAATTCGTAAGTTATTTGGAATTTACGATTTATTTAACATGTCAGAATAAAGCAAAATTGAGCATAAACTTCCATTTTGAGGATCCTAAATACGTTAGACAACTTCAAAATTACGTTTATGATATTTGTTTGAACATGATTGAATACAAATATTCTAATAGGAAAATTTCGTAAATTATTCGTAATTTACGATTTTATCAACATAGCGAAATTGTAAATTTTTCATATAAATATGAATTTGAGGATTATTGCATTGGAAATAGTAGCATGAAAACTAAACAACGAAATTGACCCTGATAAAATAAATTAATAGATTAGAATAAGATAAATATATCGAAATGAACGGTGGATAGCCTATTAGGCGGGGATATCATTCTGTCACTGTATGAAGCTTTGGTCAAATTGATTTCTTTTAACATTATTGCCGAAACGTCAGTGGAGGCCCTCTGTTGAGACTCAAAACGGTTTTGGACTGTGTCTGTCTGTCTGTCGCGCGATAGCGGCCGCCAAAAAAGCGCTATTTACTTGAAATTTGGTACACATGTTCATGTGCCCCACGAAATCAGCTGTATAGTTTTTGGTATGTATTCCATTTGTAGTTCGTATACATGGACACGCCAAAGTTTTTCTTATCATTACGGCCTATGGGAGAAATTTATATGTATCACGATAGCGGCCACAAAAATCACGCTATTGACTTGCAATTTGGTACACGTGTTCATGACGGAATCAGCTGTATAGTTTTAGGTGTGTATTCCATTTGTAGTTCGTGTACAGGGACACGCCAAAGATTTTTTATGATTAGGGCCTATGGGAAGAATCTGTATGTACCGCGATAACCACCGCAAAAATCAAGCTATTGACTTCCAATTTTTGCCGAAATGTGAATGGAGGCCCTCTGTTGAGACTCAAAAAGATTTTGGATTCCGTCTGTCTGTCTGTCTGTCATGCGATAGCGGCCGCAAAAAACACGCTATTGACTTGAAATTTTGTACACATGTTCATGATGCCCACGAAATTAGCTGTATAGTTTTCGGTGTGCATTCCATTTGTAAATTCGTGTACAGGGGCACGCCAAAGTTTTTTTTTTACCATTATGGCCTATGGGAAGAATTTGTATGTACCGCGATAGCGGCCCCCAAAATAACGCTATTGACTTGCAATTTGGTACACATATTCATGAGCCCATTGAGCAAGCATTTGACGAAACTGATATAGATCTGAGACTAACCGCCTTGGCGAAAATAATGCTCCTTTTATACTTTTCTATCGAAAACAGACTGTTCTGGAAAATTCTCGTATCACATCAGCCAATGAGATTAGAGCTTCCATATTTGGTATATCCCTAATAAGGATTTTCTCGCCATGATCGCCAAAAAAATCGCCAAGGAGGGAAATAGTCGCCAAATTTGGCGCCAAATTTATTTCTTCCCTTATAGGAGCTTTTTAATGCGTTTTTAAAGGAAAATTTGGCTATTTTAACGCTAAAACGACTATAAAGGCACAAAATTAGCATTTTATCAACTTATTAAACCTCTTTGAAAGAATTTATACAAAAATAAATGCAATTATTTACAATTTCGTAACACTTTATATCATATACAAATAGGTATACAAAGAGAGATACAACGGGGGGTTGAGGGGGGCTGCCGCCCCCCTCAGGAATGTATTTGATTTTGGTAATAAGTCGATCGAATCAATATATACTATTATATAATAAGGAATAAATAAAAATGACCTATTGAATAATGTCTGATGCAAATAGGACGTTGAGGCTCCTGATCTGCAGATCCACTAGTAATATGTCTCGCACTAGAAATTTCTGAGAACATAAATATGATGGGGAACTGAGCAGAGTCCACCTATGCCAACTAGTTTATGTTTTTATTTACAAAATGGGAAAGAAGACCTTTTATTTATGCCTATAGCAGAACAAATGTCGCAAAAAAGGCATTAGAACACGCTTCGTAAGCCCATTCTTGGCATCCAGAACATTGTATCCAACCTTCACCAGCCTTAGAATCGACGTACAGTGTATTACAATATATGCAGGTTTCTTCTCCCTCTGTTTTCTCTTCAGACAATGACGACATGCATTCTTGGCTGCTTGTTGAAGGTTTATTAAACTTTTCTATGTTTTGACTTTTAACATCAGGATTAGGCGTTCTTTTGGATTCTTTTATAGGCCTACTTTCAGGTTTGGCTGGGCCTGGTAGCTCTTTTTCTTCCGATTGGTCATTTCCTTTTCTTATAAACTTCTTTTTGGAATTTTTAGAAGGATTTCTTAGCAGCCTTTTCCTTAATTTTATTGTAGTTTTATCCTCATTTCTATTTCTTCCATTTCTAACTCACTCTTATATGAAGATGTTGTTATTACTACAGTTTCTTTTTTCTCTTATCAGCCTTGTTTTCTGGGCGAGGTCCTTTTAGTTGAGGTACAGGTAGAACAAACTTTGGAGAGATGGAAAAGAGTAGCTTAGGTCGATAACAAGAGAGTTCTAATCCTTTCTTCCCTGAGGATGTTGCAGGTTGGTCTGTCTGTAGGCTGTCTCCTGATAGGCTTGTTGGCTGGTCTACTCCTACGATGTCCCTTGAAAAAAGTATATAAAAAACTGTATCCCGTTTCATCGAACTCATAAGTGTCCCGTTTTGTCCAACTCCGACACTTTTCAAAATAAACATGGCTGCTGCCTAAATGTGAAAGGAAAATTAGATAGACTACACATGAGAATATTCGTTAATAAATGCTTAATCAAATGTAATAGTCACCGGAATTGTATTCCCATATATGTAGGCAGAATAATGTAGAAAACAATGCACGCAAATGTAGAAAGTGCCAAGAAAACAGAATAAAAAACTTCTAAAAACTACAACTTTCTATCAACTAGTGTTCTCGAGACGGGACGAACTGAGAATGATGTAATGATGGCCGAGAACAAGTTTCTGTCGTCATCCGCTCGATAGCAGTACTAGCCGGGTCCCTAGGCGACGTATCCCGTTTTGTCCGACTATCCCGTTTTATCAAACTTTAGCCTATTTGAAAACCTTGAGATATCATTATAATACGAAACAACAAAAAATTCGTTGAATATCCCCGGAAGGAAAAAAAAATGAATCTGATTAATTTGCAGCCTGAAATGCACATTTGGACTGTAATAAATTTATATAAATATCTAAAAATTCCGTTACAAATTTCAATACGACATTATTTATTTATTTATTATTTTGCCGTTTCATGAAATTCAATATATCCTCACTTAATTTTTCCTACTTATACCGCAACTAATTTAAAATGTTCAAGTAGTACATTTATATAAATTCACGTGCTTCTATTTCGTCCATAAAATACATGTTTATAATTTCCTATACACGAATGCTCACAATTTCTTCAATTATAATAACTATGTGCGAAGTCTGAGTTTTTTTTTTTTCTTTCATTCTTGTTTAAATCGTTTAAATATGTCATGTCAGGATAGTCAAAATGAAGAAAAATTACGAAGAAAAATTACGATAAATAAAATCGCAATAACATATATATATATATATTTACTTTCCGAACACTATAGTGAGGAAAGTATTGTAATCATGTCAAAAATCCGAATTCGAGATTTTGATGTTTCTATACGTTTTGAGGTCCCCTGAGTCCGTTTTCACTATTTTTACGATGATGTATGTATGTGTGTGTATGTGTGTATGTGTGTATGTCTGTGAACACGCTAGCGTCTAAAGGCTTTGTTCGATTAACCTGAAAGTTGGTACGTATATTGTAAGTCACCATAGTACGAACCCTATAGATTTTGGTGAATCTAGCACTTATAGTTTTTTTACAGGGACACAAAGAAAAATTCTTTATCATTATGGCCTATGGGAGCAAAATCTTAAAAGTGCGATAGCATCTAAACGCCTTATTCAATTGAGCAAAAATTTTATACACATATTATAGATCACAAATACTCAATCTGTATAGATTTTGGAGAATCTAGCACTTATAGTTTTTTTACAGGGACACAAAGAAAAATTCTTTATCATTATGCCTATGGGGCCAAATTTTTAAAATTACGATAGCATCTAAACGCCTTATTGAATTGAGCTGAAAATTTATATGAGTATTATAAATCACTGTTGCACTAACTATAAGCATTTTGGTGAATGTAGCATTTATAAGTTTTTACAGGGACACAACGAAAATTTCTTTGTCATTATGATCTATGGGCTCAAAGTTCAGTAGCGTTAAATAAAACAACGTGTAATAGATGGAGAAAAATACTCAAACACTCTATTATGGTTTTCTCTCTTTTGTTTGTTTAACAACTACTCTTTCTTTACTTTATCTACAAAACTGTTAATTACTCAATGTTCGGAAAGTCGAGTGGAGTCACTCCAGATTTTTTTTCTTGTAAATGCAAATTTCGTTTTCTTCTTACACTTCCATTGATGAAACTTCAATTATATTTTTGACTCAATCTTTTTAGCTGAAAAAATAAAAATAAAAATTAATAAAAATTAAAAATAAATAAATAACTGACACCACTAATAACTAAGCCCCAAATATGTATATATTATTAAATTTATTCTCTGTTGTGTTAGAAGGTTTTAAGTCGAGATGACTCTCGTTATTCTGAATACGCATGCTTAGGTATTCAGAAACAATGAACTTTTATGTTTTAGACAACACAAAACTTTCTTATATATGTTGTACAAATTATAAAAATTGATATTAAATAATAATAATAATAATAATAATTACTATTTAATTACTTTATCAAACTTATTTTCCATGATGAATACAGACAGATGATTTTCGTTCCAGGGAAGTGTAACATATAATGCCTGAAGAAAGTCATCCCTTCTGTAGAGGATCAAAATTGTGATGGCATGTCTCCGGACCACCTCTAAGATGAGTCCTAAACCATCTCCAATTGCCCTTTGCGCAGCACTAGTGCTACGTAAAACTCAACCAATCGAAGGAAGTCAATTTTATGCCCAAACGAAGATATCTGAGAAATCGCTCCCCCCCAAGATTATATTATTATTTGCTAAAAATGAATTCTCTTGAATTCTCTTGTGTCTCTCTGTACACGAACCCATTCACTTGATCTCAATGAAAAGTTTAGTGTAGCATCCTTATATGATACGGGGTTAGGATATTGTTTTTTAACTTCCTGCTGTTATTTGTTTTTGAGTTATGCTGACAACAAGCACATAGACAGACACACACACAGACCATCCACTAAAAACGTGTAAATGCCAGGAAAAACTCAATTTCGAAAATTTGACCCCGAAACAATACCTTCTTACTATATACTACATGGTTAAGAGGAGAAAAAAAAAACACCTAACACAAAATTAAATACATTTACAGCAATTTCCAAGTGTAGTCACTATATATATCCAAAAATCTTGGGCAGCCCTGTAAACAAATGATGAATGATTTCCGAACCACAATATACACAGAACATGCTTTTATGCATATAAAATAATATGTTCATACCATGATGTTTAGGGCAGCCAAATTAATAGGTGTTACAATGTATTTACCAAAAATTCCGACCATAGACATAATATATTTGATTTCTTTTGGGTGGCCTTGTACACTGTGTAAAAAAAGTAAAAGGACAATCAATTTTTGTACATTATTTTTTGTATTTTTATAGTGCCTATCATATTCTTAAGCGTTTTTGTTTAAAACATTTTCTTTATTTTCATATAAAAATGAGATATTTGCCACTAATCCTAATTTGTTAATTGTAGAAAAAGTAGTACCCATGATTTCGAGAGTGTAAAAAAAGTAGAAGGACACCTGCTAAAATTTGATATTTAGTGGATTGTGCACGAGTAAAAGAGTACATATAGAACGTTCTTTAACTGCTTTTGTTCAAGAAATCATTTATATGTATATTTTTTAAATTACATTGTTATTTTCTTTTCAGAATTCCTAGAGGAACACCTTTAAATAACTTTCAAAAGGGCTAAATTGTTGCTTAAAAAAATGATGGTAAATGCGTTAGACAGATTGCTCGCCTACTGCACGTCAGCCCCAATATAGATTCTAACTTTATCAGAAAGCCAGACAGAAAACAGAAAAGAAAGAAGACTAGTAAGCCTAAAAACCTAACGCCACGTGATAAAAGAAAACTTGCCCATGAGCATAAAAAAAGCAGTGGAAGTATTGCAAAAGCTCAGAATCAAGCAGAACTTACTCATGCGTCAAGGCAAACAATTTACAGTTACATAACAAGATCCAAATAATTCATTTTCAAAAAGCGAAAGCATTATCCAAAGTAGAAAAGAACATATATTGATAACCGTTTATCTTGGGATAAGAAACACATGTGGTGGACCTCTGATGGAAGTTCTGTAGTATTTTCAGATGAGAAGTTAAACATAGACAATTCAGATGATTACCAATACCATTGCTATTGTCTAAAGAATGTAGAAGAATTTTATTCAATTTGACAAATGGAAGGGGGTAGGGATTGGTGGTATGGAGAGCAATTGGATATGCATGCAGAACAAGTCTGGTCTTCCGCAGTTGTAGGCTGAAACATACAAACTATATTGAAGTACTGAATTCTGAGCTTCTTCCTTATGGCTCCTTATAAGGAGGAGAAGAGTGGATATTTCAACAGCATGGAGCCTTCACTCACATCACCAATGTAGTTTAAAAATTGGTTCGCTGCAAATAATGTGCACATTTTACCATGGCCAGCTGAAAGCCCTGACCTTAATATAGTGGAAAAAATCTGAGCGACATGCTTGTTCGTCGAGTATATGCTAGTGTTAAACAGTTTGAATCCCTCTCTGAGCTTTGAGAAGCTTAGCATATCTCATATATCATATTTTTACCAAACAGAAATCCAATTTTTGTATGATTCAGTACCAAATAGAATATTTGAAGTCATAAAAGCTAATGGGACGGGTATTTATTAACAATATCGCTTGTATTTTATAGATTGTATTACTGTCCTTCCACAATTTTACAGAGTTTAAAATGGTAGAAATTATTATGTTGTCATTAGTATTTTATTTTTTAATATCATGGTAATGGTATTGATATTTTCTTATTAAATGATCTACAAAATGACATTCATAAAAAAAAAAATTCATTAAAAATAAATTCTAAAAATATACTTCTTTTATTCTAAAAATATCTAGTGTCCTTCTACTTTTTTTTACACAGTGTACACGTAGCCTTTGATTGATCTCAACGAAAATTTATTGTAGCATCACCATAAGATAATGATGTGGAACATCAAGTTTGGACTTTCTGTTACAGTTCATTCATGAGATGTGCTGATAATAGACACACAGACAGACACACAGGCACACATACAAACACAGACCGAACATTAAAAACATGTTTTTCGGACTCAGGGCACCTCAAAACGTATAAATATAACAAAACATTTAAATTTTATTTATATAACAAAACAGTTTTATTTTCGCATTAAAAAAATTGTCAACCATTCGTTCCTGTTTTCAAAAACTGAGTTTTTTTTTTTTATTATTATTATTATACATACATATATTATTTTAATGCTATAAAGTGAGAAATAAAGTCTTAGCCTATCTTTCGCACTTTACATCTTCAAAATTAAATATTAAAAATATACATGTATATATTTTAAAGAAGAACAAATTTAATAGTTTTTTTTTTTTTTTAATATGGAATTGGAATAATAATAATAAAAATAATAGCTACATTGGATAATTAGTATCACAATTAATTTTGTAATAGAATAATGCGAGTTTTGATTGCCAGCGATGAAAAAATTATAAAACGTATAAAAAACTTTAACAATAAATCTAGAAGGCAATTTTACTGATCAGTGCTAAAATATTAGGTTGTCTTTTGCAAAATAATAGCAAAGGTAACTTTGCGAGAGAAATCCATTAAAAAATATATAAATTGTAAAATTCTATTCCAGTCATTCTACCTGACAAGAAAAAAAAAAAAAAAAGTAAAAAAAAAAAGTAAATTTTTATATTACATTTACACCACTAATAATTAAGCCATATATATATATATATTATTATATATATTATATATATATTATTATTATTATTACATTTTTCTGCTCTCTATTGCATTTCAAGACTAAGTGGATCCTGTAATTCTGAATGCTTTTGCTTATGCTTAGATATTCAGATATGAAGAAAATCGAGAAAAAATCTTTTAACTCTTTATTTTGTACGCACGAAAAATTTCTAGTTTTTTTTTTTTTTTTTTTTTTTTCAACTGCAGAAATATCTTACTGACGAAATGCCAGTGGAAGCCTCCTTGTTGAGACTCAAAAAGATTTTGGGTTCCGTTTGTGTGTTTGTCTGTCGCGCGATTGCGACTGCAAAAATCGCGCTATTGACTTGCAATATGGTACACATGTTCATGAGCCCCACGTAATTAGCTGTACAGTTTTGGGTGTGTATTCCATTTGTAGTTCGTGTACAGGGATACGCCAAAATTTTTCTTATTGCCGGAACGTCAGTGGAGATCCTCTGTCGAGACTCAAAACCGTTTTGGGTTCTGTCTGTAAGTTTGTCTATCTGTCGCGCGAGAGCGGCCGCAAAAATAACGCTGTTGACATGAAATTTGGTACACATGTTCATGAGCCCAACGGAATTAGCGTATAGTTTTAGGTGTGTATTCTACTTGTAATTCATGTACAGGGACACACCAAAGTTTTTCTTACCATTACGACCTATGGGAAGAATTTGCATGTACCGCAAAAGCTGCCGCAAAAATCCCGCTTTGACTTTGAATTTGGTACACATATTTATGAGCTCAACAGAATTAGCTGTATAGCTTTAGGTGTGTATTCCATATGTAGTTCGTATACAGGGATACGTCAGAATTTTCCTTATCATTACGGCCTATGGGAAAAATTTCTACGTACAGCGATAGCGACCGCAAAAGTCATGCCATTGACTTGCAATTCGGTACACATATTTATGAGCCACATGGAATTTTAGCTTCATAGTTTCGGTGTGCGTTTCATTTGCAGTTCGTGTATAGGGACACACCAAAATTTTTCTTATTACGGCCTATGGGCAGATTTTGTATATACCACAATAGCGGCCGTAAAAATCCTCCGATTGACTTACAAATTGGCGCATATGTTCAGGCTCTGTATAGAAACAGCTGTAAATTTTTTTATGTCTATATTTTGTATGGATTGTGTACAGGACACGTCAAAATTCTTATCATTACGGCATATGGGGTGAATTTCGTTTAAACGCATTTTGACATTATTAATTTGCAATCAACAAAATGTAATTAGCGTACATTACTGAGATGCTTTAACTTATGCTTTGCGTAGAAAAAATGTGCTCTAAGGTTTCCTGATTAATGTACAGGACCATACAGAAGATCAAAAGTGTTCTGACAATGCAACGTAATCGGCCAAATTATGTCGAATTTCGAACTATTATTCATGAAAAACGTAGAATAAACTGAACAGTTTTTACTTATGTATATGCAATGCTTATGGATCGTTTACGGAGACACACAAAAGAATTTCATAACATTAGAGCCTATTAAATTTTTATTTTTTTTTTATTTAAGTGCGCTTTAATGCGTTTATGCTGCATTCAATATAATGGAATTAACATACATTATAAAGATGCTTAAAAACATGTTTACTCTAAAAAAAGGACATGTATAGACTAAATAATTTATTTACGGGTCCCCATTAGAACTCCTATATAGATAGGCTGACGCATCCGTCATTTTCCAGCCCACAAGACCAGCTGACGATTTATTATTGGTGGTTTTTCGGCAATAAATTGCACGAATAACTCCAGAAAAGATCACCGCCTGTTTATATTTTTTTCTAATCCAGAAAGAAGGAAAAAGTGGATTATAAATTGCAGATGTAACTCGTGGATACGCCGAGCAGGAGCACAACTTTGCAGCATAAGATTTCCCTTATTTTCAAATTACTTCATTTTATTTTCAAAGTTGTTTGACAAATTTAATATGAATATACTGTTTTTTTTTTTTAAGTTATTGTTTTAATTCTTTTAAAATTAACTTTAATATAACATTTCTTTTAACGTGAAGGGTTGCAGTTTTGAGAATGTTGGCGATGTTCTTAAAATTGCCAACTTGTTTGTTTCGTGATAAGAAGTTCTAACTCACTTGATCTCTATAGAAGTTTAAAGGCGATAACAACGATAATCAGGTAACCTAGCTTTTTCTACCGCCAACACTTTCCCAGACGAACTAGAAAATGGCGGACACTGCGACAGCTCTTATCATATAGGAATCTTAGTCCCCATAAAAGAATTCTGATGACGTACTGTAATCATCCAAATGATGTCAAATTAGGTTGAAATATTAATGAGCTATAATTAATTAAATAGGTGTATTCTTTTTTAGTGTATATAATTACTGTGGTTCCTTTTCTGGGATACATAAAAGAATTTCGTACTATCACGGTCTATAGTCGGTATTTCTTAAAAGTGTATTTTAACATGGTTACACCTCGTTAAATATAATGAAATTTTATTAGAATTTTAAAAGAATGTTTTTGGAGAAGTGTGGGCCATAGATTTGGTAATTCATTTACAGGGTTACACAAAATAATTTTCATATGTAATAATTTTGCATGAAATTTGGTATAAGTATTTATGAATTACAGGGAGACAATACAAGACAATCAGTAATTAGGATTACATATTTATAGAGAAAGATAGATCGTTTTAGAAAGAGAGAGCGGGGGATTGAGGGGGCGGAAGCCCCCTTCAGAAACGTTTTTGCTTATGTAGCAAATCAATCGAATCAATATATGTATATATTATATAATAAGGAATAAATAAAAACGATCTGCTGAATAATGTGTGATGCAAATAGGATGTTGGGGCTGCTGATCTGCAGATCCACTAGTAAATAAATAAAATTCCAAAACTGCTATGATCTTTGACAAAAAAAAAAAAAAAAAAAAAAAAAAGAGAAAAAACGTTCTAAAGAAGGTCTGGCCAAGACCTTTGCTTACGCAATTCCGATAGCCATTTAGTTCCTCGTCAAAATGAAATCAAAAAATTTAAAGTCGTTAATTGGATCCTATGCAACAGCTATATCAAAAAAAAAAAAACTTTAAAAATGAATATAATTAGTTATGCTAAGGATTGAAACACAGTTACTGCATGTCTTTATATAGACAAATAGTTTAAAACAAGTCCTTTTGTACTAAATTAAATTCTGTTTACAAAGAATGCAGAATTTTTTTTTCTCCGGATAATACATGTAATTGTTACTTTTTGATTTAAAGAAATAAATATAGCACTTATAAGCACTATACGAAAATACTTAAAAGCACGAAATAAAAAATAAAATAAAAAATCTGATGTGGGCACCACATGACTTCCTTATACACTTTTAGAAATATACATAATGTTAAAAAACATTGACATTGGACCCGAAACAGTTGGCTAAAAATATTTAAAAAAAAAAGAATTAACACCGTGTTCTGAGCTTTTCTGAAAGTTAGTTAAAAACAGATTGCAAGATTTGTACTGGTAACGCTGACGAAGGCAGCAGGGACCCGAAAAAATTGGCTAAAAGTATTAAAAAAAGGCATTTTCACCTTGTTCTGAACTATTCTGAAAGTTTCAAATGTCTACCTAGTCGGGAAGTTAGTTAAATAAATTTTGTGTTGGACCATATAAATGCTGCCGAAGGCAGCAGGGACCTGAAACAGTTGGCTAAAAGTATTAAAAAGATGCATATTCACCGTGTTCTGAATTATTCTGAAAGTTTCAAATGTCTAGCTAGTCGGGAAGTTAGTTAAATAAATTTTCTGTTGAACCATGTAAGCGCTGCCGAAGGCAGCAGTGACCCGAAACATGGCCAAAATATTTAAAAAATGCATTGTCACCGTGTTCTGAGCTTTTCCGGAAGTTTTAAATGTCTAGCTAGTCAGGAAGTTAGTTAAAAATCGATTCCAAGATTTGAACTGGTAACGCTGCCGAAGGCAGCAGGGACCCTACACAGTTGGCTAAAAGTATTAAAAAAAATGCATTTTCACCGTGTTCTGATCTAGTCTGAAAGTTTCAAATTTCTAGCTAGTCGGGAAGTTAGTTAAATAAATTTTCTGTTGAATCGCATAAACGCTGCTGAAGGCAGCAGGTATCGGAAACAGTTGGCTAAAAATTAAAAAAAAATGCATTGTCAACGTGTTCTGAGCTTTTCTGAAAGTTTCAAATGTCTAGCTAGTCGGAAAGTCAGTTAAATTGCAAGATTTGTCTAAACCGTTTTTGAGTTATTACCGTTTTTTGATACATTATGGCCAAAACCTATGTATTTTTGTCATTATGAACCTATTTTTCCTAAATATCTACAAAACGGAAAATCATAGAAAGTCCAAAAAGGGAGGTGCACAACTAGATGTTATAACAAACCTATGTACCAATTCGCAACTTTCTACGTCCAACCGTTTTTGAGTTATGCGACATACACACACACACACACATACAGAAATCACGGAAAATCTTGTAAAATCCCTTAAATCTCTAAAACGAGAGCTCGTGTTAAGACGACACTTGCAGGTGTGCAACTAGACATCATGACAGTCACACGTATAAATTGGCAACATTCAGCGATCATTCGTTTTCGAGCAATGTGAAGTACAAAATCCATTTCGCAAATCGGGATTACTATACTTCCTTATACTTTGTATAAGGAAGTAAAAAGTCTTACTCGTGAATCACTGTTACTTGTCATAAAATATGTTTTATATACAAAACAATCAAACTGTTAAAGTGAAATGTAAATTTTAAAAATAATGAGGAAAGATATCGTCTGCGTAACAGATTGCCGAGTTTACACCAAAAAACAAAATAACAATAAATAAAATGTCGAGTTTTTAGTCAAATATTGTCATTTTAAAGTATCGAAATACTTAAATTGGTTACAGAAGCGGCTTTTGCTCATATATCTGTAAATGTAATTAAAATTTTGAAAAGTTCGATGGATGTAATTTTAAGTTTGGTACAGAGTTAAACCTGAGCCAAATGTCATTGCATTGTCCAGCCTTTTTCCGTTGATACTCGGTTGAATGAAAAACGTTCTGTATACTTCGTATACCTCCATTCCTCCCATGAACACAAAACGAATGTTCTGAAACCATTTTGTGGTTCCCTGGTATCTAAAACGTAAAGATAGCACAACTTTTTTCCCCTTTTGATGTGTTTTACTAACATAATCCTTTCGGCGCATGCGCATACTTTTTTACCCTATCTCTAAATCGAATCAAAATTTTTAAATTTTCGATCTATATATTTTTAAGTTGGGTAAAAACCTAAATTCTTACCATATGTCGTTGAATTACGTCCAGCCGTTCTCGTGTGATACCCGCACAAAAATAGTGTTACAGATATACGGACACAACGACACACGGAAAATTTTCTGAAGTCATTTTCGGCTTGCATGGTGTGTGAAACGTGAAGATATCGTAAAATGTTTTCATTCTGACAAATTTACAGACAAAAGTCTGGTGTTATTAACATAGATACAGGAAAAAATTCAGTAGTGATGCCTCATTTTTTCAGCCGTGCAATATATTTTCGATCACAACGATTTATCGACAGATTTATCCTTTGTACATTAATAATGCTCACATTTGGCTAGGACTACATTTTTTTTTTTTTGTTTGTTTGTTTGTTTGTTACGAATGCAATAATTATTTAGTAGCTAAAAGAAGCTTCATTATTCAATTTGAATTTTTGAAATCAGAAGCTACCGGGCATTTTCATGTATGCTTTTTTTTATCTGAAGCATATCATATATTTTGTAACCGTTTTCCAGTTACTGTAGTACATATAAATTTAACACTTAAAAATACTTATAATTACCTTTTCCCAGCCCTTTTCGTACAAAAAAAAAAAAAAAAAAAAAAAAAGAAGAAGAAAAAGAAAAAGAAAAAGAAGAAGGAAGTAGGTAGAAGTAAAACAAATAAGGTGATATAATTTTATACTTAATGAAATTCATATGTATCTAAATATCAGTAGTCTGGATTACCTTTTAAATGTCGAAAATCTGTCCGAAATTTCGATTGCTATTTATTGAAATTAAAACTTTAATAGTTTTAGCTACCAAACATTATTTAGCTAACATTTCTTTCTAAACTGTTCGTTAAAAGATATATGCTGCATAATTCAATTACTGATCAAGTTTGAAAAACAAATAAACAAGCATAAAAAAGAATGAATGCTGTCAGTAGCTGGAAAACTTTGTAATCTTAATACAATTTACAAGCAGATTACATCGTGTCTAACTAATGGATGAGTCCGGGGGGAAAAAAGCCTAATAGCCCTTAACCTTTGCTTATAAACGCATTCGCTAAAGACCATATCACTTTTATACACACACACACAAAAAAAAAAAAAGTTTAAAGGAAGATGGGGATTTGCATGTGTATCTAACATTTCCAAATGGAATTATCCTTCCCCCTCGTAAAGAAGAAAGATAAAAGGAAAAGATCACTGCAAAACAATTGCATCTCATTCTTTAATCTCTTGCAAACAACATTATACCGGAAACCTAGCAATAGGACAGTGTTCTTTTGACCAATGAATCGTGATTCAGTTTGCAGAGTTACTATGAACGATTTTTCATCTGCAGAAAACATGGAACCCGTAATTTTCCCTCCAAGATCACGAAAAGATAGTAATTTGCTGTTCTAGGATGGCATCTTAGCTAGGAACGTGCCATTCCAGGTGTTTGAGGGTAGCATTCCCACATCGCCAGGAAACTTTAAGCTTGATGCGTTTTTTTTTTTTTTCCTTTTGTCAGGGGGTATGGATGCCCCCCAATTTTTTTAAAGATAATGCTAGTCTGCGTGGGGCCGGGCATGTTAACGATCATTGGAGAATGAGAATATTTCGGGAATGGAATGGAAAGTCAAAACCCTAGAACTAAAGTTAACCGAAAATGCCAGAAATTTTTCGCATCGTTGAACTGTGACAGGTCTTTTCAATGACTTACGCATGATTTCAGTACTTGTTGACACTAAAATACCTTTAACAAGTCAAATAAGTATGTAGCGTCCTTTGATGATGTCACGAGAATTCTTATTGTTTTCAGGATTTATTATGGAATTGCTAGGATCTATGAATTTGACAAAACAATGTAACATTAAAATGTTCATGAAGTTATTCTTTTCAGAGTGGGACAACATAAAATTTCTCAACCGATTCAACTTTTGCATATATTGTTTTAATGAATAAGCTGGGTTAAAGTATTTATTTTATTATTCCGCATTTGCCAACTGTTAGATTCTTTTTTAAAGAATGGTAACTACTATTTTCTACATATATTTTCCAATTAAAAATCGCAGATAATTACTAGAAAACTGTTACTAAAAATTTTTAATAGAATCTTGTGGTAATATATCTCCTGGGAAAACTGGAACTATACGATACTACAGAAAAATATACAAAGAAGTATACATAATCTGTGATATAATGTAAACAATTACACATACTCTAACTTCACAAAATATTTATATTTGAACATAATGAATATTTAAGTAATTTATAGAGAATTTGTTTGCTGATTTTGACTTCCTTAACACAGCGTCTTAGGATTTAGGAACTACATCCTAAAAAAATATATTGCTACTAGCAGGCTACGCCCGCTTCGCTGGTCACTATATTTAAATGAATTTTTGAAAGAATTGAATTAATATTTATTTTTTTACACCACATTCTTGAAAAAACCAAAAAAAAAAAAGAAAAGAAAATGAAATTGCTCCAAACTTCGCTTAGGGTACCCGCTGTCTACGGCAGCTTTTTTCCCGCCCGCACTGCATCAGGTCTAGATTTCCCGTGACTGTAGAAAGATCTTTTCAGGGCACTTCAATCTGGATATTTATCGACGGTAGGGGGGATCTGCTACAATTTAAGAACTACGATTTTAAAGATGACTGTATCTCAGCATCTATTAAATATTTTAGTTTTGAACCATGTATTTTATAGCCCATGCTATTTACACTTTATTACAATTTGATTACGACCAATGAAATAAAATAAAACAAAACAAAAAGTTGATTAAAAAATAAATATAACATATAAACAAATAAATTTTAATCATTTTAATCCTTTTTACTACGTATATACTACTATTTTTCCCGATAAATACTGTAAATTAAAAAAATTAACAAATAAAAGTTTTTTCTTTTAAAGGAATTAATTAAAAATTGAAAAATAAGAAGTTGTTCTACTATAAAAAATTAAATATAACTGTTATAAATTTTTTCTGCTGCATTACGATTAATAAATATAACAAATTAAAAAAAAAAAAAAAAAAAAAAAAAAATTCGCCTTCAAATGAATGTATTCAATAAAAATAAGTTGCGTAATAGCCGTTGCTAAGATACGCAGACGATAGAAGCAAAATAATAAATCTATGAAAAATGAAGCATTAAAGCCAATATTTAAAATCGAAAAAACTTTAATTTAAAAAATTCAAATTCGAAATTCGAAAAAATCTCGATGAGGTGCACACATGCATGGTCCCAGGTACCTATATGCCAAATTTGGAAGCTCTGCGATCAGTAGTGTGAGCACCAGAGCGCAGATACACACACAGACACACACACAGACACACACACAGACACTTCTCTTTATTTATATAGATGAAGATGATGAGGTCATTTTATAGTAAAATTATCCATTATAGCATATATTATATTTCACTCCTCCATAAAAATTAATTTTAAAATCGTCTGCTTCTTTTATACTTTTATTTTAATAGAATTTTTATATAATTTAATTTATATATTAGTCATTTTAGCATTTTTATCCTAAGTAGCATTAGCAATAATATATATCACTTCTCCATTAAAATTTATAAGACCCTACAATAAAATTAATTTGTGCTTAATATCAACTCTACGAAAATTTTTATCAATCGCTTCCAAATTTTGACCTAAGGTTCAAATCTCAATCCTGTGGGTATTTACATCAGCTACAACGTTTTCGTCTTTATTCGTAAATAATAATTTAACTGTATTAAATAGTTTACTGGAATATAATTCAACGTATAACTTAGTCACAGCAACGCGTGACCGGGTCTGCTAGTTGAATTATACGAAATTTATTAATAGGTTAAAAAGTTGAAGATTCTTTGTGTAGATGGCAGCACCAAATATATTTCAGCTTTCATTTCAACCCAGTCGAAAGGTATCGACATCTGTTAGAATGATTTGGAGTTAACAGATAATTGTGACTGTCAAATAATAACAGACAAATAATTAGCAATAAATTAAAATTGCGACTATAATTTGAGATTTAAACTATCCTATCTCTCAAGTTGGATCGAACTGCACATGGTGTGCGAATTTTATTATAATCGGTTAAGTGGTTTAGCAGTCCATTGAAGATAAACATTGTGACACGAGATTTATATATATTAAGATGTTGAAATTTTTACGTTTCATTGCAAATATTTATCTTCACAAAAAACACTAAAATAAAATTATTTTCATAGAATAAGAAGTGTAAAAAACGATGATTTTGTTTGTCAAAAACATGCTGATAATTAAATAATGGTGCAAAAATTAAAATAAAATTAAAAAGGCGGTTTATGCAAAAATGTACTAAAAACCCTGGTTTAGCAAGAATGGATTACAAGGTAATCGAAATATTTACCACAGACAGATAGGATTAGTTTTCTTTCACTGGAGCTTGATCCTAATTAAGTAGATCTCTGAAAATGCTTCCTTATTATATTGCGATTACTATAAACTCATATCTAGAATTTAACTTGTGTCTATAATAATGTTAGTATGGCAGAAGTGTATTAAAAATGAATTTCAAGAATGGATTACAAAGTAATCGTAAGATTTACCACAGACAGATGAAATTCGTTTTCTTTCACTGGAGCATTATTAAGTAGATCTCTGAAAATGCTTCCGTATTATATTGTGATTACTATAAACTCATATCTAGAATTTAACTTGTGTCTATAATAAAGTTAGTATGGCAGAAGTGTATTAAAAATGAATTTCAAGAATGGAATAATAAGTAATCGTAAGATTTACCACAGACAGATAGAATTCGTTTTCTTTCACTGGAGCATTAAGTAGATCTCTGAAAATGCTTCCGTATTATATTGTGATTACTATAAACTCATATCTAGAATTTAACTTGTGTCTATAATAATGTTAGATTGGCAGAAGTGTATTAAAAATGAATTTCAAGAATGGATTACAAAGTAATCGTAAGATTTACCACAGACAGGTAGAATTCGTTTTCTTTCACTGGAGCATTAAGTAGATCTCTGAAAATGCTTCCGTATTATATTGTGATTACTATAAACTCATATCTAGAATTTAACTTGTGTCTATAATAATGTTAGATTGGCAGAAGTGTATTAAAAATGAATTTCAAGAATGGATTACAAAGTAATCGTAAGATTTACCACAGACAGGTAGAATTCGTTTTCTTTCACTGGAGCATTAAGTAGATCTCTGAAAATGCTTCCGTATTATATTGTGATTACTATAAACTCATATCTAGAATTTAACTTGTGTCTATAATAAAGTTAGTTCGGCAGAAGTGTATTAAAAATGAATTTCAAGAATGGATTACAAAGTAATCGTAAGATTTACCACAGACAGGTAGAATTCGTTTTCTTTCACTGGAGCATTAAGTAGATCTCTGAAAATGCTTCCGTATTATATTGTGATTACTATAAACTCATATCTAGAATTTAACTTGTGTCTATAATAATGTTAGATTGGCAGAAGTGTATTAAAAATGAATTTCAAGAATGGATTACAAAGTAATCGTAAGATTTACCACAGACAGGTAGAATTCGTTTTCTTTCACTGGAGCATTAAGTAGATCTCTGAAAATGCTTCCGTATTATATTGTGATTACTATAAACTCATATCTAGAATTTAACTTGTGTCTATAATAATGTTAGATTGGCAGAAGTGTATTAAAAATGAATTTCAAGAATGGATTACAAAGTAATCGTAAGATTTACCACAGACAGGTAGAATTCGTTTTCTTTCACTGGAGCATTAAGTAGATCTCTGAAAATGCTTCCGTATTATATTGTGATTACTATAAACTCATATCTAGAATTTAACTTGTGTCTATAATAAAGTTAGTTCGGCAGAAGTGTATTAAAAATGAATTTCAAGATTTGATACAAGACAGATTTTTTCCCCTGGAACATACTCCTGGTGAGATACTTTTCTAAGAATGCTTGCATATTGCATAGTCATCGAAGATAGGTTCATGTCTAAAATTTAGGTAAAATATGTTAATATTTAAGGTATCCTTGGGTAACTTTTAAGTTGGGAATTGGTAAAGTACGATATATATTTTGTTAAACAAAAATTTCCGGTGTCACTTTAATAATTCAAAAGGATAGAATTTTCCGGTAGATCTAATGTTTTTGCAAAATAAATGTTCTTGCAATAAAGAGTTGAAAAACCCTTGTGGTATGATTATTCGAGATAAATGGCCCTCTTGACAAGCAGAAATCTCAGTATTTATGAGTGACAGATATAAGTTTTCAATGAATATACATTTCTTCTGTTATTATCTAACCTTTGTACTGCAATATATATATATATAAATAACACACACACACAAAAAAAAAAAAAAAAAAAAATCATGTAAAGTAAATCACGAAAAAAAAAAAAAAACAAGAAACTCAGATTTAGTTATTCTTATTTTTTTAAAATAGATATTACAGCATTTATTAAAAAAAAAAAAAGAAAAATTCGCTCTTCCCTCACTTTAGCCATTAACATCTTTATTGCTCACATTTTTATTTCTAGAAAGCATAAAAATTTCAAGGTTAAAAATATAATAACCATATACGAAGTTGTAATCGTAGCAGTTGCTTAACATCACCTGCTGATTTCACAGACTGCTTGTCGCCAAAACCACTCCTCTTACGGGCGGATTTATTTGAGTGGATACAGCTGATATTCCACAAACGCAAGCTGCACAAATCTGAACAAGCATTTTTATTGCGAAAGAAATGAATGAAAACGATTTCAATAAAATCTTATCATTGCCATATATTTTTATAGATATTGTTATGAATAATCTAAAGTAACAAAAGATTCAAATTGATGCAATTGTAAAAATTTAAAACATTTTATCACCTTGTCTAGGTTGGTTGGTTGGGCTTTTACGTCGCACTAGTGCTGCGCAATCTCTTTTAAGAATAACGCAAAGTTTTAAATACAAGCAAACAAAATTTATTATAAGATAACTTTCGATAACCGGAAAAAATGGTAAGTGGATGTAATAATGAAACTTTTGGCATGTCTGAAACTTACTTAATGTTTACATTAATCATAAATTGTTAATGTTCATAATGTTCATAATAATCATTAACGTTTACATTAATCATAATTATAATTAGAGCCGCCAAAACTGCTTCAATAAATGCAATGGCGGCTCTCACAGGCAATAAACCAATGGAGGTTATTATTCAGGAGAAGGCTTTAATATTGTATGAGAAATTAACCAGATTACCATCGACAGAGTTATGGAGAAATTATAATATCTGTAAACCTAAGAGATTGAAGACTCAGGATGGATTTTTGCAGAAAGTTTTCAAACTGAAATCAGATTCCTCCCTCCTGAACGTTCCTGCAGAGGAACTCTTGAAATCAATAAACCCTATTCACCTGGCACCTATAAGAAGGGAATGTTATTTTATAAATTCTATGACAAAGTCATTATCAGTTGCTTGTTCTTTGAAAGTAGCTGCTATAAAAACAATTTATACCAGGTATCCAAAGAATAAATGGATTCACATATACACTGATGGATCGAAAATGCTCGATAATGTTGGAGTTGATGTGTACTCAGAACTTTTAGCATTCTATGCCTGCCTTGGTGCATTTCGAACAAATTTTGATGAAGAACTGGAGGCAATTAGAGTTGCAACAGAACAAATTAGTGTTAGAAATTTTCAGCTCAAAAACAAAGCTATTTTTTCAGATTCCCTGTCAGCTATTCAAGTCATCTCTGCACATAATGTCGCAGAATCAAAAACTATTGACTCTTGCAGAAGAACTCTTAATCTTCTAGCTTCTAAAGGGATGACTGTGGTTTTGCAGTGAATCCCAAGTCATGTAGGAATAACTGGAAATGAATGGGCTGATAAATTAGCAAAAAAAAAAAAAAAAAAAAAAAAAAAAAGAACGGGAATTTTGCAATCAAATAATAGTGAAGTACTATTTTCATCAGTTAAAAGAACCATAAAAAATATTACGGGAAAAAATTACAATGCCAATCTATTAAAAGAAATTAAGAGCAAGAAGTGGAGGGAGTCGATTTATAAAATCCCAGACTCCCCTAGATCCATCGCAGTAGCGGTCTTCCGCCTGGAGACTGGACATAATTGTCTTGCCAAACATTTATATAAATTCGGTATTTATAATAGTCCTCTGTGCACTCTGTGCAAACAGAATTTTGAAAGGGACAAAGAACACTTGTTAAGTTGTGTTTCATTGAATGAGAAATACTCATACAGCCGATATTGGCGGGCTAGGGTTTTGATGCAGTTCACATCCATCGACTAATTTTCTTGTTTGTTTATGTTTCCACAGTTTTGATGTATATCTTATTCAAGTGCTTTTGCAAAAAATAAATAATAATAATAATAATAATAATAAAAATTAAAAAAAAAAAAACATTAATCATAATGTGTGCTCCAGCATAAATGAACTTTTGAATGAAAGAGAAAAAGAATTCATGCCAATATTCACTGTTAAATTAATGCTTTTCTCAATGAATTTTCAAGAAAGACTTTGAAAGCGTATGTTTTCCATACAAGTAAAACAATGTGCTAAAAATTATATTTATTTTATAATTAAATATTTCAGAAGTAAAAACTTTACATTTATTTACCATAATAATTTTCTCAACAATATTTATCTTTTACTAATTAATAATGAATTTATTTACTTTTTCAAAAAGAACAGAAAAAAAAATGTATTATTATTATTATTGTTGTTGTTTTATTTGTGTTAAAATATTATTTTAGAATTATTATTACTTTTTTAATTATAAAAAATTAATGAAAACTGTTTTAAGCTATATTTTTCAATTATATCTATTCATAATTGTTTCACTGTATTGAAAGTATTTTTTTTTTTTTTTAATATTTGAAACTTGTATAATAATTTAATGGGCATATTGATAAAATTGACTGTTGCAGGAAAATATTTTAAAACAAAGGAATGTATCGAGAATTTTTTCATTCAATATCATTTATAATTCTCAATATGCTAAACAAAATTGAAGTCTTATAAAAACCGTCTTAAGGAAAGAGAGGAAAAAAAAATCATTATTTAATTAAAAGTCTTGGACGGGTTAAAAAAAAAAGCGAAAACTTTCAAATGGCTCTGATACGCTTATAAAATATTAATGAGTTTGGTAGAGACGAGAACAATGTAAATAATGATAGAAAATCACAGAAAATGAAAACAATTTAATTTTTCAAGGGGGAGGAGTATTTTCACATAGTCTTTTAATAACATTTCTTTCCTATAAACATAGTGTAAGAAGATTCCTTTCTGAGAGTTCACTACCTATTTCGATTTCTAAAAAGCTTTTCAAAATAATGAAAAAATATAGTAACAGTTTAATATATCTGGGTTTGGGAGGGCATAAGTAAAAAAAAAAAAAAAGGGCGGGGACTTTCATATGAGTTATTAATGATTTTGAAGAAATTTTGCATGTTATATAATTATTAACTGACAGAAAACACAGTAGAATTATAATATACTTGAGGAGTAGGGGGGGGGGGAGGTGCGCAAAGAAAAGGTTATTTTTAAATTTTTCTTTTTAAATTTCAATCGAACTTTGTATAATTTTTACATAGTAATTTATCAAATATATTGTGATTACTAAATTTATATGGAATGGTCTTGGGGAGGGGCAGGTAGCAAATGGAAAGATTTTTTTTTCTAACTTTCTTTTTCGACTTCTATCAAACTGTGTACGTATAATTATTACTTACTAATTCAGAAAGAAAAAGTGCACTGTAGGCTAAATATACTATTTAGCGCAGATAGGGCTGGAGGGACAGAAGGGGAAAGAATGATATTTATTTTATATTAAGTTTGACTAATTTTAACGAAATAAGAAAAATAGCTGCAAAGTGAGGTTTAAGAGGTGAGGCTCACAAGGAATATGAAAAAATATATTTTGCACATTATTTTTTTCTTCTTAAATGAAACATTGTGTAGAGAGAGAGAGAGAGAAAGAGGTTGTTAGTTATATAAGAACGAATTTGAGCTGGAGAGTGGGGGAAGGTGCTTTATATAATGTTTTGATGATAATTATATTCAATATAGTTTTATATAATTATCACCAACCTATGTGGAAAAACACTCGAAGTTTAAATATAAAAGAGGATCAGAAGAAAGTGATATAAAAACAATCTCTTTCTTTCCCTCCACCTCCCTGACAGCACCAGTGGCCGAGCAGTACTGCACTAAAAGTTGGTAAATGAGAAATGCAGGATTTGATCTCAGATCACACTCATCGACCTAGCAAATTAGGTGTTCTCCATGGTTTTCTCTGAAACTCGCGTAAATATGCCTAAAGATCCCCCCTCCCCCCTCTTTAAGGGCGTTCCTTCTATAAGTCCATTGGACGAAATTTAATCAAACTTTATATATTATTGGGCCTAGACGTAAATCAACACTGATTACATTTGGGATAAATTACACAAAAGATGGCACAGCCATCTAATTATTATTATTATTTTTTTCTAATTTAATATAGCTTTATAAGATGAAATTCTGTATAAACGTACATAAATAATGAAATTTGTTTCGAACTTTTCATCGTGAAAATTTAAAAAATATATAAATATTTGTGATAGCAATATTCAACCAGGAAAAGTTTTTGCATGTGCACGGGCATCATCTCCCCCCCCCCCCCCTTCTTGAGGGAAAATGTAAATGTAAATATAAATGTAGGAGTGTGTAAATTTTAAATATAGGTATATTTCAAAAGTACTCGTGAAAACATTTAAAACGAATGGTTGAATTATAGGTATGTGATAATTAAATGGATATTTATCGATATTTTTCATTTTTAAAGAAAAAAAAGAAAAAAGAAGATATATATTGTAGAAAATTTCCTTTTTTTTCGCCAATTAATGTTATACTTCTCTGGGAGGAAAATAGTCAACATTCATCATGGAAAATATTTTTATAAATAATTTGTGGTGAATGACATTGTATAGAAAAATATAAAAGAAAGTTTTGCGATGACCACCTTTTACTAGTTTTAATGGTGAAATTACATTCACATCATATCAAAATGTGTAAATCTGCAGGAAACCGGAAGTAGGAAATTTTTATAAATCCAATACTTTCTTCTATGAAAATAAAAAATAATTATTAGTATTACATTATTTTCTTTTATGGTAAATGTTAATAAATTTAATACTAAGGAGAGTAATCTATACAAAAGAAAGTTAGTATTTACTGTTTTAAAAATGTAATAATTTTCTAAACATTTACTGTCTTTATGGAATTTTTGCTAAAATCCATTCCCTCTCCAATTAATAAAAAAATAAGTTAAAATAAGTGAACAAATATTTGGGGGCAGGGAGGGGAGAATACAAAAATTCTTTTTGTAAGAAAGTAGAAATTATTATTATTTTTTTATTTGAAGGGGTAGAAAGGGAATGTAGATGCTGTGGTCAAAAGACCGAAATTTGGTCTAACTAACATGGATTTTTCTCTACTTACACGAAAAGACATATATATACAAAAATGATAGTTATTATTATATTTATAGAATGTTTCCGATGTTCAAGGACACCATTTTTTCCGTTTATCCTTCTTTCCGTTACCATTTTCTTTTTTACCCTTTTTCCCGGTACCCTTTTTCCCGGTACCCTTTTTTCCGGAATCCATTACTTTCTGGTCAGAATAAAAATGAACCGTTCGGAAATTCCATAGCTGAAAAATAAAAAAGAAACAAACAAACAAACGAAAAAAAAAAAAAAAAAAAAAAAAAAAACTTGAAGGATTTAATTCAATTTTCCGAACAGTTGGTAATCATCTGTTTGAATAAATTTCAATCAGTAAACAATTCATTAACTAAATAAAATTGGAAAGCATAGTAAGGTGTTTCAGCAGTTCGCCTCAAATTTTCGTAGAATTTCGAAAAGTTATTCTATTATTCCGTTTGTATTCGAATTCTTTTGTGCATCCTTGTAAAAAGAAAAAATATGATAAGCGTGCAATTTATACAATTAACTGTAATTATATATGTAGACATAAAGAATAACTTAAAAAACTTCAGATAATTAGTGCCATAACGACGTGTTATATGTGAATTATTTTATCATTCCCTGTTTTCCTGTGAAAGAACTATCTGTAATACGTCTATCATTTCCCATATCATAGCAAAACAATGTAACATATGCTAGGTTTTTTTTTTGTCTGTTTTAAACAATTTGAGTCCATGGGCCATTATGATAAAGAATTCTTTGAGTCCTTGTTTAAAAAAAAAAAAAAAAAACTATTTTCGTATAGTTCTTATGATGATGTCTTACAATATGTTTATCCAGTTTTATCTTAGTCGAATACAGAGTTCAGACGATAACACAGTTCAAATAATTTGAGCCCATAGACCGTAATTATAAAGAATTCTCTGTGTCCATGTAAAGAATTACAAGTCCTACACTAAAGAAAATCTATGCAGTTCATGCGATGGTTTTCAAATTTGTTATCAGAATGTAATAAAGAAAAACTATGGTGCAGCACATTTTTATGTACAGTCGAACCTCGTTAACGTGAATCTCAAGGGGAATACAAAATTTGTTTATGTTATCAGTAGTTCATGCAATCAGTAATTCAGAAACTGATCTTTATTTTGACGCGGATTGTGGAAACAGTTCATGTTAAAAGTAATTCACGTTAAGCGTGTTCAGGTTAACGAAGTTCGACTGTATTTTAAAATATAATGTACTGCGTTTCAACCCAGCAATACTCTTATATTTTCTATAGCTATGCAAAAAGAAATAAAAAACATGTAATAAGCAAAAAACTGGTACGGTACTATATGTTTTTCAAGATGCAATTCATTTATTTGTGTATTTATTATTTTGTTTTTTATTTGACAAACGTTTTTTATTTGACAAACAACGAAATGAGCGATTTACATTTCATATGTCATATTTTATTATCATTTATGGTGTTACAGTATATTGATTTCTATTTAGCCAGAAAAAATTATTTTTTTTTTCTCTCCTTAAAAAAAAAAAAAAAAAAAAAAAAAAGAAAGAAAGAAAGATTTAGAAGTTAATCTAAGAGAAACAAATTCGTAGATTCATAAAGATCCATTTGCAATAAATATACTAGAATACCCTTTTTATTTTTTAATATTTTATTAGAAGATTCAAGGTAAATTAATTCGTTTTCAGTCATTGCAAATGGTTTAAATCACGAAATGTGGCAACCATAAATTTATTTTCAATGAATATTGCTGTTTTCAAGAACCAGAAAATATTTTATTTTATTTCATAGTAATTCAATTATTTTGGCTTTTTAGCAATCGTTTGTGTGCTTCCCCCCGTTTAGTTATTTTTCATTTCATCAACATTTTAAATATGCTTACTACAAAAAAAAAAAAAAAATAAATAAAGGTAATGTTATCCAAAGATTTATTATAAAGATCCAAAAGATTTATTCATCAGCTGCCTAGAAAAATGAGTTACAAATGCTACTAGCAAAAAGGGAAAATATATTAAGAATGGCCTTAAAAACTTTGACAGTTTATTCATATACGTAATTCTATTCTAAATTGAACTAAACTTATATTTACAAAAACGGGGCAGGCTCTGTTATTTCTTTACATAAATGAGATGATATTTTTAGAGCAGAATTCTTAATAATATTTAAGAAATTAAATCTGAGCTCAAGGTTTTTCCAACCGTGCTCTTATGGGAGGACAGGAGTCTTGTTGACATTTGACATTTATTTGACAGTTTTGAGATCTAAAGTTACAATGACTTTTATCTCGATTGATCCGTATTACAGAAATTCACAGAAACTAGTGCACGTTATTTTGTAGATATAGGACATCACAAACATCCATGCCCGCACCGGTATTCGAACACGGGGCCTGAGGATCCAGAAGGCAGCATTTTACCGACCGAACCACCAGGCCGGTGGTTCTTGTCTTGTTTTCATAAGCCCTTATTTAACTGAAACATTCGTCCGGGCCTCCCTCGATTAAAAAAATTGTCAAATAATAATAATAATAATCATATAGCAAAAATAAATAAACAAATTAATTAATTAATTAATTAAACAAGAAAGGAAAATCATGCAGTACGCATTGATTAGTAACACTTTCCAACTGCACGTAATTGTTGTCTCGAATAACTTTTAATATTCTTTCCCTACGTTATCACACAACAGACAGAAGGACTGAAAAATATACAGATAGAATAATTGATTTTAAAATTACTCTTAATCATTTTGGAAAGTGTCAAAAAAGCTTAAGGCAAAAGAAAATGCAGCCATTAGATTATAATTACAGCTTTTGATCTATCTGAATATTTAATGTGGCCCTGTAAAACAGAAAGTTAATCATATCATATTCTATATAAAACATTATTTTAGAATATAAGTAATACATTTCAATATTTTTATGATTTTTTTTAAGTAGAAAGACTTTTAAATATAACTTTCGAAACATTCTGTCCTAAAACGTAATGCATTGGCACTTTTTTTTTCTTTTAATGTCCCTGTAAACAAACTATTGTACAGAACCTATTAATGTCATTTTACATGGGGAACATTCTATACGGAAAATATTTATAAAAATGGCACTCATACAACACAATGCTTTCGAATGCTTTTGGATGTCCCTGTACACAAACCACAACAGATATTCACTCCATTTTCAATATGGAACATCCGATAGTGAACTTGAATAAAATATATCAGTTTCGAGAAATTCCATAAATATTTACAGGAGTTAGAGCGCGGGCAGACAGATAGACAGACAGATGGATAGATACACAAACTGAAATCATATTCACACTTAAAAATGTTAGAAAGTGTTAAAAACGCTTAATGTAAACGAAAGAACAATTCTAGCAATTTTTTATTAATAACTCTTAATATAAATGGATATTTTTGTGTCACCCTGTAAATCTAATGCTATTCATGCTACATTCTATGCAAAGAATTTTTTTCTGCATTTAAATAACATATTTCAATTTCCTAAAACTTCGTGGAAAGTAAAGTTATTAAAATTTGATTTATAGAAATATCTCTCATACAACGCAATGCTTTGGAATACTTTTGAGTGTCCCTGTATATAAATCGGTGGTGGTATTTCCTCCATTTTATACAGGACACATCCAATAGGGAATTTGAATAACATATTTCAGTATCATTAAGATATGTCAACAGTAAAGGTGTGAAAATATGGTTTATAGAAATACCTCTCATAGAACACAATGCATTGAAATACTTTCGGGTATCCCTGTACACAAACCAGGAGAGGTATAAACTCCATTTTCAATATGGAACATCCGATAGTGAACTTGAATAAAATATATCAGTTTCGAGAAATTCCATAAATATTTACAGGAGTTAGAGCGCGGGCAGACAGATAGACAGACAGATGGATAGATACACAAACTGAAATCATATTCACACTTAAAAATGTTAGAAAGTGTTAAAAACGCTTAATGTAAACGAAAGAACAATTCTAGCAATTTTTTAGTAATAACTCTTAATATAAATGGATATTTTTGTGTCACCCTGTAAATCTAATGCTATTCATGCTACATTCTATGCAAAGAATTTTTTTCTGCATTTAAATAACATATTTCAATTTCCTAAAACTTCGTGGAAAGTAAAGTTATTAAAATTTGATTTATAGAAATATCTCTCATACAACGCAATGCTTTGGAATACTTTTGAGTGTCCGTGTATATAAATCGGTGGTGGTATTTCCTCCATTTTATACAGGACACATCCAATAGGGAATTTGAATAACATATTTCAGTATCATTAAGATATGTCAACAGTAAAGGTGTGAAAATATGGTTTATAGAAATACCTCTCATAGAACACAATGCATTGAAATACTTTCGGGTATCCCTGTACACAAACCAGGAGAGGTATAAACTCCATTTTCAATAGGGAACGACCGATAGTGAACTTGAATAACATATATCAGTTTCAAGAAATTCCATAAATATTTACGGGAGTTAGAGCACGGACAGACAGACAGACAGACAGACAGACAGTCAGACAGACAGGCAGATAGGCAGATACACAAAACTGAAATCATATTCACACTTAAAAAATGTTAGAAAATGTTAAAAACGCTTAAAGTAAACGAAAGTACAATTCTAGCAATTTTTTATTAATAGTTCTTAATGTAACTGGATATTTTTGAGCCACCCTGTAAATATAATGCTAATCATGCTATATTCTATGCAAAGCATTCTTTTGTGTAATAACATATTTCAAAGTCCTAAAACATCGTGGAAATTAAAGTTATTAAAATTTGATTTACATAAATATCTCTCATAGAACGCAATACTTTGGAATACTTTTGAGTGTCCCTGTGTATAACCCGATGGTTGTATTTCCTCCATTTTATACAGGAAACATCCAATAGGGAATTTGAATAACATATTTCAATATCATTAAGATATGTCTACAGTAAAGGTATAAAAATATGGTTTATAGAAATAAATCTCATAGAACACAATGTTTTTAAATAATTTCGGGTGTCCCTGTACACAAACAAGTAGTGGTATAAACTTCATTTTCAATAGGGAACATCCGATAGTGAAAATGAATAACATATATCAGTTTCAGGAAATTCCATAAATATATACGGGAGCTAGAGCTCGGACAGGCAGACAGGCAGACAGACGGACATGCAGATACACAAAACTGAAATCATATTCACACTTAAAAAATGTTAGAAAGTGTTAAAAACTCTTAAAGTTAACGAAAGAACAATTCTAGCAATTTTTTATTAATACCTCTTAATATAACTGGATATTTTTGTGCCACCCTGTAAGTCTAATGCTTATCCTGCTATATTCTATGCAAAGCATTCTTTTGTACATATAAATAACATATTTCAATTTCCTAAAACTTCGTGAAAAGTAAAGTTATTAAAATTTGATTTATAGAAATATCTATCATAGAACACAATGCTTTGAAATACTTTTGAGTGTCCCTGTACATAAACCTATGGTGATATTCTCCTCCATTTTATACAGGAATCATCCAATAGCGAACTTGAATAACATATTTCAATTTCATTAAGATATGTCTACAGTAAAGGTGTAAAAATATTGTTTATAGAAATACCTCTCATAGAGCACAATGCATTGAAATACTTTCGAGTATCCCTGTACACAAACAAGGAGAGGTATAAACTCCATTTTCAATAGGGAACGACCGATTGTGAACTTGAATAACATATATCAGTTTCAAGAAATTCCATAAATATTTACGTTAGTTAGAGCACGGACAGACAGACAGTCAGATACACAAAACTGAAATCATATTCACACTTAAAAAATGTTAGAAAATGTTAAAAACGCTTAACGTAAACGAAAGTACAATTCTAGCAATTTTTTATTAATAGATCTTAATATAACTGGATATTTTTGAGCCACCATGTAAATATAATGCTAATCATGCTATATTATATGCAAAGCATTCTTTTGTGCATATGAATAACATATTTCAAATTCCTAAAACATCGTGGAAAGTAAAGTTATTAAAATTTGATTTATATAAATATCTCTCATAGAACGCAATGCTTTGGAATACTTTTGAGTGTCCCTGTGTATAACCCGATGGTGGTATTTCCTCCATTTTATACAGGAAACATCCAATAGTGAACTTGAACAACATATTTCAATTTCATTAAGATATGTCTACAGTGAAGGTATTAAAATATGATTTATAGAAATATCTCTCATAGAACACAATGCTTTGAAATACTTTCGGGTGTCCCTGTACGCAAACCAGTAGAGGTATAAACTCCATTTTCAATAGGGACCGTCCGATTGTGAACTTGAATAACATATATCAATTTCAAGAAATTCCATAAATATTTACGGGAGTTAGAGCGCGGACAGACAGACAGACAAACCGAAGTCATAAACACTTTTCAACCTTGTTGGAAAGTGTTAAAAAGAAATTAAGAATGTTTTTTAATACCTTCTTTACAAATTAAGATATGCAGTGGAAGTACTGAAAATAATGTTGACGTGTTCCAATTTCTTTCATTTATGGAAAAGCTATATTTGAGCTGTGTGTTATTGCACAAAACTTAATATGTGAGAGTACCATTTTGAAACACTATGCTGATTCAACTTGGGTGCATATTGACAGACTAGTGGCGTAGCTATGCTGCAATTGTCCTCGTAGGAAGGCTATAACGTCTTAGCTTTTAGTGTGTACAATTGAACAAAACTGGATATATAGGAGGGCCATTATAAAATACTATGCTGGTTCTTTCAGGGGCATATCGGCCGACAGATAGCGCTGTTATACTCAAAATTCTCCTGTGCATAGGGAGGTTATATTTTAGCTTATATGATGTATAAAACACCAAACTTCAGATGTCAGATGACCATTATAAAAATAAACGCTCATTTAATTTGGTTTAATATTGCCCGACAGGTGGCGCTGCTATCACCCACATTCTGATATTTTCCACATGGTTACCTCTCAGCATTTGTTGGTTGAAAATATATAAAAATGCATATGTAAAATCTTTACTGTGAGAAGCCATGATTACATTTTTGTGTTTTTTATCCAATAGGTGGCGTTGTTATATATATTGATATAGAAGAATACAGCATACGAATGGCCACAGCATACGAGTTTTCTATCTATAATTCCTTTAAAAAATTTTACATAATCACCATCCAAAGTTACACATTTCCCCCAATATTTCTTGAATTTTCAAAGACCATATCACTATAGAATATGGCGAATGTGCATTGTTTAAATCTACGACTTCCTGAATACGTAATCACCATCCAAAGTTACACATTTCCCCCAATATTTCTTGAATTTTCAAAGACCATATCGTTATAGAATACTGCGAATGTGCATTGTTTAAATCTACGGCTTCCGGAAACCAAACAAATCATGATTAATAGCTGTAATTTAGATCATATACACTACGATAAATTATTATACATGACAAATTTTATCCAGATATTTCAGTTACATCTCTTAGTATCAATTTAAATTTACGACAATACCTCGCATGAAAGAAATACAGAGGTTCTGCAGATTACCTCAATACTACTTTCTGAAATAAAAAACAAATCATTAATAATATTTATAAGTTATTGCATTATGTATACAGTGCGTTAAGAAATTATAAGACCACAAGCCTTTTAGTGCATTTCTGAAGATGAGAGCATAATATGCAAATTTTTAGTTGAGTATTTAAAATTGATAGGAAATCGCATCCTATACTAATTCCAACTTTTAAAATTAAATTAAATTTCATTAAAACTTATTCATTTTTCTAAAAGTTAAAGATTGTGACTGTTAAGAAATTATAAGACCACCTGAGAAAATTAGCATATTTTACATGACGCCAAACTCAATATAAAGCGCATGCGTCAGTATTTCGTAAAAGCATTACCTAAGAAGCAAAGGCTTAGGTTTTGAATGTGTTATCTACGATAATTGGACGATGCCTCGAGTTAAAGAATTATTGGAGTGCGAAGTGAGAAAAATTTTATTTTATAAAGGTTCTGGTAAATCTGAAAGAGATATTGCGAGGTTAATGAACCGTTCTAAAACTGCCATTCATAATGCCATAATTAGAAAAGATTATTCAAACAAAATAAAACGATCTGGTAGAAAAAATATTTTGACAGCACGTGATAATAGACAAATTTTTCGACTGTCAACTAAAAAAGGCCTTTCAACTCGTGAAATTTCGAAACGTTTCAGCAAGAAAATTTCACATGTAACAGTCTGGAAGAGTCTTAAATTAAATATTAATACGAAATTTATGAAATTGAAGAAAGAAACAAAGTTATTGAAATGCCATTGAGAAGGAAGATTAAAATGGGCTAAAAATGTCATGTCATGGAATGATGAGTGGAAACAAATTATATTTTCTGATGAAAATAAATTTAACCTTGATGGTCCCGATGGTTACAAACACTATTGGCATGACTTGAGGAAGGAACCAAAAGAATGCTTTAGTCAACAAATGGGTTGAGGATCAGTAAGGATTTGGGGAGCTTTCAGTTATAAGGGGTTGTGTGATTTACAGCGGATTTCGGGTCATATGAACTCTACACAATATCAGTCTATGCTATATGATCATATGATACTGTTTCGACCTTTATTAGGTGGTGCTAACTGGATGTTTCAACAGGACAATGCTGCTTGTCATGCATCTAAATCCACACAGGAGTGGTTTAAAAAAGAAAAAAATAATGTTTTGCCATGGCTAAGTCGAAGTCCAGACTTGAACCCCATGAAGAACCTATGGGGTATATTATCTCGCAAAATTTATGCTAATAATAAACAATTTTCAACTGCCAATGAACTGGAAGTAGCTATTGTAAAAGAATGGTACAATATTTCTATAATTGAACTTAATCACCTGGTTACTTCAATGAAAAACAGAGTGTTTCAAGTCATCAGGAAATATAGAGGACCAATATCATATTAATTTTTTATACAATTTGGTTTTTTGACAAGTGGTCTTATATTTTCTTAACAGATTATTTTTCACCTATTTCTAATATATATTTTAATTAAACATTTATTACGTTATACCAAGTTATTGCAAACTAATTATAGAAAAATATAGAGCAATATGTTATTTTATATAGTTAAATTACGATTAGAATCTTTATTTTTCTTATAATTTACAAAATTAAAGTGGTCTTATAATTTCTTAACGGACTGTATAAGGACCAATTAAAAGATAGAATATTTTATTTCCCTAGATATCTGGGTTATTTCTTTAAATTAAAACTTAGCATAGCATCTCCTCGTATTCCATTAACGTATCTTTACATAGCTGTATCTATAAACATAAAGCACCGGTAATGAAATTCAAAAAATTCTCTTTTATTTCCTTTTCTTCTCTATTTGTCAAGCGAAGTTGTTATCCTTGGAAGATTTAACGAAATGTAAGTAAAACGAAAATCTTGTGAACGTTACCTATACATCGCAGACCGCTTGACGCCAGAACTCGGATAAGTGCGCATCGGTCATGTTTGCCCACCTGTTAACTGCGATAAAATACGATACACATACACGAGGACACGATTTAAGGTGACGTAGATGGTGTGTACATCCGGATCTAAACTTGTTTTTAATGCATTTTAAAATTGTGAAACGTTGTAACTTTATGAATAGGATCAAAATATTTAATTGTGATGTAGAATCAGAGCTTAAAATTATATATATATACATTAAATTTCAGTAAAAATTTCTTAGATTATCATATCACCATATTACCATTATAAAGTCATAATCGAATACGTTGCTTTTATCATATTACTAATATTTTTTGTTACTTTTATTTAAACTATCATTTATTAAAATTACCTACCATGATGAATGCAGATGATTTTCATCTTAGAGAAAACTAACACTAAATATCCAAAGAAAGACAAGTTTGTTCTCTATAAATAACATCTTAAAAAAATGTTTTTTTTAATAGTGGTTATCTCATATATCAAGTTTCGTATAGTTATATGCATAGAAGTTAAGATAGTCTTCCCATTCTCGGAGCAAATTGCAGTATAGCAATGCCACCTATTGACTGATATGCATCCAAATTGAATCAGCATAATGTCTCATAATGTCCTTCGTACGTATCAAGTTTTCACTGATTAGACGTCATAGAACCTGAGATTTAAACTTTCCTGAAATTTAAGGAATCGATGTATAGCAGCACTACCCATTGAGAGATTGGCACCAAATGTTTATAGGTACTATTGAGCAATTGACACCAAAAGTTGATAAGCACTAATTTATGTAAAAGTGCATCTTTATCTAAAATTACATGCAATTCTGTCCAGTAGTTTCCGAGATACAGTTGCCAAAATATTTTTGTCTCTCTCTCTCTCTCACACGCACACAACGGACGGAGAGACAGACATTTCTAAAAATGGTCAAATCATGTTTTGAATCTCTCAAAACGTGTAAATCCATCGAAAACCGGGAGTCGAATATTTTTACGAATCCAGTACTTTCTTCTATTGAATATAGAGGAAAGTAATAGGAGATTAAGGGGATTCTCTACTTATCGTCTCCGAAAGCCGAAACCAGTGTTATTCTATAGGGAATCTTAAACCGTTATAACTCATTAACAAAAACATAATTTCAAATTCTGTTTTCACATTCAGAACATTTACAATTGCTAAACAGTTTATCACTTTCTAAAAAACTGATTATTTTGACATTTAAAATTTCACTTTTAAGCTCAAAAATGCAAAATTTCACATGGCGAAAATTCCCATTTTGCAACCTCAAAATAAAATATTAAAAAAAAAAAAAAAAAATCAAATTTTAGAAATTGATAAGCTGTTTAGTAGTTGTAAATTTCCAAATTTGAAAAGGGAATTTAAAAATATGCATCAGTTAATGAGTTATAATGGGGCAAAATTCTCCATAGACTAAATAACATTGGCTTTGGCTTCCGGGGACAATAAGTAGAGAAAATCTTCTTAAGCTATTTTTATCAAACGTACAAGGAATATAAAATGAACTTAAAGGAAAATAAACGCTTTAAACCCTGTACTTTATTTATCAAGAACGAAAAAATACGCAACAAGCATAGACAGTAAATCACGTTGCAACTGTGACAAAATGTAACAGAGTATCTGAATAGAAATTTACACGATTTTTGTAGTGAGTAAAAAATGTTCCAGCCAGAAAACAAGCTTAAACCTGAGGCATGAACATAGACTGACTTGACGCAGACAGACAGACATAGTCTGCTGCTTCACTTGAACAGAGAATGTTCCGGTCAAAATATGTCTCGAATAAAAATAAGTAAAAAACAAAAATTCTGAACTTAATTCATACATGATACACGCGTTAAAGCTATTTCATAACGTTGAAAAAAAGCAAGAAATAAAACAAAATAATAAATTTAATTTAATTAAAATTTTTGCATACTAACGAATCATTAGTAATGAGTGAGTAAATATAGAAATGCTAAATTGGTTGAATGTTGGGGAAGGGAGGTGTAGGGGCAAAATCAGATCACTAAGTGAGAATGTAACCGAAAATGCATTAACGATTCATCCTTAGGTAAAACTGATTATTAATTTTAAACCGATTATTTTCATTTTTTATGGTGTTACATAAGTTTCAAAGACTAAAGAAAAAGCACGTTTTCACGATTTTTTACCTTCTCTTACCCATAAGGTAGAGAAAGTATTGTTTTTGGATAAAATTTTCGAAACTAAGTTTTTGTTATATTTACACGTTTTGAGATCACCTGAATCCGAAAATCACGTTTTTAGCGGTTGATCTGTGTGTCTATCTGTCTGTGTGTATGCGTATGTCTTTGTGTGTTCTGTCTGTTATCACGATATCTCAAGGACAAATAGTAGCAGACAGTCCAAACTTTACATTCTAACTGTGTATGATATAGGAATGCTACACTAAGCTTTTCGTTGGGATATGCAAATGGTTTGTGTACAGGGACACCCAAGAGAATACAAATACATTACGTCTATGGGGGAAATTGCAGGTAAGTAGTTTAAGATCTTTATACTGCATTAAACCAAATGAAATGAATATGTATTTTTTATATGCATAAAAACGTGTTTCATGTAGAGTATGCTATAGAAATTATTCACTGTTCGTTTACGAGGGGTTGAGGGGGGTAGGTTGGTAGCACTCCTCATAGAAAACTAATTATCATATAAACTCTTCCAAAGCCTAATTTGAATTATTTTAACATAGGTTTACATAAAAAGTACTCGTTATCTTACCTTTTAATCTTCAACATGATTTACTAGTATATAACCCCGTCAAAAATTACGGAATGTGAACGATAAATCTTGAAAACAATGTTTAGATCATGAAGATTACCACGTGATCATTTAAATGTATTTTCAGTTTTTGTTTATAAATCAAATGTGTTTCGATATTTTATAATTTTCGTTCTGAAATTAAAAAAATTCTACCCGATCAATAAATATGAATGACA
This sequence comes from Salticus scenicus, assembly GCA_963930645.1. Lineage (NCBI taxonomy): Eukaryota > Metazoa > Arthropoda > Arachnida > Araneae > Salticidae > Salticus > Salticus scenicus. The sequence goes on along the minus strand of OZ005655.1, from coordinate 202,782,934 downwards.
ATAAAAAAACTGCTGGTTGACAAAAAATATAGGCCCGAAAACACAACAGCAACAACACATCCCAGTGTTCCGTTAAGTGTTCTATTTAAAGTCCTCATAATAAGAATAATCTAGTGTGTCAGTCACACGACTTTCTCTTACCCTGAAATTTAATGCTATAAGTACAGGTTGGAGATTAAGAGGTAAGATAAAGAGTACTGTTATGTAAACCTATGTTAAACAATTCAAATTAGGCTTCGGAAGAGTTTTATATGATAATTAGTTCTGGCCCCCCTCAACCCCCGGTTCATTAATGCACCTACATTTATATAGAATTTAATTCGGTTATTAAAAAATAATTCAGTTTAAAAAAAAATAATTTATTAAAATTATTATTTAAAAACGTTATCTTGTATGATAATACAGACGATTTCCATATTAGAGAAATAGTATAACACTAAATATCCAAAAAAAAGTTGAATTTATTCTCAATATTAAAGTTAAAAAAAAAAAATGTTAAAAATGACAGAAATCAATAACTTCATTTTAAATTATCGTAGATCGATGGTTCAACCATTCGTTTTAAAGGTATTGGCGAGCTCTTTTGAAAGATACCCATCATGAAAATTTACTCCACTCGAGGGAGGACATCTACCCCAGGGGGGGGGGGGTAGGCTCCTACATACACAAAAAAAAATTTCCCAGTTGACTATCTCTATTACAAAAAATATGTATTCGTTTCATTTGGTTTAATGCAGTCTATAGATGTTAAATTCTACTTACCTGCAATTTCCCCCATAGACGTAATGTATTTGAATGTCCCTGTACACGAACCATTTGCTTCATCTTAACGAAAAGCTTACTGTAGCATCCCTATATGATACACATTTAGAATACCGAGTTTGGAATTTCTGCTACTATATGTTCTTGAGATATGCTGATAACAGACACACAGACAGACAGACAGACACAGAGACCATTCGCTAAAAACGTGATTTTCGTATTCAGGGGACCTCAGAACATGTAAGTATAACAAAAACTCACGTTCGAAAATTTGACCCTCAAACAATACTTTCTCGACCCTATGGGTAAGAGGAAGTAAATAACGATTCACTTCATTTTACCAAAATACTTTTTTTTAAGACTATCGAAGATCCTGTTTCCAAATACGTAAGCGAAGTGTGACGTCACTGACCGTCCGTGGATGCAAGAAAAAGATTCCCTATATTAATCGTCCATTGTATTTTTTGTAAAAAATAATTAAAAATCGAGGAAAATTATTTCCCGATTTTAATACCCGTATTTGGGTATAGATATGCTATCGTATCCCTGTGTTAGATTGAGTTATTTTGCTGTCAAATTGACAAAATTTTAAATTTCAAATCTGTGTCATCTTAGGCGTTTTTTGTATTTAGCGATTAAAAACATACTACGAAAATATACATGCCAGATGTTTATTTTCGTAATATGTATTGTACGAAATATTGTTTCATATAATTCATCGCTCTCCTAATATAAGTTGTTAAAATAACCATGATTTTTGAAAGGAATAAAATATGTTCGCCAAATAATTTGGCGATATATTTTTTCCGCCAAGGATGACAGATATATTAAATCTATTCCTCTGCAACATATGAGTATCTTATATCAGACACTTTATTTAGACATTTGAAAACAAATTTGACTTCAAACTATGATAGAATATTTATCATTTTCCTTTTAATTAGTATATTAGTTGGATATTTATTGTGTAAATATCATCCTTTGAAATGAAATGCTTATGTTTTCAATCGAATATGGAAGTTTGCTATTTTTTTTTCTAAAGTTTTGAAATTTAAAATTTAAATTTTATCAATTTTACAGCAAAAACAACTTAATCTAACGCATGCATACGATAACTAATACATATCTATACCGAAATATGGGAATTAAAATCGGGAAATAATTTTCCTCAATTTTTAATAATTTTTTACAAAAAATCCAATGTGCGTTTAACATAGGAAATCTTTTTCTTGCATCCACTGACGCCCAGTGACGTCATCACTTTGCTATCGTATTTTCTAACTAACTATCTAATAATTACAGACACTCCATGCTAACCCAAATTCACCTCTACTCTATACTCCCAACCAGCTATCTCACCCCCAACATCGCCAAAATATCCAGGATCCAGCTAGGGACTTTCTCATTCTCAACCGAACATTTTATCTTGACTCGACATTATCACCTTAGACTACCCTACTTTCAATACTCATTTCAACTGGTGACCTTTACTTGCCCAACCAAACATTCTATCCCAACTATAACTTTACACTAATTTCAAAACTAAAATCAACTGGCGACATTTACGTACTGAACTCGACGCCAATCATACCTTACAATGTAAACAAATAATGAAGCTTGATAAAAATATTTAAAGACTTTAATATGTTTTTACAAATATTTTAAGATTTTTAAAGCTTTTTTTAAGCGTTTTTTTTTTTTTTTAATGAAACAGTCAAAGAGTCGTTCATTCGCAATTAAAGAGTTGTCCATTTGGAATTTGTATTTTCTGAATGGCAACAGTTTATGTTTGTTTTTATTTGGCATTGCGTTGTTTATAATCATGAAGTTACATAATTCTATTTATAGGTTCATGTTTATAATAGCCAGTGATCCGTTATATTTAATTAAACATTTAAACATTACAATTGAATAGTTTTTCAATGTTTTAGAGGGAATAAATAACAATATGTGCGATACAAAACATGTATGAAAATGATATGTATGTTTTCGTAAGTTAAATTGAACAAACGGGGAAAAAAAAAATGGCTGCCAAAAGTCTCTGTTTTGAAGCGGTGTAAACCGGAATCGTGAATGACAGATGGGTCATTATATATATTAATAGTATTAAATTCCAGGGTAAGAGAAAGTCGTGTGAGTACACATCAGATTATTTTACATACAATAACTACAATTTTTAATTAAAACTTTTTGAGCATATAAAAGAGCAACATTTAAGCAACATTTAATAAAATTTTATTAAAAATTTTGGATATTTCAGCCGGTGGATCAGGATTTCCGGAGACCATTCAGAAAAGCGACGGACACGATATCTCAAAAACTAATGCACCGAACTTATTGAAATTTTACACATTTCTTCAATGCAGAATTGACTAATTTTTGGTAGAGTTGTATGCAAAAACAGCATGATTTTCGATACATTTACCCAACACAAATTAGTTGTAATTGAAAAGTGAGCAAAATTTCAAAAGGTCGGTACATTAGTTTTTGAGCAATCGTTTTGATCACTTTTCTGTAGGGTCTTGGGAAACCAGAACCCACTAGCTGAATTTTCCAAATTTTTAATGAAAATTTTATAAAATATTGTTTAAATATTGCTTTTTTATATGCTCAAAATCTTCAATAAATATTTTTTATTTATAATAATAATAAGAAAATGTGCCTTTTTGAAAATGTGCCTTTTTTCAGCCTTCTAAACCCATGTAACCTGTTGTTGAGAACGGTTGTACAAAACTTTGACAGTTTATTGTTTATTCACATTCATGATTTTATTCTATTGGGTTGTTCGATAAATAATGTCGTTTTTTCTTTCATGTTTTTCAAAGTGAATTTATTTATATTAATAACAAACATTAATCAATGATATATTGACAATTTTGTTGGATGAGCTTTTGTCATCTTTCGGTAAGTTTGCCAGGTATAGCAAAGTGCTACAATTAAAACTCGCACTTTGCGGGTAAAACGTGAATCTGCTGTTTTAGGATTCGATTTGAGTGATGGAGTTAGTTCCTATCCTAACTTAAATTTGTAAATTGAAATATGCAAATATTTTGGAAACTGAATAGTATAAAAGTAGAAGGTTAGTTGGTACGAGAGTCAGTTGGGAGGAGTTAAAGTTAGTTGGTAGGAAGATTGTTTAGGAGAGTTAGCAGCGGATATAGTTGGATGTAAGTCAAGTAGATAGCAGTGTCAGGGAATCCTCCTGCTAATCGAAAGATTAATCGGCCTTAGAAGCTAATTTAAATAAAAGTAGTTGAGATCCTTTGCGAGTAATTAAGTAAAGAAAAGTAAAGTGAAGTAATGGGGTTATTTATTAATATCAAAGTATTTAAGAGGACTGCCCATTTTAAGTAGTAAATTACTAGATGCCAAAGTCCAGCGTCCTCCTTCTTATTTATGCTCAAGTAAAGCTCATTTATGTTATATATTTGGACTCTGTCATTTCTTCGTAGTTTAAGTGTTTCATTTACAGCTCCAAGCTAAAGTTAAATAAGTAAGTTGGCAGCATTCAACCTTCAGTCAAGTTAAAGTAGATAAGCATGGAAAAGTCTCGTTCTCCACAAGTTGAAAAATTCCCCGTTCGAAGAAGCCTTGGTTTTTAGAAGCGAAGGTTTTAAAAAACGACATTATTTATGGAACAACCCAATAGATTAAACTAAATTTATATTCACATTAATGGGGCAATCTTTCTAATATATTTACATAATCGAAGATTGATACTTCAGTGCAAAATTCTTGCTACTATTTAAGTTTAACAAAAAACATCTTTTTGCTAAATTGACGATTGAATGAGAAGACTTAATTTTTTAAGGAGAAATTGAAATTCTGCATCCAAATCCCATTCCTGATACATATGTTCTTTTGCAGTTTTGAATTCACAATGTGCTGGTATATAGAGAAGAATAGCAGTTCTAAAACGTTTTGAGATCGGGGCACATTTATAATTTTACAAACTGTAAGTTTATTATGCACAAACGTCTGAGAATATGTTATAAAAATTAAGTTAAACATTGAGAAGGTAATCTCTCTTTTCCTTGTAAATACATAGAAAAATTCTTATCTTTTTACACCCTCAAATATGACGTTGAACGGAAACACTATGATTACTGAATATGCGATATTATATAAAATTATACAAAATACTGCCCACCTCTGAATGTGGTGAGAGCAGAAAATCCTAATACCCACAAATATGATGTTAAAATAAAAGATCACAATCGGTGAATAGTATACTATACAATTATACAATATATTGTCTACCTCTGATTATGATGAGAGTAAAAATCCTAATTCACACAAATATGACGTTGAATTAAAAAGCCATAATTAGTGAATAGTAAACAATATTATTTACGAGTATACAATATATTATCGGAAATCCGCATTAGGAAATATGAATTCGTACTCGAAATATGACATTGCAGACCACGCAAAATATTAATAGTGTATTTGGCTCTAGGGCTACTAATAGCAGACAGTAAGAAATTGGTTCGCCAAATTTCGTACAGGTTAGTTTAAGTTCACAAATGAATCAAGTAAGCGCTCAGAATAAAAGGTCAATAATTACCAACTAAAGGTCACCATTGAGTCCGACCAATCTCAGGTTGTCTATGAATTAACGTTCATGTTTGGTGTTGGCAAACAAGCAATATTAACTCATTATTAACTCATAGTAACTCTAATCGGTAAAGTGAAAAAGTTAGATAAATGGGTCCCGCATGAACTGGATGAAAAACAGGCAGAAAAGCATTTGGAAGCTCGCTTGATATTGCTTTCTCGTCACAAATCTGTTCTATTTTTGAATTGAATCGTCACTCGTGAGATGAAATGGCAATTGCACAGTGGCTGAACAAATATAAATCACCAAAACCCACTCTAAAGCGTAATATTCATCAAAAGAAATTGACGATGAGCGCAGGGTGATGATAGCGCAGGGGTGAATCATTATGATTTCATAAACCCTGGTTTACCGATCAAAGCAGAAATATACTGCAATCAACTGGACAAAATAACATAGAAACTTTAAGATAAACAGTCTAGATTGGTCAGCAGATCGACTGCTATCTTATTGCATGATGTCATTAGACCAAACACTGTACAAATGACTGTGGCAAAACTACTGAAGATGGAGTTGAAACTTTTTCATCACCCTCCATACTCTGCAGACCTAGTACTCACTGACTACCACTTCTTTCGTGTTTTGGACATTGTTTTAATAGGAAAACAATTCAATTCCGACAACGCTATAAAACTGACTTTCCAGGAATTTACTAACTCTCGTCTGCCAGGGTTTTACACCACCGGGCTGAACAACCTGCCGTTTAAAGGAGAAAAGTGTATGAATAATATGAGTGCATACTTTGATGAACAAAATAATTCATTATATTTATTAGTTATCAACTAACTTTGTCTTTTTTTTCTACAAATTTCATCCTTGACGATCTAATATTACAACACTTTCTTTGCATAGTACATGGTCTAAAAGTAAAAATGAAAATGACACATTATTTAAAAAGATCAAGAATAAAGGTGCGATAAAAAAGGAAAAGCGACACGGTTGATTTCTTTCTGCTTCTCTTTCCAATACAGTATTCACTTTCATATGCTCTTTAGAACAAAGAAAAAAGTTGGAACAAAAAACAAAACAAAACAAAAAAAAAAAAAAAAAAAAAAAATCTGCTGTGGCACTCTTATTTTTATAAAAAAAAAACAAAAAAAAACAAAAACATGTTATTACAGTTATCACAGTTTAAGTAGAAGAAGAATAGGTATTGTATTTGAATGTTTCACAAATATCTTAAAAAATAGTTTAAATTTGTTATTTGATAATCATTAATCTTACGGAACCCTCTACTTAAACACTGTACAGCTATTGTCATAAAACCATTGTTGTTAAATTTAATATATATGTATATAGTTATTATTATTATTATTATTATTATTCAGGGAATTTTTGCCCAAACTACTCTTTTAAATTTATTCGATTAAGTGTGTATATGCGGCTGTACTGATATTGCATACTCACCGTATAATGTACTTAAAGTTGAACACGGTAAAAAATAAATAAATAAATTAATAAAACTTGAAATGCACTTTAAGTAATTTCCACTTATCGAACTAATATATTTGAATTATTTTGTTTGGCTCTGTAAACGAACGGTATATTTTATGTCCCTGTATATGAACCATTTTATAAAATTTCCTCAAGTCCCTTATTATATGGACTCTTAGAATACCAAGTTTGGATTTCCTGCTAACATCTCTTTTGAATTATGTTGATAACAGTCTCACACACAGTCACAAATACAAACCAACCACTAAAAACATGATTTTCGGATTCAAAGAACCTCAAAACGTGTTGTTGAGGAAGATGAGTGGACTTGAACATAATGTAGAAGCTCTCTTTGCAGTCTCAGAAATGAAGAAAAGCTATTAATTATGTCTCGTGATTCACAGTTAAGATTTAATGCACTCACTTAATGGTTTGAGATTTCCTTTAATCGCTTCAAGAACAGATCAGCTGTATCGACAGAAGCTGGATTAGGCGAATTAATTTCCACATCTTGATACCAGAAAACTAGTTCAAACCGCCAAAAATTACATTTTTTAATTTTGTTTAGATCACGATTTCTTCTGGTGACATCTGATGGATTATCTCGGAAGTTTTTATAAAGTCGACAACCAGAATTTGTCAGTTTAAATTTTGTCAAATGATGAATGATGCTCGTGCGATTTCTTATAAATGGCTTCAGTTGAGGAAGAGGCATTTTAATCCAAGCCAATACTGTCTGATCATATGAAGGTTTCGCTTTTTCTTTAGAGAAGCAGTTACTTTTGAAATTAATTTCGCCAGTAGCACAGAACAACATACTTCCAACCTAGAAATGGTAACTTCGTTCACAGGGGCAATTCGGAAATTACTACGTAAAAGACTAATTTGATTTGCATCGTTTATGCAACATATGTGTAAATAAGAACTCCATACGCTCCCCTGTTGGCATCTGATAAGCTATAAATGTTAATAATTGTAACAAAATCTATTAATTTAATACTAGGTATACCAGCGGCGAAGCGTCCATGGAAGCGATGTAAACAGCGCTTCCCCTATTTAAGATTTTTAAAAAGTAATCAAGTAATTTCGCCTCGTCGAAAGACTGAATTGGTTCTTCCTCTGCATTTGGAAGCGCGTCGCTCCGGCGCTTCCATAGTTTTCTGAACCACGCCTCGCCCCTGAGGTATGCTCTATATCTGTGGCAAGTTTTCGAAAAGCTGCCCATTTTTTCTTTCAGCTTTTGAAAGATATTGGTTACATGTAAGATTTAATATGCATTAGAAATTGTAACAATAGTTTTTCTGGCATTATAACTGGGCTTTATAATCCCTTTAGATCACAATAAGGAGCATTCTCTGATGATAGACAATTACTATCAACATTTTTGCATTTGCAAATTGTATTAATATAGCCAAAATCACTGATGATTCATTTCAAACAGAATAAAATATTTTGTTCATAATTATAATAACTATAAAAATATTCTAAAGTTATTTTCAATAAATTTTTGTGAAATAAGCATTCAGGTAAGTACTAAAAGAACCACTGCCACTTTACTAGCATATATGTTATATCTTCTTAATCTGAAATACTGAATTCAATAGCATTGTTTGCAGGTAGTGGCTATTTTCACCACTTTTTGTGATATCATCACATTTCCTTAAAGCAAATAAAGGCTGCTAAAAATTGTATTGCAGTACCTTTACCGTTAATTAGAAATAAAATTCTTAGTTTGATTTGGATTTTGGAGTAAGACACCCTGGTTTGCAACCATGATTTCCTATGATAAGTATATTTGTTGTCAGGAACTGACTAGAAGTGGGGGCACAGGGCAAAATCATTAATTGTGGGCCTCTTCTACAATACAAGTGTTCATAGTGAATTTTGGATACATATAAAATGTTTCGAATTTCAAAAAAACAGTTGATTTGGGGCCTTCTTATACATGGGAGCCCATTCGCTTGTTTCATTTGCACCTTGGGAAATCAGGTCCTGTTTGTTGTAATAAGTTTTGTCACCCCTTAATATTTCTATCAGTTTAAAAATTAAGAGCAGAAATCAATTTTGAAATAATGGCAGAAAGTAAAGATTCAGGGCTCGGAAACAATCTTATGAGGAAAAATCTTTTAACATAAAAAAAAAAAAAAATCTTGGGATTATTTACCAGCTTTCAATATCACCTTCCCGCATGATTTACTATCTGATTAGATAAACGATATAAAAAAAATAAGAGGGTGCTTTCCTGAACTCTCCGTTGTTAAAAGAATCTAAACATGAAATCTTTAATGTGCTGACATGCGGATTTCTTATCATTTTACGCATCCCCATTTTGTAATCTGGCAGAAAAACGAAGCATTCCAGTCGAAACGCGTTGTGCTAGACTGCTTGCCGCCGAAACGAGAAAAAAAAATGGCTGAAAGTTAATTTTTTTTTCTCTCCAACCATTACGATGATAGTTTGCAAGCTGAGAGTAGCTTGCCTTGACATTCCAATTTCTTAGGTACATCTGAGGAATATAGCACGCTGCATGAAGCCGTTTTAATTGCAAGATTCTTTAGTATGAACCGGGCACAAGAGGGGAAAAAAGGCCTCAAGTTTCTTTGCTTCTTAGTATCTTTTTTTTTTTTTTCTTTTTCTTTCAGTACCTGGTTGTTGGCTTATTTTATTTTGTTCTGTTTTGTTTCTGATGGCTTTTACTCGCAGGTGTTTTTCTGAGAAACAGACAGCGTGGCTTCGAATTTTTCGTCTGCGTCTTAAGTTCTAAGCTTTCATTTATTAATTTTGTTGCCACATGCTTGATACAAATATATGTTTTTAAATTTAGCGTTCCCCTTTTAAAAGAGAAAAAAAAAAAAATCTTCCCAATCTCACATTTTTTTTTTTAATTCTCTTTTATTATTTTTATATTTTCTATATTTAATTCCATTCTCCAATATTTTCTAATGTTTACTCTAGTATTGACATTTCCCATTTGTGCAGTGCTAGTTCAACGTTAAACCCAACCAATCAATCAATCAACCTCTAGTACATTGACTTTTAGCATCCATGAAATTTAGACGAACTGCTTTTATTATTAATCCATATTACGGTATTACTCATTCACTAAACTTTCCATTAAAAATATGTGTTGACTATATTAAATGTATAAAAATGTATCGACTATTTATAATGTATGCAGTGAAAAAACGTATTCCAAATTTTTTATTATTGTTTACTTTCACTGTTGCCACTCTTTTGATAACAAATACTTCTTTGTAAAACTAACGTTTGCCTGAGAAAGTATTTTGAAAAATCTTAGCGAAGAATTTTTCTTCTTTTTTCGACTACAACTGATTTTACAAGGTTATATGTGGAGTAAAATGGGTCAGAAATTGTACAGTTTTTGCTCATAACTCTGTCAAAAATTCAAATTTCATTAAAAAAAAAAAAAAAAAAAAAAAAAAAAAAAAAATCCTTTATTAAAGCATTAGTTAATTCTATTTTGGAAATGAGTGCAGTTTTCAATGATCAGTGCATTGGTTTTTGAAAAAACATGTCCGCCACTTTTTGTAAGAGGTTCCGAAAACCAGGACCGGCTGCATTTTCGAAAAATTTTTAAATGAAAATTTTAAAAACATTGTTTAAATCTTCCTCTTTTACATGTTCAAAATCGTGAATTGAAAAATTAATTTATTATATTAAAAAATAAATAAATAACAGTAAAAATATGCGTGTTGATTTTAGACTTCAAAACTCATATTGTCCCTTAAGGCTTAGTTTAGATTTTGGACAATTACAACATTTATGTAACATTTATGTAACTAAAAAAAAATCTCGCAAATTACACTACTCGGAACGAAAATTGCCACAACACAATTTCAGCATATTCTCATGTAAAGTGACCTCCTGAATCCGAATAGAACGCCCATTTTGCCCTATCACCCACCGGTTTTTAGAGACGGTCCCCTATTTTTATCGCTTTTCGGTAATTTTATGGCTATAAATTTTGTTTTTAGGAGGGGGGAGGATTATTTTAACTGTTAAATATGTTCTGATTGGCTACAGAGTTGGAAAATTCTAAAACATGAACATTTGTGGCAAGGGAAAAATTTAGGGGGGGGGGGGGATTTGCCACTGAAATTATGTATTACATTTCTTATATTTTTTTATTTCTTATTAATGTTATTTATTAAACATTATATTTTTTAGTTTTTAAGTGTTAAATTAATTATTTTTCATTCTCCAAATCAAATTCATGGCCATAAAATTACCGAACAGGGATAAAAATTGGGTAAGGTGTCGTGTCCCGAGTAAACGGTGGATGACTATGGAAAATGGGAGTCATATTCGGATTCAGGAGGTCATTTTACATAAGAATCAGCAAAACTAGTACCAGTGCTCGATTTTTTTTTTTTTTTTTTTTTTAGCGTGGTGTGTTATTAGTGTAGCAAAATATTTCAGCGTTGCACACCCACACAAACATTTTGTTGGGAAAACAAAACTTATTTTGTTAACTGATTTTTAAGATTCATTTTGTAATTTCGACAATAATTTTGTGTAATTAACGCAAAACAAATTGCTTCCATCGACTAAAACAATATGAATGAAAATGAGTCATTGTCACGGGATTGTACAATAAGCTAAGTCATAGATCACTTTGTGAACAGCCAATGAGTGAATACTTTGCTGCTTTCGATTCTGGTAACAGAAGTTTTGTTAAAGCTATATCAACAAAATAATTTTGTTGTCTTAACAAAATTTGTGCTATTCCAACAAGACATTTTACTTTGTGTAATTCACGATCTGTAAGATAATTTAAATTTGTACAAATTAATATATAATTTGAATTAAAATTTCCCAAAACTACCTTTTACAGAATGTATTAATATCTGTAAGAAAATTATACATTTTCATTACTTTTAATGGTTATTAACAATTTCATACATTTTTGCAATTTTCAAATTTGTATACTGTTCATAAATATTATTTTCACAGAATTTTTAATGGGATTGATTTATTCTATAGAATGCAGTTTTAGGAAAATTTTAGTGCATAACAACACTGCAATAGATTCTACACTAATAAATTGCTATATTTGTTCATATAATTAATCAAGAGTATTATTTTTATCTCTTTAATTTTCTAAAAGCTGAAGCAAACTTTAACCCTTTCAGGGGTAATAAATCTCATTTCTTTTAAAATCAAGTACCACCACAGTTTGAAAACAAGATTAGAAGAAAAGTAATAAATTAATATTTTCGCATAAGGTAAAAAAGTAAAATTTTATAAAAAAAATTCTGGGATGAATTTTTGAAGTTACGAACTGAAATTAGGTGGTATAAAATATATACCACTGCCTCTGAAATGGTTTTAAACAATAAACACACTTTCGTAAAATTCTACTGAATATGGTATGGTTAGTATTAAGATATACAGGGCCAGACAAAAATATTCAGATAGATTAAGGAATATAACTGGAAATTGCTAAAATAAAATTTTCATTTTTATTAAATGTTTTTAACACTATCTATCAATTTTTAAGAGTGATTATAATTAGAATTATAGTCTACCATGCCTGTCTTTCTACACGCCTCTCTCCCTCCAATGTCTGTAAATATTTTCAGAATTTCTTCAAAACGATATAAGTATTCAATTTCACCATTGCATGTTCCCTGTTGAAAATGGTACAAATACCATAATTGGTTAGAGAAACACCCAAAAGAATGCCAAAATGCATTCCGTTTTATGAGATGCATTTTTATAAACTGTATTTAAATAACTTTACTACACAAATCATAATGAAATTGACTTTTATTTTTCTTAATGTAGGTTATATAACTTGGTTTGTTTGGCGTTAAGATTTACAAGGCTACACTAAAATATTCGGATACATTTAACTTTTGAATAAATTTTGGCTGCAATTGAAAAAAAATCCAATAGCCTTATGTTTAGGATTCGTTATAAATTCTATTAGTCTGTCTATCTGTCATTCTGTCTGTCCATAGTTTGGCCTTGTAGGCAAAATTTACTGAAGGTTAAACAATGCAACAAATACGTACAATTGGAAAGTGTCAACAATCTATGCGAACCGCATCCTTTATCGTTCTTGTTTGACATGGATACTATTCGGAATGACTTTGTTCTTATGCATTTTACAACGTTCTTTTAATTCAATCTTTCAAAATAAACCAAATAGTATTTTTAGTCCTTGAAAATTATCGTATCAATATCTTTGACGCAAGCAATGAAAGATCCAATTTTGAGAATTGGTGTTTTTCTTTTCACATGTCTTTGCAGCAAATTAACTGAAGAATGTATATAATATACAGTAACCACCGCTTAATAAATTCACTGGTTAATAAAATAAGCCGCTTAATCTGAACAAATTGCCAGGACCGAAATCAAATCAGTACAAACTACTTTTAAAGCCGCCGCTTAATAAAATCAGCATCACCGATTAAAAAACTCAAAAATATCTCCTCAGCAGTCAAAAATATCATTTATGCACACTAAAAATTTATTTTATTTGCATTGTGATTTATTTATTTATTTATTTTAATACAGAAAGAAATTAAAGCACAACAAACCCTCCGTTATTGCTCATTGTCGAAGATTTTACACTTGGAGCACAGTTACAAATGAAACACATCATATAACTTACCTCTGTAACAATTTCAAGGAACGTATTTTTTAAACCGCATTAACAAGTTACAAATTTGATTTGAAATGATATATATATATATATTAATTTCTAAGTATTAAAAGGCAATTTCTAGTTCCTATTTTCTAATTACTACAATTCATGAGGTTTAAACGGAAAGATTTTGAATGTATATAAGAACAGCGCAGACTTTTGGTAAAATAAATGATGATTTTCCTTAAAGAAATACGCATGGGAACTTAGAATGCGTTTAATTTACTTATATCGAAGAAACAATTAATAAATTACCTATCAAAAATTAATTAATATTGTTTGCTAATTCCATTATTCGTTACCTTTCGAAGTTTCTTTCCAAATTCATGGAAGTAATAACTTTTCTTATAAGTGCAGGAACTTTCACCGGATATAAAAATCAGCCGCTTAATAAAATCACTTTGGCTCAGAACGAATGCGATTTTATTAAGCGGCGGGAACTGTAGTAGAAAATACTGAAAATTTTGTTGTTTTTAAGAGAAAAGAAGTGTGCGCATTAATTTTTTTTAATTTTGATCCTTTCAGTTTATCAAATTCATATTAAAAAAAAAAAAAAATTATATAGTAAAATTTTGTTGTAATTGAAAATAACTATAAATTTGATGATATTCATTTTGATGCCCCCAATTTATTAAATTTATATTCAAATTAAATATTCTTTATATTAAACTCAAAAATTTTATTTCAATGAAAGGAATTATATGCCTGAAGATATTCATTCTGTTACACTCAGTTGATTAAATTTGAATTAAAAACATTCTTCATGTTAAATTGTACATTTTGTTTTAAATGAAAATGTTTATTTTATACACTGGTTTATTTATCAAAAGTTAAAAAGTTAAAATGTCCTAGCATTTCTTAGCAAAATAAACCAGTGTAATCTTATGTTGAGTAATTTAATTATATATAGTTAGATATAATATTTATTTTGATATAGTCACTTATTAAATTTATATTCAAAACTCAATATTTTTTTATATTAAATACTTTTTTTTTTTTTTTTTTTTACTTAAGTTAATTATACGCCTCTAGATATCCATTTCGATTCATTAACAAGTGAAAAGGATTACACATCTTAAAATATTCATTTTGATAGGTTAAATTTTTTTAACAAAAAATTTTTGAATATGGTATTAATTTCCTTTTAATTCTGGTTCGAAAACAGGGTTTTTTTTTTTTTTTTTTTTTTTTTTAATTTTTCATTTATTTATTTATTTTTCGTGATGAAATGAGAAAATAATCATTTTATTATTATTATTATTATTACCCCCAAAAAGACAATGTTTAAAATGTAACCAAAATTGTAATTGAATCAATTCCGTGGTATTTTTGGCTTCAGATATACTTATTACTTTTAATAAGTCATTTAAATACCTTCACTTATGGGGAAAAATTAGTCAGTTAATTTTATGTAACGCATACATATTTCATCAAAGTTTTTCTTGTCTTTACCTATGATATGTCTGTGTATATATCATAAAACATATATAATAAAACATATGCATATATAATAATAATAAATAAATAAATAAATAAATAAATAAATGTGCTACACCATAAGTAAATATGGCAAGATATTTTTTTTTAAATAAATAAAAATAAATAAACAATAAAAATTAGAGAATCTTTTAAGGAATAATTTATTAGCATATTTTGAACACATAAACGTATATATTGTCAAATTTTATACCTTTTTTCTCTGAAACTGGTAATAAATTATGCGATACGATCAGTAATAAAAATGATCACTAAAAGCATCTTATATTTTAAAAAAAAAAAAAAAAAGCACAAGGTTTAATGTACAATATATAACCTTTCTCTTTCTACATAACATTATCAGAATCTTAATCTATTTTTAAATATTCATTTTTGCTGATATTTCTTTAAATATTTTTCTACAGATATCTCCATCTCAAGTTTCTTTTCTTTGACATCACTAATAAATTCATAAAAAGAATTGTTTTAGCAAAATTTACTTTACTTTTAGTGTCATATGCTATTTCTTTCGGTCTTCAATTTCATTGAGTCACCAGTTTTACAGATCATATAAAGTAGTTTTTAGTTTATTCACCAGTTCTTTTCTTTTCAACCCTTTATTTAACACACAGTGAAAGAAACAATGAATATATATTTTAAATATGTTTTTTAGTTAACAGTGTAAAACTAGTTTGCATAGGTAAACATATTTATCATCATAAATTTCCACAATAGCGTATACTATATTCAAGTGTTAAAAGAAATGAATTTGGCCGATATCTGGATAAAGTCGCATAATGAAATACCCTGCCTATTAGGCTACCCATTGTTGAATTCGATATATTTACCTCATGATAATTTTCTGACTCATTTTATTAAGATCAGTTTGGTATTTTAATTTTCATGCAATTCTATATTATTTCTAATACAACGATATCTACAGTGCAAATTTATGTGAAAAATTACTTTATTCTGCCATGTTAAGGCTTTTAATTTGGCCATATCCCTTGGCTCAGGTACCTAGTGTAGACAATTGGCCTTAACCCGAACACTGAATATACATACTGTAAATAATTGGGCACACTGCATCATGATTCATATTAAAAATATTATAAATAGCGCACTTTATTTGTGTACAGGAATCAATTATTACATTAGATACTTTAGTAGTGAGTTCTAAAACTAAATTTGTATATATTTCAGCGAAATTTCGATTATTATTAATATTTTTTTTTAAGGCTTGCATATTACCAAATATAAATAAATAAATGATAAAAACTGTTTATTAATAAGAAGAGAAAAAAAAAAAAAAAAAAAAAAAAAAAAGAGAGAGAGAAGCTTGATGTATGAGTTGAGTTATTGTGGGGTTAAGGCCGATTGACTGCACTAGGGTCCTAGGCCTAATGAGAAGTGGCCTCTGTGGGGGTCTGCATAAGGGGTCCTAGCCCGTGTTTACGCAAGTTTCGGAGAAAACTACGGAAAACTCCGAGCGGCTAGGTCGACGAGTATGACCTGGGAACGAACTCGGCACCTCACGTCTACCAGCTTTGAGCGCAGAACCGCTCGGGCGCTGGTAGATTGATGTATAAAATAGTAAATAAAAGTAAAATTAATTTTCAAAGCATAGGCATTATCTTAAGACTGGTTTAAGAGACAACTTTTGTTCATTTTATAGGAGCTTATTTTAAAATAATTTACTTTATTTATTTTATTTTTTTTTCTGAAATATCTTACTTTTCAACACACTTACAATAAAATATTTTTTGTTTATTGACAAACTTGCATACATATCCTTCATTTATTTGAAGCAGTTATACAAAATCATTTCACTTTCACAAATTAAAATGCACACTCCATGTATTGGAAATGATATCATTTTGAATAGATCGAATAGATACTGTAATCATTTCATAAAAAATGTCATACAGTATTATTCTACCATATGGAACTTTTGTGATCTATAACAAAAATCTAATAATTGTGCTAACAGCTAACTTAATGATAAGTTTCGTAAATTAAGAATTTAGGTCAAAGTAAAGTTAAAAACATGCATGAATTCAGCAAATTAATTACTTCCTAGTTATTTATTTTCACATTAAAAATTGCTTTATATGCTTGAAAGTTTATGAAATAATATTTGTTAATTTTCGTCACGTGGTATATATAGCGGTTTTCTACTAAATAAACGTGGGATTTTTAACCTTCGGAAAGATCACAATTCCATCTCTACCAGCTGCAGAGATACAAACAAAGCTATTGCAACTCTGATTAGAAATTTTTCTCATATTACATTAATTTTATGCAGCTTTTTTGGATCTGAGTAATTTAAGTTTTTTTTTTTTTTTTTTCCTTTCTTTTATTAATGTTTATCAGCATGTGTATAAAAATTAACACTTTTAAGCATTTATTTTAAATATTGTTCGATTTTGGAAATATCTTTTAAAATATAAATTTTATATATTTTTTAACAAATATGATGATCAAAAAGATTAAAAAAAAAAAAAAAATAAATAAAAAACTAGTCACCGTACGGGGACTCTGTCCAGTTCTCCATCATATATATATATATATATATATATATATATATATATATATGTATTTCACATAAATTTCTCTGCTATATTCATGTTAAGGGAAATGAATTCTGCCTATAACATGGATAAGTCTAAGATTGAAATGCCCCATCTAGTAGGCTATCCTTTCTCCGCTTTGATGCATTTACTTTATCCTAGATTGCTGATTCATTTTAATAGTGTTAGTTTCGCATTTTATTTTGATGCAATTTCACACTCTTTCCAATTCAATATTTCTCATATTTCAAGTTTATGTGAAAATTCCTCCGAGTCTTTCATGTTAAGACGAAGTTTTCAAAGTAGCATTTTCATTGTGAATGGTGATTATGCCAGTATCATGAATGATATTTTAAAACTAATCTGAGATTTTTATGATAAAAATATTCATAATAATGCCCTATTCTCACATGTTAATAAATTAAACAAATCTCTCTCAGTAGGATTCTTGCTAGAATTATAAATGTCATTTCGAAAACTGGTGCAATTTCATTAGGATCGTTTGTTTTTGAGACATTATTTAAACTTATTAAAAAACTAATTAATGAAGTAACTAGCAAATTGACTAAGCTACACATGGACAGCACACCAAATTTGGGATTATCGAAATTTTCATCCTCCCATCGAAAAACGTGTATAAGCGTCAAAAACCGAGTTTGAAAACTTTCACATGTACATAAGTATCCCGTAGTATGATGAGGAACTGAAAAATTGACTAAGATAATCAAATAATAACGTATGATTTAATGTCTTTAATACTGATTATAAAATATTATATATAGATGTTATTCGATAGTTCGCTCCTCATATAATTCAACATTCCGGATAAATTTACACTTTTATATATGTGATTGGAATAATACCATTTTTAAAAGAACAAAGATAAACTTTTAGTCATAAGTCGTGTATCTTGACAGCATATAAATCATATTACAATGACCTTTAAAAGTAATCTTTACTTCTCAGTATTTTGCAACTCTAGTATTACCATTACGGATTCCTTGACCTGCAGTTTCTCTAGAAAATGCTCTATTAATACATTTGGGAGAAACTCTAAAGATGATACTAGCACAGAAGATGATGCAAAAATATGTACTTACTTAGAATGTATGGAACATTTATAGTTCCCTTCGTTAGGAAATATTTATATCCATAATAATAATCGATAATAAATAAAAATAAATGTATTTTTGCTATTTGGAGCTCAAGGATTGTGTTGGAGTGCATTTCATTCCTTTTTGTTTTTCGATGTTGAATTTTTTAAATAAATATATATATATATATATGTATCTTATTTGTTGATTCTTTCTGTTACATTTTCTTGAATTTGTTGCTTCATTTCAGTCGTCTGCGTTCCTTCGCAATGGTTACTGTACAATTTATTTATTTTATTTATTTCCATAATTTTCTTCTTTTTTCCCGTAATCAGTCATGTGATTAAACATTGTTTTTATAAAATTGCGATTTTATTATGAGAATACTGCGGATGTTTTGAATGAGATGCTAAAATTAAATGTTTTGAATGAGATGCTGCGGATATTTTGATATTACGGAATGTTTTGAATGAAATGCTAAAAAAATATACAGACACGACATTATTTCATTATTTAAAACATGAAAATCTGACATTGACAGATTTTAATTTAGTGCCAGAGGCCTACTGCTAAACTTGTTAATATCGACAAATTCTTCTTTAGTTAATTCGTGACGATCTAAATTCCATGATAAAGTTTTCATTAAATCAAACCAATGTGTTTCAGCTGCAGATACTGTAACAAATAACGTTGGAAGTCCAAACTGTCTTATAGCCGCAAAACAACGTTTTTTCTCTTTTTCCCAATGAGGGGGAGGTGTGCCTTGGGGTGGACTCATGTGAAAGGTGTGCCTTGGGGGGGGACTCATGTCAAAGTTGTACCTTTGGGGGGACTCATGTCAAAGTTGGGCCTTGGGGGGACTCATGTCAAAGTTGTACCTTGGGGGGGACTCATGTCAAAGTCGTGCCTTGGGGGGGACTTCATTCAATAAATCCCCATTCAATAAACCGACTGAAATAGGCCCTTAGCACTATTAAGAATGACGTATAAAAATTCGACAACGCTGAACCGACTGAAATAGGGGTACCTTAGGGGGGGGACTCATGTCAAAGTTGTGCCTTGGGGGGACTTCATTCAATAAATCCCCATTCAATAAACCGACTGAAATAGGCCCTTAGCACTATTAAGAGTGACCTATAAAAATTCGACAACGCTGTACCGACTGAAATAGGGGTACCTTGGGGTGGACTCATGTCAAAGTTGGGCCTGGGGGGACTTCATTCAATAAATCCCCATTCAATAAACCGACTGAAATAGGCCCTTAGCACTATTAAGAGTGACCTATAAAAATTCGACAACGCTGTACCGACTGAAATAGGGGTACCTTGGGGTGGACTCATGTCAAAGTTGGGCCTGGGGGGGGGGAACTCATGTCAAAGTTGTGCCTTGGGGGGACTTCATTCAATAAATCCCCATTCAATAAACCGACTGAAATAGGCCTCTAGCACTAATTAAGAGTGACCTATAAAAATTCGACAACGCTGTACCGACTGAAATAGGGGTACCTTGGGGGGGGGGACTCATGTCAAAGTTGGGCCTGGGGTGGACTCATGTCAAAGTTGTGCCTTGGGGGGACTTCATTCAATAAATCCCCATTCAATAAACCGACTGAAATAGGCCACTAGCACTAATTAAGAGTGACCTATAAAAATTCGACAACTGTACCGACTGAAATAGGCCTCTAGCACTAATAATGTTCTCATACACCAGGTCCAACTGCCTACAAGGAGGCATAAAAGATTCCAGTGGCACAAGATTTCGAGCAGATAAAACAAAGTATACTGCCAAACTTAGCATTTAAATTACGGGATGGGGTAGAAGATCATCAAAATCCAAAATTACACGTTATCGCTTAATCAAGCAAACTGCTAATAGCGTAATTTTTTTCCCCTGAAATATTTCCGGTATGAAATAAAAATTTATAAATGACACGTGTCACCTTAAATGGCCGACAATCGAACGGATACATTGCCCATAGAAGTTGCACTGCTTATTTTGTGCATGCTTTGCATTAGATTTTAAGTAAAATATAATATGAAAAGACTGAAGCGAGGCTTTAAGTGATTTCAACATATTTTCTTTATTAAGTGGTATAAAAAGTAGTGATTTTTTTTTACATAATATTTTTAAAATTGATTTAAATATAATGACTTCTGATTTTTTTTCGATGCCGATATATAAAGATGGAGAAATCAATTTTTTTTTTTTCGAAATTTGGGGATATAATTTGCTAAACGATGCGATTTTCAGATATTTTTAATTCAATAAAATGTAATATTGAGATCCTGGTGTTTTTAGCGATTTTTATTTGTAGGATGATACAAAAAAAAAAAAAAAAAAAAAAAAAAAAATAGTCACTAAACTTTTCCTGAAAATTTATTTAAATATTATGTATTTAAATTTCACATTTTATTTTCTCCTTAAAAAATCTGAAAAATGCAGTTAGTTATTTTTTCACTTTTTTAAACTCAAAAAGGAAAATACTAAAAAATTATTATTAATATTATCTTTTAAAAGAGTGATGAATTAACGGCTGTGAATTTTCTGAATATGGAAACGGAATTAAAATAAATAAAAAATGTATTAAATAATGAGAAACTGTGGAAGCAAATTTCCCCATAAAATAACATGAGCTTTAGCTGTCGGCGAGATTAGATATTGTATGCTTTTAAACAGAGGGAAGGTGTAGCCTAGTGAATGAGACATTTCACCTTCGACAGTGCCTATTCAGGTTGATTGTTCTTATCATGAATACAATGTGACTTATAGTAGAAATTTATGACGACAAATAATATATGATGGGAAACTGAACAGAGTCCACTTAGGCAAACTGATTTTCATGTAATTTTCTGTTACAGATTATTAGTGGCAGACAAGTAATGATTGTCAAAAGACAACACATTGCCCTATTAAAGTTTGATTACCATTATTGTTATTCAAAATATTTTTACAGCTCCCAGTAGTCTAAATTTGCTTGTTTGAAATGATGTAAGTATATCATGATTATTGTTTTACGTACAACAACTCGAAGAAAATAAAGAAGATAATATTGTTCCCTGACTGATTAGATATACAGTTTAAAAATTAAATAATAATAATAATAATAATAATAATAATAATAAATAAATAAATATATAAACGTTGCACTTGTGAGTGTTAATGCGTAATTTTAGCTGGAAAAACTTGCATTCTGTGATTATCACAAAACCTTCCTCAAAATCACACTATATATAATAAAGCCTTCTACTGGTTAACATGGAGCAAAAAATTTCACTTTCACGCTAAAGATTTTACACATGCAGTAAGGAACAATTTTAGGAACAGCTTTACTAAGGCACCCATTGGTATTGCCGATGTACTGCTATCAGGATCAGTCGATACTGTGAATCGCATCACAAATCGATACTTTCAATCCTTACAAAATATCAAAAATATATTTTGTAATTATTATTTCCCTTATGCATTTGTTTTGAAATTAACTGAAATAAACACACGTTTAAAATCATAATAGAAAATTCAACTATTTCATCGCGCATGAATCCAAAGACGTAGCCAGAAAAAAAAAAATCGTAGGGTTTAAAGTTTAAAACATAAAATTAAATGTTTTAAATTATGTACAACTAGAAAAAATTCCACAAATTTGCGAAATTACAGGCCTTGCATGGATCTGAAAAATGTATGAAAATCTATGCAGCAGCAATCATTATTAAGCACGTATGCAAGCTTCGCATGCATATAAAAAAAAAAAAATATATGCAGTTAATTTGTCATGCATGGATGCAACTACACTCTATAACAAAAAAAGCGGCGCACAAAGAAGGAGTAATGCCACTGGACACAAATTGACATGCATACAGGTTTTGATATAAAATATAAAATTTTAAAGTTTGGCTGCCATCAAATGAGCATGTGACGCTGCAGCGCATCTTAACTGCGCAATTGGCAAAATATTAAAAATGGAAAATTTTGATTCCAGGTCATAAATTCTTCGAGAATTTTATTCCGTCTACTCAGATAGTCAGCAACTATGCCTCGCATCCAGGTGCTCAAGCAATATGTGCAGATGACAGCGTTTGAGAGAGGTGCGTAGTTGGGCTCAAAGAAGCCAGGTGGTTTAATGTGCGAATTGTTTGACAATTGGATAGGAGCGATGCCACTATTAGATGATATTGACAGGCATGGGTGAACCATAGCCGAACACAACGTCAGGAAGGAAACGGAATTTCAGTCGTCTGCGTTCCTTCGAATGGTTACTGTACAATTTATTTATTTTATTTATTTCCAAAATTTTCTTCTTTTTTCCCGTAATCAGTCATGTGATTAAACATTGTTTTTATAAAATTGCGATTTTATTATGAGAATACTGCGGATGTTTTGAATGAGATGCTGCGGATATTTTGATATTACGGAATGTTTTGAATGAAATGCTAAAAAAATATACAGACACGACATTATTTCATTATTTAAAACATGAAAATCTGACATTGACAGATTTTAATTTAGTGCCAGAGGCCTACTGCTAAACTTGTTAATATCGACAAATTCTTCTTTAGTTAATTCGTGACGATCTAAATTCCATGATAAAGTTTTCATTAAATCAAACCAATGTGTTTCAGCTGCAGATACTGTAACAAATAACGTTGGAAGTCCAAACTGTCTTATAGCCGCAAAACAACGTTTTTTCTCTTTTTCCCAATGAGGGGGAGGTGTGCCTTGGGGTGGACTCATGTCAAAGGTGTGCCTTGGGGGGGGACTCATGTCAAAGTTGTACCTTGGGGGGGGGACTCATGTCAAAGTTGGGCCTTGGGGGGACTCATTTCAAAGTTGGGCCTTGGGGGGACTCATGTCAAAGTTGTACCTTGGGGGGGACTCATGTCAAAGTCGTGCCTTGGGGGGACTTCATTCAATAAATCCCCATTCAATAAACCGACTGAAATAGGCCCTTAGAACTATTAAGAGTGACGTATAAAAATTCGACAACGCTGTACCGACTGAAATAGGGGTACCTTGGGGGGGGGGACTCATGTCAAAGTTGTGCCTTGAGGGAACTTCATTCAATAAATCCCCATTCAATAAACCGACTGAAATAGGCCCTTAGCACTATTAAGAGTGACCTATAAAAATTCGACAACGCTGTACCGACTGAAATAGGGGTAGCTTGGGGTGGACTCATGCCAAACTTGGGCCTGGGGGGGGGGGGAACTCATGTCAAAGTTGTGCCTTGGGGGGACTTCATTCAATAAATCCCCATTCAATAAACCGACTGAAATAGGCCTCTAGCACTAATTAAGAGTGACCTATAAAAATTCGACAACGCTGTACCGACTGAAATAGGGGTACCTTGGGGGGGACTCATGTCAAAGTTGGGCCTGGGTGGGACTCATGTCAAAGTTGTGCCTTGGGGGACTTCATTCAATAAATCCCCATTCAATAAACCGACTGAAATAGGCCTCTAGCACTAATTAAGAGTGACCTATAAAAATTCGACAACTGTACCGACTGAAATAGGCCTCTAGCAATAATAATGTTCTCATACACCAGGTCCAACTGCCTACAAGGAGGCATAAAAGATTCCAGTGGCACAAGATTTCGAGCAGATAAAACAAAGTATACTGCCAAACTTAGCATTTAAATTACGGGATAGGGTAGAAGATCATCAAAATCCAAAATTACACGTTATCGCTTAATCAAGCAAACTGCTAATAGCGTAATTTTTTTCCCCTGAAATATTTCCGGTATGAAATAAAAATTTATAAATGACACGTGTCACCTTAAATGGCCGACAATCGAACGGATACATTGCCCATAGAAGTTGCACTGCTTATTTTGTGCATGCTTTGCATTAGATTTTAAATAAAATATAATATCAAAAGACTGAAGCGAGGCTTTAAGTGATTTCAACACATTTTCTTTATTAAGTGGTATAAAAAGTAGTGATTTTTTTTTACATAATATTTTTAAAATTGATTTAAATATAATGACTTCTGATTTTTTTTCGATGCCGATATATAAAGATGGAGAAATAATTTTTTTTTTTTTTTTCGAAATTTGGGGATATAATTTGCTAAACGATGCGATTTTCAGATATTTTTAATTCAATAAAATGTAATGTTAAGATCCTGGTGTTTTTAGCGATTTTCATTTGTAGGATGATACAAAAAAAAAAAAAAATAGTCACTAAACTTTTCCTGAAAATTTATTTAAATATTATGTATTTAAATTTCACATTTTATTTTCTCCTTAAAAAATCTGAAAAATGCAGTTAGTTATTTTTTCACTTTTTTAAACTCAAAAAGGAAAATACTAAAAAATTATTATTATTATTATCTTTTAAAAGAGTGATGAATTAACGGCTGTGAATTTTCTGAATATGGAAACGGAATTAAAATAAATAAAAAATGTATTAAATAATGAGAAACTGTGGAAGCAAATTTCCCCATAAAATAACATGAGCTTTAGCTGTCGGCGAGATTAGATATTGTATGCTTTTAAACAGAGGGAAGGTGTAGCCTAGTGAATGAGACATTTCACCTTCGACAGTGCCTATTCAGGTTGATTGTTCTTATCATGAATACAGTGTGACTTATAGTAGAAATTTATGACGACAAATAATATATGATGGGAAACTGAACAGAGTCCACTTAGGCAAACTGATTTTCATGTAATTTTCTGTTACAGATTATTAGTGGCAGACAAGTAATGATTGTCAAAAGACAACACATTGCCCTATTAAAGTTTGATTACCATTATTGTTATTCTAAAATGTTTTTACAGCTCCCAGTAGTCTAAATTTGCTTGTTTGAAATGATGTAAGTATATCATGATTATTGTTTTACGTACAACAACTCGAAGAAAATAAAGAAGATAATATTGTTCCCTGACTGATTAGATATACAGTTTAAAAATTAAATAATAATAATAATAATAATAAATAAATAAATAAATAAATAAACGTTGCACTTGTGAGTGTTAATGCGTAATTTTAGCTGGAAAAACTTGCATTCTGTGATTATCACAAAACCTTCCTCAAAATCACACTATATATAATAAAGCCTTCTACTGGTTAACATGGAGCAAAAAATTTCACTTTCACGCTAAAGATTTTACACATGCAGTAAGGAACAATTTTAGGAACAGCTTTACTAAGGCACCCATTGGTATTGCCGATGTACTGCTATCAGGATCAGTCGATACTGTGAATCGCATCACAAATCGATACTTTCAATCCTTACAAAATATCAAAAATATATTTTGTAATTATTATTTCCCTTATGCATTTGTTTTGAAATTAACTGAAATAAACACACGTTTAAAATCATAATAGAAAATTGAACTATTTCATCGCGCATGAATCCAAAGACGTAGCCAGAAAAAAAAAAAAAAAATCGTAGGGTTTAAAGTTTAAAACATAAAATTAAATGTTTTAAATTATGTACAACTAGAAAAAATTCCACAAATTTGCGAAATTACAGGCCTTGCATGGATCTGAAAAATGTATGAAAATCTATGCAGCAGCAATCATTATTAAGCACGTATGCAAGCTTCGCATGCATATAAAAAAAAAAATATATGCAGTTAATTTGTCATGCATGGATGCAACTACACTCTATAACAAAAAAAGCGACGCACAAAGAAGGAGTAATGCCACTGGACACAAATTGACATGCATACAGGTTTTGATATAAAATATAAAATTTTAAAGTTTGGCTGCCATCAAATGAGCATGTGACGCTGCAGCGCATCTTAACTGCGCAATTGGCAAAATATTAAAAATGGAAAATTTTGATTCCAGGTCATAAATTCTTCGAGAATTTTATTCCGTCTACTCAGATAGTCAGCAACTATGCCTCGCATCCAGGTGCTCAAGCAATATGTGCAGATGACAGCGTTTGAGAGAGGTGCGTAGTTGGGCTCAAAGAAGCCAGGTGGTTTAATGTGCGAATTGTTTGACAATTGGATAGGAGCGATGCCACTATTAGATGATATTGACAGGCATGGGTGAACCATAGCCGAACACAACGTCAGGAAGGAAACGGTCAGCCTACAGAGAGGACACATCGTTAGAACCGATCAATCGTCAGAACGGTACCTAAAGCCCCAGTTCATCATTATCATCGATCCTACGTGCAACTGGTACTTCTGTGACTTCAAAGACCATTAACAAGCGGCTCAGAGAAATGGGGTTGAGCTCACGGAGCCCCTTGTGCGGACTACTATTAAACTTTGCATACCGACAAGTACGTTTGCAGTGATATCAGGATCGTTCGAACTGGAATGTCACTAAATGGAGTAGAATTCTCTTCAGTGATGGGTACCACTCCGATATGAGCCCCTATGACCAGCGAAGATGCGTCTGGAGACGCCTCGAAAAGAGGAGGGGGGATTCCAACCCGACTGTCGCCTGCTATACGGCACGGCAACCAGGAGTGATTGTCTGGAATGACATTTCATTTCATAGCAGGACCCCTTTGTTTGCCATCCATGGCATCTTTACGACACAGCGGTACGTCGACGACATTCTATGTCCCGTTGTGTTACCTTTCATATCACGCAATCCTGACAGTTTATTTCAGCGTGATAATTCCGGCACGCGCACAGAGATAGTTTTTACTGCTTGTTTTCCTGCTTGCCTAACATTATTTTGGCCAGGAAAGTCGCCGGATCTCTCACCCACTGAGGACGTTTGGAGCATCATGAAAAGGGTACTACAACCAGCTCGGGATTTTGCCAATCTAACGCATCAATTGGACAGAATTTGGCATGACATCTCACAGGAGCATATCTGACAACTCTATCAATTAATGCCAAGCCGAATAACTGCTTACATAAGGGTCAGAAGTGGACCAATGCGTTATTGACTTGTTTATTTTTGTGAGGCCGTTTCTCTTGATTAAACCTTT
This sequence comes from Salticus scenicus, assembly GCA_963930645.1. NCBI lineage: Eukaryota > Metazoa > Arthropoda > Arachnida > Araneae > Salticidae > Salticus > Salticus scenicus. Next base: position 202,755,407 of record OZ005655.1, on the reverse strand, counting down.
CAAATTTTCTGAAACTGTACTCATTTGTTTTTCCTCGCATGTACATCACATCTACCAATTTTCGTCTCATTTGGATAACTCCTTGTTGGTGCGTCGATTTTTTTGTTATAGAGTATATATAATATATATCATTCGATACAGCTGTCTCGTCAGTTTTAGCCAATAGATGTTGAGATATGGCTATCTGTAAAATTAATGAAAATGAGTAATAGCGGCGGCATTGTCAGTCGATATACGTCCAATTTGTAATGGCATAATTTTTCATATTATCCATCTCAACCTCAAATTTTGTGCATCAATATACCATAAAAGCTGATATATATCCTTTCCATAAATGGAGAAAACTACACCGCAGAACGCCACTTAACGGCCGATATGCATCCAAATTAAATCAGATTAGTTTGCTTTAATGGTCCTCTCACATATAAAAATTTATGTACACAGACACCATAGACGATAAAATACAGCCTTTGGTAAATTTGTTAAATTGCAGCATTGCAGCGCCACCTTTTGTGGGATATATGTCAAAACCTAATCAGCACCAGTTTGTGTCAAAGTGTAAGCAAATATAAATTTTTGCACAATCCTATCTGTTATTTCGTGGCATGAAGCAAAGTGCCCGCAAAATATTGTTAACAAAATCCAAAACACAGTCACTTTCAGATAAACAGACAGATAATTTCTAAAAATGGCTAAATCATGTTTAGGTAATTTCAAAATGTGTGAATCGATCCAAATCCTGGAGGTCAAAAAATTCAGGAATCCAATATTCTATGTATGAGTTCTGAGAACAGATCAGAAAAAAAGTAAAAACGTTTGTAACTTTGCTCCATTTGGTGCTGCCATCTATGTAAAGTAATTCAATCGAATCACTTTATTTTTTAAGTGAATTTAAATGCTGAATTAAGAAATTTAATGTTTATGATATAGTTTTAAAATATACATATACATTTTTGAAGCAGTATATTTTTCACCAATATTATTTAAAAAAATAAAAAAGAAATTTAAGAAAATTTGAGTTGAATTAATATTTTCCAAACAAAATTTTGGCGTTGACCATGTTTTACCTTACCCCTCTTAAAAATAATCTATTAAATTATTAAAACAATTTTGAAAGTTAAATAGACAATGGTATCGTAAATTTTTAATTAAGTCTTTTTCTCACTAGGAGATTATACAAACTTGCAAAGGCATTCAATTTAAACCTTCAAAACCCGATTTAAAATTTTTATTGGATTGAACTTTAGTGCACAGATACACCAGGACCAGATATATCAAAAAGAAGAATATATCTAAAACATTATATCTATTCTAGGTATAACAGATACTAAATTATATAACAATTTGTAAAAGAACAAGGCTAATTGACTGCACTAGAATCTTGGACCTGATATAAAGACGTCAGAAAAGCCGTTTGCTGATGAAAATTATTTAAAATGTTTAAAAAAAAAATTATGATTTTATTATAATAATAAAACTTAATTATTTGAATTTGATTTAATTTAAGGCTATTTATTCAGATATTATCATCATTTATAATGATCTTGTATGACAGTCACAGACACTTTTATGTGTTTTTATAATTAACACTAAAGACGACATTTTTTTTTTTTTTTTTTTTTTTAGATAAATACCAATTTTGTTTATTTTTGTTTTAAAGTATTTAATTTTTTTTTTTTCAAATAACTATTAAATTTTATTCTTATTGTTCCTATTCCTCTTATTATTTCTTTAACAAAACTGTTATTGAGAGAGAAAGTAGTTAAAATAAGTTCACAAAACCATTCATAGATGGCAGCACCATATAATACCTTATTTAACAAAATTAAAATGCTTTCCTTGGTAACTTTATAGAATTAATAAACACATTTATACGTTTCTCACGTCATCATTTATACGTCTTTTACTTCATACGTCGATTTTTTACAATACCAATTCATTTCTATTTATTTTAATTGAAAAATGCTTCGTTTGTACACCGTTTTTCATCTTTTCAATTATTAAAGCTACTTTGTTCTGTACAGAGGCGAATTTTCGAAATGCCCTCCCCCTCCCCTCCCCACTTCTGAAATCTAATATATATTAAATAATAAATATAATACAACTAATGAAAAAATACTTTTTGTAAGTATATAAATTATTGCGCTACATTCATATAATAATCAACATATAATTAAAATACTAGTATGTTGTGGCCATCACAAAACTTTCTTTTATATTATTCCATATGTCAGCTCCAATTACTGTTTATCATGCATAAAAGTTTAATCATAGGATCTCACAATAAAGCTTTCACATTTCACACGTCAAGTTTTATGCGATTTTAATCAACGGATGATGGAATATGGAAATTTGGAAAACTATAAAAGAGGAGTAATATCAGCGACACATGTCGGCCGATATTCACCAAATGGGTTTAGTCTCCATTTTCATGATGGTTATCTCGCATATAAAGTTTGGTGCATGTACATGTCATATAAGTCAATATTTAGCCTTCCTATTCATGGGGTAAATACCATCACAGAAGAGCCAAATTTTGACTTATATGCGCCCAAATTTAACCAACAGCGTGTTTTATAATGGTCCTCTTATATAGGAGAGCTTTTCTAATGGGTCCTAGGCCGTATTCAGGTATTAGTATTTAAAAGAAGAAGGAAAACAATATCGAAATCTCTCCAGAAATGTCATAATTTATCGAATATGAATGTAAGAAATTATTTTTGTAAATATTTTCTTTGTATATAGTCACCAACTTATTGTGAACCGGTAAACACCATTTGATAAAGACCGAAAAATGAAAAATTGATTCATTATTGAGACTGATCTAGCAATCTAGCATATCGTCGGAAGTTTTTGAAAAGAAATGGTAAATGCCTTTTTTTTTTTTTTTTTTTTTTTTTTTTTTTTGTTTAGAATATAAATGTTATTAAAAATATTTAAAAATTATTGAGCAATACTTTATTCGAATCATATATTACATGGCGCACCGAACAGGAATTACTGAAGCAGATTAATTATCTTCTCAAACATTTGGAAATAAAAATAAATAATATAAGAGCTGATTATTTAACGATTTATATTTATTTGATGAAAGGAAAAGATAACACTGTTCTGCAAAAAAAAAAAAAAAAAAAAAAAAAAAAAATGCGAGATCTGACACCATTCTTGCTGATTCTTTTGTAAAATGACCTCCTGAATCCGAATATGACTCCCAATTTGCCCAGTCACCCACCGTTTTCTAGATACATCACCCCCTCCCTCAATTTTTTCCCCTGTTCCTAATTCTAAGACCATGAATTTGATTTGAAGAATAAAAAATAATTAATTTAACACCTAAAAACAAATATATATATATATATATATACAGTACTGGCCATTATGGATGACTCACCACAAAAAAAAAAAAAAAAAAAAAAAAAAAAAAAAAAACAGTGATGTTTATAAATGCACTAGAATAATTACATTTAAATAAGTATTTATTTTATGAAAATGATTAATTTTAGTTATATAAGCACAGTATACATATATAATTGAGAATGAGTTCAGTATTTGGTGTTGAAACCTTTCTTTTTTTAATACAGTTTGGATACAATTAGGCATGGAAATACATAATTTTTCGTAATAGTCTGGTGTAATTTCTTTAATACCCACATGTTTGACAGTTTCTTTTAAACAGAAAGTGAAGTGGAGTTAGGCTCAGCAATTTTGCGATTTGAAATTACCCAACAGTTCTGGATTATGTTTAGATCTGGGAAATTTCTGGGCCACGGTCCAAGGACCTGAAACTCCATCTTTGCAATCCATATCTTAACAGCTTTAGTCTGGTGGCATGGTGCTTCATCACGTTGGAAGTGGGTGCACTGGTCAATAGTACCCTCTCTTTTAGTACGTGAGCATAAACAGTTCCATTAATTGATGTGCTTTCAGGCATGAACCACAATCCACATCTACCTTTGGCATAAATGGCTTCCTAAACCATGCTTTTTACAGCATTTTTCGAAGTAGGAATAATGTAGCGTTGACAGACCCTTTTATTGGGAGGTTGTCGTATGTTTGTACAAAATGCATAAAACTGCGGTACTTGAGTCTCGTCTGAAATCTTCACATGTTTCCACTGCTCCGCAATCCAACCCTGATACTTTTTTCAAAATGTCAGTCGGTAAGCAATATTCTTGGGAGAAAATTTAGGCTTCTTGGACTTTAAATTTGCATTGAATAGCCTCCTGTGGATTGTCCTTTGGCTAGAGAGATTAACATCTTTTGGTAAATCGGCTTGGATTGCTTTCGCTGATTTTCTGGGTGCCCTCTTCGCTAACAAAATTATGAACTATTCATGTGCTTGTTTGTGCTCTCGTGACGACCTTTAGGCTTAGAATAGCCATAATTTCTGGTGGTTTTGAAATTACTTATAGATCTGGAAACTGTTTTTTGTGCCAATTTCAATCTGGCAGCAATTTTCCGAGTACTATCGGAAAACCGAGTACTATTCTTCACTCAGAATTTGTATTTGTGCATGCATTTCGCGTGAAATTCTTTTACTAGTCAGTTTTATTATTTTGACTCTTCTGCAAAAATTTATAAGTCCACACACAGCGAACACAAACAATGAACTAAGAAAATGCTCAAAAAGAACACCTTGTGCTTGGCAGGCAGAGACAATCTAACGTCAGCTGACGCTATGAATGGGAAAAAGCAAGTGAGTCATCCATTCTGGCCAGTACTGTATATAAAATCGTTCTTCCTGAGGGGATGATTCATCATAGCCCGAGACCAAACCCCTGGACCTAGAAGCATGAAATTTTGTGACAATGTTCTTTCTATAACGTAGGCATCCACTAAGAAGCGATTTTATAAAATTCGCCCCCCAAGGGGGGAGGGGGGGGGCAAAACGTGCTTTCACAAAATCCTTCATATCTCAAACAAAAAAATAGATATTCGTAAAATTTTTTCTTTAAAATATAGCTAATACAAATGTCTATTTCTGGAATTTTAGAAATTCGGTCCCCAAGGGAGGGGGGAGGGGGCGAAGCGTGATTTCACATAATCCTATATATCTCAAATAAAAAAACAGGTATACGTGAAATTTTTGCTCTAAAATATAGCTAATGCAAATATCTAAAAACAAATTTCTGGAATTTTAAAAATTCAGCCCCCAGGTGGGGCAGCAAGGGGGGGGGCTATGGGGCAAAAACAAATAGAAATACAGTTAGGCCGTTCAAAATTGGTACAGATAGGTTTTAAAGGTCTGCAAGTCGAATGGGGACATTTTCGAAAGTGTAAAGTTATTAGGAGGGGTGAGAAGGGGTGAGAAGGGGGGAGGGGAGAGGAGGGAGCAAAAATAAAATAAAAATAGAGTTAGATCGTTAAAAATTGGTATATAGAGGTTTTCGATACTTACAAATCGATTGCGGATATTTCCGAATTTGTAAAATTATTAGGAGGGCCGGGAAGTGAGGGGGCGAAGGGGCAAAAAAATAAAATAGAGTTAGATTTATATTCTCATAAATTTCTAGTGCGAGACATATTATAATCATGTTAAAATAAATGAATTTGACCAAAGCTTGATACAGTGACAGAATGATATCCCCGCCTAATAAGCTATCCACCGTTCACTTCGATATATGTATCTTGTTCTAATCTATTAATTTATTTTATGAGGGTCAATTCTGTTGTTTAGTTTGCATGCTACTATTTCCAATGCAATAATCCTCAAAATTCATATTTATATGAAAAATTTACAATTTCGCTATGTTGATAAAATCATAAATTACGAATAATTTACGAAATTTCCCTATTATAATATTTGTATTCAATCATGTTCAAACAAATATCATAAATGTAATTTTGAAGTTGGCTAATGTATTTATGATCCTCAAAATGGAAGTTTGTGCTCAATTTCGCTTTATTCTGACATGTTAAGTAACTCGTAAATTCCAAATAACTTACGAATTTTTTTAATTAGAAAAATCATAGTCTACGATATTCATGCCAGTATCCAAAATAATATTTAAAAAGTGGTTTGACATCTTTACGATGAAAATATCCCTCAAGATTGATGTTTATGTGAAATTTTGCTCTATTCTGCCAAGTTATGAAATTCGTAAGTTTCCAATAACTTACGAAATTTTTATATTTGAAAATTCATAGTCATTAATATTCATGCCAGTGTTCTAAATAATATTTCAAAAGTAGTCTGACATCTTTACGATGAAAATATCTCTAAAAATTGACGTTTATGTGAAATTTTGCCCTATACTGCCATGTTAAGAAATTCGTAAATTTCCAATAACTTGCGAAATTTTCAAAGTAGAATATTTATAGTTACTGATGTTCATTCCGGCATCAAAGCTGATATTTTAAAACTGGTCTGACATTTTTACAGTAAAAAGTTTCCATTTAATGCACGTTTAAGTGAATTTTTGTCCTATTCTCTCATGTTAAGAAAATCGTAAATTTCTAATAACTTACGAAGTTTTTTAATTCGAATGTTGCAAATGAATAGGGTTCTTGCCAGTATCGAAAGTAATATTTTAAAACTGATCTGACCTCTCTGCGATCATTTGTTCGTGAGATATCGTGTAAACAGACTAACAAACTAACGGACTAACACACTAACAGACACCCTACAGACAGACACCATACAAATTTTGAAAACGTATAAAAAAGTCAAAAAACCGAGGTCGAAAATTTTCACGATTACCTAAGTTCCCTATACCTATAGTATGATGGGGAACTAAAAAAAAGATATGTAATGCATTTCTGTTGCAAATCCCCCCCCCCCCAAATTCTCCCCTGGTAGCAAATGTCCATGTTTTAGTATTTTCCAAATCTGTAGCCCCTCAGAAGATATTTAATGGTTATAATAATCCTCCCCCCTCCTAAAAATCAAATTTATAGCCATAAAATCACTGAAAAAGGATAAAAATAGGGGCCATTCCTAAAACACAGTGGGTGGTAGGGCAAAATGGATGTCATATTCGGATTCAGGAGGTCATTTTACATAAGAATATGCTGAAATGGTGTCAGAGGCAATTTTCATGCGGAGCAGTGTAATTAGTTATGATTCACTTATTGTGTATGAGTGTATTTATGTTTTTAAATTGCTGCGTTTTATTTAGATGGGATAAATAAATATTTCATGTAGTTTTGATTGAATAAGAAATTTGATCAAGACGTTTTGATTAAGTAGGAATATTCTTTAGAGCTTTTTATTTTAATCTGTAATAATGAAAGAAGATGCCTGTCTGTACGTTTAAACTTTCAGAGCCCAGGAAAAATTGACGTACGAAAGCACGCGCACAGAAGCCTTCTGAGGAGATAGTGAAAATAAAATAAATAAATAAAAATTTTAATTAATTGCAGATATATTAATTAAAGCGTTGACCCACGCCGTTGAAAAATTGACTGCTAATCAATTTATAATATATATTATAGTAAAATAATCATATATTATAGTAATAATATATAGATTGATCATTGGGGAGAAAAAAAGTGATTCCTTTTCACTTTTGAAAAGACGTCGATTTTACCAAAATATGGTCGTCTTTCCGCGAGTGAATACACACGGGAATACACACGAATATTTTAACAAATAAAATTTATGAATAATTTATTTAGTAAAGGTGAATTCATTTTTTTTTTTTCCTTATTTTTCAATACCACTTAATGGCTGATTCTAAAGCTTTTTTTTCAGCCTCAAAAATCTTTGCACGTTAACATGGGGATGATAGATCTATATATATTACTATATCTATGCTGCTAATTGGCCGCGATTGCATAAAAATAGATATTTTAACGAAGTTAAAAGCGGAAAAAGAAGAAAATAAATTAGAAATATCGATGCGATATTTTTCATATTTGATATCAAATAAAAGGGACAATTTTTCTGAATCCAGGGGTGCAACTTCTTCATCGATAGGATAATTAGAATTTTTTAAATTAATTAAAGTGTGAAATTTTAGTGGCAACATTTCATTATTTCATTTATGAATAATACCATTACAATTTTAAACCGATTTAAGCAGAAATTGGTAATTGCCGGCTATTACTGTTCACCTATCTGCAAGTAAAAAAAAAAAAAAAAAAAAGTTAACTAAAAAATACAACTAACTACTATAACTTTGCATAGAACTAATAAAAAATACATAAATATACATGGACTATTTTTTTTAATGAAATGCAGTTTATTTTATTTTATTTTATGTTAATGGAAAAAAAATTGATAACTTAGTTTTCAATTATCACTGGGTTCAAATCAAACATTTGTTTTAATTTTAAAGATATTATTATTATTATTTTAAAGATATTTTGAAATTTTCACACACATGTACCAATTAAAAATGATTCTCATCATGCACATTTACATGAAATTTTGACCAGTAATGTCTGAGTGTTCCATGGTTTTCTCCGAAACTCAAATATAAAAAAAAAAAGTTGTCCTCTGTTTTCCATAGTTATCTTCAAAATTCCTGTAGAAAATTTGAATGGCGTATTAAATGTATCAGTTTTTAACGATCTAAGTGCATTTCTATATTTTTGCCCCTCCTAATAATTTTACATTTTCAGAAATATCAGCAATTGATTTATCGTCCCTTAAAGCCTAAAAATACGAATTTTCAACACTCTAACTTAATTTCTAGATTTTGTTCTTTAAAATTAAATTTTTAAAATATTAAAGTGTCATCTGCCAACTAAGATTTGCGACATCTTTGTCTGAAAATTTCAATTCCAATTCAAATAAGTTTAAAAATGATATATTAATTATAAAATTGTATAATTAGAAGTTGAGGTGCAAAAGTAATGTAAACATTAATGTTTACATTACTTTTGCACCTCAGCTTTTAATTATACAATTTTATAATTAATATATCATTTTTAAAATTCAGACACAAATCTTTTTATAACAATTGTTATAAAAAGATTTGTGTCTGAATTTTCTGTAGTATAGAAGCAAGGAAAATTATACTATTTTTTTAAACATTTAAAACGAACGACTTTTCACACAATACACACATAAATTAAAAATGGTGTAGTTATTGTATGTTAGATTTTGAGACATAGCTTTTTCCTAAACAAGAAAGATTACAGTTTCACAGTGCTACATTTCAGACAATATATACACACCAATTTAATCACGAGTAAGAAAAATATAGCAATTGATACATTTTGTTAAGGCTGCAATTTTCAATAGAAGATGTGATATAGCCTCTAACTAAATGGTCGAATATGCAGAATAAAATGTCACCTCATGAACTATAAACGCAAATATGACCAAGATTAATTAATTTTATACACGTAAAGTTTATACTGTTACTGATTATTCTTTTTTGTCTTAAAATGAAATTGCATAAGATTAAGCTATTTCTGCGGAACATAACTGTGTCATCTGTGGTCCGATATATATACACTAAATTTAAGCTGTTGATGATTAAATCTTTTTCGTTTTAAAATAAATTTACACAAGTTTAATTTATTTTTTGTTTTATTTTTAAAATGTAGAATTTTTAGGCGGTAGATAAGGAGACTGTAGGCGTGACCAGTTTGGGGGTTTTCCAGGATCAGAATTTTTAAAGGTCGTTTTCACGGTGAGCGAACAGGCTGTTTCATATCATGAAAGGGGGAACTTTTTTTATTCAATATCCACCACTAAAATATAATTGTCACGGTTGTTTAATTGCGTCGAAGTTTTTTCGTTATATTATGTCATAGCCTCCTAAATTAGATGCCTTCCACGTTGCTCGGAAACTTGGCAACAGTTCAAGCGGTAGACTGCGCCACCTGGTACAGATTGCACGACTTTTTTATTCAACAGCCAACAAAAATTTTTAAAAGTGGGATTTGATATACATACAAGACGAATAGAAATTCTATTCTATGTATATCAAACATCACTTCTCAGAAGTATTGGTTAGAGTTAAAATAAAAAAAGCCCCTAATCTGGCAACACTGTTCACAAACCGCCGCTGGTATAGATGCGTAGATACCCATTTACAGATATCTTTTTAGAAAATACTAGAGACACAGATGAGATTAGAAAGAAGACAAAAAAGCTGAAACTACACAAAAACAAACCATTCAAATGAAATAAGTGACTTTTTATGACAATCTGTACTATATTATAGTAATAAATGCTTTTTAATCTATAAAATAAGAAAAAAAATCATGCTTTATTGCTCAATCAAATTTTATTAGATTAAGTTACGTAAAATATGCACACCAGAAACATAATAAAACTGAAAATTCTCATACCTGTCAGGTCATATTTCAAACAAGTATGTTTTTTTCCTGTGTGGATGAATATTTTTTCGCAGACTCTATTTTATATAAAATCTTTTAGAACATATTTCACACATGTATGGCTTTTCTCCAAGATGTGTGCAATGATGCCAATTTAGATGTCCCTTTAGCAAAAATCCTTCAGAACTTACTTCACACACATTGCTTTTTTTTTGTTTGGATGCGTCAATGAATATTTAGATTTCCCTTTTGGAAAAATCCTTTAAAGCATACTTCACACACGTATGGCCAGGGCCCGACTTAGACTACCTGGGGCCCCGGGGCAAGCCTATTCTTGGGGGCCCCCTTGCAGTGGGATAAGAGCTCTTTAGGTTGCAAAATTTCTGCATACGCCTGTAGGGGGGGCCCTTCCAGAAGGGGGGCCCAGGGCATTTGCCCTGTATGCCCTGCCGTTAGTCAGGGCCTGCGTATGGCTTTCCTTTTGTATGGGTGCGTAAATCATTGTTTAGATGAATCTTCACAGTAAATCTTTTAGAACATTCGCACACATATGGCTTTTGCTTTGTATGGATGCGTTGGTGAATATTTAGATTTCCCTTTTGAGAAAATTCTTTACAATATAATTCACACACGTATGGCTTTTCGTCTGCGTGGTGCGTAAATGATTGTTTACGTTACTCTTTACAGAACATACTTCGCACACGTATGGCTTTTCTTTTGCATGGGTGCGTTGGTAAATGTTCAAACTACTCTTTACAGAAAACCTTTTAGAACATACTTGACACACATATGGCTTTTCTTTTGTATGGGTGCGTTTGTGAATACTTAGATTTCCCTTTTGGGAAAATCCTTTGCAACTTTCTTCATACACGTTTGATCTTTATTTTGTGTGGGTGCGAAATGAATGTTTAGATTACTCTGTACAGAAAATCTTTTAGAACATACTTCAATCAGTTATGGCTTTTCTTTCGGGTGGGTGCGTAAATGAATGTTTAGATTACCCTTTTGGGAAAATCCTTTAGAACATACTTCACACACGTATGGCTTTTCCTTTGTATGAATGTGCAGATGTCTTTTCAGATTACTCTTCTCGGAAAATCTTCTAGAACATACTTCACACACGTATAGCTTTTCTTTTGTGTGGATGCGTAGATGACTGTTAAGATTACTCTTTATAAAAAATCTTTTAGAACATATTTCACACACGTATGGCTTCTCTTTTGTATGGATGCGTTGGTGAATATTTAGAACATGTTTTTGAGAAAATCTTTTAGAACATACTTCACACACGTATGGCTTTTCGTTTGTATGGGTGCGTGCATGAATATTCAGAGAACCCCTTTCGGAAAATCCTTTAAAACATACTTCACACACGTATGGCTTCTCTTTCGTATGGGTGCGTAGATGATTATTCAGATTTCCCTTTTGAGAAAATCCTTTATAACAGATTTCACACACGTACGGCTTTTCTTTTGTATGAATACGTTGGTGAATATTTAGATGATCATTTCGGGAAAACCCTTTAGAACATACTTCACACACATATGGTTTTTCTTTTGTATGGGTGCATAGATGACAGTTCAGATTACTCTTTACGGTAAATCTTTTAAAACATACTTCACACACGTACGGCTTTTCTTTTGAATGGGTGCGTGCATGAATATTCAGAAAACCCTTTTCGGAAAATCCTTTAAAACATACTTCACACACGTATGGCTTTTCTTTTGTGTGGGTGCGGAGATGATTGTTCAGACTTCCCTTTTGAGAAAATCCTATAAAACACATTTCACACACGTACGGTTTTTCTTTTGTATGAGTACGTTGGTGAATATTTAGATAATCATTTCGGGAAAAACCTTTAGAACATACTTCACACACGTATGGCTTTTCCTCTGTATGCATGTGTAGATGTGTTTTCAGATTTTCCTTTTGGGAAAATTTTTTAAAACATATTTGACACACGTATGGCATTTCCATTTTGTACGGTTTCGTAGACGCATATTTTTTTTCCCAACCCAGTTTTGCCATAGAGACTGTATGCTGCAATCTGATTGGCTGTTACTTTGATCATCACAGTGACGTTCTTGGCGAGAATGAGGATTATTCACCGATGGCAACACTTGTGTGGAAGTCACGTGATAGTGGTATTCCATGATTTGTTTAAGCTGCGAATGCGAAGTAAAAGAAAGCAACATGCGAAAAAACTGTGCATCTTTTAGATGCACAAATAATTCAAGCAAAGAAACATGCAAGCAGAAACGTGTAAGTTTTCATTCATTTTCTTTAAATTCGACTGGTTTATTAAAAGAATGGCTTATCAAACTGAAAAGAGAAAATTTTACACCATCTAAACATAGCGTATTATGTTCAGAGCATTTTACCGAAAATGACTTTACTTACCAAAGTTTTACAGAGAGATGATTTCTGAAAAGTGATGCTGTACTGTCTATATTTAGTTTTAAGTGAGTTACACCACACTTTTTAAAAAACAAAATTTAATTTTCATTTGATGAAAGAAAATAAAATAAAAATATCTTTATCTTAAATGTGTTTACTTTTTGAATAATAGTAATAAAATTGAACCGAAATCGATTTTGGTTTATATATAGATATACAGTTCTGTACAAAAGAAAAAAAAAAGAGAAGTAAAAAAAAAGAATTTAATTTAGTATTAAAGAATTGTTTAATTAATTTATTTTTTATTTATTATTATTATTTTTAAATATTCTTCCATAGAAAGGCGCGTGTTAACTATGTTGCGTTCCTTAGCAACGGTTATTATCTTCATCTCTTAACATTTATTTAGAGGAACTTTAGTGTAGATTCTTTCAACGACTATTAAATTTTCGTTGCTCCTTTAGCGATGGATTAAAATGGCTATCACAATTGCTCAAGTAAAGACTTTGTCGAGAAACTTTCTAGACTTATGTCAAATTTAAAATTTTACCAAATGAGTCCTATACTGAGGCTCTTCCATTTCTTTCACACGATGTTTATCGATTTAATTTTTTTTTTTTTTTTTTTTTTTTTTTTTTTTTTTTAATTTGATGCTTGAGGGAAAAGTTATAAACATTTTTTAATTGCTCTAAATATACAAAAAAAAAAAAAAAAAAAAAAGGCGTAAAAAATATATAAATTGATTAAAATAAAATGAAGTCTTGGTTTTTTTTTTTTTTTTTAGGACTGAGGACTACTAGTCTCGATCTGGGATTTTTGCGGTGTCATTTTTCGATAGTTGGACATTTATCGAAATCTAAAATTTATCGAAAATATAATTGAATAATTTGAAAGCGATGTTACAATTTGAAAAAAAAAAAAAAAAAAAAAAAAAAAAACTGATAGTTCTCCGTTCTAAACTAAATTCTGCTTTTGCCAGCATTTCATCAAAATCATTTTTACTTTCTTCTATCTTCAATAGAAGAAAGTATTGGATTCGTAAAAATTTTCGATTTCGGGTTTTTGATGGATTTACACGTTTTGAGAGCTGTAGAACACGATTTTACCATTTTTAGAAAATGTCTGTCTGTCTGTGTGTGTGTGTGTGTGTGACAAAATTTTGTGGCAACTGTATCTCTGGAACTACTGCACAGAATTTCATACAAATTGGTATGTAGTTGCACCTTGACATAAATTAGTGCCTATCAACTTTTGGTAAAAATCGTCTTACAGGTTGCGTTGCCATCCCGCTTTTTCTAAATTTTTAACAGGGTGATATAGGGCAAAAATTTTCAAGATGGGTATCTTTCGAAAGGTCTCGTCAGTACCTTTAAAACGAATGGTTGAACTATAAATCTGTGATAATTTAAAACAAAGTTATCGATTTTTTTTTACTTTTTACGAAAAAAAACTTAGAAAAAAAAATCTTTTTTTTCTTTCTCTCTCCCCTTAATTTTATGAAACTCCCACGGTTTCCGTGTTCTGACAAACTTAAACTAATTTTTGATTTTTTCCCCTAATTTTGTCAAAGTCCTACGGTTTCCGTGTCTTGACAAACTTTAACATATTTTTGCATTTCCCCCCTAATTTTGTCAAAGTCACACGGTTTCCGTGTTTTGACAAACTTTAACAAATTTTCACATTTTACCCAAAATTTTGTCAAAGTCCCATTTTTTTTTTTTTTTAGTGCTAGAGGCCTATTTCAGTCGGTACAGCGTTGTCGAATTTTTATACGTCACTCTTAATAGTGCTAAGGGCCTATTTCAGTCGATTTATTGAATGGGGATTTATTGAATGAAGATTTTGTAGATAATTTGATTACTCATAACGAAGGTTACAAGTTTTTAAAAAATGTAAAAAATTCTCCCAAGGTACAACTTTGACATGAATCCCCCCAAGGCCCAACTTTGACATGAGTCCCCCCCAAGGCACAACTTTGACATGAGTCCCCCCCAAGGCACAACTTTGACATGAGTCACCCCCCAGGCCCAACTTTGACATGAGTCCCCCCCAAGGTACAACTTTGACATGAGTCCCCCCAAGGCCCAACTTTGACATGAGTCCCCCCTCAGGCCCAACTTTGACATGAGTCCCCCCAAGGCCCAACTTTGACAGGAGTCCCCCCAAGGTACAACTTTGACATGAGTCCCAGCCCAAGGCACACCTTTGACATGAGTCCCCCCCAAGGCACACCTCCTCCTCATTGGGAAAAAGAGAAAAAACGTTGTTTTGCGGCTATAAGACAGTTTGGACTTCCAACGTTATTTGTTACAGTATCTGCAGCGGAAACACATTGGTTTGATTTAATGAAAACTTTATCATGGAATTTAGATCGTCACGAATTAACTAAAGAAGAATTTGTCGATATTAACAAGTTTAGCAGTAGGCCTCTGGCACTAAATTAAAATCTGTCAATGTCAGATTTTCATGTTTTTTTTTTTTTTTTTCTCTCCCCTTAATTCTATCAAACTCCCACGGTTTCCGTGTTTTGACAAACTTAGAATAATTTTCACATTTTACCCAAAATTTTGTCAAAGTCCCACATTTTTTTTTTTTTTTTTTTTTTTTTTTTAATTATTGTTACTGAGTGAATTTCTATAGGAAAATATAGAAGAAAGTCTCGTGGTGGCCACAACATACTAGTTTTTTTTTTTTTTTTAAAGAAAAAGAAAAGAAAGTTAATAATAATCAGTATCGTTGCAAACGATATCGAAAAAGTTTTTTTTTTTTTTTTTTTAATAATTTTGAATTAAGAAATAAAAAGTGCGCGAGCAATATAAAATAAAAATAAGTAAAAAAAAAAAAAAAAAAAAAAGCCAATTAAATTAAATCTTACAAAAAAAAAAAAATTATTAAAATATATTTAAAGGGGACTAATGTGCAAGTTGTACCTGACGGGACTAAACTGAAAGTTGTACCTCAAGGGACTAATGTGAAAATTGTACCTCACGGGACTAATGTGCCAGTTGCACCGAACGAACAAACTATTTCTTTCAACGAAAATGCCTACTAACCCTGGACGATAGGTCTAATATACCGTATCATATTATATATCGTATTTATCGTAATATAACTCAATACTTATTTCGCTCCCATCTTCGACTCGTTTTAATACGCATTTTTTATATGCATGAGAAGCCCCCGAAAAAAAAAAACATTAAATCATGAAATTCATTTTTTTACTTATTTTTATTTCATATTATTTCACGCGCACTTTTTATTTCCTAATTCAAAATTATTAAAAAAAACTTTTTCGATATCGCTTGTAACGATACTGATTATTATTAATTTTCTTTTCTTTTTCTTTCAATAATAATAATAGAAAAAAAGATTTTGATGAAATTCTGGCAAAAGCAGAATTTAGTTTAGGACGGAGGACTATTAGTTTTTTTTTTTTTTTTCTTTTTTCAAATTATAACATCACTTTCAAATTATTCAATTATAGTTTCGATAAATTTTAGATTTCGACAAATGTCCAACTATCGAAATCGACAACACAAAAATCCCAGATTGAGACTAATAGGCCCTCAGTCCTAAAAAAAAAAAACAAGAAATAGTTTAGAAAATAAAAAAATTAAATTTATTTAAAAGCCTTTTTTTTTTTTTTTTTTTTTTTTTTTTTTAATCTTTTTTATGTAGCGAGAGAAAATTTTCTTTTAAAAGGAAAATAATTTTATTATTTCTTTCTTGTTCTTGTTCTTCTTTCTCTCTCTTTTTTTTTCTGAACTGGAGAGTTGAAAAACAATTTTAGAATTTTGCCAATTTCAGACGAATTTCAACATAGGTCGCTAAAGACGAATGAGAGATTAGCCATTTTTAGTCTAAAAATTATCGAAATTAAAGTAAGTGAATCTCGAAGTTAAGTAAGAGAATCAAATAATCTGGTCAGAGAATCACTCACGCGACTTTCTCTTAACCTGAATTTCTATGCTATAAAGATAGATTGTGCATATTAAGTTTAAAAATCAATAACGTAAGATAATAAAGTTCAATGTACTTTAAAAAATGATCCAAAATAGGTTTAGGAAAAGTTTTATCTGACATATAATTCTGTGTGAGAGGGGGTTACTGCCCCCCCTCACTCCCTGAAATTATATTGCCTTCAGTTATTTAAATAATAATAATAAAAATTAAGGCTGTTAATTTTCCTTCAAACTTGCCAATCTTGATCAAAGTTTTAAGTGGCAACCTAATACAAACTTAAAAATACCAAATTTGAACTTCCTGCAGTTGTTAGTTTTTAGATGCGCTGATAACAGATATGCAAACAGATTAACCTTTAAAAATTGGACTTTCGTAATCAGTGCACCTCAAAACGTGATATCACACAAAAAGCAGAGTTGAAAACTGATTTTTAAAAAATACTTTGTTTACAGTATGGGTATGAAAATTTAATTTTACTTTCTGAGAAGTGTTCGTCGACATAATAAAATGTAGCAAAGCACTTTTATGAATTACATTCAACAGAAAAGAACGTTTAGCATAATTTGGGTAGCTCTGTATATTGTCTGTGAACTATATGCACACCACATTGCGTCCTCAAATTTATAGTTTTATATGGAAAACATCTAACACAAAATGAAATACTCTTCCAGGAATTTTCATGTATATTGTATCTGAATATTTTGTGCAGTCCTGTAAACAAATGATGAAAGATTTCCATACCACAATTACGCAAAAAAGAAATATATATATATATTAATTCCATTTTCTTTAGGGCAGTCTATATATGTTACATTTAACTTATCAGAAATTTCCCCACAGACATAATCTTTTTTAATTCTCTTGGATAGCCCTGTACACGAACCCTATGCTTGATCTCAACGAAAAGTTTTATGCTACAGACTTAGAATGCCGAATTTGGAATTTTTACTACTGTTTGTGTTTGAGATATGCTGATAACATACACACAGACATACAGAGACCATCCGATAAAAATGTGTTTTTCGGATTCAGGGAACCCTATAACGTGCAAACATAACAAAAATTCAATTTCGAAAATTTGACCCAAAAACAATACTTTCTCTACCATACATATGGTTAAGAGAAAGGAAAAATTAGTGTAGTTATACGCATTTAAAGGATATTTTTTAAGGAAATTTACAGCATAACAGCGTCACCTTTTATACGATAATAAACAACCTTTCGCTCAATATACACACAAAATAGTGTAGTTATGCACATTAGATTTTGAGATTTAACTTTTTCATACACAAAGAAAGTTATAGGACAGGTTTCAGCCAATATTCACACAAATTTAAGCAAACTTTATAACGTAACAGCGCCACATTTCGACTGATATACACAAAAATTTAAAAATGAGTTTAACTATAGTGTAGTTATGTTATGCCCATTAGATTTTGAGATGTAGATATTTCAGAAACAAGGAAAAATACATCATAGCAGCACCACCTTTCGGCTGATATACACACAAATTTAAACATGAGAATGAAAATTGTCAGTTGATACTCAATCCGTAAAATCGAAGTTAAAGTCGTTTTCATGGTGAGCGAACAGGATATTACAAGGGAAAGGACAGATGAGAGCGCCGCAGGTGCCACCAAGCGGGGGTTTGTTACGGTCAGAACTTTCAATGATCTTTTGCATTATGAGCAAACAAGATTTTCATATCAGGAAACGGTGATTTTGCGTCACCACAGAATGGAAATTTACAACTGTTAGAATTTACAAAGGTATTTGCACTATGAGTGAACAAACTGTTGTAGGTTCTGAAATTGGGAGAAATTGTCCAGGCGCCACCGAGTTGAAGTTTAATACGGTGAAATTTTTCAAGGATCGCGAACAAGCTGGTCGCCGAAGGTGACTAGTCTGTAATAATAAAAGAAGATGTCTGTCTGTACATTTATACGTTCAGATCCACTAAACGTATAAGTAAAAAATTGACATATAGGTGCTCAGAAGCCTTCCGGAGGTAATAGTGGAATTTTTTTTTTTTTTTTTTTTTTTTAATTGCAACTTAGTCTCGGATATTAAAACGCTAATCTATGTTAATTAATAAACGTGTCAATTCTGAGTTTTCAAAATGTTTGAGGAGCGTTAAAGGGAAAAATAAATAAAAAATACTGGTCCGATTTTTTCCAAATTTGATGCCAAATGAAAGGGGCGATTTGTTTGAATTCAGAAGCGCAAGCTTGTAATCGATGTGACAATTAGATTGTTTTTAATTAATTAAAATATGAAATTTTAATGTCAACACTTCGCTTCATTGCAGGTTGCCTAGACGTCTGTCGGGGATGAAAAAAAAAAAAAAAAAAAACTTTTCTCTCAGGAAGAAACGCGTGATTCTGAAGTGGCATAAAAAATTGCAACTTTCAAATTTTTTCATATTTTAACTGATTTAGACAGAAATTAATAATCGGCCAAGGCGACACACGCTAACAATAAGACTACAATTAAGATTAAAAACTATTAAAAGTTTAAAATTAGCAAACATTTCACGTGTATATATAATATATAAAAAGTAACAAACCACTTTAAAACACGTAGGTAAATTATTTTTATTAAAAACGACACAAAGCTTTTCGCCATTATAACAATAACATCATCAGGTGTAATTACGTTACATAGAACCAGCAATATATAAACAAGAGAAGTTCAGACGGTTTAAAGCTTTGTGTCGTTTTTAATAAAAATATTTTACCTACGTGTTTTAAAGTGGCTTGTTACCTTTTATATAATAAGACTACAGTTTAATTTTCGTGGAAATCGGCCAACAAACAAAAAACTTACAATTATATTACAATTTAAGTTTATTTTGATTCTCTGGTTGATCACGTGATCAATAAACGATATAAAATTTATTTTTCTTTGTTATGTTTCAGATTTCTGAATTCAGATACGTCGTTGAAATTTCGTACTAAGATGTCTTCAGGAATGGGGAAATGATTGTGAATTCTTTTGGAAGTGTTATATTTTATATACATACATACATACATATATATGTATATATATATATATATTCTTTGGGGGGGGGGACTGAAAGCCAAGAATTTAGAAACAGACTTAGATTATTCAGAATTGGTAATTTTAGGATTTTGGTGCCCAGGGATCGTTTATAGATATTCTTGAATTTGTTAAATTATTAGGGAGGTGGATTACTTGGGTAGAGTGGAGGGGGGGGGGCGCAAAAATTTTAAAACATAGATAGAGCCTTGAAAATTGGTATTATTGTGTTTTGGGGTGGGAGAAATCAATAAGGAATACTTTCGAAGTGTAAAGTTATTAGAGGGTATTTCTTGGGGGGATTTCTTAAATGTTTTTGGGTGTAAGGAATTGATTGAATATATTTTCGAATGCATAAAATTATTAGGGGGAGGGGCATTATTTGGGAGGGAAATGGGGGTCCAAAATTTGAAAATAGTAATAGAGCCTTGAAAGTGGTATTATTAGGTTTTTGTATGTGAGGAATCGATTACAGATACTATCGAAAGTGCAAAATTATTAGGTGGAGAGAAAGTGGAGCATAAGGACAAAAATGTAGAATTAGAGTTAGTGGTTAGTGAGTTTAAAATTAGTAATGCAGATTTTTTAGGGCTTGGAATCAGCTGCAGATATTTTTCGAATGTGTAAAATTGTTTGAGAGGACAGGGGGGCAAACATTTTAAAATAGAGATAGAGTCTTGAAAATTGGTATTAGGTTTTTGGGTAAGAGGAATCGATTGCGAATACTTTCGAAAATGTATAATTATTAGTGGGGCGTTGGGTGCGTATAGCTCGTGAAGGTGTGCACTGCCGCTGGCACTGGAGACCAGAACCAATGATTTCACCGAGGAGGAAAAAAAAAATCTTTCTTTATGTCGTTTGCCCTGTAAAGCTGTCTTCAAACTCTGGCAACAGAAGTAGAGCGTCAAAGTCATAAATTATCCATTGTCCGGAAGTGACCCTTGAAATTTTGCACACATTTACAAAGAAGGACATTACTTTTCATTGCTCATTTACAAAATAGACCTAAGTCCCCATGCAATTATCGCACTAGGAGGTTTGTGAGCGACGACTCAAATACCACATCAAAGGAATATAAAAAAAGGCCGGCGTTGACGCTTTGCAGTTG
Organism: Salticus scenicus; assembly: GCA_963930645.1. NCBI lineage: Eukaryota > Metazoa > Arthropoda > Arachnida > Araneae > Salticidae > Salticus > Salticus scenicus. The sequence goes on along the minus strand of OZ005655.1, from coordinate 202,734,664 downwards.
CCAGAGTTTAAAGGCTGCTTAATAATATAGTGATTCGTTAAGAAGGTTGAACTTGAATGGGCGTCCGCAGCCGAAATCAGTGGAAACCCGTAGCGAGTTTTTCCACGATCATTAGAGATTTTTTAAAATTAATTTATATTTTTCTGAATAAAAAATAGCGTTTCCTTTATAAATATTGACAGGACGTTGTAAATCCTGAAATGTTAAGAGGGCACCGTAGTCGCCACCGAACAGGAGTTTAATACGGTTAGATTTTCAAGGATCGCGAACCAACTGGTCGCCGAAGGTGGCTAGTAATTATCATAAAGGATGCAGCTGTTAAAGAAAAACGAACAGTTCTTTGAAAACAAAAGACAAAGCTAATTAATAAAATAAAATAGTAGATGTTAATGTTGGAGAAGATGATTCAGATGAGCTAGAATTAATTCTTAAAGAAGGAAAATTAAATTTATTAGATTTAGAGATTCAGAAAAATATATAATTAGAAAAAGTAGAGAATGAAATTATATTAAATGTGATAATGCCACTCGAATATTGTGATATAGAATTCAAAATTAAACGATAAATAGCAAAGCTAAAAAATAATTCAAATCTAAATGTTTTGTCGATTAATTCTTTAATTGACTGTAATAAAACAGTGCATAAGTTTGAACCATACATTATTTTTACTAAATTAAGCATTGATAAATTTAACGGAGTCTCAGCTGATTTTTAAAGATTTATCGATCAGCTTAAAACGGCTGTTAATGAAAAAAAAAAAAAAAAAAAAAAGAAAAGAAAGAAAGAAAATGAAAAAGAAACGCCTCTATTTCTAATGTTGATAAATTTAATTATTAAAGTCATACTTAATTGGAACAGCTAATGAAGCGTTAAAAGGTTTTGCTTTAACGAATATTAATTATTATGCAGCGCCTACCAGTGGCTGAGTAGTTCTGCACTCAAAGCTCGTAGATGCGAAGTACCAGGGGCTCTATTCTCGTCTAGTTGCTTATTAACCACCACTTGTAATCGTTAACGACAGTTTGTAACTACTATTCTACCCACCGTAATAACCATCTTCCGGCTAAGTGCTATTCTGGTCTCCTGTTGTTATCTTGAGTGGAAGAACAAACTCTCTGCGTTCGAGGGTGACAATTTAAACCAATCAGTTGCAAGGGATCATTCGTAATCCGTTTTGGGAGGGAAAGGTTGAATAGCGATGTTGACAACCGGCTTTCAATGATGGAAAATGTGAAATGTCCCTTTAACTGAGCAAACTAAAACATTATACAGACGCGCCCATTTTCATTGTGATAAACGACGATCTTTCAGCTGAACAACTGCCTCCTAGCTGCCGGTAACTTAACGACTGTAAACAAACTGTCAAGATTTCGACGCAACTGAACGAGAATAGCAAATCGACGTTGTCTCGCTTCACAACAACCGGTTTCCGCGTAACGACTAGACGAGAATAGAGCCCCAGGTTTGATGCCAGGTCACGCTCTTAGACCTAGCCGTTCGGAGTTTTTCGCGTTTTTCTCCGATACTCGCGTTTTTCTCCGATAATACAGAATAGGACCCTTTAGAAGGATCCCCACGGAGGGCATTCTACCTAGACCTAGGACCCTACCGTAGTCAATCGGCCTTAACCCTTTAACGTTAACTACTTAATTTATTCTAAAAATTACTAAACTAATTTAAAAAATGGCTTTTAAACACATAGCTCATCATAAACATTTAAAAAATAAAAAATTAGCATTGTTCCATTTCGAGAAATTTTTGGTTTGAAACATCTATAAGTTAACCTTATTAAATTCAAATAATGTTTAATTTAATAAATAAACCACTTTGTAAGTAAACATTATCGACTATAAAAACTTGTAAAAGTTGTTTCAGGTAAAAATAGTAGCAGCTCTTCATTAAAAGAAAAAAACTAGACGAGCGCATCATCAAATCAGCAGTTCGCACTCGCACACACAAAGAAACTTCAAGTGACTTTTGCATTTAGCTTCCTTTGAAGCACTATTTGTTAAATTTTGGAATAGTGCTGCTATCTAAAGAACATAAAAGGAACAAAAGTTAAAAACCTGATTAAAACAAGGGAGAAATGTTAAAAAAACTGCTGCATAAAAATTGTTAAATTGTGTCAAATGTTTGGTTTCGCTGCGAAACCAATGAAAGTTAAAAGGTTAAACCATACAACTAGCCAACTAATATGCAGCTGTTGAAAAGCTAAAAGAATGATTTGGCAAGAATACTATTGAAATTAGTTTTCATTTAAATAGATTACTAAATGTTCCTTCTGTAAAAAAAAAAAAAAAAAAAAAAAAAAAAATCGACAGATATGTTTGCATCAGGGCAATTATTCGAAACATGCCAGATCGCAGAAATGATCTGACTTTAAAAAACTTGAAGCACTTGGATTATTAAGAGAAAACAAGGAAAACTTAGTTCGCATGATTTTTGTCAGGATTTTACCACCAGATACATAGGGCTTGAAATCAACGAGAAATTCGGTAACAGCGGTCAGTGGAAAGAATCGGAAAGTGTTAGAGGGAGAAAAACCGGATGAATGTCACAAAACAGTAGATATTCTTGTTGCGATATTCAACTACAAAATAACTTGCAATATCTAAGTGTTCTTGCTTTAATTCAACAAAATAACGTGCCCCATTCTAATCTCTGAAAATGCACACAGAAAATGATACTTTTCTATTCTTAAAAAGAAAGTAATTTACAAGAATTAACAAACTAGATTGTGATAATATGGTCAAAAACTTGAATTACATTATTAGGATATCAGCGTTATTTATTAATTTTTATCTGCATATGCTAGTTGCTAGTTATTACTCCCAACTGTTTAACACGTGTGTTGTGTGGATTTACAGGACCGTACCTTATTTTGGGATCTTGTTAGATGTGCTCATTAGTAAGAACATATCTAAGAATCTTTTATCTGAAAAATATAAAAATTTCTTGTTTTGAATTGAAGCAACTATGTTTAGATATAATAATTTTTATGTAAGGTAAAAGACAACTATGTATTCATCCTTGAACCACTGTGTTTATGCCCGTATTTTAATAATGAAACATGAAACCGTTATTATTCATCAGTATTTTACAATTAGCCACCTCATACTTGGGCATCTCAGATTGAATATCTGGAAAATGATGAGATATGCTGATATTTTAACCATAACCATTTATACGGTCATTATATGCAGAATAGTAAAAAATACCATAAACTGCATGATAATTGGTAATATCTCATAAAAAAAAAAAAAAAAAAAAAATCAATAATTATAAATATTCCCATGTGTTTACAAGATCCCAATCTTCCCCCAAATTATAATGAGCTTCCCCCCCCCCCTCCCTTAGCCTTCCCCCATTTTGCTTTCTTTTATCGTTACTTTTGGTTCCCACAGCATCGAAACCGTGTTTATTGTTGGCATTTGCAAGTTTTTTAGAATTTACAATTCATCTCTCACTATTTTCAATAGTTAGTAAGTAAAATTTTGTTTCAAACCGTTTGTTAGATTTTGTTTTATATTTTCTTTGTTTTATGTGTCATTAAATCCAATAGATGGCAGCACCAGCATACTGTTACTTCAAAAGTCCTTAAGATAAAGGCCCACCAGCGGCCGAGCGGTTCTGCGCTCAAAGCTGGTAGATGGGAGGTGCCGGGTTCGATCCCAGGTCGCGCTCATCGACCTAGCCGTTCGGAGTTTTCCGTGGTTTCCTCCGAAACTCGCGTAAATACGGGCTAGGACCCCTTAGAAAGACCCCCACGGAGGGCATTCCCCCTATAGGCCTAGGACACATAAGGAGTCAATCGGCCTTAATCCTCCAACCAACCAACCTTAAGATAAAATAATTGTCTGGGGATGGGGAGTCTTGCTCAATAGGGAGCCATGGCTCAGGGGAATGCTGCGACACTTGCGACCTGCGAAAGAGCGAAATTGTTAAAAGTAGATTATTGTTCTGATATGTTATATACCCTGTTCTCATTTCGTAGTATTTTTTTGTATTTGAATAAATCTAAGTAACTCTATTCTATTAGTTATTTACAAAATGAGCTCAAAAGTGAACAATTAAAAAGTTTCGTAAAAATATATAATCTGTTTTAAAAAACAAAAGCAATTTTGATTAAATTAACTTTATGTTATTGCTATATTTCTGGACAATGCTGTTAAATAAACTAAGAAAAAGTCATCTTTGGAATAATTCTATACATTTTAGAAAATTAAGAACTTGCAGTGTTAGCTGTAGTGACTTCTAAACAAGAAAGATATTTAAGGCCAAACTCCGCTTTTTTTTTTTTTTCATCAATTTTGTTTAGCCTCTCGAGGTGTGTAATTAAATATGCATTATAGAATTTTTATTAACGGTAAAGTAAAATCACTTGCATTTAACAAAAATTTTTTGACCAGTATTATATTTAACATTTTTCTTTTTCTTTTCTTTTTTTTTAAATTTCCGAGAGATTTTTTGAATAAAAGTTGTAATTGAATATAACAAATTGTCAGTATATATATGATATTTTTTATGATCTTTTACAGCATATAAAATTAAATTAAAACTTTTTAAAGTTCAATATCAATAAACTCATCATAAGTACAGTTTCATGGAACTGATACACATGACTAATACGTTCCAAATATTGTCAGCAGATAGCAGCACTACTTCTACAAAACAGATTTCCTTAGCTTATGAAGAATTGGTAACATTCATTCTTAAGACAACAACAATCAACAACGAAACCAGAATCACACTCTATTTTTGTTTAAAATATGTTTGGCAAATCAAACTGAAAAAAAAAAAAAAAAAAAAAAAAGGAAAGGAAATTGGCAGTTAATTAAATTTTTTTTCGACATTAAAAAGAAATCAACCAACTTGTGTAATATCCGAACCCTTTTTATGATGGGGGAAAAAGAGAGAGAGAGATAGATAGAAGAAATAATTAAAGATTAGTAAAGGAACTGGTATAGAACAGAACTGAATAGTTTTTTAGTGTTTTTAACAATAACACACACACACAAAAAAAAGAATTCACATATTAACGAAATATATAGTAACAATGGAAAGTTGAATACATACAAAATATTTTTTTTTTAATAGTTTAAAACTGGTAAAAAATTATAACTTATTTTCAATTTTTTTGAAAATTTTTAAAAATAATCCCTTTTATCTAATTTTTTAAAAAGTTTCCGCTTTCTTATGGCTTCACTAGTGGCCGAGAGGTTCTGCTCTCTATCTCGGTGGAGGGGAGATGCTGGGTTCAAGCGCAAGTACCGCTCTTTGATCTAGCCGCCGTGATTTCTTCGCGGTCTTCTTCAAAATTTGCATAAACACAGGGTAGAAGAAATCACTTTGAATATGTGTTATCCGGTAGGGAAATGTTTGTATTCTGTAAAATTTTGAGACAAAGGAAAAAAAAAATGATATTAGTTATCAAAAATTGTTCAAAAACTTAAATAAATAAAATAAAATATTGATTTTTAAAATTTTTTTAAAAATAGTTTTCAAGAAATTTAAATAAAAGAATTATTATTATATTTCATTGAATTTGTATATAATTGCAAGACTAATTAAAAACAAATGAATGAAGAATTAAAATAAAAGTTAATTGCTGTAAGTGCAGATTATTTAGTGTAAATACAAGGATAACAGGAAGCCATGCCCAGATAAAAAGTACTGTAATTTTCGGCGTATAATACGTTGGACAGATAAGTCAATTTTGGACCAGAAATCTTAATTAATAAATAAAGTTATATTTGTATTAGCTGTTTCTTTGAAAAAATATAGATTTTTCTGTTAAATAAAATTTCTGGTGTAGGAATGACATGCATTCCCAGCGAATTATACGTAGAAAATAACGGTATTTTAGCTTTTTTATCAATGTCTTCCTAAAGTGTTTATTTAGCGAAATCATTTTCTATTCTCTCTTTAATTGCCGCCAGGATAGAGTATAGAATCGGCAGTTCATAAGAGTGAAGTAACTCTAATTAGTGAAGCATGCTATGGGTTCTTATTACCTGGATTAATCCTCTGAGTTCTCGTGTTAACGAAAAAAGAGCTCTTGTTAAAACTTATAAATAGATCTAAAGATCGGCTCTATGTGTGCAATGCTTAATTTATATTTTCATTTGAATGCATACATCAAACACAAAAATGAATTCCTTCGATATCTTTGTTTAAATTGCTAAAAGTATAGCTTGCAGTAAATCCTCATATTTATTTTCTTTCTTTCTTTCTTTTTTTACAGCATGGAAATTTTCTAAAAGGTTATATTATTAGATATTTTTCAGGCCATACTACAGATGGTTTTAAGAACTTTTTTTTTTCTTTGAAAATACTGCATATAAACGTTATTATTCATAATGCTAAGATGTTCGTTTATTTATATATACAGGGTGTTCATTATTAAACTGTCGGTGCTTTTTTACAGTGTTGCGTAGTGCGATCTATTTGGAAGAATGACACCAGAATTAGTAGGAAGATTGAAGAAGATGAGAAATGCAGAATTCCGGTTAAAAAAAAAAGTTTCAAAAGTCACCATTTGGGCAATACGTACATGGCACTGTGTACACTGTAAAAAAAAAAAAACGGGTGAAAAACTGCATAATCTGCTGTAAATTTTTCGCAAGCTGAGGAAAAACAGCATTTTAGGCTTTTTACTGTAATTTGTGAAATCGTAAGCAGGTGAATTTTAATTCCTGCTCTTCGATTTCTGGTAAGTGCAATTTTAATTGTTTTGTACTCTTTTATTGTTATAATGTATGAGACTTATATACTTGATTCACAAAGATCCAGTCATAAATCTTCCATTGTTTTATACAACCTATTGCATAATTATTAAGTACGATAGAAATTCTTATCATGAAATGTAAATTTTTATATTATTTGTTGAGATAAAGTACAATATAATTTTTACTTAATCAGATTATTTTGCCTACTGTATTATTTGTGAAAGTTTATAGATTTCTTGTTCTATTTTAAACACTGTTTTTATTATTGGTTCCAAACTTATGGAATTAGTATGTATAATACAAACGTGAATTTTAAAAGAGATTTCTAGAATTTTTTTCTTTTTTCCATCACTTTTTTTTTTTTTTTTTTTTTCTCAAGCAATGTTAAACTCGTCCTATTTTTGAAAAGGTCGTTTTAAGTTCATCGATTTTCGTTTAGAGTTAGTTTTAAATTTGCTTATTTTTGTCAGGTCTTTCTTTTTTAAAATAGCGATTTTTATAGGCTTAATTTTCAGAGTTGAATTTCTTGCTGGAATTATTTCTCTCTCTCTCTCTCTCTCTCTCTCTCTCTCTCTCTCTTTTTTTTTTTTTTTTTTTTTTTAATTTTTGCTAATAAGTGTTTAATTTCATTCTTTTTTTTTTTTTTTTTTCAGTTTAAAGCAGAGATATTTAATTTATTACTCTCATAGAAACTACATTTAAATTATTATTTTCTTACTGTGACTTCAAGCGAAAGTTACGTTTTTATTTATTTCTCGGAAATTTTACATTACTAACATATATCTCAAAAATTTTAATACGAATTGGCCCATTGCATGAAAAAATAATGAATTAATGATTGAGTTTTCTCAAAATGTTTCATACTTTTCATAATTTAAAAATATTTTTCCGCATTTGTTTTCTTTGTATGTGAAATATTTTGCTCAAAATGAAGTATGAAATTCATTGCACAAGATTTTAAAATGTTAAAAAAAAAAAAATGGGAACGTCTGAAAAAGATTTTTTTTTTTTTTTTTATTTTTATTTATTTATTTATTTATTTATTTTGTTCATTTGATTGTTTTATGGAATAGCGTAACCTTTAATCATTTTTGTGGAAAATGAAGTATATATCTATTTAAAATAAATTGAAAAACTAAATAACAATGTTTATTGGGTTAATAATTGATTTATTTAGCTTGTGAAATATTCTAATGAAATGTTTATGTCATGTTAACAATAAAAATTGTTTGCTAAAAGCGTGTGTTGAGTGTCCAGATACTGAAGCTATTACAGCAGCAACATTTGATTTCGATGAAGAGAAATATGCATTATATGTTATATGGGAAGGTGGGGACTTAATAAAAATGCATGTGCTTTTAAGAAAATGTAATTTGAATTACGGGGTTAAAAAGAAAAAAAAAAAAAAGGTGTGGCCGGTGTTGGGGTTAAGACAAATTGACTGCGCTATGTGCCTTGGTCTAAGGAGAGCACCCTCACTAGTTTTTTTTTTTTTTTTTTTTTTTTTTTTTTTCTCTCCGGAGTCCTAAATCATATTTACGCAAGTTTTGAAGAAAACTACTGGAAATTCGGAACGTCTAGGCAGACGAGTGCGACCTGCGGTCGAAATTGTCACCTTACGTCTACCAGCTTTTAGGACAGAATCTCTCGGCCACTGGTGGATCGGGTTAAAGCTGGCATTTCTCATAATTATATAAGAAAAATTAATAGAAGGAAATTATTGGGGCAAAGCTAATGATAAAAGCAGATTTTATTCTACCAATAAATTTTGATTTTTATAAAAATTGGTCAGTTTTTCTGCCAAATGTAATAAAAAATTAAATTATGGATGAAATTAAGAAGATATCTATTATGCATAATGTTGCGTGTATACATACATATATATACATACATATATATACATATATAGACTTATGCTGTTTCTCTGTGTGTAATATTTTCAAAGGTAAAACACAATTCCTTTGAGATTATTGTTTTCTAAATGAAAAATTTTTTTTATCTCTTTTATTCCAGGTGCTTGATGAATATCAACCCGAGCATGGAAAATAAATAAAGAAAATATAGCATTAAAGATGGAGTCATGCCCCGCGCGTTGTAATTGTTGATGAATAACCTATCGAATAATGAATGGTTTTGATATGTAAATAAATGTCATACAAAATTTTTAATAAATGCATATAAGTTAGTTTAAAAATTAAACATTTTTAATTGTAGTTTTCACGTGATATTGCTGTAATTATGTTCCATATTAATGTATTAATGTTTTAGATAATTACCTTTTAGCTTCGTTTTACATGTAAATGCAAGAATAGTAAATAAAATGTTGAATTTTCATAAAAAAAAAAAAAAAAAAAAAAGAAGAAGAAGAATGGAAAGGGGAAAGGAGGCTTTTGATTTTTTTTTTTTTTTTTTTTTAAGAAAATAACTCATAAATTTTCGATTTTTTTTTTTTTTTTTTTTTTGAGAAAATAACTCATAAATTTTCCATTTTTTTTCTTTTTTAATTTTTAACATATATGGTAAGTAAGTTGAAAATTTTCAATCAAATAAATTCAATATTATCTTTATTCTGCCTATATTTATTTGTTCTAAAATCCAAGATTGAATATTTTGACACATTTATAAAATCATTTTTATTTATAAATGTTCAAAAATTTTAACTACATATATTCAAATTTCTAAAAATTATTTTGCATATATATATTATATAATTAATGAAGAGCTTTTTCCCTGTTACTTCAAAATTTAAGAATGTCAGTCAAAAGGGAAACAAAATCATCATTTTAGTTTTCTACACTTCTTATCAGCAATGACTATTAATGAAAAGATATGCCGTAAACAAAATGTTACCATTTTTTGTAAGCATATACTTGCAGTTTCTTTTCTTTTCTTTTTTTTTTTCTTTTTCAACTGTAGTTTTAAAACACAAATTAGCTATAATATTACAATATTTATTTTTTCATTATTATTATTATTACTAGACGCCTTCGGCGACCAGCTGGTTCGCGATCCCTGAAAAATACGACTTTACGAAACTCCCGCTCGGTGGAGCCTGCGGCGCCTTTTTCCCGTTTCAGGTCTAATAACAGCTTATTGATATATCGTGAAAATAGCTTATTGAAAGCGCAGTAAATTCCCGTGCGGTAGCGCCTTCGGTGCCCTCTTCCCTTTTCAATATCTGAAACAGCCTGTTCGCTCACCATGTTATGATCTTTCAAATTTCTGACTTTAGCTAAGTCCCGCTCGGTGGCGCCTGCAGCGCCTTATCCCCGTTTTTGAACTTGCAACACCTTCCTCGCTCATTAGAATTTGAAATATTGAAATTTTAAAATATTACAGCGCCATCTGGCGGTAGAAATTTCTGTAATATATTGTTCAATTCCAAATCAACAAAGCTTCCAAATGATGTATTACTTATGAAATTATTTTAATAAGTAGCTGAGATACAAAAGAAAACCTAATCAGGACACCTGAAAACGTGTAAATCGGGTGAAATCTCGAATTCCATTTTCTATAATGTAAAAGTACTTTAAAATGTGTATCAACTAAACAAAGCTTTCAAATGATGTATTTCTTATGAAATTATTTTAATTAGTAGCTGAGATACAAAAGACAACTGATTCAGGACACCTCAAAACGTGTAAATCTGGTGAAAACTTTCGATAATTTAAAAGAACTTTAAAATATCTTTCGAATGATGTCTTAGAAATAATTTAATCATAATTAGAAATTGAAATATTGAAATTTTAAAATATTACAGCGCCATCTGGCGGTACAAATTTCTGTAATCCACTGTTCGATTCCAAATCAAAAAAGTTTTCTAATGATGTGTTACTTATGAAATTATTCTAATTAGTAGCTGAGATACAAAAGAAAACCTAACCAGGACACCTCAAAACGTGTAAATCGAGTGAAATCTCGAATTCCATTTTCGATAATGTAAAAACTTTAAGATGTAAATGTAAATGTAATGTACTTTAAAATGTGTATCAGCTCAACAAAGCTTTCAAATGATGTATGTACTTATGAATTTTTTTTAATTAATAACTGAGATACAGAAGATAAATGATTCAGGAGACCTCAAAACGTGTAAATAGAAATTTCTGTAATAGGAGACCTCAAAACGTGTAAATAGAAATTTCTGTAATCTACTGTTCAATTCCAAATCAACAAAGCTTTCAAATGATGTATTACTTATGAAATCTAGAAAATTCTGTAATCTACTGTTCAATTCCAAATCAACAAAGCTTTCAAATAATGTGTTACTTATGAAATTATTTTAATTAGTAGCTGAGATGCAAAAGAAAACCTAATCAGGACATACTAAAACATGTAAATCACGTGAAATCTCTAATTCCATTATCTACGGTAGTCGTTTAATGGAAGTAAAAAGAAAAATAAATATTTTTTAGGTCCCCAAAACCTATATATACCACGGTAGTCGGGTAATGGAAGTAAAAAGGAAAAGAAAAAGTATTTTTTTAATTCCTTCAAATGTATTTTGTTGCTATGGGAACTCCTATCGTCTATTGAAAGATAGATTACGTGTTAAAATAAAATTTAATTTGCGATTAAAATGTAACTGCTTTGTTTATTAATGAAAATTGATGAGATTTTAACTGCAGGTTGGTTTTGTGCTGAATAGGTTGTATATTAAGTGTAGTGTGGGAAAAAGAAAATTTGAAGCACTTTGAAATTTGCAATTTTTAACTCCAGTTCAAGATCATGTGACATTAATGACTTCCACATGTTTCGTTCCCGTTCGAGACAGCCGTTAAAATCGTCTGCGGATAGAATGCCTCTTTTTAAGCAATAAGGATTTTTGGTCAGTTTTCGATCGACATGGGTCAACATTTTAATTAATATCTCCGCAACTAATTAAAATTTTTAAATTCTGTTTTCACTATCCCCTCGGGAAGGCTTCTGAGCACCCGTATGTCAAATTTTATACTTCTGCGTTCAGTAGGGGCTGAACGTATAGATGCTCAGACAGACAGACAGACAGACAGACATCTTCTTTTATTATTATAGACTAGCCGCCTTCGGCGACCAGCTGGTTCGCGATCCTTGAAAAATCCGACTTTATGAAAGTCCCGCTCGGTGGCGCCTGCGGCGCCTTTTTCCCGTTTCAGATCTTACAACAGCTTATTGACATATAGTAAGAATATCTTTATTGAAAAGTTTAATCGCAGTAAATTCCCGCTTGGTAGCCTGCGGCGCCCTCTGCCACTTTTAATATCTGAAACAGCCTGTTTGCTCACCATGTTATGATCTTTCAAATTTCTGACTTTAGCAAAGTCCCGCTCGGTGGCGCCTGCGGCGCCTTTGCCCGTTTTAGAACATACAACACCTTCCTCGCTCATTACAATTTAAAATATTGAAATTTTAAAATATTACATCACCATCTGGCGGTAGAAATTTCTGTAATCTACTGTTCAATTCTAAATCAACAAACCTTTCAAATGATGTATTACTTGTGAAAATATTTTAATTAGTAGCTGAGATACAAAAGAAAAACCTAAACAGGAAACCTTAAAACGTGTAAATCGGGTAAAATCTCGAATAATACTTTCGATAATATAAAATAACTTTAAAATATCTTTCGAATGATGTATTAAAAATAATATAATCATAATTAGAATTTGAAATATTGAAATTTTAAAATATTTCAGCGCCATCTGGCGGTAGAAATTTCTGTAATCTACTGTTCAATTCCAAATCAACAAAGCTTTCAAATGATGTATTACTTATGAAATTATTTTAATTAGAAGCTGAGATAAAAAAAAAAAAAACAAATACCTTGCCTTAAAATCTTAATATGCCAACCAATTTCAAACGCTGTAACTCTTTTTTTTTTTTTTTTTTTTGCCTTTTTTCCCTCTCCCTCAAGCCCTCTCTAATAATCGTACTCTTTCAAAAATATTCACAATCGAATTATCGGGCATTAAAACTACATACTACGAAATTTCGACGGCTGCAAATACTGCAAAATATAAAAGAAGACAATCTTTATCCAATAAATATGTCATTTTTTTAATTATTCATATATTTTCATGAAAATTGAACAGTAGCTTTATAATATGCTGTCTTAGCCGAATATTAATTCAAATGTAACGTGAATGAAAATTTGAAAAAAATTGAAAATTGCAATTTTTCCCCCCAGTATAAAACACATGATATCTTAATTGATTAGAACCATTTCCGATTTCATCACAGACAGTTGTCTCGTATGTGTTTTGTTTCCGATCGAGACCGCTTAGAAAATCGTCTGCCTGTTGCCAACTAAATTTCATAGTTTAGTTAATTTTAAAAAATCTAATTGATGTATCGATAAGCCGCTTGCACTCTTAGATTCGGAAAAAAATCCCCTTTCATTTGGTACCAAATTCGTAACGATCGGACTAATATTTCTAACTTATTTTCCATTTTTTCTGCTTTTAACTCCGTTAAAATATCTATTTTTATGCAATAGCGGTGAATTCTGAGTCATTGAGATCGCTTTTTGATTAAGACATGGGTCTACATTTTAATTAATATCTCCGCAACTAATTAAAATTTTTAAATTCTGTTTTGACTATCAACACGGGAAGGCTTCTGAGCACCCATATGTCAAATTTCATACTTCTGCGTTCAGTAGGGGCGAAACGTATAGATGCAGAGACAGACAGACAGACAGACAGACAAACATCTTCTTTTATTATTATAGAAGATTATTATAGATTATTCTGATATTTTATTTTTATTTTTATTTCTTTTGTTTGAAAATAGTTATATAGAAAAGAAAAATTAGCTTCTGTTATTGTACCTCTTCATCTTACGTCACTTCACAAACTGCCATTTCTTAAGAGATCTTTCAGCTTTGTCGGCCCTTTGTCGGCCCTAACTATCTAAAACGTTCTAAGCAATGTTACAAAATTTAGGGCTACTTTTTTTCAACTATCACCAATGATTTTCAGGAGTGATATTTCATATATATAATGGACAAATAACCTTCGAAATGATTAGGGAACCGACACAGTTAAATTTTCATGGTGGATATTGAATAAAAGAAATCCCTAAATTTAGCAACACTGGCAAGAGGAGTGAAATTAAACAGAACCGGCAAAGGGTTAATATGTTTAATATAACAATTCTGCGATCAAAAAAAAAAAAAAAATATATATATATATATATATATATCATATTAAAACCAACGACATAAAACAGGAGGGAAAATTTATAGATTTTTTCGAAAGCTCTTTTAATCAGTAAAAGTTTTTTAGTTCACATAATTTGTATGTCATTGAAAATTTAATTTTTCTTTGTTGCATTATTAAATTTCATTTCAGAATATACATCGGTAAACGAAAATAGAATTTTTAGAAAAAATCTGACGCAAAATTTTATAACAAAAAAGGTTTTTTTTTTTTTTTTTTTTTTTTTTTTTTATAGTGATCTCACGAGTTTAATTTTTGAATTTAAATAAACATATGTGTAAACACATACAAATTTGCTGATTTTTTTTTTTTTTTTACTTTGTTTGGTAGATTTAGTTTGTCTATCTTATTTTGTGTATGAATAATATGTTATACATAAGTTTTAAAACTGTGTATGTTTTAAATGTGATTGATGTCAAAGGACTTAGGTGTCTGCAACTTGGGGCAAATTAAGGACAGTCTTGAAAATCTAGTGCTTTTTTTTTTTTTTTTTTTTTTTTTCTTTCCAAAAAAATTATTGTTTCTGTTTTCTCAGTAAGCCTTTATTCACCATTTACAAATATATTTACCAACATATTTTTAAAATACAATATAAAATTACTTATAGTCAAATCATAATTCATTGTTATTAAATTTTAATTAACCATTGAAATCCCAGAAAATCTTGGCCCACCAGCGGCCGAGCGGTTCTGCGCTCAAAGCTGGTAGATGGGAGGTGCCGGGTTCGATCCCAGGTCGCGCTCATCGACCTAGCCGTTCGGAGTTTTCCGTGGTTTCCTCCGAAACTCGCGTAAATACGGGCTAGGACCCCTTAGAAAGACCCCCACGGAGGGCATTCCCCCCCCCTAGGCCTAGGACACGTCAGGAGTCAATCGGCCTTAAAATCCTACAACCAACCCAGAAAATCTTCATAAAATTAAAACAAAATTAATAGATCCGTTTCTCGTGGCATCCCCAGTAAAAATTATTAGGAAACCACAATATTATTGGAGAGAGGTCCGGCAATTTGTAATATAAAAAACTTTTCGAATATAAATTCTTTCTTTTTTTACAAATACAATTTTTTTTTCTAGTTGTTTTTATTAATTTTTTCTTACTCTAGAATTGCTTTGTCAATTTTTAACTAATATATTGGATTTTAGTTTGTAAATATTGTTGATATTTTAAGTTATTTAAAACATTAGACTATTCAACACCTTGTTGATTATCAAGTAAGATAAATTTCTTTTTTTTTTTTTCTTTTGGAGGGGGGGGGGGAGATTTGCAACTAAAATTATGTATTACATAACTTAATACTAATGTGTATTGCATATTATTTGTAAAGAAAATTTCCCATAAAATAACATCAGCTTCGGCTTCCGGCGACGGTGAGTGAATGATTAGCCGCCATTTTGGGTGTTTGCGTATATGCTAAACACAGAAAAAAAGCAATGGCTGTGATTTTTTTTTTTTTTTTTTCAGAATAGAGAGAAATTTGTAATTTCTAGACCATTTAGCAGGGGGTGTTTATGCTCATTCATGGTTTTTAATCTAATCTAACTGCATTTTAATATATCATATAAAGTTTTCTTTTGCTTTCATTGATTGTTCGTCATCCAAGAGATATGAAATGCAAAAAGAGTGAAGGTTTCTGGGCTAAATAGTATCCATTGGCAGGGTTGCCGCGCTTCCTCGAAAACCTGGAATAGAAAATTTGAAGGACTTTTACCTTTGAGTCGTAACCAGCCCTTATTTAGAATTACAGCCTGTATATGATCCCCCCCCCCCCCCCAACAGACTTTAAAAAATTGTGTCAATTTTGGGATGAAATGTTTAAATGATGATGATTAAAAAAAAAAAAAAAAAAAAAAAAATGTAACCCATATTGCCATGTTTTTAATTATTTCCTTTCTTCTTCGTTTATCCAGTACAAGTTTTTTTTTTAAACTAATTTCCCTACTAAATTTCCTATTTTAAGCCCCAATTTCCGAATTTTTCATTAGTTTTCTTCTAATTAGTTAAAATATGAAAATAACCTCCTAATAGGTTTAAAGATAGCCATTAAAATATTAGCTATAATTTAATTGTTAAAATTAAAAGAGTATGATTTTAATAAGGATAATCATATAACTAATTCGTCTAATTCACCTAAATCGTTCGTTTCTATTCCTTACTATAAAAATATTTCTGAATCTATTGCCAAAGTTTTACGCACTGTTAATTTATCTGTTTCCTATAAACCTCAATTTCTAATTCGTAATTTCCTTTCTAATTTTAAAACTGTTATCCCCCCTTTTTCCCGTACAGGTGTTATTTATAATATCCCTTGTAAATCTTGTAGTTCAGTTTATATTGGTCAAACTGGCCGTTCTCTTCATACTCGTATTAAGGAACATAAAACAAATTTCAAAAACCGTGATATACGTTCAAAAATAGTACAACATGCCATAGAAACAGACCATTTACCTGATTTTAACAGTACTAAAATAATCATATCTAATTGTTTAAATTATCACGCAAGAATTTTCCTGGAGGGCTGGTACACAAATCAACATTTATCGCCACTTAATGAGGCATGCGCAGTTCCTGTCGAATACGTTGTACTCACATAATGAGTCTGTTGTTCATCTCATCATTTGCACTTGATGTTTTTACTGATGAGGAGCCTGTAAAAGGCTCGAAACGTTTAAATTTATGTTTTTGTGTTTTTAATATTTTAAAATGTATATTTTTAATGTATATTATCTGTCTCATTTTTTAATGTGATTAAAATTTAATTTTACTACGAGACGTAATGATTTTTAAATATTTTAAAATATAATTTAATTGTTGAAAAAAAAAAAAAAAATCGACAGATATGTTTGCATCAGGGCAATTATTCGAAACATGCCAGATCGCAGAAATGATCTGACTTTAAAAAACTTGAAGCACTTGGATTATTAAGAGAAAACAAGAAAACTTAGTTCGCATGATTTTTGTCAGGGTTTTACCACCAGATACATAGGGCTTGAAATCAACGAGAAATTCGGCAACAGCGGTCAGTGGAAAGAATCGGAAAGTGTTAGAGGGAGAAAAACCGGATGAATGTCACAAAACAGTAGATATTCTTGTTGCGATATTCAACTACAAAGTAACTTGCAATATCTAAGTGTTCTTGCTTTAATTCAACAAAATAACGTGCCTCATTCTAATCTCTGAAAATGCACACAGAAAATGATACTTTTCTATTCTTAAAAAGAAAGTAATTTACAAGAATTAACAAACTAGATTGTGATAATATGGTCAAAAACTTGAATTACATTATTAGGATATCAGCGTTATCTATTAATTTTTATCTGCATATGCTAGTTGCTAGTTATTACTCCCAACTGTTTAACACGTGTGTTGTGTGGATTTACAGGACCTTACCTTATTTTGGGATCTTGTTAGATGTGCTCATTAGTAAGAACATATCTAAGAATCTTTTATCTGAAAAATATAAAAATTTCTTTTTTTGAATTGAAGCAACTATGTTTAGATATAATAATTTTTATGTAAGGTAAAAGACAACTATGTATTCATCCTTGAACCACTGTGTTTATGCCCGTATTTTAGTAATGAAACATGAAACCGTTATTATTCATCAGTATTTTACAATGGATTAGCCGCCTCATACTTGGGCATCTCAGATTTAATATCTGGAAAATGATGAGATATGCTGATATTTTAACCATAACCATTTATACGGTCATTATATGCAAAATAGTAAAAAATACCATAAACTGCGTGATTATTGGTAATATCTCATTAAAAAAAAAAAATAATAATTATAAATATTGCCATGTGTTTACAAGATCCCAATCTTCCCCCAAATTATAATGAGCTTCCCCCCCCCTCCCTCAGCCTTCCCCCATTTTGCTTTCTTTCATCGTTACTTTTGGTTCCGACAGCATCGAAACCGTGTTTATTGTTGGCATTTGCAAGTTTTTTAGAATTTACAATTCATCTCTCACTATTTTCAATAGTTAGTAAGTAAAATTTTGTTTCAAACCGTTTGTTAGATTTTGTTTTATATTTTCTTTGTTTTATGTGTCATTAAATCTAATAGATGGCAGCACCAGCATACTGTTACTTCAAAAGTCCTTAAGATAAAATAATTGTCTGGGGATGGGGAGTCATGTTCAATAGGGAGCCATGGCTCAGGGTAATGCTGCGACACTTGCGACCTGCGAAAGAGCGAAATTGTTTTAAAAGTAGATTATTGCTCTGATATTTTATATACCCTGTTCTCATTTCGTAGTATTTTTTTGTATTTGAATAAATCTAAGTAACTCTATTCTATTAGTTATTTACAAAATGAGCTCAAAAGTGAACAATTAAAAGTTTCGTAAAAATATATAATCTGTTTTAAAAAACAAAAGCAATTTTGATTAAATTAACTTTATGTTATTGCTATATTTCTGGACAATGCTGTTAAATAAACTAAGAAAAAGTCATCTTTGGAATAATTCTATACATTTTAGAAAATTAAGAACTTGCAGTGTTAGCTGTAGTGACTTCTAAACAAGAAAGATATTTAAGGCCACACTCCGCTTTTTTTTTTTTTTTTCATCAATTTTGTTTAGCCTCTCGAGGTGTGTAATTAAATATGCATTATAGAATTTTTATTAACGGTAAAGTAAAATCACTTGCATTTAACAAAAATTTTTTGACCAGTATTATATTTAACATTTTTCTTTTTCTTTTCTTTTTTTTTAAATTTCCGAGAGATTTTTTGAATAAAAGTTGTAATTGAAAATAACAAATTGTCAGTATATATATGATATTTTTTATGAGCTTTTACAGCATATGAAATTAAATTAAAACTTTTTAAAGTTCAATATCAATAAACTCATCATAAGTACAGTTTCATGGAACTGATACACATGACTAATACGTTCGAAATATTGTCAGCAGATAGCAGCACTACTTCTACAAAACAGATTTCCTTAGCTTATGAAGAATTGCTAACATTCATTCTTAAGACAACAACAATCAACAACGAAACCAGAATCACACTCTATTTTTGTTTAAAATATGTTTGGCAAATCAAACTGAAAAAAAAAAAAAAAAAAAAAAAAGGAAAGGAAATTGGCAGTTAATTAAATTTTTTTTCGACATTAAAAAGAAATCAACCAACTTGTGTAATATGCGAACCCTTTTTATGATGGGGGAAAAAGAGAGAGAGAGATAGATAGAAGAAATAATTAAAGATTAGTAAAGGAACTGGTATAGAACAGAACTGAATAGTTTTTTAGTGTTTTTAACAATAACACACACACACAAAAAAAAGAATTCACATATTAACGAAATATATAGTAACAATGGAAAGTTGAATACATACAAAATATTTTTTTTTTTAATAGTTTAAAACTGGTAAAAAATTATAACTTATTTTCAATTTTTTTGAAAATTTTTAAAAATAATCCCTTTTATCTAATTTTTTAAAAAGTTTCCGCTTTCTTATGGCTTCACTAGTGGCCGAGAGGTTCTGCTCTCTATCTCGGTGGAGGGGAGATGCTGGGTTCAAGCGCAAGTACCGCTCTTTGATCTAGCCGCCGTGATTTCTTCGCGGTCTTCTTCAAAATTTGCATAAACACAGGGTAGAAGAAATCACTTTGAATATGTGTTATTCGATAGGGAAATGTTTGTATTCTGTAAAATTTTGAGACAAAGGAAAAAAAAATGATATTAGTTATCAAAAATTGTTCAAAAACTTAAATAAATAAAATAAAATATTGATTTTTAAAATTTTTTTTAAAATAGTTTTCAAGAAATTTAAATAAAAGAATTATTATTATATTTCATTGAATTTGTATATAATTGCAAGACTAATTAAAAACAAATGAATGAAGAATTAAAATAAAAGTTAATTGCTGTAAGTGCAGATTATTTAGTGTAAATACAAGGATAACAGGAAGCCATGCCCAGATAAAAAGTACTGTAATTTTCGGCGTATAATACGTTGGACAGATAAGTCAATTTTGCACCAGAAATCTTAATTAATAAATAAAGTTATATTTGTATTAGCTGTTTCTTTGAAAAAATATAGATTTTTCTGTTAAATAAAATTTCTGGTGTAGGAATGACATGCATTCCCAGCGAATTATACGTAGAAAATAACGGTATTTTAGCTTTTTTATCAATGTCTTCCTAAAGTGTTTATTTAGCGAAATCATTTTCTATTCTCTCTTTAATTGCCGCCAGGATAGAGTATAGAATCGGCAGTTCATAAGAGTGAAGTAACTCTAATTAGTGAAGCATGCTATGGGTTCTTATTACCTGGATTAATCCTCTGAGTTCTCGTGTTAACGAAAAAAGAGCTCTTGTTAAAACTTATAAATAGATCTAAAGATCGGCTCTATGTGTGCAATGCTTAATTTATATTTTCATTTGAATGCATACATCAAACACAAAAATGAATTCCTTCGATATCTTTGTTTAAATTGCTACAAGTATAGCTTGCAGTAAATCCTCATATTTATTTTCTTTCTTTCTTTCTTTTTTTACAGCATGGAAATTTTCTAAAAGGTTATATTATTAGATATTTTTCAGGCCATACTACAGATGGTTTTAAGAACTTTTTTTTTCTTTGAAAATACTGCATATAAACGTTATTATTCATAATGCTAAGATGTTCGTTTATTTATATATACAGGGTGTTCATTATTAAACTGTCGGTGCTTTTTTACAGTGTTGCGTAGTGCGATCTATTTGCAAGAATGACACCAGAATTAGTAGGAAGATTGAAGAAGATGAGAAATGCAGAATTCCGGTTAAAAAGAAATGTTTCAAAAGTCACCATTTGGGCAATATGTACATGGCACTGTGTACACCGTAAAAAAAAAAAACGGGTGAAAAACTGCATAATCTGCTGTAAATTTTTCGCAAGCTGAGGAAAAACAGCATTTTAGGCTTTTTACTGTAATTTGTGAAATCGTAAGCAGGTGAATTTTAATTCCTGCTCTTCGATTTCTGGTAAGTGCAATTTTAATTGTTTTGTACTCTTTTATTGTTATAATGTATGAGACTTATATACTTGATTCACAAAGATCCAGTCATAAATCTTCCATTGTTTTATACAACCTATTGCATAATTATTAAGTACGATAGAAATTCTTATCATGAAATGTAAATTTTTATATTATTTGTTGAGATAAAGTACAATATAATTTTTACTTAATCAGATTATTTTGCCTACTGTATTATTTGTGAAAGTTTATAGATTTCTTGTTCTATTTTAAACACTGTTTTTATTATTGGTTCCAAACTTATGGAATTAGTATGTATAATACAAACGTGAATTTTAAAAGAGATTTCTAGAATTTTTTTCTTTTTTCCATCACTTTTTTTTTTTTTTTTTTCTCAAGCAATGTTAAACTCGTCCTATTTTTGAAAAGGTCGTTTTAAGTTCATCGATTTTCGTTTAGAGTTAGTTTTAAATTTGCTTATTTTTGTCAGGTCTTTCTTTTTAAAAATGGCGATTTTTATAGGCTTAATTTTCAGAGTTGAATTTCTTGCTGGAATTATTTCTCTCTCTCTCTCTCTCTCTCTCTCTCTCTCTCTTTTTTTTTTTTTTCTTTAAATTTTTGCTAATAAGTGTTTAATTTCATTCTTTTTTTTTTTTTTTTTCAGTTTAAAGCAGAGATATTTAATTTATTACTCTCATAGAAACTACATTTAAATTATTATTTTCTTACTGTGACTTCAAGCGAAAGTTACGTTTTTATTTATTTCTCGGAAATTTTACATTACTAACATATATCTCAAAAATTTTAATACGAATTGGCCCATTGCATGAAAAAATAATGAATTAATGATTGAGTTTTCTCAAAATGTTTCATACTTTTCATAATTTAAAAATATTTTTCCGCATTTGTTTTCTTTGTATGTGAAATATTTTGCTCAAAATGAAGTATGAAATTTATTGCACAAGATTTTAAAATGTTAAAAAAAAAAAAAAAAAAAAAAAAAAAAAAATGGGAACGTCTGAAAAAGATTTTTTATTTTTATTTTTATTTTTATTTATTTATTTATTTATTTATTTTGTTCATTTGATTGTTTTATGGAATAGCGTAACCTTTAATCATTTTTGTGGAAAATGAAGTATATATCTATTTAAAATAAATTGAAAAACTAAATAACAATGTTTATTGGGTTAATAATAGATTTATTTAGCTTGTGAAATATTCTAATGAAATGTTTATGTCATGTTAACAATAAAAATTGTTTGCTAAAAGCGTGTGTTGAGTGTCCAGATACTGAAGCTATTACAGCAGCAACATTTGATTTCGATGAAGAGAAATATGCATTATGTGTTATATGGGAAGGTGGGGACTTAATAAAAATGCATGTGCTTTTAAGAAAATGTAATTTGAATTACGGGGTTAAAAAGAAAAAAAAAAAAGGTGTGGCCGGTGTTGGGGTTAAGACAAATTGACTGCGCTATGTGCCTTGGTCTAAGGAGAGCACCCTCACTAGTTTTTTTTTTTTTTTTTTTTTTCTCTCCGGAGTCCTAAATCATATTTACGCAAGTTTTGAAGAAAACTACTGGAAATTCGGAACGTCTAGGCAGACGAGTGCGACCTGCGGTCGAAATTGTCACCTTACGCCTACCAGCTTTTAGAACAGAACCTCTCGGCCACTGGTGGATCGGGTTAAAGCTGGCATTTCTCATAATTATATAAGAAAAATTAATAGAAGGAAATTATTGGGGCAAAGCTAATGATAAAAGCAGATTTTATTCTACCAATAAATTTTGATTTTTATAAAAATTGGTCAGTTTTTCTGCCAAATGTAATAAAAAATTAAATTATGGATGAAATTAAGAAGATATCTATTATGCATAATGTTGCGTGTATACATACATATATATATATACATACATATATATACATATATAGACTTATGCTATTTCTCTGTGTGTAATATTTTCAAAGGTAAAACACAATTCCTTTGAGATTATTGTTTTCTAAATGAAAATTTTTTTTTATCTCTTTTATTCCAGGTGCTTGATGAATATCAACCCGAGCATGGAAAATACATAAAGAAAAAATAGCATTAAAGATGGAGTCATGCTCCGCGCGTTGTAATTGTTGATGAATAACCTATCGAATTATGAATGGTTTTGATATGTAAATAAATGTCATACAAAATTTTTAATAAATGTATATAAGTTAGTTTAAAAATTAAACATTTTTAATTGTAGTTTTCACGTGATATTGCTGTAATTATGTTCCATATTAATGTATTAATGTTTTAGATAATTACCTTTTAGCTTCGTTTTACATGTAAATGCAAGAATAGTAAATAAAATGTTGAATTTTCATTAACGCTTAAAAAAAAAAAAAAAAAAAAAAAAAAGAAGAAGAAGAATGGAAAGGGGAAAGGAGGCTTTTGATTTTTTTTTTTTTTTTTTTTTTTTTAAGAAAATAACTCATAAATTTTCGATTTTTTTTTTTTTTTTTTTTTTTTTTTTTTTTTTTTTGAGAAAATAACTCATAAATTTTCCATTTTTTTTCTTTTTTAATTTTTAACATATATGGTAAGTAAGTTGAAAATTTTCAATCAAATAAATTCAATATTATCTTTATTCTGCCTATATTTATTTGTTCTAAAATCCAAGATTGAATATTTTGACACATTTATAAAATCATTTTTATTTATAAATGTTCAAAAATTTTAACTACATATATTCAAATTTCTAAAAATTATTTTGCATATATATATTATATAATTAATGAAGAGCTTTTTCCCTGTTACTTCAAAATTTAAGAATGTCAGTCAAAAGGGAAACAAAATCATCATTTTAGTTTTCTACACTTCTTATCAGCAATGACTATTAATGAAAAGATATGCCGTAAACAAAATGTTACCATTTTTTGTAAGCATATACTTGCAGTTTCTTTTCTTTTCTTTTTTTTTTTCTTTTTCAACTGTAGTTTTAAAACACAAATTAGCTATAATATTACAATATTTATTTTTTCATTATTATTATTATTACTAGACGCCTTCGGCGACCAGCTGGTTCGCGATCCCTGAAAAATACGACTTTACGAAACTCCCGCTCGGTGGAGCCTGCGGCGCCTTTTTCCCGTTTCAGGTCTAATAACAGCTTATTGATATATCGTGAAAATAGCTTATTGAAAGCGCAGTAAATTCCCGTGCGGTAGCGCCTTCGGTGCCCTCTTCCCTTTTCAATATCTGAAACAGCCTGTTCGCTCACCATGTTATGATCTTTCAAATTTCTGACTTTAGCTAAGTCCCGCTCGGTGGCGCCTGCAGCGCCTTATCCCCGTTTTTGAACTTGCAACACCTTCCTCGCTCATTAGAATTTGAAATATTGAAATTTTAAAATATTACAGCGCCATCTGGCGGTAGAAATTTCTGTAATATATTGTTCAATTCCAAATCAACAAAGCTTCCAAATGATGTATTACTTATGAAATTATTTTAATAAGTAGCTGAGATACAAAAGAAAACCTAATCAGGACACCTGAAAACGTGTAAATCGGGTGAAATCTCGAATTCCATTTTCTATAATGTAAAAGTACTTTAAAATGTGTATCAACTAAACAAAGCTTTCAAATGATGTATTTCTTATGAAATTATTTTAATTAGTAGCTGAGATACAAAAGACAACTGATTCAGGACACCTCAAAACGTGTAAATCTGGTGAAAACTTTCGATAATTTAAAAGAACTTTAAAATATCTTTCGAATGATGTCTTAGAAATAATTTAATCATAATTAGAAATTGAAATATTGAAATTTTAAAATATTACAGCGCCATCTGGCGGTACAAATTTCTGTAATCCACTGTTCGATTCCAAATCAAAAAAGTTTTCTAATGATGTGTTACTTATGAAATTATTCTAATTAGTAGCTGAGATACAAAAGAAAACCTAACCAGGACACCTCAAAACGTGTAAATCGAGTGAAATCTCGAATTCCATTTTCGATAATGTAAAAACTTTAAGATGTAAATGTAAATGTAATGTACTTTAAAATGTGTATCAGCTCAACAAAGCTTTCAAATGATGTATGTACTTATGAATTTTTTTTAATTAATAACTGAGATACAGAAGATAAATGATTCAGGAGACCTCAAAACGTGTAAATAGAAATTTCTGTAATAGGAGACCTCAAAACGTGTAAATAGAAATTTCTGTAATCTACTGTTCAATTCCAAATCAACAAAGCTTTCAAATGATGTATTACTTATGAAATCTAGAAAATTCTGTAATCTACTGTTCAATTCCAAATCAACAAAGCTTTCAAATAATGTGTTACTTATGAAATTATTTTAATTAGTAGCTGAGATGCAAAAGAAAACCTAATCAGGACATACTAAAACATGTAAATCACGTGAAATCTCTAATTCCATTATCTACGGTAGTCGTTTAATGGAAGTAAAAAGAAAAATAAATATTTTTTAGGTCCCCAAAACCTATATATACCACGGTTGTCGGGTAATGGAAGTAAAAAGGAAAAGAAAAAGTATTTTTTTAATTCCTTCAAATGTATTTTGTTGCTATGGGAACTCCTATCGTCTATTGAAAGATAGATTACGTGTTAGAATAAAATTTAATTTGCAATTAAAATGTAACTGCTTTGTTTATTAATGAAAATTGATGAGATTTTAACTGCAGGTTGGTTTTGTGCTGAATAGGTTGTATATTAAGTGTTGTGTGGGAAAAAGAAAATTTGAAGCACTTTGAAATTTTCAATTTTTAACTCCAGTTCAAGATCATGTGACATTAATGACTTCCACATGTTTCGTTCCCGTTCGAGACAGCCGTTAAAATCGTCTGCGGATAGAATGCCTCTTTTTAAGCAATAAGGATTTTTGGTCAGTTTTCGATCGACATGGGTCAACATTTTAATTAATATCTCCGCAACTAATTAAAATTTTTAAATTCTGTTTTCACTATCCCCTCGGGAAGGCTTCTGAGCACCCGTATGTCAAATTTTATACTTCTGCGTTCAGTAGGGGCTGAACGTATAGATGCTCAGACAGACAGACAGACAGACAGACATCTTCTTTTATTATTATAGACTAGCCGCCTTCGGCGACCAGCTGGTTCGCGATCCTTGAAAAATCCGACTTTATGGATGTCCCGCTCGGTGGCGCCTGCGGCGCCTTTTTCCCGTTTCAGATCTTACAACAGCTTATTGACATATAGTAAGAATATCTTTATTGAAAAGTTTAATCGCAGTAAATTCCCGCTCGGTAGCCTGCGGCGCCCTCTGCCACTTTTAATATCTGAAACAGCCTGTTCGCTCACCATGTTATGATCTTTCAAATTTCTGACTTTAGCAAAGTCCCGCTCGGTGGCGCCTGCGGCGCCTTTCCCCGTTTTAGAACATACAACACCTTCCTCGTTCATTAGAATTTAAAATATTGAAATTTTAAAATATTACATCACCATCTGGCGGTAGAAATTTCTGTAATCTACTGTTCAATTCTAAATCAACAAACCTTTCAAATGATGTATTACTTGTGAAAATATTTTAATTAGTAGCTGAGATACAAAAGAAAAACCTAAACAGGAAACCTTAAAACGTGTAAATCGGGTAAAATCTCGAATAATACTTTCGATAATATAAAAGAACTTTAAAATATCTTTCGAATGATGTATTAAAAATAATATAATCATAATTAGAATTTGAAATATTGAAATTTTAAAATATTTCAGCGCCATCTGGCGGTAGAAATTTCTGTAATCTACTGTTCAATTCCAAATCAACAAAGCTTTCAAATGATGTATTACTTATGAAATTATTTTAATTAGAAGCTGAGATAAAAAAGAAAACCAAATACCTTGCCTTAAAATCTTAATATGCCAACCAATTTCAAACGCTGTAACTCTTTTTTTTTTTTTTTTTTGCCTTTTTTCCCTCTCCCTCAAGCCCTCTCTAATAATCGTACTCTTTCAAAAATATTCACAATCGAATTATCGGGCATTAAAACTACATACTACGAAATTTCGACGGCTGCAAATACTGCAAAATATAAAAGAAGACAATCTTTATCCAATAATTATGTCATTTTTTTAATTATTCATATATTTTCATGAAAATTGAACAGTAGCTTTATAATATGCTGTCTTAGCCGAATATTAATTCAAATGTAACGTGAATGAAAATTTGAAAAAAATTGAAAATTGCAATTTTTCCCCCCAGTATAAAACACATGATATCTTAATTGATTAGAACCATTTCCGATTTCATCACAGACAGTTGTCTCGTATGTGTTTTGTTTCCGATCGAGACCGCTTAGAAAATCGTCTGCCTGTTTCCAACTAAATTTCATAGTTTAGTTAATTTTAAAAAATCTAATTGATGTATCGATAAGCCGCTTGCACTCTTAGATTCGGAAAAAAATCCCCTTTCATTTGGTACCAAATTCGTAACGATCGGACTAATATTTCTAACTTATTTTCCATTTTTTCTGCTTTTAACTCCGTTAAAATATCTATTTTTATGCAATAGCGGTGAATTCTGAGTCATTGAGATCGCTTTTTGATTAAGACATGGGTCTACATTTTAATTAATATCTCCGCAACTAATTAAAATTTTTAAATTCTGTTTTGACTATCAACACGGGAAGGCTTCTGAGCACCCATATGTCAAATTTCATACTTCTGCGTTCAGTAGGGGCGAAACGTATAGATGCAGAGACAGACAGACAGACAGACAGACAAACATCTTCTTTTATTATTATAGAAGATTATTATAGATTATTCTGATATTTTATTTTTATTTTTATTTCTTTTGTTTGAAAATAGTTATATAGAAAAGAAAAATTAGCTTCTGTTATTGTACCTCTTCATCTTACGTCACTTCACAAACTGCCATTTCTTAAGAGATCTTTCAGCTTTGTCGGCCCTTTGTCGGCCCTAACTATCTAAAACGTTCTAAGCAATGTTACAAAATTTAGGGCTACTTTTTTTCAACTATCACCAATGATTTTCAGGAGTGATATTTCATATATATAATGGACAAATAACCTTCGAAATGATTAGGGAACCGACACAGTTAAATTTTCATGGTGGATATTGAATAAAAGAAATCCCTAAATTTAGCAACACTGGCAAGAGGAGTGAAATTAAACAGAACCGGCAAAGGGTTAATATGTTTAATATAACAATTCTGCGATCAAAAAAAAAAAAAAAAATATATATATATATATATATATCATATTAAAACCAACGACATAAAACAGGAGGGAAAATTTATAGATTTTTTCGAAAGCTCTTTTAATCAGTAAAAGTTTTTTAGTTCACATATTTTGTATGTCATTGAAAATTTAATTTTTCTTTGTTGCATTATTAAATTTCATTTCAGAATATACATCGGTAAACGAAAATAGAATTTTTAGAAAAAATCTGACGCAAAATTTTATAACAAAAAAGGTTTTTTTTTTTTTTTTTTTTTTTTTTTATAGTGATCTCACGAGTTTAATTTTTGAATTTAAATAAACATATGTGTAAACACATACAAATTTGCTGATTTTTTTTTTTTTTTTTTTACTTTTTTTGGTAGATTTAGTTTGTCTATCTTATTTTGCGTATGAATAATATGTTATACATAAGTTTTAAAACTGTGTATGTTTTAAATGTGATTGATGTCAAAGGACTTAGGTGTCTGCAACTTGGGGCAAATTAAGGACAGTCTTGAAAATCTAGTGCTTTTTTTTTTTTTTTCTTTCCAAAAAAATTTATTGTTTCTGTTTTCTCAGTAAGCCTTTATTCACCATTTACAAATATATTTACCAACATATTTTTAAAATACAATATAAAATTACTTATGGTCAAATCATAATTCATTGTTATTAAATTTTAATTAACCATTGAAATCCCAGAAAATCTTGGCCCACCAGCGGCCGAGCGGTTCTGCGCTCAAAGCTGGTAGATGGGAGGTGCCGGGTTCGATCCCAGGTCGCGCTCATCGACCTAGCCGTTCGGAGTTTTCCGTGGTTTCCTCCGAAACTCGCGTAAATACGGGCTAGGACCCCTTAGAAAGACCCCCACGGAGGGCATTCCCCCCCTAGGCCTAGGACACGTCAGGAGTCAATCGGCCTTAAAATCCTACAACCAACCCAGAAAATCTTCATAAAATTAAAACAAAATTAATAGATCCGTTTCTCGTGGCATCCCCAGTAAAAATTATTAGGAAACCACAATATTATTGGAGAGAGGTCCGGCAATTTGTAATATAAAAAACTTTTGGAATATAAATTCTTTCTTTTTTTACAAATACAATTTTTTTTTTCTAGTTGTTTTTATTAATTTTTTCTTACTGTAGAATTGCTTTGTCAATTTTTAACTAATAGATTGGATTTTAGTTTGTAAATATTGTTAATATTTTAAGTTATTTAAAACATTAGACTATTCAACACCTTGTTGATTATCAAGTAAGATAAATTTCTTTCTTTTTTTTTTTTTTCTTTTGGAGGGGTGGGGGGGGGAGATTTGCAACTAAAATTATGTATTACATAACTTAATACTAATGTGTATTGCATATTATTTGTAAAGAAAATTTCCCATAAAATAACATCAGCTTCGGCTTCCGGCGACGGTGAGTGAATGATTAGCCGCCATTTTGGGTGTTTGCGTATATGCTAAACACAGAAAAAAAGCAATGGCTGTGATTTTTTTTTTTTTTTTTTTTTTCAGAATAGAGAGAAATTTGTAATTTCTAGACCATTTAGCAGGGGGTGTTTATGCTCATTCATGGTTTTTAATCTAATCTAACTGCATTTTAATATATCATATAAAGTTTTCTTTTGCTTTCATTGATTGTTCGTCATCCAAGAGATATGAAATGCAAAAGGAGTGAAGGTTTCTGGGCTAAATAGTATCCATTGGCAGGGTTGCCGCGCTTCCTCGAAAACCTGGAATAGAAAATTTGAAGGACTTTTACCTTTGAGTCGTAACCAGCCCTTATTTAGAATTACAGCCTGTATATGACCAAACCCCCAACAGACTTTAAAAAATTGTCTCAATTTTGGGATGAAATGTTTAAATGACGATGATTAAAAAAAAAAAAAAATGTAACCCATATTGCCATGTTTTTAATTATTTCCTTTCTTCTTCGTTTATCCAGTACAAGTTTTTTTTTTAAACTAATTTCCCTACTAAATTTCCTATTTTAAGCCCCAATTTTCGAATTTTTCATTAGTTTTCTTCTAATTAGTTAAAATATGAAAATAACCTCCTAATAGGTTTAAAGATAGCCATTAAAATATTAGCTATAATTTAATTGTTAAAATTAAAAGAGTATGATTTTAATAAGGATAATCATATAACTAATTCGTCTAATTCACCTAAATCGTTCGTTTCTATTCCTTACTATAAAAATATTTCTGAATCTATTGCCAAAGTTTTACGCACTGTTAATTTATCTGTTTCCTATAAACCTCAATTTCTAATTCGTAATTTCCTTTCTAATTTTAAAACTGTTATCCCCCTTTTTCCCGTACAGGTGTTATTTATAATATCCCTTGTAAATCTTGTAGTTCAGTTTATATTGGTCAAACTGGCCGTTCTCTTCATACTCGTATTAAGGAACATAAAACAAATTTCAAAAACCGTGATATACGTTCAAAAATAGTACAACATGCCATAGAAACAGACCATTTACCTGATTTTAACAGTACTAAAATAATCATATCTAATTGTTTAAATTATCACGCAAGAATTTTCCTGGAGGGCTGGTACACAAATCAACATTTATCGCCACTTAATGAGGCATGCGCAGTTCCTGTCGAATACGTTGTACTCACATAATGAGTCTGTTGTTCATCTCATCATTTGCACTTGATGTTTTTACTGATGAGGAGCCTGTAAAAGGCTCGAAACGTTTAAATTTATGTTTTTGTGTTTTTAATATTTTAAAATGTATATTTTTAATGTATATTATCTGTCTCATTTTTTAATGTGATTAAAATTTAATTTTACTACGAGACGTAATGATTTTTAAATATTTTAAAATATAATTTAATTGTTGTCCCCCCCCTCCCCCCCCCGAAAAAAAAAGGCTTAAAACATGTAAATCAGGTTAAAACTATATCGAATTTTTTTGACTGAATATATACTACCATTACCTTGGATAGTTGTATGATACACATTAAAAGAATGTACAAAAAATTTAATAATACACTTATGATATATTTTTCCTTACTTTTTGCGATTTATAATTTAAAATACTGTCCATAATTTTTGTTATACTTCTCATGCGGCAAATCTGAAATTTTTATTTTCTTTTTGTTTTGAAATTTCTATTATGTGATAGTATAATTGTTGCATTTAACTTGGTCATCAATTTTTGCTATTTATTATATAAAGAAAATTTTAAAATATTATTGTCCATAATTTTTGTTATACTTCTCATGCGGATGCGGCAGATCTGAAATTTTTAGTTTCTTTTTGTTTTAAAATTTCTGTTATGTGATAATATGGTTGTTGCAGTTAACTTGGTTTAAAAAAAAAAAAAAAATACTTTGTCACTAAAATATATATAATGAAAGTTTTTTTTATTATATATAATGAATAGCAAAAAGAGTGAAGGTTTCTGGGCTAAATAGTATCCGTTGGCAGGGTTGCCGCGCTTCCTCGAAAACCTGGAATAGAAAATTTGAAGGACTTTTACCTTTGAGTCGTAACCAGCCCTTATTTAGAATTACAGCCTGTATATGACCCCCCCCCCCCCCAACAGACTTTAAAAAATTGTCTCAATTTTGGATGAAATGTTTAAATGATGATGTTAAAAAAAAAAAAAAAATGTAACCCATATTGCCATGTTTTTAATTATTTCCTTTCTTCGTTGTTTATCCAGTACAAGTTTTTTTTTAAAACTAATTTCCCTACTAAATTTCCTATTTTAAGCCCCAATTTTCGAATTTTTCATTAGTTTGCTTCTAATTAGTTAAAATATGAAAATAATATCCTAATAGGTTTAAAGATAGCCATTAAAATATTAGCTATAATTTAATTGTTGCCCCCCCCCCCCCAAAAAAAAAAAAGGCTTACAACATGTAAATCAGGTTAAAACTATATCGAATTTTTTTGACTGAATATATACTAGCATTACCTTGGATAGTTGTATGATAAACATTAAAAGAATGTACAAAAAATTTAATAATACACTTATGATATATTTTTCCTTACTTTTTGCGATTTATAATTTAAAATACTGTCCATAATTTTTGTTATACTTCTCATGCGGCAAATCTGAAATTTTTATTTTCTTTTTGTTTTGAAATTTCTTATATGTGATAGTATAATTGTTGCATTTAACTTGGTCATCAATTTTTGCTATTTATTATATAAAGAAAATTTTAAAATATTATTGTTCATAATTTTTGTTATACTTCTCATGCGGATGCGGCAGTTCTGAAATTTTTAGTTTCTTTTTGTTTTAAAATTTCTGTTATGTGATAATATAGTTGTTGCAGTTAACTTGGTTTAAAAAAAAAATACTTTGTCACTAAAATATATATAATAAATTTTTTTTTTATTATATATATATTTTTAAAAATTTTCTCGTAACAGATGGTCTAGTACAACTGTTTCTTGATCTGCAGCACCATTGAAA
Organism: Salticus scenicus; assembly: GCA_963930645.1. Taxonomy (NCBI): domain Eukaryota; kingdom Metazoa; phylum Arthropoda; class Arachnida; order Araneae; family Salticidae; genus Salticus; species Salticus scenicus. The sequence goes on along the minus strand of OZ005655.1, from coordinate 202,702,144 downwards.
TCCTCAGGGGCAACTATTTTAACCTTTTTATTTGAATTTGTAACGTAAATTCTGGGTGAATTATGATTTAATAGATTAAATATATTTTCAGAGAAATTGGCATCCCTTTCCGAAAAGAGGTCCAGCAATTGGAATGCAATCTTTGAATCTTCAAGTATGGAGCACTTCCAAGCCAGATGAGGATTTCTGAAATATTCTGGCCAATCTGACAAGGAAGTACCCCTCCTTTTTAAATTCAAAGATTGCATAAATACGTTGAAGAGTTGAACTTTAATGTTTTTATCAAACTCTTCAACGATAAAGAACCCCTCGGAACCTAAAGAACATTAACTCTACGAATTGTTTCGTTTACTATTAAAGGATTATCTCCAATTAATTGACGGAAGCCGGGGGTTAAAATATCGTTAACCGAAATTGGAAAATTTAAACGTGACATTTTAGACTGTAGAATTGTTTTGTCAATAAGAACGTTAGAAGAGCTCGTAGCCTATATATAAACTTCGAAGCCTTTCTGGGCCTGCGTCAAAGTTACAGTTGCAGGAAAAGTATCCGAGCACTAGCAATAATCCCTGTCTAAAAAAAGTACACTTACAAGGGAACTCTTCCAAGTGGTAATCACCGATTTTCTTAAAAAAATTACAGAGAATAGTTTACACTATACTTAATTCACTTGTGAAAAAATTAGCTGCTGAATCGTAACAGGAAAGCTGTAAAAAATGATTAAACTTTACGTTTCGAACGCCAAATACGAAAAAAGTCATCGCCAAATCACATTAACCTTCCTTCAGTGATGCCAAGGAACTTCAGTATAGGAGGGTTGTGTTTTCTATCGCTCTAGGGTTACTGAAGCAAGGAATCCATCCCCTCCGCGGAGGATCAAAATTATGATAGCATGTCTTCAGAATATCTCTATGAGTGAATACAAGGCCATCTCCAATTTCCCACTGCGTAGCTATAGTGCGCCGAATATATGAATATGCGCAACACTGAATATATTTTCTGAAATCTAGAAGTTTCTATTTAGAAAAAGTGACGGATGGATGGATGGTTGGGTTTTACGTCGCACTAGTGCTGCGCAGATGGGCAATTGGCGACGGTCTGGGACACACCCCTAGAGGTGGTCCGGAGACATGCCATCACAATTTTGATCCTCCACGGAAGGGAGGATCTGTCCCTTTCCCACTTTGGTGACCCCCAGAGGTATAATTTTTCATGGGAACATGGAGGACATTGCGGTGCGGCCAGGACAGATTTTACGTGCACCAGCCACCATTAGTGTACACGACAGTCTTTGGCCGGCTCGAGTACCGAACCCGCAATCTTCCAATTACGAGGCCGGCGCTCTACCGACTGGGCTACCGCGGCCCTAGAAAAAGTGACATTATGTTTTCTGTTAGATATAATATTTTCCATTATTTTATGTAATGTTTCAATATTGCATATATTTAAAATAATGCAATTACAAATTCTGATTTAATTTTACATTACTTCAGATAACATTTACGTGTAATCTAGGGCGGGTCCAGACTCTCGACCGATCCAGGATCGATCCAAGTGGTCGTGGAACAATGCGTCCAGTCTCATCGACCGGTCTGGATCAAAGTCGTCCAGAGTAATGTGTTCCATCGACCGGTCGTGGATCAAATCGCCCAAGAACTTTTTCCGAGTCATTTGATCCATTTACAAATCCATTGCTCTGATTGGCCGTCGGTTATTGCTCTGGTTCCGCCATCTATCGGTCCTTACAAACACGAATATGCATATAAGCATTTTTTTTGGTAATGAACTGTATAATTCTTTTAGAATTATAAATATATTCATGCAATGAATTGAAATATAATACAAAAATGGAAAAAAAAAAAAAAAAAAAAAAAAAAAACGAATATTATTTAAATTTAATAAAATAAAATTTTAAAATGCTCCCTGCTAACAGTTTTTAAATTTTCAGTTTAACAAAATATTTCAAATATGTTTTTTGTACTGCTTTGTTAATATATTTGCATTAAATTTTAGCATTCAAACATAAAAGTAATTAACAATATTTAAAAATCAATATTTAATTTGTATTTAAATAAATAAAAAAAAAATCATAAATATATTAAACATTTAAAATATTATTGATTGAAATCATAATTAATTGAATTTACAAACCAATCATTGATTTAAATCAAAATTTAAATTTTATATATTTTTGGCAATGTGTAATAGTTTCATATTTCTTACCTTAGATCATAATAATAAAACTTGAACCTACTTCTTATTTACATCAAATATTTGAATGCTAAATATTTGCTTTAAATTTCAACATTCCAACTTAAAAATATTTAACAAAAATTAGCTTGATAATAAATCCATAAAATATTACTTAAAATTGTTTACAATATATCGTTAAAATTCAAAAATGCATAATTGGGGGAAATAATTAAAAAAAATTTGCTGGAAAATTTTCTAAAATTAAAATTTTATTGTTATTATTATTTTTTTAATAATTTTCGAAAAAGAATTATATAATTAATATTATTGTGTCTCATTGCATATGTACCCAACTATGCAGAATAGAAAAAAATAGATATGCATTTATCTTTTTTTATTCATAGTTAAATTACATTTTTGATTAATGAATGAAATTTTTCTTTAACTAATTTAATTCTAATACTTTAGAGATAATTTTAAACTAAGCCTACAGATAGCAGCACTGATTTTGATCCAATAGAGGGATCGGAGTCGTCCAGCCTTTTCTTTCGACCGGTCGTTGATCAAATGTCTCAGGGCCCAGTTGGATCGGTCGAAGTGTTCCAGAGGCTGGACTCGCCCCTAGAGTAATTGAATGTCTGGAATACTCGGCATGTAAATTTACATAAATTTGCTGGCGATTAAAAATTTAATCTGAATTATAATATATGATTATTGAATATTTGATTGAACATTTGATTTTTAGTATATTTGATTTAATTAATACTGAAATAAATAAATCAAAAATAAAATATTTAAAATGTTTTGAAGTTGAGTAGGTTTTAATTCGCACTAGATCTATGAAGCGGGCAGTTGGCGACAGTCTGGGATACATTCCTAGGGATGGTTCGTAGACGCGCTATCACAATTTTAATCCTTCGCGGTGGGGATTATTTAAAATTGAAAAAGCATGTGCATTACTACTACTTCATGGTATATGCAGTAGAATCTTATAGAATTATTAACTGCAAAATCTTGTAGTTTCAAAAATAATTGTTACGCTTAATGCGGGTATTCCGTGGCTGAATAAGTATCTCGCCCTCGCTAATCTCTTTCGAGGGTAGAAAAAGGGGTTCGATTCTTCCCCTGTCAATGAGTGGTCCTTTCTTTTTTTTTCTGTATTGTAATCCTGTTGTGTAATATTTGTCCTCATCAGACGAAATTTACAGGGGGATGTCGAGTCAAGTCGGATGTACAGTCGGTAACAAAAGTATCCAAACACTAGCAAAAATTCCTATGTAAAAAAAGTACACTTCATACTGTTTTGTTAAATAAATCCTTGTCGAATTCTGTTCTTACACTGACTAAGAACAGGTTGGTTGGTTGGTTCGGTTTTACGTCGCACTAATGCTGCGCATATGGGCAATTGGCGACGGTCTGGGACTCACCCCTAGAGGTGGTCCGGAGACATGCCATCGCAATTTTGATCCTCCACGGAAGGGATGGCTCTCCCGCTTCGGTGACCCCCAGAGGTATAATTTTTGATGGGAATATGGAGGACATTGCGGCCACGACAGATATTACGTGCACCAGCCACCTTTAGTGTACACGACGGTCTTTGGCCGGCTTGAGGACCGAACCCGCAATCTTCCAATTGCGAAGCCGGCGCTCTACCGACTGGGCTACCGCGGCCCGACTAAGAACAGGATTCGACAAGGATTTATTTAACAAAACCGTATGAAGTGTACTTTTTTTTACATAGGAATTTTTGCTAGTGTTCAGACATTTTGTTACCGACTGTACATAAGTTTTATAAGACTTCGAGAGGTATCTGCTATTCTTTTTTCAACGAAAGAAAAAAAAAAGAAATATTTAATGTATATTTTAAAGAAGCAATATTTTCCGCTGGACATGCCTGATCCTCCTTAGAGGTGAGTGCCAGATCGTCGCCAATTTCCCACTGTGTAGTATCAGTGATTTGTAAAACTTACTCAACTTCAATACTACGAAATCTTTCCTGGCTGCATCTTTCTCAAATGAGACGAGGTAGCTCAATTCGCCGAGCAACGAACTTAAAGTTCGAGAATTGCAAATTTTATACTGTAAATGATAAAAGATCGCCGTGTACGTTAATGGTAGAGGGTACGTACAATCCGCCGTGGGTTCCATGTCCTCTATACTCTATAAAATAACACAATAAGGGATACCGAAACGTATGTGCCACCCTTCATCGCGGAGATCAAAATTGTAAATTTTGTCTATAGACCACCCCTAGGGGGTGAGTCCTAGACCGTCGTCAATTTCATCTGGGTTATTCCACTGAAATTTCAAGAGTATGCGCATTTATGAATGTAGAAGGTTGTAGAAATTTTTATCACACTATGCAGACAAAAATAAATAAATAAATAAAATAAAATAAATATATAAATAAATAAGAAAGTTATTATTGAATATGGACACTTCATCGAATTTAATTTTCTTGGTGATAATATTTACCGCCTATATCGTAGCAATACATTTTTGAACCAGATGCATGCATAATAGTGTTTACTTGTTATGTTGAAATATCTTTAATCACTGAATGAAGCGTATATTATTATTTATTTATTTATTTATTGTTTGTTTGTTTGTTCCTTTTCTAATCAAATTTTCAAATTATAAACAAACATTTTACATAAAAATATTTTAAATTGTTAAAAGTCATAATTTGGCAAATCAGTATCCCCCCCCCCCCCCTTCCTTTAGCCTAATGTGACTATATGTCCTCGAATTTCGAGAAAAGTTCATGTTTTGAAATGGTGTTCCTTAAGTTTTCAAAAATTTCAGCAAGTAAATTATGTATTGTAATTTTAACCCTTTAGAAACTCATTTTTTAACAAAAGTTATACTCTGTAAATGTGTAGTTGTAACGTTTTTTAATATACGTCTTCGAATTTTCGAGGAGGACAGCAACTGGTCACCCCATTTATCCTGAACCTGATGCTTTTTAGTCCAGAAAGAGAGATAATTATTATTATGTAAAAACAAATTATAGGAAAACAATCTGAAATCATTTTTTATGATACCTTAGAGCGAGAGAGAAAACTAAAAATACAGTAAAATTGAACAAAGAAACAATATAATTATAGAATATATACTAATTTAATTGTGCTGAACAAACAACTAATAGTTAAACTATATTCTTTGTTAGATAGATGGCCACTACAGTATGTTTAAAGGCGGATACCATCCAGATCTTTTTTTAAAACTAAGGCCAATCTCTTTTTTTACTTTCTTCTATCTTCAATAGAAGAAAGTATTGGATTCGTAAAAATTTTCGATTTCGGGTTTTTGATGGATTTACACGTTTTGAGAGCTGTAGAACACGATTTTAACATTTTTAGAAAATGTCTGTCTGTCTGTCTGTCTGTCTGTGTGTGTGTGTGTGTGTGTGTGTGACAAAATTTTGTGGCAACTGTATCTCTGGAACTACTGCACAGAATTTCATACAAATTGGTATGTAGTTGCACCTTGACATAAATTAGTGCCTATCAACTTTTGGTAAAAATCGTCTTACAGGTTGCGTTGCCATCCCGCTTTTTCTAAATTTTTAACAGGGTGATATAGGGCAAAAATTTTCAAGATGGGTATCTTTCGAAAGGTCTCGTCAGTACCTTTAAAAGGAATGGTTGAACTCTAAATCTGTGATAATTTAAAAAAAAGTTATCGATTTTTTTTTTTACTTTTTACGAAAAAAAAACTTAAAAAAAAAATCTTTTTTTTCTTTCTCTCTCCCCTTAATTTTATGAAACTCCCACGGTTTCCGTGTTCTGACAAACTTAAACTAATTTTTGCTTTTTTCCCCTAATTTTGTCAAAGTCACACGGTTTCCGTGTTTTGACAAACTTTAACAAATTTTCACATTTTACCCAAAATTTTGTCAAAGTCTCACTTTTTTTTTTTTTTTAGTGCTAGAGGCCTATTTCAGTCGGTACAGCGTTGTCGAATTTTTATACGTCACTCTTAATAGTGCTAAGGGCCTATTTCAGTCGGTTTATTGAATGGGGATTTATTGAATGAAGATTTTGTAGATAATTTGATTACTCATAACGAAGGTTACAAGTTTTTAAAAAAATATAAAAAATTCTCCCAAGGTACAACTTTGACATGAGTCCCCCCAAGGCACAACTTTGACATGAATCCCCCTCCAAGCCACAACTTTGACATGAGTCCCCCCCAAGTCACAACTTTGACATGAGTCCCCCCCAGGCACAACTTTGACATGAGTCCCCCCCCCCCCAAGGTACAACTTTGACATGAGTCCCCCCAAGGCACACCATTGACATGAGTCCCCCCCCAGGCCCAACTTTGACATCAGTCCCCCCAAGGCCCAACTTTGACAGGAGTCCCCCCAAGGTACAACTCTGACATGAGTCCCCCCCCCCCCAAGGCACACCTTTGACATGAGTCCCCCCAAGGCACACCTCTCCCTCATTGGGAAAAAGAGAAAAAACGTTTTTTTGCGGTTATAAGACAGTTTGGACTTCCAACGTTATTTGTTACAGTATCTGCAGCTGAAACACATTGGTTTGATTTAATGAAAACTTTATCATGGAATTTAGATCGTCACGAATTAACTAAAGAAGAATTTGTCGATATTAATAAGTTTAGCAGTAGGCCTCTGGCACTAAATTAAAATCTGTCAATGTCAGTTCTTCATGTTTTTTTTATTTTTTTCTCTCCCCTTAATTCTATCAAACTCCCACGGTTTCCGTGTTTTGACAAACTTAGAATAATTTTCATATTTTACCCAAAATTTTGTCAAAGTGCCATTTTTTTTTTTTTTTTTTTTTTTTTAATTATTGTTACTGAGTGAATTTGTATAGGAAAATATAGAAGAAAGTCTCGTGGTGGCCACAACATACTAGTTTTTTTTTTTTTTTTTTTTTTTTTTAAGAAAAAGAAAAGAAAATTAATAATAATCAGTATCGTTGCAAACGATATCGAATTTTTTTTTTTTTTTTTTTTTTTTATAATTTTGAATTAAGAAATAAAAAGTGCGCGAGCAATATAAAATAAAAATAAGTAAAAAAAAAAAAGCCAATTAAATTAAACCTTACAAAACAAAAAATTATTAAAATATATTTAAAGGGGACTAATGTGGAAGTTGTAACGGGACTAAACTGAAAGTCGTACCTCAAGGGACTAATGTGAAAATTGTACCTCACGGGACTAATGTACCTGTTGCACCGAACGAACAAACTATTTCTTTCAACGAAAATGCCTACTAACCCTGGACGATAGGTCTAATATACCGTATCATATTATATATCGTATTTATCGTAATATAACTCAATACTTATTTCGCTCTCATCTTCGACACGTTTTAATACGCATTTTTTATATGCATGAGAAGCCCCCGAAAAACAAAAACATTAAATCATTAAATTCATTTTTTTACTTATTTTTATTTCATATTATTTCACGCGCACTTTTTATTTCCTAATTCAAAATTATTAGAAAAAACTTTTTCGATATCGCTTGTAACGATACTGATTATTATTAATTTTATTTTCTTTTTCTTTCAATAATAATAATAGAAAAAAAGATTTTGATGAAATTCTGGCAAAAGCAGAATTTAGTTTAGGACGGAGGACTATTAGTTTTTTTTTTCCTTTTTTCAAATTATAACATCACTTTCAAATTATTCAATTATATTTTCGATAAATTTTAGATTTCGACAAATGTCAACTATCGAAATCGACAACACAAAAATCCCAGATTGAGACTAATAGGCCCTCAGTCCTAAAAAAAAAAAAAAAAAACAAGAAATAGCTTAGAAAATAAAAAAATTAAATTTATTTAAACCCCCCCCCCCTTTTTTTTTTTTTTTTTCTTTTTATGTAGCGAGAGAAAAATTTCTTTTAAAAGAAAAATAATTTTATCATTTCTTTCTTCTTCTTCTTCTTTCTCTCTCTTTTTTTTTTCTGAACTGGAGAGTTGAAAAACAATTTTAGAATTTTGCCAATTTTAGACGAATTTCAACATAGGTCGCTAAAGACGAATGAGAGATTAGCCATTTTTAGTCTAAAATTTATCGAAATTAAAGTAAGTGAATCTCGAAGTTAAGTAAGAGAATCAAATAATCTGGTGTGTCACTCACACGACTTTCTCTTTACCTGAATTTCTATGCTATAAAGATAGATTGTGCATATTAAGTTTAAAAATCAATAACGTAAGATAATAAAGTTCAATGTACTTTAAAAAATGATCCAAAATAGGTTTAGGAAAAGTTTTATCTGACATATAATTCTGTGTGAGAGGGGGTTACTGCCCCCCCTCACCCCCTGAAATTATATTGCCTACAGTTATTTAAATAATAATAATAAAAATTAAGGCTGTTAATTTTCCTTCAAACTTGCCAATCTTGATCAAAGTTTTAAGTGGCAACCTAATACAAACTTAAAAATACCAAATTTGAACTTCCTGCAGTTGTTAGTTTTTAGATGCGCTGATAACAGATATGCAAACAGATTAACCTTTAAAAATTGGACTTTCGTAATCAGTGCACCTCAAATCGTGATATCACACAAAAAGCAGAGTTGAAAACTGATTTTTAAAAAATACTTTGTTTACAGTAAGGGTATGAAAATTTAATTTTACTTTCTGAGCAGTGTTCGTCGACATAGTAAAATGTAGCAAAGCACTTTTATGAATTACATTCAACAGAAAAGAACGTTTAGCATAATTTGGGTAGCTCTGTATATTGTCTGTGAACTATATGCACACCACATTGCGTCCTCAAATTTATAGTTTTATATGAAAAACATCTAACACAAAATGAAATACTCTTCCAGGAATTTTCATGTATATTGTATCTGAATATTTTGTGCAGTCCTGTAAACAAATGATGAATGATTTCCATACCACAATTACGCAAAAAAGAAATATGTATATTAATTCCATTTTCTTTAGGGCAGTCTATAGATGTTACATTTAACTTATCAGAAATTTCCCCACAGACATAATCTTTTTTAATTCTCTTGGATAGCCCTGTACACTAACCCTATGCTTGATCTCAACGAAAAGTTTTATGCTACAGACTTAGAATGCCGAATTTGGAATTTTTACTACTGTTTGTGTTTGAGATATGCTGATAACATACACACAGACATACAGAGACCATCCGATAAAAATGTGTTTTTCGGATTCAGGGAACCCTATAACGTGCAAACATAACAAAAATTCAATTTCGAAAATTTGACCCAAAAACAATACTTTCTCTACCATACATATGGTTAAGAGAAAGGAAAAATTAGTGTAGTTATACGCATTTAAAGGATATTTTTTAAGGAAATTTACAGCATAACAGCGTCACCTTTTATACGATAATAAACAACCTTTCGCTCAATATACACACAAAATAGTGTAGTTATGCACATTAGATTTTAAGATTTAACTTTTTCATACACAAAGAAAGTTATAGGACAGTTTCAGCCAATATTCACACAAATTTAAGCAAACTTTATAAAGTAACAGCGCCACATTTCGACTGATATACACAAAAATTTAAAAATGAGTTTAACTATAGTGTAGTTATGTTATGTCCATTAGATTTTGAGATGTAGATTTTTCAGAAACAAGGAAAAATACATCATAGCAGCACCACCTTTCGGCTGATATACACACAAATTTAAACATGAGAATGAAAATTGTCAGTTGATACTTAATCCGTAAAATCGAAGTTAAAGTCGTTTTCATGGTGAGCGAACAGGATATTACAAGGGAAAGGACAGATGAGAGCGCCGCACGTGCCACCAAGCGGGGGTTTGTTACGGTCAGAACTTTCAATGATCTTTTGCATTATGAGCAAACAAGATTTTCATATCAGGAAACGGTGATTTTGCGTCACCACAGAATGGAAATTTACAACTGTTAGAATTTACAAAGGTATTTGCACTATGAGTGAACAAACTGTTGTAGGTTCTGAAATTGGGTGAAATTGTCCAGTCGCCACCGAGTTGAAGTTTAATACGGTGAAATTTTTCAAGGATCGCGAACAAGCTGGTCGCCGAAGGTGTCTAGTCTGTAATAATAAAAGAAGATGTCTGTCTGTACATTTATACGTTCAGATCCACTAAACGTATAAGTAAAAAATTGAAATATAGGTGCTCAGAAGCCTTCCGGAGGTAATAGTGGAATTTTTTTTTTTTAATTGCAACTTAGTCTCGGATATTAAAACGCTAATCTATGTTAATTAATAAACGTGTCAATTCTGAGTTTTCAAAATATTTGAGGAGCTTTAAACGGAAAAATAAATAAAAAATACTGGTCCGATTTTTTCCAAATTTGATGCCAAATGAAAGGGGCGATTTGTTTGAATTCAGAAGCGCAAGCTTGTAATCGATGTGACAATTAGATTGTTTTTAATTAATTAAAATATGAAATTTTAATGTCAACACTTCGCTTCATTGCAGGTTGCCTAGACTTCTTTCGGGGATGAAAAGAAAAAAAAAAAAAAAAAAAAAAAAACTTTTCTCTCAGGAAGAAACGCGTGATTCTGAAGTGGCATAAAAAAATTGCAACTTTCAAATTTTTTCATATTTTAACTGATTTACACAGAAATTAATAATCGGCCAAGGCAACACACGCTAACAATAAGACTACAATTAAGATTAAAAACTATTAAAAGTTTAAAATTAGCAAACGTTTCACGTGTATATATAATATATAGAAGGTAACAAACCACTTTAAAACACGTAGGTAAATTATTTTTATTAAAAACGACACAAAGCTTTTCGCCATTATAACAATAACATCATCAGGTGTAATTACGTTACATAGAACCAGCAATATATAAACAAGAGAAGTTCAGACGGTTTAAAGCTTTGTGTCGTTTTTAATAAAAATATTTTACCTACGTGTTTTAAAGTGGTTTGTTACCTTTTATATAATAAGACTACAGTTTAATTTTCGTGGAAATCGGCCAACAAACAAAAAACTTACAATTATATTACAATTTAAGTTTATTTTGATTCTCTGGTTGATCACGTGATCAATAAACGATATAAAATTTAGTTTTCTTTGTTATGTTTCAGATTTCTGAATTCAGATACGTCGTTGAAATTTCGTACTAAGATGTCTTCAGGAATGGGGAAATGATTGTGAATTCTTTTGGAAGTGTTATATTTTATATACATACATACATACATATATATGTATATATATATATATATTCTTTGGGGGGGGGGACTGAAAGCCAAGAATTTAGAAACAGACTTAGATTATTCAGAATTGGTAATTTTAGGATTTTGGTGCCCAGGGATCGTTTATAGATATTCTTGAATTTGTTAAATTATTAGGGAGGTGGATTACTTGGGTAGAGTGGAGGGGGGGGGGGCGCAAAAATTTTAAAACATAGATAGAGCCTTGAAAATTGGTATTATTGTGTTTTGGGGTGGGAGAAATCAATAAGGAATACTTTCGAAGTGTAAAGTTATTAGAGGGTATTTCTTGGGGGGATTTCTTAAATGTTTTTGGGTGTAAGGAATTGATTGAATATATTTTCGAATGCATAAAATTATTAGGGGGAGGGGCATTATTTGGGAGGGAAATGGGGGTCCAAAATTTGAAAATAGTAATAGAGCCTTGAAAGTGGTATTATTAGGTTTTTGTATGTGAGGAATCGATTACAGATACTATCGAAAGTGCAAAATTATTAGGTGGAGAGAAAGTGGAGCATAAGGACAAAAATGTAGAATTAGAGTTAGTGGTTAGTGAGTTTAAAATTAGTAATGCAGATTTTTTAGGGCTTGGAATCAGCTGCAGATATTTTCGAATGTGTAAAATTGTTTGAGAGGACAGGGGGGCAAACATTTTAAAATAGAGATAGAGTCTTGAAAATTGGTATTAGGTTTTTGGGTAAGAGGAATCGATTGCGAATACTTTCGAAAATGTATAATTATTAGTGGGGCGTTGGGTGCGTATAGCTCGTGAGGGTGTGCACTGCCGCTGGCACTAGAGAGCAGAACCGATGATTTCACCGAGGAGGAAAAAAAAATCTAATTTTCTTTATGTCTTTTGCCCTGTAAAGCTGTCTTCAAACTCTGGCAACAGAAGTAGAGCGTCAAAGTCATAAATTATCCATTGTCCGGAAGTGACCCTTGAAATTTTGCACACATTTACAAAGAAGGACATTACTTTTCATTGCTCATTTACAAAATAGACCTAAGTCCCCATGCAATTATCGCACTAGGAGGTTTGTGAGCGACGACTCAAATACCACATCAAAGGAATATCAAAAAAGGCCGGCGTTGACGCTTTGCAGTTGCCAGAGTTTGAAGGCTGCTTAATAATATAGTGATTCGTTAAGAATTTTGAACTTGAATGGGCGTCCGCAGCCGAAATCAGTGGAGACCCGTAGCGAGTTTTTCCACGATCATTAGAGATTTTTTAAAATTAATTTATATTTTTCTGAATAAAAAATAGCGTTTCCTTTATAAATATTGACAGGACGTTGTAAATCCTGAAATGTTAAGAGGGCACCGTAGTCGCCACCGAACAGGAGTTTAATACGGTTAGATTTTCAAGGATCGCGAACCAACTGGTCGCCGAAGGTGGCTAATAATTATCATAAATGATGCAGCTGTTAAAGAAAAACGAACAGTTCTTTGAAAACAAAAGACAAAGCTAATTAATAAAATAAAATAGTAGATGTTAATGTTGGAGAAGATGATTTAGGTGAGCTAGAATTAATTCTTAAAGAAGGAAAATTAAATTTATTAGATTTAGAGATTCAGAAAAATATATAATTAGATGAAGTAGAGAATGAAATTATATTAAATGTGATAATGCCACTCGAATATTGTGATATAGAATACAAAATTAAACGATAAATAGCAAAGCTAAAAAATAATTCAAATCTAAATGTTTTGTCGATTAATTCTTTAATTGACTGTAATAAAACAGTGCATAAGTTTGAACCATGCATTATTTTTACTAAATTAAGCATTGATAAATTTAGCGGAGTCTCAGCTGATTTTTAAAGATTTATCGATCAGCTTAAAACGGCTGTTAATGAAAAAAAAAAAAAAAAAAAAAAATAAAAGAAAGAAAGAAAATGAAAAAGAAACGCCTCTATTTCTAATGTTGATAAATTTAATTATTAAAGTCATACTTAATTGGAACAGCTAATGAAGCGTTAAAAGGTTTTGCTTTAACGAATATTAATTATTATGCAGCGCCTACCAGCGGCTGAGTAGTTCTGCACTCAAAGCTGGTAGATGCGAAGTACCAGGGGCTCTATTCTCGTCTACACTGTTAAAAATTTTGTCCTAGGTTGAACCAAAACATGGTACATTTTTGCTGCAACCATGCGATGGTGAAACCTTTTACCATTATTTGGTGCTTTACTAAACCAAGGCTTGGTACTTCAATAGCTACATCCATAAGATGGAGAACTTTTTTACCATAATTTGGTGCTTTTTTTAAACAAGAAGTGCCAAAACATAGTAGAAAGTTTCACCATCGCATGGTTGCAGCTATAATTGTACCAAGTTTTCGTTCAACCTAGCAAACTGAAGCCACTGTAGTACCAACATTCGGTACAACCTGAACTGAAATTTTTAACAGTGTAGTTGCTTATTAACCACCACTTGTAGTTTGTCACTACTATTCTACCCACCGTAATAACCATCTTCCGGCTAAGTGCTATTCTGGTCTCCTGTTATCTTGAGTGGAAGAACAAACTCTCTGCGTTCGAGGGTGACAATTTAAACCAATCAGTTGCAAGGGATCATTCGTAATCCGTTTTGGGAGGGAAAGGTTGAATAGCGATGTTGACAACCGGATTTCAATGATGGAAAATGTGAAATGTCCCTTTAACTGAGCAAACTAAAACATTATACAGACGCGCCCATTTTCATTGTGATAAACGACGATCTTTCAGCTGAACAACTGCCTCCTAGCTGCCGGTAACTTAACGACTGTAAACAAACTGTCAAGATTTCGACGCAACTGAACGAGAATAGCAAATCGTCGTTGTCTCGCTTCACAACAACCGGTTTCCGCGTAACGACTAGACGAGAATAGAGCCCCAGGTTTGATGCCAGGTCACGCTCTTAGACCTAGCCGTTCGGAGTTTTTCGCGTTTTTCTCCGATAATACGGAATAGGACCCTTTAGAAGGATCCCCACGGAGGGCATTCTACCTAGACCTAGGACCCTACCGTAGTCAATCGGCCTTAACCCTTTAACGTTAACTACTTAATTTATTCTAAAAATTACTAAACTAATTTAAAAAATGGCTTTTAAACATATAGCTCATCATAAACATTTAAAAAATAAAAAATTAGCATTGTTCCATTTCGAGAAATTTTTGGTTTGAAACATCTATAAGTTAACCTTATTAAATTCAAATAATGTTTAATTTAATAAATAAACCACTTTATAAGTAAACATTATCGACTACAAAAACTTGTAAAAGTTGTTTCAGGTAAAAATAGTAGCAGCTCTTCATTAAAAGAAAAAAACTAGACGAGCGCATCATCAAACCAGCAGTTCGCACTCGCACACACAAAGAAACTTCAAGTGACTTTTGCATTTAGCTTCCTTTGAAGCACTATTTGTTAAATTTTGGAATAGTGCTGCTATCTAAAGAACATAAAAGGAACAAAAGTTAAAAACCTGATTAAAACAAGGGAGAAATGCTAAAAAAACTGCTGCATAAAAATTGTTAAATTGTGTCAAATATTTGGTTTCGCTGCGAAACCAATGAAAGTTAAAAGGTTAAACCATACAACTAGCCAACTAATATGCAGCTGTTGAAAAGCTAAAAGAATGATTTGGCAAGAATACTATTGAAATTAGTTTTCATTTAAATAGATTACTAAATGTTCCTTCTGTAAAAAAAAAAAAAAAAAAAAAAAAAAAAAAAAAAAATCGACAGATATGTTTGCATCAGGGCAATTATTCGAAACATGCCAGATCGCAGAAATGATCTGACTTTAAAAAACTTGAAGCACTTGGATTATTAAGAGAAAACAAGGAAAACTTAGTTCGCATGATTTTTGTCAGGATTTTACCACCAGATACATAGGGCTTGAAATCAACGAGAAATTCGGCAACAGCGGTCAGTGGAAAGAATCGGAAAGTGTTAGAGGGAGAAAAACCGGATGAATGTCACAAAACAGTAGATATTCTTGTTGCGATATTCAACTACAAAATAACTTGCAATATCTAAGTGTTCTTGCTTTAATTCAACAAAATAACGTGCCTCATTCTAATCTCTGAAAATGCACACAGAAAATGATACTTTTCTATTCTTAAAAAGAAAGTAATTTACAAGAATTAACAAACTAGATTGTGATAATATGGTCAAAAACTTGAATTATATTATTAGGATATCAGCGTTATTTATTAATTTTTATCTGCATATGCTAGTTGCTAGTTATTACTCCCAACTGTTTAACACGTGTGTTGTGTGGATTTACAGGACCGTACCTTATTTTGGGATCTTGTTAGATGTGCTCATTAGTAAGAACATATCTAAGAATCTTTTATCTGAAAAATATAAAAATTTCTTGTTTTGAATTGAAGCAACTATGTTTAGATATAATAATTTTTATGTAAGGTAAAAGACAACTATGTATTCATCCTTGAACCACTGTGTTTATGCCCGTATTTTAATAATGAAACATGAAACCGTTATTATTCATCAGTTTTTACAATGGATTAGCCGCCTCATACTTGGGCATCTCAGATTTAATATCTGGAAAATGATGAGATATGCTGATATTTTAACCATAACCATTTATACGGTCATTATAAGCAAAATAGTAAAAAATACCATAAACTGCATGATAATTGGTAATATCTCATTAAAAAAAAAAAAAAAAAAAAAAAAAAAATCAATAATTATAAATATTCCCATGTGTTTACAAGATCCCAATCTTCCCCCAAATTATAATGAGCTTCCCCCCCCCCCCTCCCTCAGCCTTCCCCCATTTTGCTTTTTTTCATCGTTACTTTTGGTTCCGACAGCATCGAAACCGTGTTTATTGTTGGCATTTGCAAGTTTTTTAGAATTTACAATTCATCTCTCACTATTTTCAATAGTTAGTAAGTAAAATTTTGTTTCAAACCGTTTGTTAGATTTTGTTTTATATTTTCTTTGTTTTATGTGTCATTAAATCTAATAGATGGCAGCACCAGCATACTGTTACTTCAAAAGTCCTTAAGATAAAATAATTGTCTGGGGATAGGGAGTCATGCTCAATAGGGAGCCATGGCTCAGGGTAATTCTGCGACACTTGCGACCTGCGAAAGAGCGAAATTGTTAAAAGTAGATTATTGCTCTGATATTTTATATACCCTGTTCTCATTTCGTAGTATTTTTTTGTATTTAAATAAATCTAAGTAACTCTATTCTATTAGTTATTTACAAAATGAGCTCAAAAGTGAACAATTAAAAAGTTTCGTAAAAATATATAATCTGTTTTAAAAAACAAAAGCAATTTTGATTAAATTAACTTTATGTTATTGCTATATTTCTGGACAACGCTGTTAAATAAACTAAGAAAAAGTCATCTTTGGAATAATTCTATACATTTTAGAAAATTAAGAATTTGCAGGATTGTAGTGACTTCTAAACAAGAAAGATATTTAAGGCCAAACTCCGCTTTTTTTTTTTTCATCAATTTTGTTTAGCCTCTCGAGGTGTGTAATTAAATATGCATTATAGAATTTTTATTAACGGTAAAGTAAAATCACTTGCATTTAACAAAAATTTTTTGACCAGTATTATATTTAACATTTTTCTTTTTCTTTTCTTTTTTTTTTAAATTTCCGAGAGATTTTTTGAATAAAAGTTGTAATTGAAAATAACAAATTGTCAGTATATATATGATATTTTTTATGAGCTTTTACAGCATATGAAATTAAATTAAAACTTTTTAAAGTTCAATATCAATAAACTCATCATAAGTACAGTTTCATGGAACTGATACACATGACTAATACGTTCCAAATATTGTCAGCAGATAGCAGCACTACTTCTACAAAACAGATTTCCTTAGCTTATAAAGAATTGGCAACATTCATTCTTAAGACAACAACAATCAACAACGAAACCAGAATCACACTCTATTTTTGTTTAAAATATGTTTGGCAAATCAAACTGAAAAAAAAAAAAAAAAGGAAAGGAAACTGGCAGTTAATTAAATTTTTTTTCGACATTAAAAAGAAATCAACCAACTTGTGTAATAACCGAACCCTTTTTATGATGGGGGAAAAAGAGAGAGAGAGATAGATAGAAGAAATAATTAAAGATTAGTAAAGGAACTGGTATAGAACAGAACTGAATAGTTTTTTAGTGTTTTTAACAATAACACACACACACAAAAAAAGAATTCACATATTAACGAAATATATAGTAACAATGGAAAGTTGAATACATACAAAATATTTTTTTTTTTTAATAGTTTAAAACTGGTAAAAAATTATAACTTATTTTCAATTTTTTTGAAAATTTTTAAAAATAATCCCTTTTATCTAATTTTTTAAAAAGTTTCCGCTTTCTTATGGCTTCACTAGTGGCCGAGAGGTTCTGCTCTCTATCTCGGTGGAGGGGAGATGCTGGGTTCAAGCGCAAGTACCGCTCTTTGATCTAGCCGCCGTGATTTCTTCGCGGTCTTCTTCAAAATTTGCATAAACACAGGGTAGAAGAAATCACTTTGAATATGTGTTATCCGATAGGGAAATGTTTGTATTCTGTAAAATTTTGAGACAAAGGAAAAAAAAAAATGATATTAGTTATCAAAAATTGTTCAAAAACTTAAATAAATAAAATAAAATATTGATTTTTAAAATTTTTTTTAAAATAGTTTTCAAGAAATTTAAATAAAATAATTATTATTATATTTCATTGAATTTGTATATAATTGCAAGACTAATTAAAAACAAATGAATGAAGAATTAAAATAAAAGTTAATTGCTGTAAGTGCAGATTATTTAGTGTAAATACAAGGATAACAGGAAGCCATGCCCAGATAAAAAGTACTGTAATTTTCGGCGTATAATACGTTGGACAGATAAGTCAATTTTGCACCAGAAATCTTAATTAATAAATAAAGTTATATTTGTATGAGCTGTTTCTTTGAAAAAATATAGATTTTTCTGTTAAATAAAATTTCTGGTGTAGGAATGACATGCATTCCCAGCGAATTATACGTAGAAAATAACAGTATTTTAGCTTTTTTATCAATGTCTTCTTAAGTGTTTATTTAGCGAAATCATTTTCTATTCTCTCTTTAATTGCCGCCAGGATAGAGTATAGAATCGGCAGTTCATAAGAGTGAAGTAACTCTAATTAGTGAAGCATGCTATGGGTTCTTATTACCTGGATTAATCCTCTGAGTTCTCGTGTTAACGAAAAAAGAGCTCTTGTTAAAACTTATAAATAGATCTAAAGATCGGCTCTATGTGTGCAATGCTTAATTTATATTTTCATTTGAATGCATACATCAAACACAAAAATGAATTCCTTCGATATCTTTGTTTAAATTGCTACAAGTATAGCTTGCAGTAAATCCTCATATTTATTTTCTTTCTTTCTTTCTTTTTTTACAGCATGGAAATTTTCTAAAAGGTTATATTATTAGATATTTTTCAGGCCATACTACAGATGGTTTTAAGAACTTTTTTTTTCTTTGAAAATACTGCATATAAACGTTATTATTCATAATGCTAAGATGTTCGTTTATTTATATATACAGGGTGTTCATTATTAAACTGTCGGTGCTTTTTTACAGTGTTGCGTAGTGCGATCTATTTGCAAGAATGACACCAGAATTAGTAGGAAGATTGAAGAAGATGAGAAATGCAGAATTCCGGTTAAAAAAAAAAAAAAAAAAAAAAAAAAAGTTTCAAAAGTCACCATTTGGGCAATACGTACATGGCACTGTGTACACTGTAAAAAAAAACGGGTGAAAAACTGCATAATCTGCTGTAAATTTTTCGCAAGCTGAGGAAAAACAGCATTTTAGGCTTTTTACTGTAATTTGTGAAATGGTAAGCAGGTGAATTTTAATTCCTGCTCTTCGATTTCTGGTAAGTGCAATTTTAATTGTTTTATATTCTTTTATTGTTATAATGTATGAGACTTATATACTTGAATCACAAAGATCCAGTCATAAATCTTCCATTGTTTTATACAACCTATTGCATAATTATTAAGTACGATAGAAATTCTTATCATGAAATGTAAATTTTTATATTATTTGTTGAGATAAAGTACAATATAATTTTTACTTAATCAGATTATTTTGCCTACTGTATTATTTGTGAAAGTTTATAGATTTCTTGTTCTATTTTAAACACTGTTTTTATTATTGGTTCCAAACTTATGGAATTAGTATGTATAATACAAACGTGAATTTTAAAAGAGATTTCTAGAATTTTTTTTCTTTTTTCCATCACTTTTTTTTTTTTTTTTTCTCAAGCAATGTTAAACTCGTCCTATTTTTGAAAAGGTCGTTTTAAGTTCATCGATTTTCGTTTAGAGTTAGTTTTAAATTTGCTTTTTTTTGTCAGGTCTTTCTTTTTAAAAATGGCGATTTTTATAGGCTTAATTTTCAGAGTTGAATTTCTTGCTGGAATTATTTCTCTCTCTCTCTCTCTCTTTTTTTTTTTTTTTTTTTTTTTTTTTTTAAATTTTTGCTAATAAGTGTTTAATTTCATTCTTTTTTTTTTTTTTTTTTTTTTCAGTTTAAAGCAGAGATATTTAATTTATTACTCTCATAGAAACTACATTTAAATTATTATTTTCTTACTGTGACTTCAAGCGAAAGTTACGTTTTTATTTATTTCTCGGAAATTTTACATTAATAACATATATCTCAAAAATTTTAATACGAATTGGCCCATTGCATGAGAAAATAATGAATTAATGATTGAGTTTTCTCAAAATGTTTCATACTTTTCATAATTTAAAAATATTTTTCCGCATTTGTTTTCTTTGTATATGAAATATTTTGCTCAAAATGAAGTATGAAATTCATTGCACAAGATTTTAAAATGTTGAAAAAAAAAAAAAAAAAAAAAAAAAAGGAACGTCTGAAAAAGATTTTTTATTTTTATTTTTATTTTTATTTATTTATTTATTTTGTTCATTTGATTGTTTTATGGAATAGCGTATCCTTTAATCTTTTTTGTGGAAAATGAAGTATATATCTATTTAAAATAAATTGAAAAACTAAATAACAATGTTTATTGGGTTAATAATTGATTTATTTAGCTTGTGAAATATTCTAATGAAATGTTTATGTCATGTTAACAATAAAAATTGTTTGCTAAAAGCGTGTGGTTGGTTGGTTGGTTGTAGGATTTAAGGCCGATTGACTCCTGATGTGTCCTAGGCCAAGGGGGGGGAATGCCCTCCGCGGGGGTCTTTCTAAGGGGTCCTAGCCCGTATTTACGCGAGTTTCGGAGGAAACCACGGAAAACTCCGAGCGGCTAGGTCGATGAGCGCGACCTGGGATCGAACCCGGCACCTCCCATCTACCAGCTTTGAGCGCAGAACCGCTCGGCCGCTGGTGGGCGCTAAAAGCGTGTGTTGAGTGTCCAGATACTGAAGCTATTACAGCAGCAACATTTGATTTCGATGAAGAGAAATATGCATTATGAGTTATATGGGAAGGTGGGGACTTAATAAAAATGCATGTGCTTTTAAGAAAATGTAATTTGAATTACGGGGTTAAAAAGAAAAAAAAAAAAAGGTGTGGCGGTGTTGGGGTTAAGACAAATTGACTGCGCTATGTGCCTTGGTCTAAGGAGAGCACCCTCACTAGTTTTTTTTTTCTCTCCGGAGTCCTAAATCATATTTACGCAAGTTTTGAAGAAAACTACTGGAAATTTGGAACGTCTAGGCAGACGAGTGCGACCTGCGGTCGAAATTGTCACCTTACGTCTACCAGCTTTTAGAACAGAACCTCTCGGCCACTGGTGGATCGGGTTAAAGCTGGCATTTCTCATAATTATATAAGAAAAATTAATAGAAGGAAATTATTGAGGCAAAGCTAATGATAAAAGCAGATTTTATTCTACCAATAAATTTTGATTTTTATAAAAATTGGTCAGTTTTTCTGCCAAATGTAATAAAAAATTAAATTATGGATGAAATTAAGAAGATATCTATTATGCATAATGTTGCGTGTATACATACATATATATACATACATGGCTATGAAGCCACTAAGAATTTCGACTAAGTTTCAATTTTATGAATTTCGATTTAGGTTTATTTAATTTAGCAACTCGGATTACGACGGTCTAACGAATTTATTTAAAATTCAAATTTTGCAACTTTTACTTAAACACAAATCAGTATATAATTAAATGAGAATAAGTTTAAATCTACTTACCCTATCTGCCAGATTTCCCGGGTGAAAGTAAAACTAGAACTGCCAATACATAGACTCAGATCTCTAAATTCTGCTTAGCAAACGATTTATTGTTACAATACTAATTTATGTTATTTGACTCGAATAATGACGAATAAGAATTATATTAAGAAAGTTTGTTTGCTGGGTTTTAGATGCATTGCATCTCTCTTCGATTCGATTCTGCGACTGACTCAATCAGCTCCGTCCCGTCACACAACAGTTCTGTTCTGCGCATCGTATCCTCTCTTCCCTTTCTCCCCGACATCCTCCGGGGGGGGGCTGAGCATGGCAGACTGGCAATCCGATTCACCGGTCTTTTGATGACTCCAGATGGTGTCTTCAGAGTGACGATTCTTACGATGCCATCATCTCCAGGATGGACTTCCAGAATTCGGGAAAGGGTCCAGTGTGCTGGCTGAATAGAAGGTTCCAAGACCAGGACTAGTTCTCCGGGATGCAGATGGGTAACACCGCTTTTCCATTTGGCTCTAGAATGTAGAGTGGTAAGGTAAGATTTCGTCCAGGTGTTCCAAAAGGACTTGTTGATCTGCTGAAGGAGTTTCCATCTGGAAGAAAAACTGGTACAAAATGGATTAGTTGGGTTGGGAGATTGTTCAGGAAGCTGGAGAAGCGGAGCCCCAATTAAGAAGTGTCCTGGTGTAAGTACTAAGAAATTATTGGGCTCGGTGGAAAGTGGGACTAAGGGGCGAGAATTTAAGCAGGCTTCAATGTTAGTTAGAATCGTAGCACACTCCTCAAACGATAGGCAACTGCCTTTACATGCTTTAATTAAATGGCGTTTAGCCAATTTAACGGAAGATTCCCATAGGCCGCCAAAGTTAGGCCCGTAAGGTGGCATAAAATGCCAATGAATTTGTCTATTTGCGACAAATTCCTGAATAGTGTTGGTTTTTGAAAGTGTCACGAGTTTCTTCAAATGGGCATGGGCACCAACAAAGTTGCGTCCGTTGTCAGAATAAATGTCAGTAGGATAGCCTCGACGCGCTATGAATCTTTGTAGGGCATATAAAAAATGTTCAGTTGCTAAGCTCGTGACTAATTCGAGATGAATTGCCTTGGTGCTCATGCAGATGAATAGGCAAATATAGGACTTAAATTTTGTTTTTGTTCGTTTATGTTCACACTTTGTTTGAATAGGGCCTGCATAATCAAGGTCAACATGTTGAAATGGTCTACAAGGGTTGACTCTTGCACTGGGAAGGTCACCCATCATTTGTTGAATTGGGGTCGGTTGGACTTTGGCACATGTGACACATTTACGAAGCTCTTTTTTCACAGTGGATCTACCATCAGGAATCCAGTAAGACTGGCGAATGAGATTTAATACTAGGTCGACACCTCCATGAAGACTATACGTGTGAAAATGTCTTATTAATGTCGATGTAAAAGGGTGATTTTTAGGTATGAGTATTGGATGTTTAGTATCATAGGGCAGAGTGATGTTTTTTTCAATTCTACCTCCCACTCTCAATAGATTTTCTGAATCAAGAAACACATTGAGATTTTTTAATTTACTGCTGTTTGCCACGGGTTGGCCGCGCTGCAAAAGGACGATTTCTGAAGCAAAGGACCTTTGTTGGACGAATTTAATAACAATTTTTCTAGCTTCTGAAATTTCTTGTACTGAGACTGGTCCTTTCAATTTTGTAGCATTTCTAATATTATTTATAAATCGCTTCATAAATGCAATTACACGAAAAAGTTTATTACTTGATGAAAATTTTGAAACCAAATCCTCTATAACGGATTCTTGCTTTGGAGTTGACTCTATTAGTCCAGGAATTCCCACAATTGTACATGGGACTGAGGTAGCAATCTTGGACTCATGATCTGAGACCGGAATCTTTGACCAATCAGGTCCAGACCACCACAAGTTAAAGTGGTTTAATTTGTCGGGTAACAGCCCACGGGTTGCACAGTCTGCTGGGTTATGTTTGCTTGGTAAGTGATGCCATGATGTGGGGTCTGTGAGAGCTCTAATTTTGTTTACTCGGTGTAGGACATATGTGTTGCCCTTTAAGGGTGGATTTAAGATCCAACTACGGGCGATTGTTGAGTCTGTCCATAGGAGAATGTCCTCAACCTGATAATCCAGCGAGCTCTGGACGACTGTCAAAAGTTCCGAGAGTAATACAGCCGCGCATAGCTCCAACCTAGGCAAGGTAATGGGTTTTAAAGGAGCTACACGGGTTTCAGCTGCAATCAATTTTAAAGATGAGTTCTGACTTGGGCGTATATAAATTACGGCAGCATATGCCTTTGTTGACGCATCACAAAATCCCAGAATCTGGTACATAGGTTCGGATTTCAGGTCTAAAAATCTGGGTACTGACATGGCCTTAAAGGAAGCAATTTTTTCATAAAATTCGTTCCACCTGTTTTGAATGTCTGGTGGTAAAGGATCATCCCAACCAAGTTTTAGCTTCCAAACATCTTGGAGAAGCAATTTTAAAAGAATAGTGGCAGGGGATAACAGACCCAAAGGGTCGAAGATGCGTGCAATTACGGACAATAATTGTCGTTTAGTTTTGACGCTTTCTTTTGTGTTGACGCCAACCTGCAGTGTATCCGATGTTAAATTCCAGTTTAGACCTAAAATACGTTGGTATTGATCGGGGTTTAAGGATAATTCCTGATTTGTTGATTTTAAAGCCTCTGGGACCTGAACTAGAGCTTCCACATAATTTGAAGCCCATTTTCGCAGCTTGAAACCCCCAGCATTAAATAATGCCTGAAGGTCTGTGACCAATGATTGAGCGGCTTCGATTGTTTCAGCCCCTCCAAGGAAATCGTCCATATACAGGTTGTTGCGGGCAGCCTGCACAGCTACGGGAAAATTGGGTTCTTCATCGTTTAATAGCTGTAATATGGTACGCAGGGCTAAAAATGGAGCACAGGCTGTGCCATAAGTAACCGTGTTCAATTGATAAATACGAAGTGGGTCTGACACATTGGCTCTCCAAAATATTCTTTGGAAAGTCCTATCATGCTCTGTGACTAGAACTTGCCTAAACATTTTCTCGATATCACTCGAGAGGGCGACTTTATTTAAACGAAATCTAATTAGATTGCTAAAAATGCTGGATTTGAGTGCCCTTTGTGCAAATTGGAGTTCAGGGATTTGCCATTTGTAGTTACGGCCGACGCATTGAACACTACCCGTAGTTTCGTAGTGCTACTATTTTCATTTATAACTCCATGATGGGGCATATAATAATTGGGTTGGCGATTAAGTTCTTCAGCCCTTAGTATAGTCATATGACCTAGTTCGGAGTACTCACACATAAACTGAGCATACTCCCTTTTTAGGTTGGGATTCTGCGCAAATCGATTTTCCAGTTTCCTAAACAATTTTAGTGCACAGTTGGCACTTTCCCCCAAATCTATCTCATCATGGAGGGGTAATTTCACCACATAGCGACCTTCGGGGTTGCGCTTGGTGGAAGATTTATATAGTTCCTCTGCCGGATCGGCTTCGGTTTCACTCTTAGAAGATATTATGGGCTGATTGTCAAAAAAATCGTTCAAGTTAAGGCAGTGTAACGATGAGCTATATGTTGATTCTGGTTCCATTCCATCCCTTGAGAGGGGGCCACTGAGTAAATACCCAAGTGAACTGGGAATGGCAGATGGTTCTCCTGGCCTTCCCGATATCGGTGTGCCACAAATTAGTGACGCAAAAATATCTGCACCTAATAAAACTTCGATGGGTTGTTGCTTGAAGAAATTCATATCTGCTAATTGAAGATTGTTTGTATGTGGCCAAGACGTCGTTTGCACCCGGAAATTCGGCAGAGGGGCAGTAACCCTATTTACTACTAGCGCTTTTAAGTTCCTATACTCGTTAGCGAAATATGGCGAGAATGAGAATTCCGTAAAATTTAAAACAGTTTCTGCGGAAAGACCGTTTATGCCTATAAGTCGATGAGAAGTGCCAAACAAAGGCAAATTTAGCTTCTCAACGCACTCCTTTGTTATGAGACTATTTTGTGAGGCACTATCAACTAACGCCCGACATTGAATAATTTTGCCGTTAGGTGACCTAACCTTTATAAGGGCAGTAGCCAATAACACCTTTAGGTTACTAAAATTTGCATTAGATTGGGAACTATTGGCCACCGACGTAGTAACAAGGCCGCCTCCCTGATCTGCAGAATTCTGTGCATAAATGTGCAGAAGAGTGTGATGTGAACCTGCACATACTTTACATTTAATATTAATTCTACATTGACGCACTTGATGATTAGTTCGCAAACAATTTTCACACAGTGATTTTGATTTAACTAAGTCCCATCGCTCCTGAACACTAATTCGATTGAATTTGGGACATTTAAACAATTGGTGTACTTGAGAACAGGCGACGCATTTATTTTCTTTGACTAGGATTGAATTATTGACACAAGATTTTTTTTACACTACTACCTTCTACTGGCTTCTTAAACATCCCTGGTTTATTTTCAAGTTTTGTTTGACTCGACGCCTCCCTTTCAATGAATGTACGAAACGAATTTAAATCGGGAATAGTTTGCGTATTCTCTAGACTGAGCTCCCACCTATGCCTAACGGATGAGTCCAATTTTGAGATCATGAAATTTATAAGAATAAGATCGCTAAGAGGATTAGATTCCAATCCGAGGGTCGATAAATTTCGCACCGCTTCGTTACAAGTATCTATTAAATTGAAAAACGATTTAGGATCATCCGCTTTGTTTACCTTTACCGAAAAAAATTTATTTATTTGAGTTATAGCTAATTGGCATTTATTTTCGTAGCGCTGAGTAAGGATTTCCCAACAGTGTTTAAGATTTTCCGATTGTAACGAAAATCCACAAATAAGTTTTGATGCACCACCTCTTACACACGATTGGAGGTATTGCAGCTTTTCAACCTCACTAAGGCTGTCATTATCCAGAATAGATGATTTAAATAAACTTTTAAATGACAACCAAGATTCATTATCCCCGTAAAAATAAGGAATTTCAAGTTTGGGAAGACTAATATGCGAATTAACAGAAGTCCCTGGTTTGGTACGTGCATCATTATTTACATTTGGAGTATTTGATTGCGATTTACTCTCCAACACTACAGACAACTCCAACAGAATGTCCCGATTTTTCATCACTTCTTCAAAGTTTTCATCGTTTTCCTCTTCGGAAATTTTGTAACTATTTCCTCGAATTTAACCTCCAGTGCATTTACCTTATCTTTTAAGATTTTTAATCTGGCTTGATCGCCTTTATCACAATCATTGACCTTCGATTTTATAAATTCTATTTCTCTAATTACATTTTCAAATTTTATCACTTCATTAGATTTTGGGAACAACGCACTCTATTCATCGTCATTCGCCCTTGTTTTTCCCTTTCTACCCATCTTATGAGCAAACTAATTACACACAATTAAATTTAAATATGAATTAATCGATTGAATTAAATTATTATTCTGCAGATCAGGAAGTAAAATATGAAAAAAATAAGAACAAATGAAAAGAAACAACTCATAATAGAATAGATTTTTTTTTTTTTTTTCTTTTCACTGAAATAAATAAACTAATAAAATATTAAATGCACCCTTTTCATTCTCATACACTCATTTATTCAACAATTACTTAACATGAAAGTTTATTTCTGAAATTCCAAACCGACACTTTCGGTTTGAAACCCAAACTATTTTGAATTACGTTTTCTCTCAAAACAAAACTTCTACGTAAGCATGAAAGCGAAACTACTTTGAATTACGTTTTATATCAAAACAATTTAACCTTGTATTAATGATTTATTTCAACAAATTAATTTTAATTTACTTTAAAGTTCTTATACAGATAATTTAATCCTACGTAAACAAAAGAATTTTTTCAATTTTCAATTTTTTTTTTTTTTTTTAATTTAACGAATTAAGATTAATTATATTATATAATTAAATTAATAGATAATTAAACCTCCGTGAATCGACGGACCACTATGGCTATGAAGCCACTAAGAATTTCGACTAAGTTTCAATTTTATGAATTTCGATTTAGGTTTATTTAATTTAGCAACTCGGATTACGACGGTCTAACGAATTTATTTAAAATTCAAATTTTGCAACTTTTACTTAAACACAAATCAGTATATAATTAAATGAGAATAAGTTTAAATCTACTTACCCTATCTGCCAGATTTCCCGGGTGAAAGTAAAACTAGAACTGCCAATACATAGACTCAGATCTCTAAATTCTGCTTAGCAAACGATTTATTGTTACAATACTAATTTATGTTATTTGACTCGAATAATGACGAATAAGAATTATATTAAGAAAGTTTGTTTGCTGGGTTTTAGATGCATTGCATCTCTCTTCGATTCGATTCTGCGACTGACTCAATCAGCTCCGTCCCGTCACACAACAGTTCTGTTCTGCGCATCGTATCCTCTCTTCCCTTTCTCCCCGACAATACATATATATACATATATAGCCTTATGCTGTTTCTCTGTGTGTAATATTTTCAAAGGTAAAACACAATTCCTTTGAGATTATTGTTTTCTAAATGAAAATTTTTTTTTATCTCTTTTATTCCAGGTGCTTGATGAATATCAACCCGAGCATGGAAAATAAATAAAGAAAAAATAGCATTAAAGATGGAGTCATGCCCCGCGCGTTGTAATTGTTGATGAATAACCTATCGAATTATGAATGGTTTTGATATTTAAATAAATGTCATACAAAATTTTTAATAAATGTATATAAGTTAGTTTAAAAATTAAACATTTTTAATTGTAGTTTTCACGTGATATTGCTGTAATTATGTTCCATATTAATGTATTAATGTTTTAGATAATTACCTTTTAGCTTCGTTTTACATGTAAATGCAAGAATAGTATAAATAAAATGTTGAATTTTCATTAACGCTTAAAAAAAAAAAAAAAAAAAAAAAAGAAGAAGAAGAAGAAGAAGAATGGAAAGGGGAAAGGAGGCTTTTGATTTTTTTTTTAAAGAAAATAACTCATAAATTTTCGATTTTTTTTTTTTTTTTTTGAGAAAATAACTCATAAATTTTCCATTTTTTTTTCTTTTTTAATTTTTAACATATATGGTAAGTAAGTTGAAATTTTTCAATCAAATAAATTCAATATTATCTTTATTCTGCCTATATTTATTTGTTCTAAAATCCAAGATTGAATATTTTGACACATTTAAAAAATCATTTTTATTTATAAATGTTCAAAAATTTTAACTATATATATTCAAATTTCTAAAAATTATTTTGCATATATATATTATATAATTAATGAAGAGCTTTTTCCCTGTTACTTCAAAATTTAAGAATGTCAGTTAAAAGGGAAAAAAAATCATCATTTTAGTTTTCTACACTTCTTATCAGCAATGACTATTAATGAAAAGATATGCCGTAAACAAAATGTTACCATTTTTTGTAAGCATATACTAGTTTCTTTTCTTTTCTTTTCTTTTTTTTTTTTTTTTTTTCAACTGTAGTTTTAAAACACAAATTAGATATAATATTACAATATATATTTTTTTATTATTATTATTATTACTAGCCGCCTTCGGCGACCAGCTGGTTCGCGATCCCTGAAAAATACGACTTTACGAAACTCCCGCTCGGTGGCGCCTGCGGCGCCTTTTTCCCGTTTCAGGTCTAATAACAGCTTATTGATATATCGTGAAAATAGCTTATTGAAAGCGCAGTAAATTCCCGTGCGGTAGCGCCTTCGGTGCCCTCTTCCCTTTTCAATATCTGAAACAACCTGTTCGCTCACCATGTTATGATCTTTCAAATTTCTGATTTTAGCTAAGTCCCGCTCGGTGGCGCCTGCAGCGCCTTATCCCCGTTTTTGAACTTGCAACACCTTCCTCGCTCATTAGAATTTGAAATATTGAAATTTTAAAATATTACAGCGTCATCTGGCGGTAGAAATTTCTGCAATATATTGTTCAATTCCAAATCAACAAAGCTTTCAAATGATGTATTACTTATGAAATTATTTTAATAAGTAGCTGAGATACAAAAGAAAACCTAATCAGGACACCTGAAAACGTGTAAATCGGGTGAAATCTCGAATTCCATTTTCGATAATGTAAAAGAACTTTAAAATGTGTATCAACTAAACAAAGCTTTCAAATGATGTATTTCTTATGAAATTATTTTAATTAGTAGCTGAGATACAAAAGACAACTGATTCAGGACACCTCAAAACGTGTAAATCTGGTGAAAACTTTCGATAATTTAAAAGAACTTTAAAATATCTTTCGAATGATGTCTTAGAAATAATTTAATCATAATTAGAAATTGAAATATTGAAATTTTAAAATATTACAGCGCCATCTGGCGGTACAAATTTCTGTAATCCACTGATCGATTCCAAATCAAAAAAATTTTCTAATGACGTGTTACTTATGAAATTATTCTAATTAGTAGCTGAGATACAAAAGAAAACCTAACCAGGACACCTCAAAACGTGTAAATCGAGTGAAATCTCGAATTCCATTTTCGATAATGTAAAAACTTTAAAATGTAAATGTAAATGTAATGTACTTTAAAATGTGTATCAGCTCAACAAAGCTTTCAAATGATGTATGTACTTATGAATTTTTTTTAATTAATAACTGAGATACAGGAGATAAATGATTCAGGAGACCTCAAAACGTGTAAATAGAAATTTCTGTAATAGGAGACCTCAAAACGTGTAAATAGAAATTTCTGTAATCTACTGTTCAATTCCAAATCAACAAAGCTTTGAAATGATGTATTACTTATGAAATCTAGAAAATTCTGTAATCTACTGTTCAATTCCAAATCAACAAAGCTTTCAAATAATGTGTTACTTATGAAATTATTTTAATTAGTAGCTGAGATGCAAAAGAAAACCTAATCAGGACATACTAAAACATGTAAATCACGTGAAATCTCTAATTCCATTATCTACGGTAGTCGTTTAATGGAAGTAAAAAGAAAAATAAATATTTTTTAGGTCCCCAAATCCTATATACCACGGTAGTCGGGTAATGGAAGTAAAAAGGAAAAGAAAAAGTATTTTTTTAATTCCTTCAAATGTATTTTGTTGCTATGGGAACTCCTATCGTCTATTGAAAGATAGATTACGTGTTAGAATAAAATTTAATTTGCAATTAAAATGTAACTGCTTTGTTTATTAATGAAAATTGATGTAATTTTAACTGCAGGTTGGTTTTGTGCTGAATAGGTTGTATATTAAGTGTTGTGTGGGAAAAAGAAAATTTAAAGAACTTTGATATTTGGAATTTTTAACTCCAGTTCAAGATCATGTGACATTAATGACTTCCACATATTTCGTTCCCGTTCGAGACAGCCGTTAAAATCGTCTGCGGATAGAATGCCTCTTTTTAAGCAATAAGGATTTTTGGTCAGTTTTCGATCGACATGAGTCAACATTTTAATTAATATCTCCGCAACTAATTAAAATTTTTAAATTCTGTTTTCACTATCCCCTCGGGAAGGCTTCTGCGCACCCGTATGTCAAATTTTATACTTCTGCGTTCAGTAGGGGCAGAACGTATAGATGCTCAGACAGACAGACAGACAGACAGACATCTTCTTTTATTATTATAGATTATTCTGATATTTTATTTTTATTTTTATTTCTTTTGTTTGAAAATAGTTATATAGAAAAGAAAAATTAGCTTCTGTTATTGTACCTCTTCATCTTACGTCACTTCACAAACTGCCATTTCTTAAGAGATCTTTCAGCTTTATTTTAACCCTTTGTCGGCCCTAACTATCTAAAACGTTCTAAGCAATGTTACAAAATTTAGGGCTACTTTTTTTCAACTATCAACAATGATTTTCAGGAGTGATATTTCATATATATAATGGACAAATAACCTTCGAAATGATTAGGGAACCGACACAGTTAAATTTTCATGGTGGATATTGAATAAAAAAAATCCCTAAATTTAGCAACACTGGCAAGATGAGTGAAATTAAACAGAACCGGCAAAGGGTTATTATGTTTAATATAACAATTCTGCGATCAAAAAAAAAAAAAAAAAAAAAAAAAAAATATATATATATATATATATCATATTAAAACCAACGACATAAAACAGGAGGGAAAATTTATAGATTTTTTCGAAAGCTCTTTTAATCAGTAAAAGTTTTTTTGTTCACATAGTTTGTATGTCATTGAAAATTGAATTTTTCTTTGTTGCATTATTAAATTTCATTTCAGAATATACATCGGTAAACGAAAATAGAATTTTTAGAAAAAATCTGACGCAAATTTTTATAACAAAAAAGGTTTTTTTTTTTTTTTTTTTTTTTTTTTTTTTTTTTTTTTTATTTATAGTGATCTCACGAGTTTAATTTTGAATTTAAATAAACATATGTGTAAACACATACAAATTTGCTGATTTTTTTTTTTTTTTTTACTTTTTTTGGTAGATTTAGTTTGTCTATCTTATTTTGTGTATGAATAATATGTTATACATAAGTTTTAAAACTGTGTATGTTTTAAATGTGATTGATGTCAAAGGACTTAGGTGTCTGCAACTTGGGGCAAATTAAGGACAGTCTTGAAAAGCTAGTGCTTTTTTTTTTTTTTTTTTTTTTTTTTTTCTTTCCAAAAAAATTTATTGTTTCTGTTTTCTCAGTAAGCCTTTATTCACCATTTACAAATATATTTACCAACATATTTTTAAAATACAATATAAAATTACTTATGGTCAAATCATAATTCATTGTTATTAAATTTTAATTAACCATTGAAATCCCAGAAAATCTTCATAAAATTAAAACAAAATTAATAGATCCGTTTCTCGTGGCATCCCCAGTAAAAATTATTAGGAAACCACAATATTATTGGAGAGAGGTCCGGCAATTTGAAATATAAAAAACTTTTGGAATATAAATTCTTTCTTTTTTTACAAATACAATTTTTTTTTTTTCTAGTTGTTTTTATTAATTTTTTTTTACTGTAGAATTGCTTTGTCAATTTTTAACTAATATATTGGATTTTAGTTTGTAAATATTGTTAATATTTTAAGTTATTTAAAACAGTAGACTATTCAACACCTTGTTGATTATCAAGTAAGATAAATTTCTTTCTTTTTTTTTTTTCTTTTGGAGGGGGGGGGGGAGATTTGCAACTAAAATTATGTAATACATAACTTAATACTAATGTGTATTGCATATTATTTGTAAAGAAAATTTCCCATAAAATAACATCAGCTTCGGCTTCCGGTGACGGTGAGTGAATGATTAGCCGCCATTTTGGGTGTTTGCATATATGCTAAACACAGAAAAAAAGCAATGGCTGTGATATTTTTTTTTTTTTTTCAGAATAGAGAGAAATTTGTAATTTCTAGACCATTTAGCAGGGGGTGTTTATGCTCATTCATGGTTTTTAATCTAATCTAACTGCATTTTAATATATCATATAAAGTTTTCTTTTGCTTTCATTGATTGTTCGTCATCCAAGAGATATGAAATGCAAAAAGAGTGAAGGTTTCTGGGCTAAATAGTATCCATTGGCAGGGTTGCCGCGCTTCCTCGAAAACCTGGAATAGAAAATTTGAAGGACTTTTACCTTTGAGTCGTAACCAGCCCTTATTTAGAATTACAGCCTGTATATGACCAAACCCCCAGCAGACTTTAAAAAATTGTCTCAATTTTGGGATGAAATGTTTAAATGATGATGATAAAAAAAAAAAAAAAAAAAAAAAAAAAAATGTAACCCATATTGCCATGTTTTTAATTATTTCCTTTCTTCTTTGTTTATCCAGTACAAGTTTTTTTTAAAACTAATTTCCCTACTAAATTTCCTATTTTAAGCCCCAATTTTCGAATTTTTCATTAGTTTTCTTCTAATTAGTTAAAATATGAAAATAACCTCCTGATAGGTTTAAAGATAGCCATTAAAATATTAGCTATAATTTAATTGTTAAAATTAAAAGAGTATGATTTTAATAAGGATAATCATAAAACTAATTCGTCTAATTCACCTAAATCGTTCGTTTCTATTCCTTACTATAAAAATATTTCTGAATCTATTGCCAAAGTTTTACGCACTGTTAATTTATCTGTTTCCTATAAACCTCAATTTCTAATTCGTAATTTCCTTTCTAATTTTAAAACTGTTATCCCCCTTTTTCCCGTACAGGTGTTATTTATAATATCCCTTGTAAATCTTGTAGTTCAGTTTATATTGGTCAAACTGGCCGTTCTCTTCATACTCGTATTAAGGAACATAAAACAAATTTCAAAAACCGTGATATACGTTCAAAAATAGTACAACATGCCATAGAAACAGACCATTTACCTGATTTTAACAGTACTAAAATAATCGTATCTAATTGTTTAAATTATCACGCAAGAATTTTCCTGGAGGGCTGGTACACAAATCAACATTTATCGCCACTTAATGAGGCATGCGCAGTTCCTGTCGAATACGTTGTACTCACATAATGAATCTGTTGTTCATCTCACCATTTGCACTTGATGTTTTTACTGATGAGGAGCCTGTAAAAGGCTCGAAACGTTTAAATTTA
The DNA here is from genome assembly GCA_963930645.1 of Salticus scenicus. Taxonomy (NCBI): domain Eukaryota; kingdom Metazoa; phylum Arthropoda; class Arachnida; order Araneae; family Salticidae; genus Salticus; species Salticus scenicus. The sequence continues at coordinate 202,668,014 of OZ005655.1, read as the reverse complement.
TGTTTTTAATATTTTAAAATGTATATTTTTAATGTATATTATCTGTCTCATTTTTTAATGTGATTAAAATTTAATTTTACTACGAGACGTAATGATTTTTAAATATTTTAAAATATAATTTAATTGTTGCCCCCCCTTCCCCCCCCCCCCTCAAAAAAAAAAGGCTTAAAACATGTAAATCAGGTTAAAACTATATCGAATTTCTTTGACTGAATATATACTACCATTACCTTGGATAGTTGTATGATACACATTAAAAGAATGTACAAAAAAATGTAATAATACACTTATGATATATTTTTCCTTACTTTTTGCGATTTATAATTTAAAATACTGTCCATAATTTTTGTTATACTTCTCATGCGGCAAATCTGAAATTTTTATTTTCTTTTTGTTTTGAAATTTCTATTATGTGATAGTATAATTGTTGCATTTAACTTGGTCATCAATTTTTGCTATTTATTATATAAAGAAAATTTTAAAATATTATTGTCCATAATTTTTGTTATACTTCTCATGCGGATGCGGCAGATCTGAAATTTTTAGTTTCTTTTTGTTTTAAAATTTCTGTTATGTGATAATATAGTTGTTGCAGTTAACTTGGTTTAAAAAAAAAAAAAAAATACTTTGTCACTAAAATATATATAATAAAAGTTTTTTTTTTATTATATATAATGAATAGCAAAAAGAGTGAAGGTTTCTGGGCTAAATAGTATCCGTTGGCAGGGTTGCCGCGCTTCCTCGAAAACCTGGAATAGAAAATTTGAAGGACTTTTACCTTTGAGTCGTAACCAGCCCTTATTTAGAATTACAGCCTGTATATGACCCCCCCCCCCCAACAGACTTTAAAAAATTGTCTCAATTTTGGATGAAATGTTTAAATGATGATGTAAAAAAAAAAAAAAAATGTAACCCATATTGCCATGTTTTTAATTATTTCCTTTCTTCTTTGTTTATCCAGTACAAGTTTTTTTTAAACTAATTTCCCTACTAAATTTCCTATTTTAAGCCCCAATTTTCGAATTTTTCATTAGTTTTCTTCTAATTAGTTAAAATATGAAAATAACCTCCTAATAGGTTTAAAGATAGCCATTAAAATATTAGCTATAATTTAATTGTTGCCCCCCCCCCCAAAAAAAAAGGGCTTAAAACATGTAAATCAGGTTAAAACTATATCGAATTTTTTTGACTGAATATATACTAGCATTACCTTGGATAGATGTATGATACACATTAAAAGAATGTACAAAAAATTTAATAATACACTTATGATATATTTTTCCTTACTTTTTGCGATTTATAATTTAAAATACTGTCCATAATTTTTGTTATACTTCTCATGCGGCAAATCTGAAATTTTTATTTTCTTTTTGTTTTGAAATTTCTATTATGTGATAGTATAATTGTTGCATTTAACTTGGTCATCAATTTTTGCTATTTATTATATAAAGAAAATTTTAAAATATTATTGTCCATAATTTTTGTTATACTTCTCATGCGGATGCGGCAGTTCTGAAGTTTTTAGTTTCTTTTTGTTTTAAAATTTCGGTTATGTGATAATATAGTTGTTGCAGTTAACTTGGTTAAAAAAAAAAAAAAAAAAAAAAATACTTTGTCACTAAAATATATATAATAAATTTTTTTTTTTATTATATATATTTTTTTAAAAATTTTCTCGTAACAGATGGTCTAGTACAACTGTTTCTTGATCTGCAGCACCATTGAAATCCTCAGGGGCAACTATTTTAACCTTTTTATTTGAATTTGTAACGTAAATTCTGGGTGAATTATGATTTAATAGATTAAATATATTTTCAGAGAAATTGGCATCCCTTTCCGAAAAGAGGTCCAGCAATTGGAATGCAATCTTTGAATCTTCAAGTATGGAGCACTTCCAAGCCAGATGTGGATTTCTGAAATATTCTGGCCAATCTGACAAGGAAGTACCCCTCCTTTTTAAATTCAAAGATTGCATAAATACGTTGAAGAGTTGAACTTTAATGTTTTTATCAAACTCTTCAACGATAAAGAACCCCTCGGCTTCCCATACATTAACTCTACGAAATGTTTCGTTTACTATTAAAGGATTATCTCCAATTAATTGACGGAAGCCGGGGGTTAAAATATCGTTAACCGAAATTGGAAAATTTAAACGTGACATTTTAGACTGTAGAATTGTTTTGTCAATAAGAACGTTAGAAGAGCTCGTAGCCTATATATAAACTTCGAAGCCTTTCTGGGCCTGCGTCAAAGTTACAGTTGCAGGAAAAGTATCCGAGCACTAGCAATAATCCCTGTCTAAAAAAAGTACACTTACAAGGGAACTCTTCCAAGTGGTAATCACCGATTTTCTTAAAAAAATTACAGAAAATAGTTTACACTATACTTAATTCACTTGTGAAAAAATTAGCTGCTGAATCGTAACAGGAAAGCTGTAAAAAATTATTAAACTTTACGTTTCGAACGCCAAATACGAAAAAAGTCATCGCCAAATCACATTAACCTTCCTTCAGTGATGCCAAGGAACTTCAGTATAGGAGGGTTGTGTTTTCTATCGCTCTAGGGTTACTGAAGCAAGGAATCCATCCCCTCCGCGGAGGATCAAAATTATGATGGCATGTCTTCAGAATATCTCTATGAGTGAATACAAGGCCATCTCCAATTTCCCACTGCGTAGCTATAGTGCGCCGTTAAAACCCACTCAACACTGAATATATTTTCTGAAATCTAGAAGTTTCTATTTAGAAAAAGTGACCGATGGATGGATGGTTGGGTTTTACGTCGCACTAGTGCTGCGCAGATGGGCAATTGGCGACGGTCTGGGACACACCCCTAGAGGTGGTCCGGAGACATGCCATCACAATTTTGATCCTCCACGGAAGGGGGGATCTGTCCCTTTCCCACTTTGGTGACCCCCAGAGGTATAATTTTTCATGGGAACATGGAGGACATTCCGGCAGGAGAGATTTTACGTGCACCAGCCACCATTAGTGTACACGACAGTCTTTGGCCGGCTCGTGTACCGAACCCGCAATCTTCCAATTACGAGGCCGGCGCTCTACCGACTGGGCTACCGCGGCCCTAGAAAAAGTGACATTATGTTTTCTGTTAGATATAATATTTTCCATTATTTTATGTAATGTTTCAATATTGCATATATTTAAAATAATGCAATTACAAATTCTGATTTAATTTTACATTACTTCAGATAACATTTACGTGTAATCTAGAGTAATTGAATGTCTGGAATACTCGGCATATAAATTTGCATAAATTTGCTGGCGATTAAAAATTTAATCTGAATTATAATATATGATTATTGAATATTTGATTGAACATTTGATTTTTAGTATATTTGATTTAATTAATACTGAAATAAATAAATCAAAAATAAAATATTTAAAATGTTTTGAAGTTGAGTAGGTTTTAATTCGCACTAGATCTATGAAGCGGGCAGTTGGCGACAGTCTGGGATACATTCCTAGGGATGGTTCGTAGACGCGCTATCACAATTTTAATCCTTCGCGGTGGGGATTATTTAAAATTGAAAAAGCATGTGCATTACTACTACTTCATGGTATATGCAGTAGAATCTTATAGAATTATTAACTGCAAAATCTTGTAGTTTCAAAAATAATTGTTACGCTTAATGCGGGTATTCCGTGGCTGAATAAGTATCTCGCCCTCGCTAATCTCTTTCGAGGGTAGAAAAAGGGGTTCGATTCTCCCCCTGTCAATGAGTGGTCCTTTCTTTTTCTTTTTTTTGTATTGTAATCCTGTTGTGTAATATTTGTCCTCATCAGACGAAATTTACAGGGGGATGTCGAGTCAAATCGGATGTACAGTCGGTAACAAAAGTATCCGAACACTAGCGAAAATTCCTATGTAAAAAAAGTACACTTCATACGGTTTTGTTAAATAAATCCTTGTCGAATTCTGTTCTTACACTGACTAAGAACAGGTTGGTTGGTTGGTTGGGCTTTACGTCGCACTAATGCTGCGCATATGGGCAATTGGCGACGGTCTAGGACTCACCCCTAAAGGTGGTCCGGAGACATGCCATCGCAATTTTGATCCTCCACGGAAGGGATGGCTCTCTCGCTTCGGTAACCCCCAGAGGTATAATTTTTGATGGGAACATGGAGGACATTGCGGCCACGACAGATTTTACGTGCACCAGCCACCATTAGTGTACACGACGGTCTTTGGCCGGCTCGAGGACCGAACCCGCAATCTTCCAATTGCGAAGCCGGCGCTCTACCGACTGGGCTACCGCGGCCCGACTAAGAACAGGATTCGACAAGGATTTATTTAACAAAACCGTATGAAGTGTACTTTTTTTTACATAGGAATTTTTGCTAGTGTTCAGACATTTTGTTACCGACTGTACATAAGTTTTATAAAGACTTCGAGAGGTATCTGCTATTCTTTTTTCAACGAAAGAAAAAAAAAGAAATATTTAATGTATATTTTAAAGAAGCAATATTTTCCGCTGGACATGCCTGATCCTCCTTAGAGGTGAGTGCCAGATCGTCGCCAATTGCCCACTGTGTAGTGTGATTTGTAAAACTTACTCAACTTCAATACTACGAAATCTTTCCTGGCTGCATCTTTCTCAAATGAGACGAGGTAGCTCAATTCGCAGAGCAACGAACTTAAAGTTCGAGAATTGCAAATTTTATACTGTAAATGATAAAAGATCGTCGTGTACGTTAATGGTAGAGGGTACGTACAATCCGCCGTGGGTTCCATGTCCTCTATACTCTATAAAATAACACAATAGGGGATACCGAAACGTATGTGCCACCCTTCATCGCGGAGATCAAAATTGTACATTTTGTCTATAGACCACCCCTAGGGGTGAGTCCTAGACCGTCGTCAATTTCATCTGGGTTATTCCACTGAAATTTCAAGAGTATGCGCATTTATGAATGTAGAAGGTTGTAGAAATTTTTATCACACTATGCAGACAAAAATAAATAAATAAATAAATAAATAAATAAAATAAAAATAAAATAAATATATAAATAAATAAGAAAGTTATTATTGAATATGGACACTTCATCGAATTTAATTTTCTTGGTGATAATATTTACCGCCTATATCGTAGCAATACATTTTTGAACCAGATGCATGCATAATAGTGTTTACTTGTTATGTTGAAATACCTTTAATCACTGAATGAAGCGTATATTATTATTTATTTATTGTTTGTTTGTTTGTTCCTTTTCTAATCAAATTTTCAAATTATAAACAAACATTTTACCTAAAAATATTTTAAATTGTTAAAAGTCATAATTTGGCAAATCAGTATCTCCCCCCCCCCCCTTCCTTTAGCCTAATGTGACTATATGTCCTCGAATTTCGAGACAAGTTCATATTTTGAAATGGTGTTCGTTAAGTTTTCAAAAATTTCAGCAAGTAAATTATGTATTGTAATTTTAACCCTTTAGAAACTTATTTTTTAACAAAAGTTATACTCTGTAAATGTGTAGTTGAACGTTTTTTAATGACGTCTTCGAATTTTCGAGGAGGACAGCAACTGGTCACCCCATTTATCCTGAACCTGATGCTTTTTAGTCCAGAAAGAGAGATAATTATTATTATGTAAAAACAAATTATAGGAAAACAATCTGAAATCATTTTTATGATACCTTAGAGCGAGAGAGAAAACTAAAAATACAGTAAAATTGAACAAAGAAACAATATAATTATAGAATATATACTAATTTAATTGTGCTGAACAAACAACTAATAGTTAAACTATATTCTTTGTTAGATAGATTACCACTACTGTATGTTTAAAGGCGGATACCACCCAGATCTCTTTTTAAAACTAAGGCCAATCTCTTTTTTTTTTTTTTTTTTTTTTTTTTTTTAATGATAAAAAAGTTCTAAAGTTTTAGATTTTTCGTATTTTAAGGGTACGCATTTGTTCATTCGTACAAAATCCTTTGAAGAATTTTTTTTTTTTTTTTTTTTTTTTTAGTTGCCTGGGTGTAAGTTTTCTCAGAAAGAAAACAGCCGATTTCTTCTTCTTATTATTATTATTTTAAGTTATAAAATGTTTGCTATAGCAATTCTTATATTTCTTTAAAAAATGTCTTTTTCGTCCACTTTATTTTTGTAATCAGACGGAATGTCGAAGTGTATAACACGTTCATTGTTGGTATTTGAAATAGCCATTTCGGAATAAATTTTTCGATAAAATCGTTACTTGCAAATCATTACAAGTGCAAATCTTTGGTGTTTCAATAAAAAACTGGCAAATGTGAACTGTTTTTTGATCATTATTAAAAAATAAATAAATAAATAAATAAATAAACATAGGCAGTATCTTTTAAAAGAGCTCGAGCTAATTTTCATACGCTAATGTCGCATAGGGAAATTTTCGTTTTTCTCTTCTCTCGGATATGGACGGCGGGCAAAGAGGCTCTCTGCTCGTCTATTCACACCCTGCTTGGAGAAATGGCAGTGCGAGAAACGAAACTGCCGAAGAGTTTAAAATTTTTATATGCATGCACTAAGCATTTTTCCTTTCTCATGCTGGAGCGATCGTCAGACAGCGCACACACGACTCACAGACTCGGTACTCCGAGACGAGAAAAAGGAGAGTTTAAATATGAAGTTACTAGCAAAGCCCTGGTTCGGGAACGAGCCGAATTCCGAATGCGGGAAAAATTTCAAAAGCAAACTCGGCCTGATGCTGCCTGCGTACCAATAGATCAAAGTTTGTTAACGAAACCATTTTTTAATTCATGAAATTCATGAAGGTAGTGAACCAATGAAGGTTTTTCTCGCTTCGCTGGTCACTATATTTAAAGGAAACTCTTTTCTATATCGCTTTACAAACAAAAATAAAATTTAAAGAAATCATGAAATTGTTTTAAAGCCCGCTTTGGTTCCCCGCTGCCTTCGGCAGCGACCCACTCATTCTCAGGCTCTCGGGTGTCTGTCCCTATTGCCTGCGACAATAGCTAACCAGTGAGCTTCCATTTGGGTGCTTATTAGATGACAGTATCGAAAAAATTGAAGTAGCCATTTTATATTTGAATCCCAGTTTCATATGAACAACACTATACGTGGTGTTCATAATATTTTTTTTCAACGTTATTTTCTATATTTATTTGATTTATTCGATCAACCATAAAATGACAACAATTTCACACCAAATATAATATTACAATGTGCTATGATCGGCTACATCTATCACATGAAACAATTAATTTTTGTGGTTACAATAGCAGTTGAGTTAGTTAATAGCAGTTGGTATATAGAAAAATAAATACTGAAATATGTAAGCCTGATCACGGTATAGCCTTAATGTAGCTCCCCTTGTCGACTTTAGAATTTTTATCGTCACTTTAGACAAAAATACATAATTTATGTTATTATTATCATTATTTTTTTCTTTTCGTTTCCCCCCCCCCCCTTTTCTTTCTTTTCTGTTTTTCAACATTTTATAATTTATTTATATTTTTTATGCGCTACTTGGCATAAAGTGGCTTTTACGAAAGTGGAGTCCTTGGGGAAAATTGTCTGATCTATTTCAGCAACAAAATTTTAAAAATTATCCAGGATTATCAATAAGTAAAGCTCTTTAATGTAATACTGAATTACCTTTCATGCCAAGGGCGATTCTTCTATTTAACATACTACTTAAACAAAAGGGGTGAAAAATCAAAATTGAGGTATATTATTTATTTTATTATATACTACGCCTGCTTCGCTGGTTTATTTTTAAATGAATCACAATAATTAATGAATTCTCAAAATTGCATTAATTTTTATCATGTGATAAAAAAAGAGAAAAAAAAATTCTGATCGGGAAAAATGTCGCACCGGGTCCCCACTGCCTTCGGCAGCGTAGACCCGTGCGCTGCGCGCACGTATTCCTTCACCATCCTTATGACTTCTCAAAATTCCATGTTATTACTCATAAACTTTCATTCTCAAGAAAAGGAATCAAAAAATATATCATTTAGCATCGGGTAAAAACTCACACCGGGACGCCACTGCCTTCGGCAGCGCAGACCCATGCGCGCTGCCCGCGCACGTTTGAGGATATACGTGCGCTGTACACGCATATTCCTTCTCAACTCAAACTTTTATTATTAAGAAAATAAAATTAAAAAAAAAAAATCTTTTATCATCGGGTAAAAACTCGCACCGGATCCCAAACCCATGCGCGCTGCGCACCTATTCCTTCCCCACCGTTCCAGCCCCTCCTAATTAACTTGCATATACCAATTTTGAACGGTCTTACTCAATTAAATGAGATGCAAAAGAAAACCTGATCAGGACACTTTAAATTGTAAATCAGGTGAAATCTCGAATTCCACTTTCGATAATGTAAAAGAACTTTAAAATATCTTTCGAATGATGTATTAGAAATAATTTAATCATAATTAGACTATGAAATATTGAAATTTAAAAATATTACAGCGCCATCTGGCGGTAGAAATTTCTGTAATCTATTGTTCCATTCCATATCAACAAAGCTTTCAAATGATGTATTACTCATGAAATTATTTTAATTAGTAGATGAGATACAAAAGAAAACCTAATCAGGGCACCTCAAAACGTGTAAATCGGGTGAAATCTCGAATTCCATTTTCGATAATGTAAAAATACTTTAAAATGTGTATCAACTAAAATAAGCTTTCAAATGATGTATTACTTATGAACTTTTTTTAATTAATAACTGAGATACAAAAAAAAAAAAAAAAAAAAAAAAAAAAAAAAAACTGATTCAGGACACCTCAAAACGTGTAAATCTGGTGAAAACTTTCGATAATTTAAAAGAACTTTAAAATATCTTTCGAATGATGTATTACAAATAATTTAATCATAATTAGAAATTGAAATATTGAAATTTTAAAATATTACAGCGCCATCTGGCGGTACAAATTTCTGTATTCCACTGTTCGATTCCAAATCAAAAAAGCTTTCTAATGATGTATTACTTACGAAATTATTTTAATTAGTAGCTGAGATACAAAAGAAAACTAATTCAGGAGACCTCAAAACGTGTAAATCTGGTGAAAACTGTCGATAATATAAAAGAACTTTAAAATATCTTTCGAATGAAGCATTAAAAAAAAAATTAATCATAATTAGAAATTGAAATTTGAAAATATTACAGCGCCATCTGGCGGTAGAAATTTTTGTAATCCACTGTTCGATTCCAAATCAAAAAAGCTTTCTAATGATGTATTACTTATAAAATTATTTTAATTAGTAGCTGAGATACAAAAAAAACCTAATCAGGACACCTCAAAACGTGTAAATCGGGTGAAATCTCGAATTCCATTTTCGTTAATGTAAAATTACTTTAAAATGTGTATCAAGTCAACAAAGCTTTCAAATGATGTATTACTTATGAAATTTTTTTAATTAATAACTGAGATATAAAAGAAAACTGATCCAGGACACCTCAAAACGTGTAAATCTGGTGAAAACTTTCGATAATTTAAAAGAACTTTAAAATATCTTTCGAATGATGTATTAAAAATAATTTAATTGGAATTTGAAATATCGAAATTTTAAAATATCTGGCGGTAGAAATTTCTGTAATCTACTGTTCAATTAATCTACCAAATCAACAAAGCTTTCAAATAATGTGTTATTTATGAAATTATTTTAATTAGTAGCTGAGATACAAAAGAAAACCTAATCAGGACATTCTAAAACATGTAAATCACGTGGAATCTCTAATTCCATTATGTACGGTAGTTTTATTAATGGAAGTAAAAAGAAAAATCAATATTTTTTATTTCCCCAAAACCTATATATACCACGGTAGTCGGGTAATGGAAGTAAAAAGAAAAATAAAAAGTATTTTTTAGTTCCTTCAAATGTATTTTGTTGCTATGGAAACTCCTATCGTCTATTGAAAGATAGATTACGTGTAAGAATAAAATTTAATTTGCAATTAAAATGTAACTGCTTTGTTTATTAATGAAAATTGATGAAATTTTAACTGCAGGTTGTTTTTGTGCTGAATAGGTTGTATATTAAGTGTTGTGTACGAAAAAGAAAATTTGAAGCACTTTGAAATTCGCAATTTTTAACCCCAGTTAAAGATCATGTGACATTAATTACTTGCACATGTTTTGTTTCCGTTAGAGACAGCCGTTAAAATCGTCTGCTGAATGCTGATAGAATGCCTCTTTTTAAGCAATAAGGATTTTTGGTTATTTTTCGACATGGATCAACATTTTAATTAATATCTCCGAAACTAATTAAGATTTTTAAATTCTGTTTCGAGGAAAACATCGGAAAGGCTCCAGAGCATCCGTATGTCAATTCTTGTACTTCTGCGTTCAATAGGGGCTGAACGTATAAAAGAACAGGCAGGCAGACAGACAGACAGACAAACCTTTCCATTTATTATTATATATATATATATTTTTTCTTTATTCCATTTTCATATTTTCGTTTTTTCATGTGCAAGAGCAAATTTAATATATATATATTTTTTTTCCCGCGTGAAGCATATTTTATTTTATGTTGGAAAAAAAACGTATATATATATATTTTGGCAACAATAAAAAATTTTAATATCCATTTTTAAAGCTTTTCCAGGATATTATTTTCCCATTTTAATTAATTTTAAAAAATCTAATCAAAATTTCGTTACAAATACGATACCAAATGAAAGGGGCATTTTTTCTGATTACATCGGTTTAATTAACTTATCGATCGGACAATTAGATTTTTTAAAATTAACTAAAGTATGAAAAGCTGGTGGCAACAACACACAGACAAAGAGAAGAAAATCTCTCTTAGCCAATCAACTTGCGTCCAGCAACGGACAAACAGGAAAAAAACTGCCTTAGTCATTTATATATAGAGAGATAAGATAAAGTATGGCAAGATTTTGCCATATTTAAATATATGAAAAGAGTGTTTTCTGTCACCGTATGTAAGAATCTATAACTAGACCGAATTTTTCTCGCCACAGTAAAAATTCCACTCGCCAATGGTGAGCTGGCGAGTGGAAATTTCTCGCCCTGCTACTACTACTTACTATTATTATTATTATTATAGATTAAGATTCTAAATTGATGTTAGAAAAGATACTTTAAAATTTGTGTTTCTTTATCATTAACATATTTTTTTTTTTTTTTTTTTTTTAATCATGTAATCTTTTTAGCAATTTAACTCATTTCATAATTGTTTGTTAGTGCCAATTAACGTAAGTATCTTTGCTAAATAACAACAACAACAACAAAAAAAAAAAAAACTAAACTTAAGTGTTCTAATATTTTCTAATTCTCCACAATTCCCCTTTAAATTTTCGACGGCAAGAATAACAATCAGTTGATTGTTTTTTCACTTTTTTTCTTGTAAAACTACAATAGGATTATTTGCTTCATAAGATATAAGACTATTGTACGGTAAAATAGAATTAATTACTCAAAGTTTTTCTTTTCAATGACTGAAATTTTTTATTCAGGTAAAGTAATGTAAGATATTTTAACTTAAAAAAAAAAATGGCAAATATACATAAAAAAAAAAAAGAAAAAAATTAAACTCTAAAAAAGAAAAAAGTATATAAATACCAAAATGGTATATTGTAAAAGTATAAATTTTGAAGAGTACAAAAGAATTTTGAATATATATATATATATATATATATATATATAAACTTCTTTAGATTTAATGCATTTATCTTAAAATTATTTTTCAGAGTAATTAATTATAGAAATGCATTTATTGAAAATGGCATTTTATAAAAACGAAAAACTTTGTATATAATATGAAACTTATGAATAATTTATGATCTTTTCTGATAATATTTCGATGCTATTTGCAAGTTCGATTTACTTTAGTATAACAATTCACTTATAGAACTCTAAACAGAATAAAACACTGCGATAGTTATTACTTGGACTGCATTACACTAATTAAAATTTTCTTAAATATTTTTTTAAACATTGAGTATACAACTTTGAATATTTTTAATGAGAACAAGAACTACTTATTACAAACTAATTTATAAATTAAATGAAATTTTAATGCTTTTTCTCAAAATTTAAGAAAAGAAAAATAATTATAATTTTTTTAGTAAAATATAATAAGCCATTTGATAAGATTTTAAGAAGAAAGTTTCTTTATAATTCCCATTTGGTTTAACTAATTAATTCAAGAAATTGAATTTTGATTTTCTAAACATCCTTTTGATTAGTTTAATATATTAAGAATCGAAATTAAGCCTAAAACAGATTAAAAAAAAGTTGCATCTCTTAGTTTGAAGGTATTATGGGATTACGTTTCTTGTATTAATTAAAATGAGCTTTCGCTTTCTGTACACAATTAAAGAAATATTAATCTTATAACTTAATATTTATAAAAAAAAAAATAGCTAATATTTATTTATGGTCATAAATAAAAAATGTAAAAAAAAAAAAAAAAAAAAAAAAAAAAAATCATGAGCATTAAAACTATGGATGAAATTTTGCCTATGACAGAATTTAATTTAGTACGGCAGGACTACTTATATTTGCATTTTAACACCATTAAAAAAAAAAAAAAAATCTGAAAACACTAGTCTAAATAATCAGGAAATATTCAGCCGAGACCCGTTGGCTCTGTAGTCAGGTTACAGCGTCTAGAATAAACAGTGTGACAATCGCCTATAACCGTGATGTTAAAATGATGCTACAAAAATTAAGCTTACCCAGATGTCGCTGTGATCGAAGCTATTGCTCAAATCGAAGACCTGATTGGCTTTTCCCAGTTTTGTCAGTTTAATCACGTGATCTAAGCATATAATTAACCAATAGGGAGTCTCGGTTTTGTTGTTGTGACACTAGCTTCGATTACAATGACATCTGGTGACAGGCTTAATTTTTTTAGTACAATTTTATTCGCCGCTTTCCACACAGTTTATTCTAGATGCTGTAGTCAGGTTACACAATTACGAACCCGAAAGTTGTGAGTGCGATCCTCACTGATGGAAATTGAAAAAAAAAAAATATATATATATATATATTTACCAAATATATTAAGATAGAGTAAGAAATTAAACGGTAAAATTGGATACTGGCAGTCATTTTCGTAGTGGAACACTATAAATTGGTAACGACGCAAAATGCCAGACTGAAAGAAATAGTCCTGTCGTACAAATAAACATATATCTACCATTAAGTATTTGGAAACTTTCTAATTTGGACATTTTGTCGAATATTTAGAAAAATTATGCAGAAATTATCTTCAAACTTTAGGAGCATAAAGAATATGTTACATCTCATATATTTCAGCAAAAGTTTTATTCTGAAGAGGAAAAGAGGACCAATAAAAAATTAAACAAAAGACAAAATGTTTTCGGCCAACCTATAAAAAGTAGTGCTTGTAATGGGTTTTGGTTATAGCATGCACGGTTAAAGAAAAATGTAAAAATACTGCACTAAAATTGTAAAACAATTGCATAAATTGCAATTTAGGGAAAATAGACTGCGCAGTTTGGACTCAAACAACACCATATTGTTGTAATTTTTCAAATTAATTTTGCTCTTTTCATAACTTACAGTACAGTGCATTGTAAATGGGAAAACTTCTATATGCTGTAAATCGAAAAATTTCACAGCGTGTGTTCAGCTCCCTAGTTTAAATTAGTTTTAAACAGTGTTGTGCACGAACGCGTTCATTTGAACGCGTTCGTGAGCGTAGCTCAAAAATTTTGAGTTTTGAGTTGAACTTCGCTCGTTTTTAAAATTATGAACTTGAGTTGAGCGAAGTTCGTTTTATTCACGAACTTGAGCGTGAAAAATCAATTCAAACTCAAACTCATATTAAATATTTCTGTCTGAAATATAAAAAGAAAAGCAGAAGAAGAAGAAGAAAAGGGCAGAAAAGAGAATAATTGTGCAATATTCCGGATAATTGTGCAATATTGTGCAAATTCCGGAAAACAGGGCACTTGGAAAAAAAGTCACTGGTAAAAAGGGCACCCGGAAAAAAAGGGCTTTTTTAAAATTTGGAAATCAGAAAAACAATAAACATCAAAGAATAAATTTAATAATTATTTTCATAATACGTTTTTAGAAATTTCAATCAATTAAATTGGTACCACTTTCATTTAGTATATATCTGAAGGAATGGGGGGGGGGGTCTAGGAGCTGATTGAAAGAGAATAATTGTCTTTATATCACCTTCTTACTGATTTTAATGAAACTTTCTCTAATAGTCACTTGCTGTTCATGACAAAAATACAGTGTCACACATACTTCAGGGGCTGAATTTGTCCCTTTAATCCCTCCCCCCCCTCTCGACGCAGAAACAGGAAAACTTACGCTCTCGTTAGTGTTTAGTATGTATTTTATAATTTCGCCCACTGCGCGATGCAAGTTTTGTTAATTAACTTATTTATTTTTTCTCATTTTTCCTAAAGCGTTGGAAATTAAAAAACCTTTAATTTAAAACCAATATCTGAAAACAATTAAATAATATGAATATATTTATGGTTTTATGGTTAAAAATATAAATAGACATTAGAAAATATACTAATAATTTACTTAGTCTATCTGTAGCATGTATAAATTTAGTTTAAAACTTCAAATCCAACATGATAATAAATCGGTAAAGGAATACAAGTTTCAATCTTTTATGTTTTAAAGAAACTGTCTCTCAACTCAAGACTTATTATGACTATTCACATGTATAAAGAAATAGCGGAAGTCTCACATTACAACAGAGTATACTGACTGTTCTGAAAATGGACCACGGGGATGTTTTCCCCGTGGGTGGACAGTGGACAATGAAATGTCCAAATGTTATTTTTATGAGAGGCTTTTAATTCGGCGCCCATAAACAACCTGCCTTCGGGCCTCCTGATAACAGTAGTACTTCTCGCGTGGGTCTCCGTTGCCCGCCTCGCAGCGTACTGCTGCTGGGATAGTATAGGCCTAGTCCTCCAGAATGCAGGAAGTCGCCTTGATTTATATCAGTCAAGTATACAACAATGGATTCTCTCTCTCTGATTTTCTTTCTTCTTCTCCCCTTCCCATACTGTGTTGTTGTGTACATTATTTTGCTGGGTACACGATCAGATTTTGCTCCCATTAATAATTATCTTTACGTCCCCTCCTTTCTTATCTTCGATCGACCAGCTTTTCTCTAAAAGGAAAGGAAATTTGTCAATTAATTGTTATTCAAAACATCAAAACTTGTATGTTGCGGTCACCACAAGACTTCAATATAATTTTACTCAAATTCATGCAGTACGTCATGCATACGTCACGCATACGTACGTACATGCATACGTCAAATAATTCTATATAATTTTACTCAAATTCATGCAGTACGAATTACTTATTATATTATTATTTATGAAAAATGTTTTCCATGATGAATGCAAACGATTTTTATCTCACAGATTTATGCCGAAAGAAAGTCAATTTTGTGCCAACATCAAAAGAATTTTTTATTTTTTCGTTAAAAATTAAAAAAATAAAAAATAAATAAAATAAAAAGTAACTTAATTATCCCAAATCTATGGTTCAGCCACTCGTTTTAAAAGTACTTGCTTTTTTTTTTTTTTTGAAAGATCTAATATTAAAAATTTACAAGCTTCCTTCTCACGTAGTGCATGTACTAACTTTTTACTTTCTTCTATATTAAATAGAAGAAAGTATTGGATTCGTAAAAATTTTCGACCTCAGGTTTTTGATGGATTTACACGTTTTGAGAGCTGTAGAACACGATTTGATCATTTTTAGAAAATGTCTGTCTGTCTGTGTGTGTGTGACAAAATTTTGTGGCAACTGTATCTCAGGAACTACTGCACAGAATATCATACAAATGGGTATGTAGTTGCACTTTGACATAAATTAGTGCCTATCAACTTTTGGTAAAAATTGTTTTACAGATTGCGTTGCCATCCCGCTTTTTCTAAATTTTTAACATGACGATATAGGACAAAATTTTGTATAAATGAGCACAAATAAATTACTTTTTAGTAATCATTATGAAATTTACAAGAATTATTTATAATAGAGATAGTCAACTGGGAAAATTTTTTTGTATGAGTAGGAGCCGGGAAGTCCCTCCTCGAGGGGAGTAAATTTTCAATATGGGTATCTTCCGAATTCCGAATGGTCTCGTCAATACCTTTAAAACGAGTGGTTGAACTATAAATCTGTGATAATTTAAAACATAGTTATCGATTTTTTTTTTTACTTTTAACGAATTTTTTTTTTTTTTTTTATTTTTATTAAACGAAATTTAACAAAACTTGGTATTTAGTTTGCCCCTGACATAAACTGGTGCTGATTAGATTCAGGGATCAATCACTCAACAGGTGGCGCTGTGATCGTATTTTTTCTAAATTTTTAACATGGCAGTATAGGACAAAATTTCGTATAATGTACATAACGGGAGTTATTCTTAACTTGTGACTGTAAAATTAATATGAATTATTGGTAATAGTAGTAGTTAATTAGGGAAAAAATTGTGCATGTGGGGGCATCGCTTCCCCTCCTGGAGGGAAGTACCCCCCGGGGGGTGGGTAAATTTTCAAGATGGGTATCTTTCGAAAGGTCTCTTCAATACCTTTAAAACGAATGGTTGAACTATAAATATGTGATAATTTAAAACAAAGTTATCAATTTTTTTTACTTTTAACGAAAAAAAAACTTGGAAAAAAAATTGTATATATATATATATATTTTTTATATATATATTGTTACTGAGTGAATTTGTATAGGAAAATATAGAAGAAAGTCTTGTGGCGGCCACAACATAATAGTTTTCCCTAGTTTACTACTACTATTGCTAACAAGTCATAGTGATTTTACAATCGCACGATCAAAATAACTCTCATTATGTGCATTTATGAGAAAATTTGTCCAGTTCTGCCACGTTAAAAATTTAGAAAATAATAATAATAATAATAACAAGATCACAGCGCCACCTGTTGAGCGATTGATCTCCAAATCTAGCTAGAACCAGTTTAGGTCAAGGTGCAACTAAATTAAAAGTTTGGTTAAATTTCGTTCATTGGTTCGTGAGATACAGCGTCCACAAAATGTGTGATAAACACAGACAGATATTTCCTAAAAACAGTCAAATCGTACCCAGGATATCTCAAAGTGTATAAATCCATCAAAAACTGGAGTTTGAAAAATTTCACTAATTCAGTACTTTCTTTATATATATATTGAAGTATCGAATACCTTCTACTTTAAAGTTATCAATATAGTTATGTTATCATTATTTCTGAGGGTGACTTATTCACCTTTTCAGCTGATTTTAGCTTTTATGTAGATACATAGCAAGCAAAATTTTATAGTGATTTATTTGAAAGCCTAAAGCCGACATTGGCCATGACGCAATCAAGCAAAAATTAATTAAATCAAACTATGATGCTTTTTTAAAAGTAGTATACTTCAAAACAACGGAAACTCTAAATGATGGAATTTGTCTTCTATTAACAATTTTTTTCATGCGCAAAAACAAACGTATTGGGAATTTGAGAATGAAAAACCATACAAAAACAGCGAGTCCGCTATTCAGAAATGGCCGCTAAATTAATTTTTACTGCAATTAAGTTAATAATTATATTTAAAAGTTGTAGGTTTAATTAAGAATTAAATTAAGAATAATCTTCATGGTAATTAAAAAAAAAAAAAATAAATAAATAAAATGAATTACCAAAGTGTTCAGAGTAGAAAATCTTTGCAGAGAAAAAAAAAAAAAAAACGTAAAAATGAACTTTAAATGAGTTTCGCTCTTTTTTAAAAATGAACTTGAACTGAGCGCGTTCATTTTTTCAGAAATGAATTTGAACGCGAACTAACTCGTTTTTTAGACGATGAACTTGAGTTTGAACTAGCTCGTTTTTTTCGTGAACTTGCACAACACTGGTTTTAAACTAGTTTAAAAAGCATTACAGCACACTGTCATGGCACAAATGTTACCCTGACAATGTGCTGTTTTTAGGCTTTATTTTATTTATTTATTTATTTATTTATTTATTTTTTTTTTTTTTTTACCGTGTGAGATTAGGATGATTTTTGTAATTATCTGTATAAATTTTTATAAGGCTGCCACATATGTTCGGGAGATATTACGGTTTCTTTAGAATATTGCAATATTTTTCCACTTTTTAAATTATAACACGTAGGGTATTAGAACCAGGGCAAAGCTATTTTTTAAAAATACTTGGCATACTACATTAGACACAGTATAGAGTTCTAACAGATGACGTCACGAGCAGACGATATTGGTTTGCTGAGCGACAGTTGGCACTACTGACCCATTGTTTATCATTGCGGAATAGTGTTACAAATTTATTGTAACACACTGTTGTAAATATATTTGTAAAAGCATAAAAAAATTCGACTACTACGCTTCCAAAGATATGGAAAAATTAGTGTTGTCCTTCAGCAAAGTACTGTTGCTAAGAAGAAAGTCACGTGGTTGTTAGAACTCTATGCTGCAATCAGAATGCACAAATGTTAAATATCTTACGAAATATAAGCATATTTACTAAACAATTTTTAACTACGCACGTGCAAACTTTAAAATAATTTATATGCCAAAAGTACTGAGCTACTTATATGAAAGTTCCAAATACATTATCGTGTAAATTAAAAATGTTATGAGAAACAGAATGAACAGAATTTTAGTTCCTCTCAAAATAAAGGGTAAACTGTAAGGGGTTTTACTCATATTTTTATTTTTATTCAATTAATGCCCAATATAGTAATACAGTGTTTGCTGATTGCAAATAAATATGGATAAGACCCCCCCCCCCCCAATCTTAGTTTTTTTTTAGAAGAAATAAAATTCTGTTCATTCTATGTCTGATAACTTTTTGAATTTACACGATATTTATTTGGGGATTTCGTATAAGTTGCTCAATACTTTTGATTATTAAATTATGCAAAAGAAATTTTTTAATAGCTAGCACATGCGCTATTGAAAAAATTTTTAGTAAAAATGCTCATATTTAATAAGATATTTAACATTTTTGCATTCTGATTGCAGCATATTGTGTCTAATGCAGTATGCACAAGTTTCCTAAAAAGGGCTTTGCACTGGGCCTAATACCCTACGAGTTATAATTAAAAAAGCGGAAAATGTTTTTGAAATTTTTCAATAAACCGTTATGTCTCTCGAATATACAGTCGGTAACAAAAGTCTCCGAACACTAGCAAAAATTCCTATGTAAAAAAAATTCATTCAATACAGTTTTGTTAAATAAATCCTTGTCGAATACTGTTTTTAGACTGACTAAGAACATGATTCGACAAGGATTTATTTAACAAAACTGTATAAATGTACTTTTTACTTCCTTCTATATGTAATATAGAGAAAGTATTGGATTCGCGAAAATTTTCGACCTCCGTTTTTTGACGGATCTACACGTTTTGGGATGTCCTGAACACGAATTGATAGTTTTTAAAAAATGTCTGTCTGTGTGTCTGTCTGTCTGTGTGTCTGTCTGTCTGTGGTTTAGTGTTTTCACCGTATCTCACGAACCAATGAATGAAATTCAACCAAACTTAGTATATAGTTGGACCCTGGCGGGGCATTGTGCTGATTAGATTTGGGGATCAATAGCCCATCAGGTGGCGCTGTGATCGCATTTTATGTAAATTTTTAACATGGCAGTATAGGACAAATTTTCGTATTTTTCACCGTATCTCACGAACCAATGAATGAAATTCAACCAAACTTGGTATATAGTTGGAACCTGACGGGGCATGGTGCTGATTAGATTTGGGGATCAATCGTCCAGCAGGTGGCGCTGTGATCGCAAAATTTCGTATGTTTCACCGTATCTCACGAACCGATGAATGAAATTGAACCAAACTTGGTATATAGTTGGACCCTGGCGGGGCATTGTGCTGATTAGATTTGGGGATCAATAGCTTATCAGGTGGCGCTGTGATCGCATTTTATGTAAATTTTTAACATGGCAGTATAGGACAAATTTTCGTATTTTTCACCGTATCTCACGAACCAATGAATGAAATTCAACCAAACTTGGTATATAGTTGGAACCTGACGGGGCATGGTGCTCATTAGATTTGGGGATCAATCGTCCAGCAGGTGGCGCTGTGATCGCAAAATTTCGTATGTTTCACCGTATCTCACTAAACGATGAATGAAATTGAACCAAACTTGGTGTATAGTTGGACCCTGGCGGGGCATTGTGCTGATTAGATTTGGGGATCAATAGCCCATCAGGTGGCGCTGTGATCGCATTTTATGTAAACTTTTAACATGGCAGCATAGGACAAAATTTCGTATAAATGTACATAATGAGCGTTATTTTAAACTTGTGATTGTATAATTCATATGAATTATTGATAATAGTAGTAGTTAACTGCGAAAAAAATTTTGTGCATGTGGGGGCACCGGTTCCTCCCCTGGGGGGGAAGTACCCCCCGGGGGGGTAAATTTTCAAGATGGGTATCTTTCGAAAGATCCCGTCAATACCTTTAAAACGAATGGTTGAACTATAAATCTGGGACAATTTGAAACAAAGTTATCGATTTTTTTACTTTTAACAAAAAGAAACGAAAAAAAATCGTATTTTTTTTTTATTTTTTAACGAAACTTAACCAAACTTGGTATTTAGTTGGTCCCCGACATAATTTGGTGCTGATTACATTTAGAGATCAATAGCTCAACAGGTGGCGCTGTGATCGCATTTTTTCTAAATTTTTACATGGCAATATAGGACAAAATTTCGTATAAATGTACATAATGAGCGTTATTTTAAACTTGTGATTATAAAATTAATATTAATTATTGATAATAGTAGTAGTTAACTACGAAAAAAATTTTGTGCATGTGGGGGCACCGGATGATTTCCTCAACAAAAAAATCTACAATGAAGAGCGTACTATTGCGTTATTTTTTACATAAACATATTATTTGTACGTTTGATCTTGATTACATACACTGCATGAATATTCAAATTATATTTCAAATACTTACCATGCATCAAATAAGAGCCATCAAACATAATAATCCATACAAACTTTACTCTTTATACTTTCCGAACACTATAGTGAGGAAAGTATTGTAATCATGTCAAAAATCCGAATTTGAGATTTTGATGTTTCTATACGTTTCGAGGTTCCCTGAGTCCGTTTCCACTATTTTTACGATGATGTATGTATGTATGTGTGTATGTGTGTGTGTATGTATGTGTGCATGTCTGTGAGTGAACACGCTAGCGTCTAAACGCTTTGTTCGAATAAGCTGAAAGTTGGTACGTATATTGTAAGTCACCATAGTACGAACCCTATAGATTTTGGTGAATCTAGCACTCACAGTGTTTTTACAGGGGCACAAAGAAAAATTCTTTATCATTATGGCCTATGGGACCAAATTTTTAAAAGTGCGATAGCATCTAAACTCCTTATTCAATTGAGCTGAAAATTTATATGAATATTATAAATCACTGTTGCACTAACTATAAGCATTTTGGTGAATCTAGCATTTATAGGTTTTTAAAGGCACACAACGAAAATTTCTTTATCATTATGATCTATGGGCTCAAAGTTCAGTAGCGTTAAATAAAACATCGTGTAAAATATGGAGAAAAATACTCAAACACTCTATTATGGTTTTATCTCTTTTGTTTGTTGAACAACTCCTCTTTCTTTACTTTATCTACAAAACTGTTAATTACTCAATGTTCGGAAAGTCGAGTGGAGTCACTCCAGATTTTTTTTTTTTTTTTTTTTTTTTTTTAAGTCTCCATTAAATTTAAGGGATCTTTCAGTTACGTTAGTTTCTCACTAACCTACCAATTCTATCTAGTTTTGGCTGAAACTAACGGAGTTAAAAATTGAGGTTCCTTGCGAGGTTTATTAATGGCAGCACGAGAGAATAAAATTTTACGATTCAAGATTTTCTACCGTATGTGAGAATGTACAATTTTATTACTTTTCTTTAAATGTACATTTCTCTTAAAATGTATAGCTTAAAAAGCAAAATGATATGTATGAGCGGAATATTTCTGGCATTTTTGCAAAATTAAGTCTGCAACTTTGAAATAAATCTGGAATTATTAAAATTATTTTTTTTTATTAGGTAAAATCTGGTTTTTAATTATGTTTTCTGCTTTTTCTCAAAATGAGATTTTTAACATTTTGCTTTATCGCAAAACATCATAACTCCAAAAGTTATGATTGAAACCTTATGAAACTTTGACAAGATACACTAGAGGAGTTCTTTTAGGGATTGAACTACTACAATGAATCTAGTTATTATTATTATTATTATTATTATTATTATTTTTTGTCGATAGAAGTTATAAACTGTCATGTATATTCATGAATTTTTCAGCATGTAAAATTTTATCTTCTCTAAAATATTAAATAACATGGTTATAGTTTTGAGAATAGTTCACTCACTTAAAGACCTTTCAATAATCGAAAAAAATTTACAGACTAAAAATATCTTTATTTAAATTGGACTTATGATGTTTTAAAAAAGTGTTTTTTTTTTTTTTTTTTTTTTTTTTTTTTTTTTTTTTAAACTTTATATTTTGAGCATAAATATCAAAATATTTAAAATTTGCATATTTTTTTTTCATATTATTCACTGT
Organism: Salticus scenicus; assembly: GCA_963930645.1. Classification (NCBI taxonomy): domain Eukaryota; kingdom Metazoa; phylum Arthropoda; class Arachnida; order Araneae; family Salticidae; genus Salticus; species Salticus scenicus. The sequence goes on along the minus strand of OZ005655.1, from coordinate 202,645,435 downwards.
TTTTAACTATATTCTATTATGAAATGCACGTAAATAGGCAATTTTTCAATTATTAAAAAAAGAAAAAAAATACCTCCGACAGCAGGAGCCTTAATATTGACACTCAAAAATATTATATATAAAAAATAAATAAATAAATAAAATAAAATAAATAAATAAATAAACAAATTTAATTTAGAAACAGAAGGTAACAAATAAAAATATAGTAAAGAAAAAATAGACATCACTCTATTTTCTTTCTTACGCGTATGTTAGATATTTGTTAAAGTATTTTACAAAATATAACCTTTGAAGTTTCATCGTGACTATTTTACTTGAAAATTTTTGCACTGGAGTGTTTCAAAAATCTCTGAGTATATTTTTAAGGACGATAACGCCTACACGCTTTATCCCTCTTAAAACTGAAACATTTTCTTTGAAAAATGAACCCTTTTTTTTCTGAAAAATGCATAGCTACGTGAGATAAAAAAAAATAATATGGATTAAATATTATAGACACAAGAGGACTTTAGAATAAGAAGTTCATGAAAACGTTTGAAGAATATTTTATTTATAAAAAAATAAATTCAAAGTCTATTTGTCTTAGGCCTACTACTTTATTATAATTTTGAAAAAGTAAAATTATAAAAAGAGATGGTAAATATTTAGAAGTATATAGTGAATTAGTTTATTCCAGAGTGTAAGATTCAAGTGAAAAATAATTAAACAAGTTGTGTATACTATAAAGCATTACAAACTGCACGCATATTATACTAAAATATAATATAGTATTTAAACGTTAAAATGGATAAAAATAATGAAAACGTTTTGTTTGATGGTCCTTATATTGCACATTACCATTTCCTTATTAATAAGCTACAATTGTTTTTTATATAAAGTTTAACTCGTTAGAAACAGACCTAGTATTTTTTTGTTTATTTATTTTTTAAATCTCTAATCTTTATATTATTTTATAAATTAAGCCAAAAAAGAAATCCGCTGAAGTCGTTCAAAATCTCACGTTTGGTCTCCGGTGTCTCTCCCTCAATAATCGGATCCAAGTCCGCACTGCCTGCGGCAGAACCTTACCCGGGCACTTGAATATGGATGCTTATCGGTCATCCGGCGGCATGTTAGTCTCCAATTTTTTTTTTTTTTTTTTTTATTTATTGAAGCTTATATAGTGCGGCCACGTTTCCTACGACTAGCAGTGAGGCCGAGTCCAAAAGTCTGGAGGGATGCAAAATTGGGCGAGAGATAGTTATTTGGCAAACATCCAGTTATTCGGTGTTCCCTTATCGCTTGTTTTCTCTCAGTCACCCCTATTTTAACACTGGACTCGTTCAATCCGCACTTGCGCAGAGGCTTCCATGGTCGCAAGAAATGTGGTTAAAGAACATCTCAGCTTGCACAGAGTAATAAGTACATAATATGCTGTGATGGGCGTTTTTCAAAAGTTGCGTTTCTCATTGTTCAAGAATGTTAAAATTTAGAAAACGATGGATGAAATCAACCTTAAGCGAAATTTGTTAGTTAGGAGTTATTTGGGATTGCTTAGTGGTGCACAGCGTCGGCACGTTGACCAGTTTGTCTAAGGTTAGATTCCTGATCAAGACGATTTTCACTCTAAATACAACTATTTAACTTTTAACGCTAAAATTTATTATCATTAACCAAGTTGAATTGAAATTCGTAATCTTAATACATACATCTCAGTCCGGTGTAACTGTCGTTTTTCATAAATTGTACTTAGCATTGTTCAACGTCATTTCTCATGTTTCATTAATTACTGTTAAACTGCAGAATGCAATGATTGAAATCGACCTTGAGAAAAATTCGTCGGTTAGGAGTTTTACGAGATGGCTGAGTGGTAGAAAATCCGTACATTTATCCACGTGTTTTATGTTTGATTCCTTACCCGAACATTTTTACTTCTAAATAAAAATCATTCAACTTTTGATCCCAAAATTTATTAGTATATAATTTAGCCATTGTATATTGATAGCAAGACACAATCTGTTAACTCAGAAATCTTTGGACAGCCCCTGCCTGCCTGGGCACTGCCAAGCTTAACGGGTTGCATACTGTCCGCCGGAGCGAAAAATCTCCAGATCACTGCATGATAGCTGTGTACAACCAGATAGTTGTCTAGTCGCAACATAGAATGAGCTGTGTCCGATGGCTCGTTCAGTCTTCGATCTTCAACTAGGGGAGACTGCAATGCTCCTTCTCCAAACAATCTGTTAACTCATGTAATCATAAGAAATGTTTTTGTAAAGTTACCTCGTATATTTCAAACAATTCGTGCAGGATTATTATTAGTATATATCTGTATAAATTTTATATTTATGCACAAATAACTTTTAAATTAATGTTTCAGTTCATATACTCACGTACATACATATTAATTTAATGGGTTATTATAAACTTTTGTTGTTAAAACGGACGAATATATTGCCATTAAATTAGCTACTTGGACGATTCATGATATATGCGCAAGGAGTAAAAAAAATGTCAAAAATGTCCACCAGGTAGCGATTTGCATATAAATTTTTATAATTTAATGTATGGAGTGATCCAGGGGGAATCAAAAATTAATCTAGAAATGTTAAAATTATTTTTACATTTCGTTTGAATCACCCCTCCCCTCCGTTTTTTTTCTTTTTTCAGTTATTCCATTCAAAGTGCCTGGGGATATATATATGTAATTTTATGATTTCGCCGCCATACCAAATTTAATGGAAATAAGCTTATGTGTTTTAGTTATAGGCTGATATAATTCCTACACAAGCCTACACATAACCATCCTGTAAAAACGTTTTCTAAATATGTAGTCCAATCCAATTTAAAACTGTACTATAGTGTGCCCAACACAAAAACTTTCGCTTAGGTTTACCTATACAAATTCACTTAGTGCAGATAATTTATTAAAATTAATTTCCATGATGAATGCAGACGGTTTTTTCACTTAGAAATATAACAAGAAATGTCCAAAGAAAGTCGATTTTATGTTACTATCTCTTTTTTTTTTTTTTTTTTTTGTGCGTGTGTGTTAAAAAAAATCTGGAGTGACTCCACTCGACTTTCCGAACATTGAGTAACTAACAGTTTTGTAGATAAAATAAAGAAAGAGGAGTTGCTAAACAAACAAAAAAGAGAAAACCTTAACAGAGTGTTTGAGTATTTTTCTCCATATATCACACGAGGTTTTATTTAACGCTACTGAACTTTGAGCCCTTAGATCATAAGGATAAAGAATTTTTCGTTGTGTCCCTGTAAAAATCTATAAATGCTAGATTCACCAAAATGCTTATAGTTAGTGCAACAGTGATTTATAATATTCATACAAATTTTCAGCTCAATTGAATAAGGCGTTTAGATGCTATCGCTGGTCTCATAGGCCATAAAGATAAAGAATTTTTCTTTGTGTCCCTGTAAGAAACTGTAAGTGCTAGATTCACCAAAATCTATACAGTTGGTTCAAATAAGACCTATAACATGTGTACAAATTCTTCGCTGAGATTAATAAGGCGTTTAGACGCTATCACACTTTTAAAAATTTGGCAAAGAATTTTTCTTTGTGTCCCTGTAAAAAAACTATAAGTGCTAGATTCTCCAAAATGTATACAGATTGAGTATCTGTGACCTATAATATGTGTATAAAGTTTTTGCTCAATTGAATAAGGCGTTTAGATGCTATCGCACTTTTAAGATTTTGGTCCGTTGGCCATAATGATAAAGAATTTTTCTTTGTGTCCCTGTAAAAAAACTATAAGTGCTAGATTCACCAAAATCTATAGGGTTCTTACTATGGTGACTTACAAAATACGTACCAACTTTCAGCTTATTCGAACAAAGCGTTTAGACGCTAGCGTGTTCACTCACAGACATACACACATACATACACACATACATACACACATACATACACACATACATACACACACACATACATACATCGTCGTAAAAATAGTGAAAACGAACTCGTTGGACCTCGAAACGTATAGAAACATCAAAATCTCGAATTTGGATTTTTGACATGATTACAATACTTTCCTCACTATAGTGTTCGGAAAGTAATGAAAATGAAAGAAAAAAAATCGATAACTTTGTTTTAAACAATCACAGGTTAATGGTTCAACCATTCGTTTTAAAAGTACTGACAAATTCTTTTGAAAGAAACATATATTGAAAATTTGCCTCTTCTGGAGAAAGGTATTTCACCCCTGAAGGGGGGGGGGGGGGAGGATTGCTCCCATGTGTCCAAAAAATTTTTTCTAGTTAGTATTACTATTATAACTAATTCTTTTTAATTTTATAATGATTCATTAAAATAATTCTCATTGTACGCATTTATAGGGAATTTTGTTCTTTACCGGCATGTTAAAAAATTAGAAAAAGCGAGGTGACAACGAAACCTGTTAGGCGAGTTTCATAAAGATGATAGGCACTAATTTATGTCAAGGTGCAACTACATATAAATTTGTATGAAATTCTGCACTGTAGTTCCTGAGATACAGTTGCTACAAAATTTTGTCACAAACACAGACAGACAGAAATTTTCTTCAGAAGGGTCATATTGTGTTCTACATCTCTCAAAATGTGTAAATCCATCGAAAACTCGAAGTTGAAAAGTTTTACGAGATCGGTAGACTGAATATAGAAGAAAATAAAAATGGCATAAATGGATGATCCTATTTGAATTCTAAACTACATTTTGTAGTTTAAGGAAAAGTTTTAAATGTGTTTTCAATTTGAAAAAATGAGGTGAAGTTAAATAAATAATCTCGGTGAAATAAAGCATAAAAAACTTTTGCTCTTTCTTCAACTTTTACGTATGGAATAAAAAATACTATGAGAGAAACAATTTTTTAATGTAATGTCGTTTTTCTCTGTTTCTTTTTTTAAATGTAAAAAAAAAAAAAAAAAAGAATTATAGCATCTCTTAAAAAAAAAAAAAAAAAAAAAAAAAAAAGGAATTTACTAACTGAAAAAGATTAAATGAGTGTAAAAAAAAAAAAGTTTATAAATTAAATACCGGGAGAAAAAAAAAAAAAAAAAAAAAAAAAAAAAAAAGTGATGGAGAAATATTATTTGAAATGAATAAAAGGAAGAAACCTTTTTGTTTGATATTTTATAAAAGGAAAAATGGTTTATCTTTTGTTTAGATTCTTTTTGGGGTAAATAAGATTAGAAATAAATGAGCTTCTGTATTTTTCAACACGTTAAGATTGAATTAAAATCACCAACAAACTTATCCATCATTTAATCTATTTTAGCAGTCGCCGAAAAAGTTGGTTCCGAACTCATTAGATTGTGTGAAATTGTGTGAACGCGAAATACTAATATAAAAAGTCAATTGATTGTTAGGATGTTTTTGGTCGGAAATAAAAGTTTTTATCTAATAAGCTATTTTTAGAGAAGAGTGAATAAGTAAACTAAATTAAATTACTCAATCTTCTTATTCTTAAGCAATTGAATTAAGAAAATAGTCGTTTTAATTTGATTCAAAATTGTGACTTACATAATAATGAATCTTTTAATTAAAAATACTTTATTTAATAGCAATATTAAATACTTTATTGAATCGTGATAGCCGTGAAAGCTTTTTAAAATCAATTTAAAATCCCCCAGAAGCCTAGACGTAGTTGGTCCTTGCAAAGGCGGTTTGTTCAGTGCTCAGTTATTCCTGTCTTCTGATTTTGACCGCTGCTCGTGTTGGATATGTTGTAGAGTAGTTATATTTTAAATCATGTTTTCTGATTGCAAGTCTCTCTGGATGGTGGTTCGCTCAGTACTCATGTTAGAAAGTTTTTTAACCGACTTCAAAAAAGGAGGAAGGTTCTCAATTCAAACCATATGTTTTTTTTTTTGTTTGATAGCTCATAACTCCTGAACGGATGCTCCGATTTTGATACTTTTTGTTTTGTTGAAAAGGTCTTGGTCTGAAGTAGGTCTCATTGTAATATGTTTACGACCTAAAGAAAATACAGGGGAAAAAAAAATAAGTTCCAACTCTTTTAACTGCTAAATGGCTGCAGCTATAGTGATAAAAATGGTATGTAAGTATAGCAAAGTGGCCATGCAGTACAAGGTTAAGCCGCTTGCAGCGCCACCTGGAGGAAAATAGGGGAGTTAGTGTTCCTATCTCGAAAACGGTTCTAGAGAAAAAAGGGAATTACAAAGTTGAAGAGAATCATCGATTTAGTACAAAAAGGTAGTTTAGACATTCATGCTAGCGTTCCTATCTCGGAAACAGTTCAAGACAGGAGAAAAAAGTGAATTATAAAATTGCAGAGCATCATCGATTTAGTAAGAAAATATAGTTTAGACAGTGATGCTAAAAATACAATGCTAAAAACGTGCATTTGTTTGTTTGCAATTTCTTACACAATGTACACTTGAGCTAACATTGCACACGTTGTAGCGTAGCTGGTGAGACATACGCTATATAGTTCAAAATACGGTTACTTGATAATTTTTGTTTTGTTGTAAAGATCTTGGTCTGAAGTAGGTCCCATTGTAATATCTTTACAATCTAAAGAAAATAAAGCGCCATCTGGTAAAAAACAGCGGAATTAACGCTCCTATCTCAAAAACGGTTCAAGATGGGAGAAAAGTTAATTACGAAGTTGTAGAGCATCATCGATTTACTACGAAAAGACAGTTTTTAGACATTATTGCTAAAAATAGAACGCTTAAAGCGTGTAGTTGTTTCTTCGCTGTTTCCTACACTGTGCACGCTTGAACATCGTTGCACACTTTGCAGCATAGCGGATGACACTCATACTCTGTGGTTCAAAGTACTGTTACTGTAAGCGGTCACATCGATTAGCGCAAAGTCGTTTTCAACCAACTTCAGAAAAGAGGGTGTTCTTAATTCGAGCTATGTGTTGTTGTTGGTGTTTGTAAGCTTATAACTTCGTAAGAGATATTCTAATTAGCCAACTTCAAAAAGGAGGAGGTTCTCAATTCAAAGTGTATGTTTTTTTGTTTTTGTTTTTGTTTTTGTTTGTTAGATCATAACTTCTGAACGGATGATCCGATTTTGATACTTTTTGTTTTATTGTAAAGGTCTTGATGTGAAATAGGTCCCATTGTAATATCTTTACGATCGAAAGAAAATACAGTGTGCCCAAAAATGGCAGTCCCGACTCTTTTAACTGCTGAACAGCTGCAGCTTGTCATAAAAGTGTTATGTAGATATAGTAAAGTGGAAATGTGCTACGCAATTCAACCGCCTACAGCGCCACCTGGTGGAAAACAGTGGAGTTAGCGTTCCTATCTTGGAAACTGTTCAAGACAGGGGAAAAAAGTGAATTATAAAGTTGCAGAGCATCATCGATTTAGTACGAAAAGATAGTTTAGACATTAATTCTAAAAACAGAACGCTTAAAATGTGCATTTGTTTGGTCACAGTTTCCTATTTTGTGCACACTTGAACGACATTGCATATGTTGTAGTGTAGCGGGTGTCATTTATGCTATGTAAAATTCAAAGTATGGTTATTGTAAGCGGTCACATCGATTAACGTATAGACATTTTAAACCGACTTCATAAATGAAGAGGTTCTCAACCATGTTTCACATTGTTGTTGTTGTTGAAATTGGTTAGCTTATAACTTCGTATGAGATGGTTTAATTTTAATACTTTTTATGTTGTCGTAATGATCTTGGCCTGAAATAGGTTTTATAATGATTTCATTAGGATATAAACAAATTGCTGGATACACAAAAGTCTGTTCTCAATCTAACTGTTAAACGCATGCAGCTAGACTGGTAAAAGCAGTATGTAAGTATCGATATTGAAACTTCTGTCCGTCAGCTGCAATGTTTGCACTTTGTTTGAACTTCACGCTGTGTAATTTCCAGCGCAGCGGGTGATACGTATTCACTGTAAAGTTCAATATATATGCCTAACAGAATCTTTGGTTACGAATACAGCGTATCCGTTCTTTACATTTTTAAAGACTTTTTAATTTAACGTATGTCCATTCAATAGATAGTTTTTTGCTCATATCCGATAAAGGCAAGAAAAGTGACCCAACTTAAAAATGCAGCATTTGAGAAAAATCAACTTAAAAGTAACTTTACTAGAATAAAACTGACACAACTGTCTCTCGAGTAGATAACTTTCTAGATGGAGATGACTTTTGTGTTCACATTGGGTGCATTTCATGTATTTTTCAGTGACATAAACTATTTTTTGAGTTATCTCACTTTTCTTGAAAGTCGGGATTTGTGAAACTTCCGTCCAACGTCTTCTGATGTTCTGCTATATAAATAAGTTTTCACTGAAAAGAGAAAAATAAAATCTTTTTGTAGAAAAGTAGAACCGACTCAAAAAAAAAAAAAAAAAAAAAAAAAAAAAACTACTATTCAAACAACTTAAAAAAAAAAAAAAAAAAAAAAAAAAAAAAAAAAAAAATGGTGTGAAATGAAACTGTAAATTGCGCCTAAAAGTATAAAATAATTTCCTTCGCCAAACAACCTATAACACTACAATTAATCATAGCTTTTGAAGTCGGCGCAAAATTAAATAAAAGTTGATACCTTTATTCAATACAAAAATCAAATCCTATTCAAAATACACATCTCACATTATCACCTGCAAAACTCAGCTGAAAACTACTTTGATTCAAGAAAACAAATAAGATTTCGTAAGCATCAAAAGTTGGCAAAGATGTTGGTATCTAACGTCCTTGGTGAAAGAAAAAATCGCAAAATTAACTGACAAACATACTTAATTTCTTTGGGATATCATAATTATTTTGATAAGGTATATTAAGAGAGTAATCAAGAATATGAAACAATATTTCATACAACATATATAATGAAAATATATATGTTGCGTGCATATTTTTAGCATTACGATTTGATCGCCAAATCCAAAAGCCACCAAGGATGATAGTTATCAAAGTTATACCAAATTTGCAAAGGAAACTCTAACTTTGTAGAAACATAAATATCGTATTGTGAAGAATGTTCACTGTTCTATGTAGATGCTGCTTATGAACCAATTGTATACAGTGATAAAATAATAAAGGAAACTTGAAAAGGTGTTATTCGAGGCAACAGCATTTGTTGCTACCGATCTAAAAACAAACCTTTAAAAACTAATTAAATTTTATTTAATTTTGTGCCCGCTTCAAAATTTATGATTAATTGTAGTGTTATAGGTTGTTTGGCGAAGGAAATTATTTTATACTTTTAGGCGCAATTTACAGTTTCATTTCATACCTTTTTTTTTTTTTTTTTTTTTTTTTTGAATAGTAGTTGCTTTTTGGAGTCGGTTCTATTTTTTTACAAAAAGATTTTATTACATTCTTATGTTCATTGTTCTCTTTGAAAGTTGCCATAATCCCTATTTCTCCTTTTCAAATTATTTTCCTCTGCTCTTTGTTATATTTTCTCCTCAGTTCAGATTTATGTTGGGTTGGCAGAGGACAATAACTGCGTAGAAAGTCTTTTCTGATCTTAGCATCTTCTAACTTGATCTTTATTTCGCGTTAAGGGTTGGTTTGGCAAAACTAATTTTAACTTTTCTCATCATTGAGTCGTTGAGTACAATATGCTATTTGGTGACCGCTGATTGTAAAAATATTAATGAATTTTTTTGCAAATGCTCATTAAAATTGGTAGAAAAACTGGGGTAACTTTTATTGGAAGAGGTCGTAAAGAGTTGGTTTTGCATGATGTTTTTAAAATATCCTTTAAAAGGTTAACCCCTTGGGTACATTTGACGAGTGAGACTCGTCATCTGCTTATTTGGGCGAAGTTACGGTGGACGAGTCTGACTCGTCATCTGAATTTAAAAAGTAGGCGTTCATGTTTGCGGCACCCCCGCCAGTGGGCGTTGATCGCAAATACTTTCCTGGTGTTTTTTATGATATATTACAACCATACTTATATCATCAATATAAGTATATATTCCAAATAAAATGCATTACTTTTACATATTAACACTTTCGCGACCGCTGACGTAGATTAAAATCATTTGAATATCTGTAACTCCACCAGTGGGCGCAGAGCCTGATTAAGGGGGAAGCACACATTATCTCCGCTCTCACCGGAAAATTTTTACAATTATTTTTTACTTCATGTCATAGAAATTCCACGCTTTGACGAGGAAATATTTTTTTATAAAAAATGAATGGTGTATAACAATCCAATTTACTCACCGTTATTAGACACCGGAATTCTTTTAAAATAATTTTTAATGAGAATTTTCTGTTTATTATAGGAGGAAACTATTTGTTAAAAAATAACGGTGTAAGTATAAATAATGCGTGCTTCCCCCTTAATCAGGCTCTGAGTGGGCGTTTCTTTTGCAATTTGCATGCTATTGGTTATATTTTCTTAAATATATAATCAATAGTCACAATTTTACAATGAAATATACTATGGATACAAATACTTTGATTAGAAAGAATAAAATTATAATGTCCATTTGTAATATACATGTGAATACAGAAAATTTTGTTCTGAAATATTGTAATATGGGAGAATAACGCCCACAGGCGGACCATACTGTGAAAAATTCAAAATCATGCGGTTGCGAAAGTGTTATTCCATATAACGAGAAATTAATTCCGTCCCATGGGCATAAAAATCTTCAAATAATTCAGTACTCAAAGGGTTAATCCAAATGGCGTGAGTTACCCTGGACGACTATGTTGTGGTCTAAATTATGAAAACTTATACAAAGAATTTTAGAATGTTTTGTGATAATGATGAGAACATGCAAGTTTACTTATGGTATTTTTTTCTTATGTTAATTGGGTCCCAAAAAATTAGTTTTTGTCTTTAAAAAAAGAAAAAAGAAAAACTTTAATTTTTCTGATTATGTGGGCACAAATTAAAATTCTTTTAAAAAAGATTATTATTATTGTTTTAACGTACACTGCTAAAAACATATCTTTTTTTCTTTATTATTTACAGGCGTTTTGTTGAATGCAGAAACTCATCGGATGCAGAAAAGATTGTCGCTTCGTTCTGACACCTCAGTTAAAAAAAAAAAAAAAAAAACTATAAAAAAAAAAAAAAAAAAAAAATTATATTTATATTTTTATAATCTTAAGGATATATTTTGAACAAATGCATTATTGTGCAACAACAACAAAAATTAATACTTTTAAGAAAAATATAATAAATGTACGGTTTTTTGTCATATTGATAGATAAAATGTTCACGTTTAATTATCAGTAATAAAAATGATGTTTTGGTCACTCTCAGGGACTATTCGACACTGTAATAAACTAAAATCTCCCTTCTATACTTTAGCCGTAAATTACAGAAAATGTGGTGAATAAAATGTAAAAAGTACGACTGAGCCGTAAAATTTACGACTAAAGTTTGGCAGCAAGGTTTTAATTTTTTTACAGTGATGAATTCTGCTAACATAACTTAAATGTCTCTATCTCAACTTTTCTTAAAACGTTATTTTGTAGTGTTTCCGAAAAACTGAAGTTAGGACCACCATAAATTTCAATATAACTTACCACTATATTGAATTTAAAGTTTGTAGTATAATAAAAACGACAATTCCTTTAGATCGATTTGGAAAAGCTACCAAAAAAAAAAAAAAAAGCACTAAGGGAAAGAATGAATTTAGGGTCTTTTAATTTATGGAGGCAGAATTAATAAACAAACGATTGTAAATAAGTTTTGTAATACATTGTTAAACGTGCAGTTCAAATTTTCACCAAAAAAGTAGGGTGAGTTTAAAAAATATATAATTACAACCAATATAGTTTGTAATTTAGTGCCAATTATTAAGCCCGACTTGAGCAGTAAACACGACTAAAACGGTAAAATTTAGTACTAAATTTCTTAGAAATTTAGTTCAGCAAAATTAGCCTAAATTGGCACACTTTTTACTGTGAAAAGTTATACTTTATTTTTAACATCGTAGAATAAACATAAATTCACTCTTCTAACTTGACTCTTCGAAAGTGGGTTTAGGGTACCACTCTTTTGTCATTTTTTGGAAATTAGGGTTCATTAGACCAGGTCCTACGTCTTAATGTTATTCCGAAACACTGCAACTATCCATGCCTGAACCTAAATTCGAACTAAATGCCAGAGCGCAGACTATTCGACTACCAGATGGGCTGACTATTTGAAAAATTTGCTTTATTGAATGGTACCACAGTCTTAATCCAGCTGTCAATTTGTTTCGGAAGAAGTCTTGTTTTAAAACCGCGTACAGTATTAAAAATGAAGAGTCCATTACTCAAAATGTCCATGACTCAAATTTGTCGATATTCAGGTTTGTCTATTACTCTGAAATATGTCCATTTACTCAAAAATCGGTAAATGGACATACTCATTTCGAAATAAGTAATTTTGTTTCAAAAAGGAAAACATGCCTGTCTCATTTACGAAATATTGAAGGTTTTTCAAATTAACATCTGTTAATAAGCTGAACTGAAAGAACTTCTTTAATAGAATTTTTATAAACTTAAACAATTCAAAAACAAATTTATTCCCTGATATCTCTAGAACTACATTTCATGGTGGTTTCATACTGGTTTGCGGAAAAACACGCCAATGAGAACCTATGTTTGGGATATTGGGATTTACTATGTCGATGTCAATTTGTGAGCGCATTAATATACTCATTATTACGTACAGTTGGCAGCAAAATTATTCAAGCACACATGCACACATGCACACTTTTCATATATATACATATTAGTTCGATCGCTAATTTTTCATAAACAGTATGAGACTGAGATCATGACTCGACAAATATTTACTTAACAAAACAGTATTAGGTGCCCATCTTTTAAGTAGGAATTATTGCTAGTCTTAAGTAATTTTGCAGCCGACTGTGCATAGGATTTTAAAATTTGAGTACATTTGCTTCGGAGCTGTTTTGAGTATGCGACACACTCAAATTTGACATAGTTTCTCATGTTTGAGTATTTTTTAGTATATTTATTTTTTATCATTAGGTTTTTTATTAACGATTTGAGGTGAACCTGCTATTATGATCATTATTTAGTTTAACAAAGATCAGTTTAAATTATTTCACCCCAAAGAGGAAGAATTCTATTCAATCAATTTATTGCCACATCAATGGAAAAAATGATAAAATCTTCTAAGATTAGAAAGTTCAGTTCCATATGGAATTAACAGAATGATATTATGAAAGTTTTAAAATTTCTTTATACAAAATAAAATAATTTTTAAAAACTTTTATATGATTACTTTAAAAGTATTTTTGCTTTGGCAATATCATTAAAATCCGATCAATATCTAAATATACCTTTCTCAAGCTCTCAAGAGACAGTCCAATTTCATTTAAATATTCGTTAGTTATTTCGAAAATAATTGAAATGGTCTGTTATATGACAATAACAACAATAATAATTTATCATAATAATGATCAAACAAGAGGAAGGAAGACGTAAATAAATGAACACAGATATAGAAGTTACAAGGCTAAAGATATTTAATATATTTCTTATTGACTTTCAAAAATGTATTTACTGTGCCTGCATAGTTATAAAAAAATCACCTTATCTGATCTTGGTATTTTTCAAGCACCTTAGAAAAGGGCATTTAAATAAACGATTGTTAATTATTACTTTTTTCGTGTTCAGTACTTAAATAAAAAAGTGTATTGTGTGTGGCCATCAAAAACTTTCTTCTATATCATTTGACGAACACTACCGACAGGTTAACATGCATAAATATTTCGCATACAAAAGATTTTCTGTATGTAATTTAACGCAATTTTAGCCAGCAGATGCTGAGATGTAGTCATGTGGAGAGTCACAGAAGGTGAGTAATAACATCGCCACTTGTCGGCCGATATACACCCGAATTTAGTCGGCCTTATTTTGTTTATAATGGCTATCTTACAAATATTATTTGTGCATTTGTCAACCCGTGTATGGTTGCTGAGATGCCTTCCAGTACACGGGGAAAATTGCAACTTAGAAGCGCAACCTGTCGTCCGATATGCACCAAAATTGAGTAAGTACAGTTTTCCCACGACTCTCTCACTTATTAAAGTTTATTTCCAACCACTCATAATGGTAGCTGAGATATAGCTGTAAATGGAGAAAATCGCATCATAGCAACCACCACCTATTTGTCGATATGAACCAAAAGTTTATAGTTACCATTATTTCTTAAAGAGAGATACACATATATATATATTTTCTAAAAATTCGTCAAATCTTGTACAGGATATTTCAAAACATATAGATACATTGAAAGCCGAAAGTTTTTATATTTGTTCGAATCCAGTGTTACTCTATTTTTCGGTTTGAATATAGAAGAAAATAAAAATATATAACTACTCAAATAATCTGGTGTGTCACTCACACGACTTTCTCTTACCCTGAAATTTAATACTATAAATACAGATTGGAGATTAAGAGGTAAGATAACGAGTACTGTTATGTAAACCTATGTTAAACAATTCAAATTAGGCTTAGGAAGAGTTTTATATGCTAATTAGTTCTGTGTGAGGGGGTCTACCGCTCCCCTCAACCCCCCCCCCCCCCTTTGATTAATGCATACATTTATATAGAATTTAATTCTGTTATTAAAATTAAAAGTTTACTTAAAATTATACAGACAGTTTTCACAGGCAACATTCATTGAATCTTATAAATTTTGATCAAAGTTATATTACATAAAAAAAAGAAAAAAAAAATTTTTGTTAAAAATAAAAAAAAATCGATAACTTTATTTTAAATTATCACAGATCGATGGTCCAACCCTTTGATTTAAAGGTATTGGCGAGCTCTTTTGAAAGATACCCATAAGGAAAATTTACTCTCCTCGAGGGGGGGAAGGCGAGGCTCCTGCACACACACACACACACACACAAATCCCAGTTGACTATCTCTATTACAAAAAAATATATATTCGTTTCATTTGGATTAGTGCAGTCTATAGATGTTAAACTCTACTTACCTGCAATTTCCCCCATAGACGTAATGTATTTGAATACTTTTGAGTGTCCCTGTGCACGAATCATTGCTTCATCTCAACGAAAATCTTAGTGTAGCATCCCTATATGATACACATTTAGAATACCGAGTTTGGAATTTCTGCTACTGTTTGTTCTTGAGATATGCTGATAACAGACACACAGACAGACAGACACACACACACACACAGAGCATTCGCTAAAAACATGATTTTCGTATTCAGGGTTACCTCAGAACATGTAAATATAACAAAAACTCACTTTCGAAAATTTGAAACTAAAACAATACTTTCTCTACCATAAGGGTAAGAGAAAGTAAAAATCTAAAAATTGTGGATAAATATAAATAAATAAATAAATGAAACACTTCAGCTTTAAGTAAAACGTCTACCTTATTAATACTAATTAAAATAAGAATGTCATAACTATTTTTTACGTTCATTTTGAATAGTTTGTCTTGCATAATAATTTTTTGCAACACTAAAATTTTTTTCATTAATGTAAAAAAAAAAAAAAAAAAAAAAACACCTTATTAGTTAAGAAAATTATGCAATGAATTAAAAAAAACATTTTTTGATATGCTTTGTTTCGTTATCTCTATACATACCTTCAACATGAAATTCCTTTCTTTTATATTATTTAAAAATTATAACAATAATTAAATTCTTACGATTTTTCGTATTATTTAATTAATGAGCGTTACAAAAAATTACTGCGATAAAAAAGAAGCATTTTTCCCCTTTAAATTGTTATTAATAATTCATCCGTAAAATATATTCTAGAAAAAGTTGAATAAAATGTATTGATGTATTAATTTTATTTTCCACATGCCTTAACGTCCATATATTTTTTTATCAGCTTACATCTCAATCGCTAAAAGAAAATATTAATAATAAAATAAATATTAATTCTTTTATACGAATCTGCAAACTTTATTATCTGCTCTATTATTAAGCCAATATTATATTATGAATTACGACTAATTTGAATAAATCTAACATTATTTACAGCCAAGTATAAAGCTAGCTTTATTAATATAAAAACAGACCTAGATTTTAATTATATATTATAATTTATTTATAATTCATTTTATAAAATATACAAAACAAATTTTCGTCAGACATAGCTAAAAACAAATTCATTAAATATTATAAAATTCATTAAATTATATTTTAATTGAAATGAATTCAATTAAAATTAATTAATTAATTAATATTTATTTATTTAAATGAAAAATAAGGGAAAAAATGGTTTATTCCATAATTTTGAATCTGATTGTCTACAGAAAGCTTTAATTAATGAAAAGGCCGCCAGAAGCAACATTCATGACGTGTTAAAAAAGAAAAAAGGCTAATTAAACATTTATTATTATTATTATTTTTTTTTAATATAATTTTTATTAGTTTGATTTTTTTTTCTTGAAGAATAGGAGGCTTTTGTTTAACTTAATTATTTTACAACTTGTCAATCAACCACTTAA
Source organism: Salticus scenicus (assembly GCA_963930645.1). Classification (NCBI taxonomy): domain Eukaryota; kingdom Metazoa; phylum Arthropoda; class Arachnida; order Araneae; family Salticidae; genus Salticus; species Salticus scenicus. Next base: position 202,629,024 of record OZ005655.1, on the reverse strand, counting down.
TAGTAGATTTTTAAATATTTAAAAGTTTTTAGAATTACATACAATAATTATCTTATCCTTTACCTGCCAAGGAAAATTTACGATACATATTTTGATAATTCAGCCGTAAAATATATTCTAGAAAAAGTTGAATAAAATGTATTAAATTAATTTATTTTCCACATGATTTTAACGTCCATATTTCTTATCAGCTTACATCTCTACTGGTAAAAGAAAAATAAATAAATAAATAAAGTAAATTTTTATTCTTTTATACTACTCCGCGTTTTATACGAATGTGCAAACTTTATTATCTGCGTTATTGTTTAGCCAATAATATATTATGAATTACAACTAATTTGAAAAAATCTAAATTTATTTACAGCCATGTATAAAGCTAGCTTTATTTTATTTATTTTTTTAAAGACCTAGATTTTAATTATGTATTATAATTTATTTATAAAATCTACAAAATAGATTTTTGTCAAACATAGCTAAAAACAAATTTATTAAATCAGCGTGAAAGTGAAATGAATTAAACCTATATAAAATTTCTCTAACGTGGTTCAGTTACGATTATATTTTGTCGAAACTATACGATAATGATCTAATTAATAAAATGATAATATTTATAAATGGACAATATTTAAACACGCGGACTCAGCTCAATGATCTAATGAGAAAAAATGACGACATTTGTCTGATAATATTATTTCATAGAAAAATGTATTTTTAAAAGTTGCATCTTTATTACCTTTGCAAGCATCATTTTAACCACAGCAATACTTTAAAGATATATACAGAATGTGAATTATTATCATGAATTGACTAAAGATGGTAAAAAGTATAATCAAAATAGGAATTAGTTTTTTAAAACAAAAAATTATACCAAAATAATTAAATAAAAAGTCATCGCTACAATGGCGACAAAAATTTAAAAGGGGTCATGGGGGTTCTATAATAAAACAAGTACTGCCTGCGGAAGAATGAATTTTATTTTGAAGCCTTTCTTTGAATGATTTTGTTTTCACTGTTGCACATTATTAATTTGATTCTAATAATAATTTGGCTTCTGGTAAATTAATTTTTAATAAGGTGGGGAAATTGGTATAGTATTTATAGGTTTCAAATTTTAAAGGTAACTAACAATAAATAAAGTGTGAAAATTTCGCACGGGTTCGCTAGTTAAAAATAATTAATTAATTTATATATATTTATTTAAACGTAAGAATAAGGGAAAAAATAGTTTATTCCATAATTTTGAATCTGGTTGTCTACAGAAAGCTTCAATTAATGAGAAGGACGCCAGGAGCAACATTCATGACGTGTTAAAAAAAAAAAAAAAAAAAAAAAAAGGCTAATTCGAACATTTATTATTATTATTATTTTTTAAATTCAATTTTTATTTAGTTTGAATTTTTTTCTGAAGAATAGGGGACTTTTGTTTAACTTAATTATTTTACAACTTGTCAATCCACCGGCAGATTTTTAAATATGTAAAAGTTTTTAGAATTACGTACAATAATTATCTTGTCTCTGAATTAACCCCTTACCTGCCAAGGGAAATTTACGAAGTTCGTTTCAAAGTGCCACCGTTCTCTCTTAAATATCAAATGAGTAAACAAATCGTGTCAGTAGTTTCACTGGTAGGAGTACAGTACAAAAGATCATACTTTGGAAAAACGTATATATACGCCTGGGCAGTTAGGGGATTAAAATAATAATAATAAAAAAAAGGCTACACATTTTTTTTTTCCACATAAAAAAATATGTTTAATATTCGCGTGCAAAATGTTTATTTCCCTTTATAACGGTAATATTGAACTCGTAACTTTTTTTTTTTTTTTTCTCATCAATTAGTTTTCTTCTTTTCGATAAATTTAAAGTTAAAATGGGTTTTTTATTTAATACATTTTTAATAAATTATCCGATTACACTAAAAAAATATGACATTATTTAGATCTTCTTCTAATTAATAAGTATACTAATTTTTGTAGCGATCGGTTGAACATTGTAGCTTTTTATAACGAAAGATCTGACATATTCAAGGTGAAACATAGCAAATGATGACGAATCAAAAAGTATGATTAAAAGCAACTGTCCTACAAGTACAAAGAATAATAAAATGCATTGAAAACTGCTTAATCATTTGGAAGTTACAATGCCTCAGACAGACACGCATATACTCAAATAGACAAAAGATTCAAACTTATAATATTTCTCTTTTATAATCACCTAATACAAGAAACGAACTTGAAAATCTGGAATTAATTCTTGAAAATATCAATTTCAAAAATAGTGTAATTGAATAATTTATCATTGGTAAATTTAGTTATATATGAAAACTGAAGTTCCAACAATTTAAATAAAAAGAAAAATTTGAAAGTTAAAAAAATTATTTTATCTTCAAAATACTTTATAATTTACTTGTCACTAAAATGTCTTGGCTGTTTTCATGAAAGCTATTTTTGCATATTTTTATTGTCTGTTTATTCATAGAGTGTAAATTATATTTTCGGTTATTTTTCTTCATTTTATGCAGCCTATTTGTTTCTTCGTTATGCTTCATATGCCTTGAACTATGTAGCATGATACATATATGGCTTATGCAAATTCCATTGAAATAGCAGCTACTTTATGGTATACGATGAATTTTGTACCTTCTATTAAATTGTACAGATAAAATGCGTATAGAAGAAATAAGAAATAAAGCAGGTTGCTGTGTTTTATAAATATTGCCTATTAAAAAGAATAAAGATAAATGTGATATTTATTTCTATTTTATTTATGAAAAGTATATACTTTACATGCGTAAAAACATGTTTCATGTAGGATACGGAAATCATTCACTGTTCATTTACAGGGCTACGCAAAAGAACTAGATTACACAAAAGAATTGGATTCTAGACTTGAAAATTGATGGATGTATATTTCAGGTTGTACCGTGTGTTATTAATATAGGATTATATTGGTGTGCATCATGTGGTGTGTACATAATCTTCAGAATATATACAGGGTTGCCAATATTTAAGCCGTAACTTTCATTTTTATTGTTAGTGGAAGTGCTTTACTATAACATTTTACCAAGTCCAGGAAAGTTGCTTAGGAAATGAAATTAGTTCTTCAAAGCCATGTACTAAGTAATGTATTTTTTTAATCTAAATATTCAATGCTATTTATTTTATTTTTTATTTTTTTCATTGTTACACGTTTTGAGGCTTTCTGAATACCGAAGTCAAATTTTTAACGTGTGATCGTTCTCTGTGTCCCTTAGAGTAAATTAAAAACAAATAATTTCAGGCGATCCAAATGTTGTATTTTCAAGTTAATACATTTGTTACCATGAAAATTTGATCGAGACTCATAAGTTTCAAAGAATGTTGCGTGTGAAAATTGTCGGAATAATTTTAAATGAACTTTTGAATTTAATAACACATTTGAATTCTACATAAATGTAAGTACAATAATTAAATGGGGGTGGAGGGGGCGGTAATCCACCTCAAACAGAATCATTTGTCAAATAAAGCTGTTCTGAAGCCCAGTTTGAATTGTTTTAACATTGATTTACCTGGCAGTACTCTTTATAAATAATCTCAAGCTGAGAGTTAAATTATAAACACGTGTCATTTTTACAATATAATTAAAAAACACAACACATATAAAATACATTTATTAAAAAGGTTAAAATCTTCCAAAGCTTTTCGCCCTAACAAATTAAAGCATATCAGGGATTTGATGATGCAACAAATCCCTGATGATGCCTTAATTTGTTAGGGCAAAAAGCTTTGGAAGATTTTAACCTTTTTAATAAATATATTTTAGACATGTTTTTAAAAGTGTTTTTTAATTATATTAGTACTCTTTATCTTACACCTTAATTTCCAATCTGTATTTAAACTATTAAATTTCAGGGTAAGAGAAAGTCGTGTGAGTGACACACCATATTACTTTAATTATAATTATTGCGCAATAGTATGCTGTTACACATTAGTAAATCTGTTACACGATATACGGACTAACATTAGCGATTCTATTTCTTTTATAGAATTTATTTATAGAAATAGATTAAGAATTTACTTTTTTATAATCTTTAAAACACCCTGACTGCTTAAGGACCTAGTTTTTTTTTTTTTTTTTTTTACGTAAATGGTTATAAATGCAGGTTGATTTAAAATTTTCTTAACACTGTGGTACTAAACAACCTTTTTAATCACTTCGAAATGCATACAGCTGTTTCGGTTGCCTTAAGCGTACCTTCTTCAGTGCAAAAAAGATTCTGAATCAGCAGAAGTGCTCGTATATATAGGAGAGGGGCCGGATTTAGTTCAACCAATAGGATTACGGGAAAGGTGGGGAGAGTGGCCAATAGGAATTTAGGAAAGTTAGCTGTGTAAACTGTAGAAAAATTAAGAAAATGTGGACTGAATATAAAATTTTCAACAGTCAGACAAATAGGTAATAATAGCGAAATCACAATTTACAAGGTTTTTAAAAATTTTATAAATATGAAAAGCTTCAAAGAAATCGAGTTCATGAATGGATTTAGGTCTGCAAATTAATTCTTGGGGTATTTATAGTATTTCCTGTCAGTGTGGTTTATCATATATTGGCCAAACTTAACGCAGTCTTAAATTTCGTCTAAAAGAACATATGAATTACGCCTGCAAACAAGAAACCAATAAATCGGCTATTTCTAAACAGTGCTGGGAGGAAAACCATAATTTTAAATTTAATTCAGCTAAAATAATTTGCAGACCTAAATCCATTCTTGAACTCGATTTCTTTGAAGCTTTTCATATTTATAAAAATTTTAAAAACCTTGTAAATTGTGATTTCGCTATTCCCTATTTGTCTGACTGTTGGAAATTTTATATTCAGTGCACATTTTCTTAATTTTTCTACTGTTTACACAGCTCACTTTCCTAAATTCCTATTGGCCACTCTCCCCACCTTTCCCGTAATCCTATTGGTTGAACTAAATCCGGCCCCTCTCCTATATATAGGAGCACTTCTCCTGATTCAGAATCCTTTTTACACTGAACAAGGTGCGCTTAAGGCTACCGAAACAACTTTATGCATTTCCAATATTTTTCTTTGGCGTTTCTGACTTAGTAGTTTATTTGGGTTTTAATTTAAGTAGTTTTTAACAAGCAGAAAAAATACGTCCAAGCTACTTATAGGGTTATTTAATTGTGTTCCCAAGTATCTGTAGGTTCTTTTTTTTTGCCTTAAATATTTTTTGTTTCAAAAAAAAAAAATTCTGAAATTGCTGTGTGATTTTAAGATTAACCAAAATAATCTGACGCAGGAAAGTTCATAAGTGTCTAAGTTTTGGGGATATCACCGTGTAATCTTTTTTAAACGTTATAAAAGCTGTTAATGGCATTAAGCCATTAACAGCTTGGTCACTTGGTACATTAACAAAACATATATCTACAAATATTTTCTGTGTTATTTCGTTGCAGAAAATTTCTGTCAACGTATTTTTTCTGTAGCTTACGAATATTTTCTGTCTCTAAAGAAAATTTTATGCAGCAAACAGGACTTTTTCTTTTACAGTGTATTATTTCACGAAATTGTCTTTAATAATAATTTTTAATTCTTTCAAAACACGCAGTACCGTGTCAGATCAGAATCCGCAGCATATTGAAAGTGATATATCAGTACTTTTTATATTAAAATAATCGATATAATTTAGAAAGTTATATAACATATACTATTACTGTACTATATGTACTAATATTTACAATTCTATAATTTTGATATTTTCGATCACTAGTTTAAAAATATTGTAATTAGAAATAAATAAATAAATACAATCGCTCATTATTGCATACAATTACACGTATAATTAGAAACCATAGATATTTTCAAAAATTTCAATGAATAAAACATAATGTGTACTGGATATGGTTGTTACTGTTTAAAAATTTATAAATGTGTGTATTAAATGTGAAAGCAAGTATTTATAAAAAGCGTAATACTCTAGAGATTTTTGGATTTTGTGCATTTTTTTCTGATATTTCTTTTTGAGTTGTAATTTCAAGCTGATGACAATAAAAAGAAAATGCTTACAATTTGTTTAATTATTTTGTTTTATTTATTTTGTTTTACTTATTTATTTTTTAACACAAAACGAAAAAGAACTATTCCTTTGCACGCGAATAAAAAAAATTAAAAGTTAAACCTGTTTCACAAAATATCTCTTATAAAACCGACGTCATAATAAGTTGAAATATTTATTTTGATATATTGTTTGAAATATTAATTTAAATTAAAAGAATAGTTGTATATGTTTTTTTCCCTTGATTTTTATCATCTGCAACTAATATGGTTTAGTTTGTTTTAATGCACACTAATGTGTATTTACTTTATTTTAAATTAACTGTGTTTTTAATTAATATAATGATACTGAAATAATTAAATGTTATTTATATTTCTTTAACGAACGTATATCGGGTGTATAACGGGTGTATTTGGCTATGGTTTTGATTTTCTGAAAATAGTTGTCAGTTAAAATATATTTATTTAACCCGTTAACGCTCGAATTAATTTTGCAAAATTTTATTTGCTGATTATTTCACTTCTAAATTAATATAGACAACTGACAGTAAAATATATTAACTTAAAGAATTATCCTGATAGTTTTAAATTTAAAGTCTATCTTCATTTATTGGCGTTTAGTGTTCTAGAGAGAAAGGTTCGAGATAGAAAAACTTTGAGATAACAGATCAACTTCTTATTATATGTTGACAAAGATCTCGAAAGTAAAGTATTATAATATATATTATTATTCAACTTGATTTAAGTTAGTATACCTGCGCAAAAAGCAAATATATGTGCGACGAACGAAAAATCATAAATTTACTATCCAAATTATGAAATAATAATTGATAGTAGGTACATAAAACTTTCAGGGATCTTTTAGAGTGACGCTATAAACTATTACTAAAAAGCAGAAACCATTCCAAGAAACCACAAAAATATACCTGCCATATTATTAGCTGTCTTCAAATGAGGACACTGGGCGCTAACGGGTTTAAATACTTGAATTTTTCAACTCTTTTTTTTTTTTTTGAAAATTCATCAGCAAAACTGGCAAAGCTTGCTAGTACTTAAATAAATTGCTCTTACATAATTAAAAGATGTCACGATATAAAATAGAAAAACATTGAATTATTGTATTGTATATTACTAATACCGTTTTTCATGAAAATACATTTCACAAAAATAGAAAAAAAAAAAAAATGTAATATTACCATCATAAACACATTACTGATAAATAATGCTAGTGATGATATATGTATACACTAGTCTCTAGATTAATAAGGTGATGATGCCATAATTCACAACCTTAATCTTCACCTCTTTACAGTGTCGTACCGAGTGAAAAATAATGTATTAACCATAATTTCAACATTTCTATTCTGAAAACGCTTGTCTCTTCATAATATTTTTGTTACAAAACTTAAACTTTGCGGGAACTTTAACGAATACAATACCGGTTAATGAATCGGCCTATCACCCAAGGAAATAAACAATCGCTATAGATTTATGTTCTCATTAATTTTTCTGTAATTACTCATTATAAGGTTAATTGCTAAATATATTTCATATATAGTTTCTCATCAATCAAGCGGTAACAATTACTCACTTTAACACGTAATTACTGTAAAACACTCTTTTCTAACCGCCCATGCACCAAATTTCATATTCATAGTGTGGAAGATATAGTAGCAATATATTATTAAAAACATCTAGCTTCTGTCAGATAGTGAAATATACGTAGTATATGACTTCATTTAAGTTATGTACCTAGAAAGAAAGGATATGAAGGTCTATTTTTAGTCGTAGATATAGTATTAAGATATAGATTGATCAGCGAGAGAGCAAAAGTGTTAAATTTTTTCTCGGGAAAAGTTACTCTAATGGCTGTCTTTCCCCGAGTAAATTACACACAGGAATACACACGAATAATTTAGTAAATTAAATTTATGAATAATTTATTTACTAAAGGTGATTTAAAAACTCCAGATACAGTTTCAAATTCATTTTTCTTTTTTTTTCTTTTTTCAATACTCTCTAATGGCTGATTTTAGAACTTTTTTTCGGCATCAAAAATTTTTGCTCGATAACATGGGGATGATAGATCTATATATATATATTACTATATCTATGTTTTTAGTATAGGAACATATGTATAAATTGAAATATATATACCGACAGACTTCTGTTATTTTTTGCATTCTTTTAATATTTAAAAAATGAATGAAAAACACTGAAATTCATGTATATCGCAAAATAAAGGTATTATTTTTACAAACATATAAATATGACTTTTTAGTTGCATGTATAGTAATGGAAAATAAAATCAAACACACATTTCTAATTTCATATCGATTAATAATTGGAAAGCGGAATCAATCAATCTGAAATTAAGTCTTCTTTAAGAATCGTTTAAATTTTGCTTAAATGTTTATTAGTTCAATTCTAAAACATATAATAACATAAAGTCCAAACTCGGTATACTAAATATGTATTAAATGGGGATTATACTTGATTTTTTTTTTTTTTTAATCAAATTGTTTATGTCCAAAATATCGAAGAGAACTCAAACATATTACGTCTACCTTGGAGGAATGAAATAAGAGAAGTCGGCTTTTGGCATATCAGTATACAGAGTAAATGAAGTTAACTGTTGTCTTATCTACTCAAGATCGTTGCCGCAATGGCAGCTCTATAGCAAGTGCCATATTTTCTTTATCATACGTTTTTGCAAGAGCTGCTATTGGTAATGTGAACACAGTTCTTGCAAAATAACGAAAATATAGATATAATTTTTAACGAAACAAGAAAATTAAGCTAATTATTACAATTATCACTATGCAATGTTCCGTGAATCTATAGGAATCGCCTCAAATTTACATGTGTGCAACGACAGCGGCGCAATGGCACCAGATGGAGCATGGCGCCACCTTATGGAGAAAACCACCAAGTAGATCAGTTTCAAGAACTTCACGACAGATGAAGCCACCGAGGAGGCTTGGGTACCCAAGTGAAAAATTTACGGCACAATAATGAAGCAAGTGTTAAAAGGTTTTATTTAAGTAATTATAGTCCAGTCTCTTGCTAAAAAAGGGTTCTCTATTTTTTGCTGTTTTGAATTCTTGTTGGGGAAGGAAGGTATATTGAATCAGGTTTCATTGTTTGTTGAAAGAGATTTATAGTTGTGTTAAGCTGAGTAAAAAAGAATAAAAATAAAACAAATAAATAAATAAATAAAATAAAATAAAGTTTTTTTAAAAATATTTATTTAAAAAAAAGAAAAAGAAAAAGATAATTAAAGAATAAAATAATAATAAAAAAAAACATTATTTTTTATTTAAAATAAATAAATAAATGATAAATAATTAATTTTTTGTAGTTCGATTTATTCCATACACTGCCTTCACATACCGAGATTACACTTGCCCCATACATTGTGGCAAATGCAACACAGTCGTATTATATAAGGTACATCAAGAGATATTTAAGTCAAGTTTTTACATAGCAAAAAACCTTGATGAGTCTGTGCCTTTTTGAGTTCTTAAAATATCCAAACACGTTGCAGAGTTCGAAACCTTTCCATGCGCCTTCAACTAGTACTTTCTATCTTTGACTTTTTAACATTCCAACAAAATCTGAAAAAGAATCAGGATATTAGGTTTCTTTGCAAATTAATTGACAGAACTGAAAAAGCAAAATAAAAAAAGTGTAAGTGATGTAGTTGAGGTGCTTGGTGACACTTTTCAAACACACACTGCCCGGATAAGTGCAACCACGAATGACAAATTTTAACGATTGAGAAATAAAATAATTATGAAGTTATTGTCAAAATCTAGATATGAAACACAGTTTCCTTATCAATATCTAACTATGATGTGTACTTTACAAGTACAACAATGGCAAAAACTTGAAATTTTGAGAAAGACACTTCATCGGATACTGAAATGTAAGGAATTTTTCAAATTTCTAAAACTATCACACTGGTGTGCTAGAAAATGAGAAAGCAGATGAGCTGGCAAGGAGAGCAATCCAGTGGCGGCAACACTATAGTTTGTCGAAAACAACCGATTATCACATCTAAAATATGTATTTAAAATGTTTTAAGGAAGAACTGGCAAATGAATTGGGTTGGTTGGTTGTAGGATTTAAGGCCGATTGACTCCTGATGTGTCCTAGGCCTAGAGGGGGAATGCCCTCCGTGGGGGTCTTTCTAAGGGATCCTAGCCCGTATTTACGCGAGTTTCGGAGGAAACCACGGAAAACTCCGAACGGCTAGGTCGATGAGCGTGACCTGGGATCGAACGCAGCACCTCCCATCTACCAGCTTTGAGCGCAGAACCGCTCGGCCGCTGGTGGGCGCAAATGAATTGGGAAACGTCAGAAAAAGTGTAGATACACATTTCAACTGGTGACAAAAGTCGATCATAATTGTAATATAAACAATAAAGCTTTTTTTTTTTTAAACCTCGGTTAATTTTAGCAATATTTATATAAAACAGGAAAATAAATTCACACAACGTATATATTGGCAACTATCCACCTCCTTACGCTAAGTCCTGGAGTGTCCCTGACCAGTAATTATCACCATACAAAGAATTCGCAACTAAGCTTAAGCAGCTGGATAAAATTGATAATGCGACAGAGTAGCTTGAGACAGACGATAATAAATTGTATGAATTATGTTGGAAAAAAAAAATTCAATTTTAGTCCATTAATTAAAAACAATATTCTAAACTAGAGTCCGTTAACAAAAACGATATCTCTACTGGTGACACAAATTTGGTCATTATACCAGTTCTCAAAACAACAATAAATAAATAAAATAAAATAAATAAAAGTGTAGTATGAGGCAATTAAATCTAAGAGGTTCTTATATTTAAAAGAAGTTTGTGTTAGATAATGGCCATCCTACAAAACTGACTTTTGTAAATATTGTAATAATCTATACTATTAGACAATGTAATGAGTTCTATAGTACATGAGTATTCAACGATGGGCCACGTAGTTTAACTTTGACATAAATTAGTGCCTGTGTACTTTTGGTGAAAATCGTCCAGTAGATGGCGTTGCCATCCCGCTTTTTCTAAATTTTTGAACGGCAGCATAGGAGAAAATCTCTTATAAATGTACATAACGAGAATTACATTTTATTAATCATTATCAAAATTAAAAAGAATTATTTATAATAGTAATAGCCAAATTGGGATAAAAATTGTATATGTAGGAGCATCGTTTCCCCCTTTCCGCCGAAGGAGGTAAATTTTAATTATGGGTATCTTTCAAAAGAGCTCGTCAATACTGTTAAAACAAATGTTTGAACCATCGATCCGCAATAATTTAAAATAAAGTTATTGATTTTTTTTTTTTTTAAACAAGGAAAGAAAGAAAGAAAAAAAAAAAAAAAAAAGGAAAAAATCGTATTTTTTAAAGATGTCATAAAATTGTCCTTCTTTGGATATTTAGTGTTATACTACTTCTCTAGAATGGAAGTCGTTTGAATTTCTCATGGAAGGTAATTTTAATAAATTATTTTTACCGAGTGAATTTGTATTGGAAAATATAAAAGAAAGTCATGTGGGGGCGGGCCACAGCATATGCTAGATTTTAAAGAAAAGTGAAGAATGAAAGTGAAGAAAACATAAACGTGGATAAGAAGTCATTTAAAATTTTTGTGTGTGAAAAAGCACTCCTTGAAATAGACCAAAAATTTGAAATTTTAAGTTACGCGACAGTGGCTGATATATCCTTTTAGCTTATTCGCCACCTTATTGGTAAATTTTCTACTAATTACTGAAATTTTTTTAAATCATCCGATTTTTTTTTGAAAGGGACCTTTTTAAGTTCACCAATTTTTATGAAGTTATTTTTTAAAAGATGGTCTGTTTTTATGAATTTTGTTTTAAAAATCGCCAGCTATTATCAAGGATCAGTTTTCGAACCTGAAACGTTTTTGATAGTCTCCTTAAAATGTCATTTTTATTTTCTTATATTCAATAGAAGAAAGCATTAAATTCGTAAAAGTTTTCGACCTTGGGGTATCGATGGATTTACACGTTTCGAGAGCTCTAGAAGACGATTTGACAAATTTTAGAAAATATCTGTTTGTCTGTCCGTGTGCGTGTGACAAAATTTTGTGGCAACTGTATCTCAGGAACTACTGCAGAGAATTTCATAATATTTAATTTGTAATTGCACCTTGATATAAATTAGTGTTTATAACATTTGGAGAAATTTGTCTAATAGGTGGCGTTGCTATCCTGCTTTATCCTAAATTTTTAACAAGGCGGTATAGGACAAAATTTTGTGTAAATCTACATAAAGAGAATTATTTTTTAATGATCATTATGAAATTAAAATGAATTATTTACGATAGTAATAGTCATCAGGAAAAACTTTTTTGTATATGTAGGAGCATCATTCCCCTTACACTCCCCTCCCCGAGGAGAATGTGAACCATTATGTGTATCTTTCAAAAGAGCTCGTTAATACCTTTAAAACGAATGGTTGAACCATAGATATGCGATCATTTTAAACAAAGTTATCGATATTTTTTCATTAAAAAAAAAAAAAAAAAAACATCGTATTTTATTAAAGATGTCTTAAAGAGAATAAAATTGACTTTCTTTAGATATTTAGTGTTATATTACTTCTCTAGGATGGAAATCGTCAACATTCATCATGGAAGATAATTTTAATGAATAATAATTTTAATAAATTATTTTTACAGAGTTAAATTTGTATAGAAAAATATAGGAGAAAGTCATGGGGTGGCTACAACATACTAGTTTCCATAGTCATGTAGCTGAATCAGCCATTCCAGTGTAGCTGATTATGAGGTCACGATATATTTTGCGACCTATTAAATACGGAATTATTGCGTATATGATAATTAAAAAGAAAAAGTTCAATTGCAGAGTGTTTGTCATGATGCTTTGGCACTGAATTGCCCAAAAACTCAATCTCTAGAATCCATTTGCTGAACAAATACGTTTACCCAAGAGCTCGTATATTTCACAGGTACGATTGTCATACAACTTAATTGCTCGAAAGGCAAGTTTGAACAACAGCTCAGAAACCTTTGGCCCCTGCCTGCCTGGGCTCGGCCAAGCTTATCGGGCTGGAGGCTGTCATCCGGAGCTATAACAATAGCCAGATTAGCGCATGGCAGCTTCCTACAACCAGACAGTAATCTAGTTGCTACATAGAAGTGAGCTGTGTCTGATGATCATCGTTCAGGCTTCAACCATCAACTCAGAATACTGGATGGACTTCTTTGCTTCAGGACAGCAATATTACAGGAACACCAATTGCTCAGGAAAGAACAACAGCTCATTTGTCTGACAGGCATGTCTGCCCGACAGCTCAACTGCTCAACAGGTCAGTGTTGCTAACTTGTAGGTACTTTTATGTTTAATAGATATTAACTATCGTTATTTTTTAATTGTAATGTTTATCTAATTGTTCGTCTGTTTAATCGACTGCTATATATACGCATATAACAAACAGAATTCTGTGGTTATAAGAGATATACGTTCATTTTATTTTATTCAGTGTAGTTTAAAGATGTTAGATGAATCAACACGAATTTTTCTCATTGACGTAATGTATTTGAATACTTTTGAATATTCTTTATACAACCTATTTGCTTGATTTCAATAAAAAATTTCAAGTATCATCCCCATATGATGCAAATATAGAATACCGAGTTTAGAATTCCTGCTAAGATTTGATTTTGAGTTACGTTGGTAAAAGTCTCATACACATACAGACCAACCATTTTTAGATTTAGGGGGACATAAAAATATGTAAATATAGCAAAAATTCAGTTTTCAAAGTTACCCCCCCCCCCCCCCTCCAAAAAAAAAAAAAAAAAAAAAAAAAAAAAGCACTTTCTTTACATGCGTAATGACGTAGGCTGCCCTGCCTGCGACTTAATGAGGTAGTGATTGTAAATAATTCACAGAGTAAAATAGTACAACTGAATAGTATATTTAATTAAACTTCAACTGCTCGCCATGGAAATTGCCTCTGACACCATTTCAGCATATTCTTATGTAAAATGACCTCCTGAATCGAATATGACGCTCATTTTGCTCTATTACCCACCGTTTTTAGGAATGGCTCCCTATTTTTATCATTTTTCGGTGATTTTACGGCTATAAATTTGATTTTTAGGAAGGGGGAGGATTATTTTAACCGTTAAATATCTTCTGAAGGGCTACAGAGTTGGAAAATTTTAAAACATGGACATTTACGACAAGGGGGATTTATTTATTTTTATTTTTTTTGGGGGGGGGGGAGGAGGGGAGAGGAATTTGCCACTTAAATTATGCATTACATATCTTATATATTTTTAATCTATTACTGATGTTATTTTTTAAACTTTATATATTTTTTTGTTTTTAGGTGTTAAATTAATTATTTTTCATTCTTCAAATCAAATTCATGGTCATAAAATTATCGAACAGGGAAAGAAATTGAGGGAGGGTGTGGTGTATCTAGAAAACGGTGGATGACTGGGCAAAATTGGAGTCATATTCAGATTGAGAGGTCATTTTACATAAGAATCAGCAAAAATGGTACCAGATCTCGATTTTTTTTTTCAGAACAGTGTAACTGGAGAATGGCACTACCTTACTAAACAACTTTTGAAACACATAAATATCCTAACTTCTCCGAATAATTATAAATGCTAGGTACTTTCATTAGCTAATAAAAATAGGTGGCTAAACAATCTTACTATAAAACAATAAACGGTGCTACATTACCCATCAATGATGAAAACTGATAATTAACTCGGTGATCTCTTGAACAGACGAATTTATCTTAGGTGCACTCGTGGCCAGAATTATACTTCAAGGCTACTTCCGCTCTTACATCCCGTCTACTACACACCTACTACCTCCCCGAGCACGATACCATCATTCCTGTTTAGCAAATCTCGCAAAATACGAAAGTTCTCCTTTCCGATTTCGCAACTCCTTACTAGAGTGCTTTAGTAAACAGTAGTAAACAGAGTAAAACCCGAAAGACAGTTTCGCGACTCTTACTTTGCGAAACTACTTCCTGCCTTACACATGTAATGGCAAAATAAGGTAAATATGAGATTAGAAAAGATTATTTCCACTTTCCTTCCACAAAATTCATATTTCAATATTTTATAACGATTAAAAATTTCAAAATATTATGACATAGCAAATAATAGTGTCTCATGTTTCGTACTGCAATTTAAACAATCTATCGCTAATGAGGATAGTAATTAAAAAGGGTATTTTGAAATAGCTGGCTTTAAATATGTTATTTCTCTGAAATTTGGTAATATAAAGAGTGCTCACTTTAATGAACTAGTTATAATAAATATTTAAATAACAAATTATTTTATTAAATTCTAAACTAATGAAGTTTCATGTATGCTTGCATAAATTATAATAAAATTTGCATGTTAAACTTTTATTTTGCTTAATTTTTAAACACATTTTTTTTCTGTTAATTACTTAGAAGTATGTATAACATTTTGGAGCATATTAAACCTTTTAATAATATAACATGTGACCAGCAGCACACTTTATTAATCTTGTGAAAAATGATTCTTAAACTTTTTCTTTACTATCATGTATTTTATGAGTAATATCTGAATTTAATTACGTGTATATTAAACTTTTTCATATATTATTAATCATCGATAAAGTACCTAATTTTAGACTCTAGCCATATTTCATGCATGATGTGCTTTCAGTTTTTTAATTAAAATGCTTGTACGTAAAAGAAAAATATTTTATTGGCAGTTTCGATTTGCGCAACAAATAGGCGATGATTAATATATGCATTTTTTATTGTTTTAAAAGTTAAAATTTTGTTATATTTTATCTTTTGTCATGTCGTTTGATGCAGATGGGACAAATTTTAATCTTAATTTATTTTTTAATTAACAATCTCTTTGTAAGTTTTTTAGTCATTGATATAGTTATTATT
The DNA here is from genome assembly GCA_963930645.1 of Salticus scenicus. NCBI lineage: Eukaryota > Metazoa > Arthropoda > Arachnida > Araneae > Salticidae > Salticus > Salticus scenicus. The sequence continues at coordinate 202,613,028 of OZ005655.1, read as the reverse complement.
TTCTTCTATATACATAAGAATAAAATTTGGATTTATGAAAATTTTCTACTTTTAGTTTTCTATGGATTTATGCTTTTTGAGTTGTGCCGAACACGATTTGAAATATAAAAAAGGATCTCTCTGTATGTATTATCAAAATGATGTATCTCACAAATCAATAAATGGAATTGATATTTAGTTGGAACTTGATTTAAATTGGTTATGATAATATTTTGAGATATATCGCTGAACAGATGGCGCCATTATCCCTGTTTTTTTTTTAATTTATTTTTATTTTTATTTTTTTTTAAATTGAAAGCATAGAATAAATTTGAGTATAATAAGAACTATTTTGATCAATATGTATAGAATAAAAAAAATATATTTATAATATAGGTTGCCAGTCATAAAATATATATATATATATATATATATCTGTATATATATATAAATTACGTGTCACGATGTTTGTCCGGGGTAAACTCCTAAACTAAGGAACCGATTTTAATGAAATTTTGCACACTGTGTGCAGTTTGGTCCAACTTGAGAGATAGGATAGTTTTTATCTCAATTTATTGTCACAATATTGTTTTATTGCAATTATTTGTTAATTATAGACCTTTATTAAAGTTGCTCCAAAATATCTGTGAGTTCCATTAATTTAATTGTTGCCAAAAAAAAAAAAAAAATAAATAAATAAATAAATACGAGTTCATTTTCTTTCGACATAAAAATAAATACATTTAATCAAACGTGAACGTTAAAAAATTATAAAAAGTTAAATTATGCATCTCACGAAAATTGACGTCATAATCAATTTAAAGATTTTATACACATTGATAAAGTGCTAATGTAGTTCTATCATAGATATAGTAATATATATAGATCTCTCATCCCCATGTTATCGTACAAAGATTTTTGATGCCGAAAAAAAAAAAAAAAAAAAGCTTTGGAAACAACCATTAAGTGGTATTGAAAAAAAAAAAAAAAAAAAAAAAAAAAGAAAGAAAGAAAGAAAGAAAAGAAAGAAAGAAATATGAATTTGAAACTGTATCTGGAGTCTTCCATTCCCCTTTAGCAAATAAATTATTCATAAATTTTATTTGCTAAAATATTAGTATGTATTCCCGTGTGTATTCACTCGGGGAAAGACGGCCATATTTTGGTAAAAACGTCGTCTTTTCCCAAATGAAAAGGAAAAACTTTTTTCTCCCCAATGATCACTCTATTCTATATATGCTATACTATATCTATGAGTTCTATACGCAAGCGAAGTGTGACTCACTGACTGTCTGTGCAGCCAAGAAAAAGATTTCCTATGTTAATTGCCCACTGGATTTTTTCTAAGAAATTATTAAAAATCGAGGAAATTTATTTCCCGATTTTAATCCTTATATTTGGGTATAGATATGTATTAGTTATCGCGGGTGTTAAGATTGAATTATTTTGCTGTCAAATTGACAAAATTTTAATTTTAAATTTCAAAACTCTGTCGCCCTTGGCTTTATTATTATTATTATTATTATTATTATTTGGCGATCAAAAGCGTAACACGAAAATATACATGCCAGATGTATACATTGTACGAAATGTAATATGTATTATTCATTGTACGTATGTATGACATGTAATATGTATTGTACGAAATATTGTTTCATATTATTCATTACTCTTTTAATATAAGTTGTTAAAATAACCATGATTTTTGAAAGGAATTAAATATTTTCGCCAGATAATTTGGCGATATTCTTTTTTTTTTTCGTCAAGGATGACAGAAATGAAATCTATTCCACTGCAAAATATTAGTATCTTACATCAGATATTTTATTTAGACATTTGAAAACAAATTTGACTTCAAACTATGATAGAATATTTATCATTTTCCTTTTAATTAGTATATTATTAGTATATTAAAATTTAAAAGCATGGTATATAAAAAGTTTTTTTTTTTTTTTTTTTTTTTAAATCTTATAATTATTTTTATCTTAATCCTCAATGTTTCCCATCTTTATTAACTTGAATTTACTATTAAAATTTTAACATACTCAAAAACTTCTCATCACTTCGTTAAAATACACTAAACTTTTCCAAAATCTTTTTCTATTTAAAATGATACATGTATTTACTTGAAATGTCCAATATTTCATAAGATTTCCAATTTTAAAGTTTTAAAATATTTATCAAATTTACTTATTTTTCTGGTTTAGCCTTATTGTTTTCCTTTTTATAACTACAGCTGTTGCCCTCTTTAAAATATTTAAAATGATGAGGTCATTTTATAGTAAAATTATCCATTATAGCATATATTATATTTCACTCCTCCATAAAAATTGATTTTAAAATCGTCTGTTTCTTTTATACTTTTATTTTAATAGAATTTTAATAGAATTTAATTTATATATTAGTCATTTTAGCAATTTTATCCAAAGTAGCATTAGATATAATATATATCACTTCTCCATTAAAATTTATAGGACCCTACAATAAAATTAATTTGTGCTTAATATCAACACTACGAAAATTTTTATCAATCGCTTCCAAATTTTGACCTAAGTTTCAAATCTCAACCCTGTGGGTTTTTACATCGGCTACAACGTTTTCGTCTTTGTTCGTAAATAATAATTTGACTGTACTAAATAGTTTACAGCCGTATAATTCAACGTATAACTTAGTCACAGCAACGCGTGGCCGGGTCTGCTAGTATATATATATGTGTGTGTGTGTATATTAGCATCGTTTCTGGAGAACGTAAATTTTCAGTAGAAATATTCGTAAAAAGTCATCGCCAGTACATTTAAAACGAATAATTGAAGCATAGATATATAGTAATTTAAAGGATTTATTTATATTTTTTTAGCGTAAAATAAAATAAGTCTTTAGGTTAAAAAAAAAAAAAAAAAAAAAAAAAAAAAAAACTATTTTTAAGATGTTACTAGCAAGGCACAAAATTGACTTTCATTTTGACATTTAATGTTATATATCTGAGATTAAACATGTCTGTATTCATCATAGAAAATAATAATAATAATAATAATAATAAAATTGCAACTTTAATAAATAATTTATTATTGTCTGAATCTATATAGAAAAATAAACAAGAAAGATTTGTGATGACTACAATTTACTAGTTGCCTGTTTATGGTAATGTGCTTTTATCCATAATGACAGTTTCTTTTTTTTTATGATTGGTTTTAAACATAAAAATAACAGTATTTTTATTAGAAATTGAAACAATAGTTATTTTTAAAAATTACATTAAAAATCATATTAAAAACAATAAAGACAGCAGCTGGAACAATTATACAATGAGTATGTAATGTTTTGGATAATTTCTCATTTAATATTTGAGTGCCTCGATGATCGAGTACACTCAGTCTCACTGTAAAAAACAACCATAGCTTAAATAGAATTTTTTGGAAAGTATTTCTTATTTATTTTCCCAGAGCGAAGTGCGGGTTAACAATGAAAGTTAGTTTTCTTGGAGATAAAGAAATTTCAAATCGAATTAACACCTCAAACCTCTATCTTTAAATTTTTATTAAAATCGTTCAAGCGGATTCCTAGAAAACCAAGTTTCTGTTACATTTTGTTGCAACAAAGATTTCTAATTTTCTTGAAGAAGAAGATAAGTTAGATTCGGTTTTTCACCTAAAGGAATCTAACCCTATTTTTATTTATTTATTTATTTATTTTTTCAATATTTTTTCAGCGATTTTCAAGGAAACTAAGTTCTTGGGTTGTTTTTCCCAGGTGGATGTGAGTTATCAGTGAACGCTAATTACCCCCAATATGAGAGTATTTATGGTCGAAATGTTATCTGAACATGTCATATTTATACACGTCATATCTATCAACATGTCATATCTATACATGTATTAACTCTAAATTTTTATCGAAATAATTAGAATACTTTTAAGGAAACGCAGTTTCCAACATATTTTCCCTTGGAGAAGTGCGGGTTACCGGTGAATGCTAATTATTCTGAAGAGGAGGACGACTCAGACTAAACTGAAAACTCAAAATGTCCCTAACTCAAAATTTTTATCAAAATCATTCAAGTAAATTTAAATAAACAAAGTCTCTGCCACAATATGCCACGGCAAGAGTAAGGGTTAGCATATAATGCTTATTTTCGAGAATATGAGGATAAATCAGATGGATTTGTGTAGATGAATATTAGTCAGATTGATTTGTCATCTAAAAACCCTTAATGCTAAGTTTTTATTAAAATCGTTAGATCAGTTTCTGAGAGAACCAATTTTCTGCTATATATTGCAACCAGCGAAATGAAGTTAAACAGTGAGCTCTGATTTTCCTGAAGAAAAGAATATCATATGGTTTTGACATCTCGAAAACATCTTATTCATACACTTTTATCAAAATCGTTTGAGCTAGAAAACAGATTTTATGCCACATTTTTCAACGTGTGTAGTAAAGGTTCCCAATGAAAGCTAATTTTCCTGACTATGAGGAAAAAACAGATGAGTTTGTGTACTCAACAAACCCTTAATTCTAAGTTTTTACCAAAATTTTTTGACCTATTTCTAAGAAAACAAGGTTTTTGTCATTTTGTAACGAGATGATAAAGGGCTAACAGAAAACGCTAATTTTCTTGCAGATGATGGTAACTACAACCGATTTTTCCTCCCAATTCCAAAATTCCTAACCCAATTTTTTATCAAAACTGTTAAATCTATTTTCGACTAAACCCAATTTTTGCCGTATTTTGCAAGCAGTGAATAAAGAGTTAATAGAGAAAATAAATTTTCTTGAAGGTGAGGATAAATCCAATCGAATTTTCTCCCCAGAAAATCTATAACCACAAACTTTTATCAAAATTGTTACGTCTATTTTCAAGTAATCGCAGTTTCTACCATATTGTGCTATATTATTCTACCGGTGAAAAAAAGACTAGCAGCGAACGCAAATTTTCCTGAAAATAATAAGCCCAATCGATTAAAAAAAAAAAAAAAAAATTAAGCTAAAACTTTCATCAAAATCGTTAAAACATTTTTCGAGAAACTACACACATACATGCATATTCTTGTTTTTAAGAAAGTAAATTGGGAAGAGAAAGGCATAAAACTTCATAGAGAATTTTTAAATCATTTGAGATTTGCGGATGACATTGTATTGCTTGCTTCATCATTTGAGGACTTGCAAGAAATGATTCAGGAATTAAACAAAGAAAGCAATCTCGTTGAATTGAAAATGAACCTCAGTAAAACAAAAATCGTGTCCAATTCCTTTGTTTCTCCACTGAAGATCATTTTTGATATGGATGAATTAGAAATAGTTTGCAGTTACACTATCTAGGACAAGCCATTACGATAAACTGGAACATCTTGGAAGAAATTAACAACCAAGTTAAACTTGGATGGAAAGCATTTGAAGAAATAGCGCTTTATCCAAAAGCGATCTCCCAATATGTTTGAAAAGAAAAGGTTCGAACAATGTATTTTGCCTGTATTGGCTTTTCCTTTATAAACTTGGACATTAACGTGTAAAACTGTACAAAAGCTTCAAACATCTCAAAGAAGCATGGAGTCATGCATGTTAGGATGCCCCCGAAGAGACAGAAAGCGAAACACATGAATTAGAGATCAAACAAAAGTTATTAATGAAGTTAAAATGGAGCTGGTCTGGGTACCTTGCTAGAAGAAAAGATGATAGATGTACGACAAAGTCTTCATTTGGACGCTGAAAGGTAAGGGGACACCAAGGAAGAGACCACAGTGTCGTTGGAGAGATGACATTGTGAAGTTTGGCAGAACAGAATGTAGAAGAATTGCAGAAAACAGGGCTGATTGGAATCACCTAACACTTTCCGACCCAGGCAGCACGATCCTTCGGGGTAGACATCCACGACATCCACTTGCATTTTTGCATCTGGAACAGTCGTATGTAATAAAGTCAGGAAATGAACGATCGAGCAATCAGCAGAAAGTGTAAAGGACAATTTTCAATGAACAGATATCGGTTATAATCCATATTTTCCTTTCAGTTTGCAAAAAACAGAAGAATGTAATGTTTTAAGGTAAAAATGTTTCGGGTCGAAAAGGGCTAGGGCAAGCCTTCATCGTGCAGTCGATTGGTAATTGTTGCTGTTGATGATGTTGATATATGTAAATATATATATATAGATAAAACAAGCCACGTGATTAACTCGTTTAATATAAGTAAACGATAATATATATTTTTCTCGTAAAATGTAAATAATTGTGCTGTACTCAAGTGTTGCTTAATTTACGCGGCGCTCGTGTCTCTTTATTTTCATCTGATTAAGAATCGGGATTTGTTATTTTGGCCTGAAACCACTATTGAGAGTTTGTGTATTTTATGGTATTTGTCTGAAATATTTTTATTCTTTATCATTCAGCACAAGATTTTTAAGTGTTTTTCATTGTAACTAGCAGCTTCTCTGCAGTAAAATGTATAGAAAAGACTGGTGTAAGATGAAAAAATAGGAACTTCGTAAAATTAAAATACACTCAATATTTGTCCCGAATTGAAATAATTAAACGTGTAAGTTGTAGAGAGTTGAAAATGTAGTTGAAACTAGTTGGCATAGATGGACTCTGCTCAGTTCCCCATCATATTTATGTTCTCATAAATTTCTAGTGCGAGACATATTATAATCATGTTAAAAGAAATGAATTTGACCAAAGCTTGATACAGTGACAGAATGAAATCACCGCCTAATAGGCTATCCACCGTTCCCTTCGATATATTTATCTTATTCTAATCTATTAATTTACGTTATCGGGGTCAATTTTGTTGTTTAGTTTTCATGCTACTATTTCCAATGCAATAATCCTCAAAATTCATATTTATATGAAAAATTTACAATTTCGCTATGTTGATAAAATCGTAAATTACGAATAATTTACGAAATTTTTCTAGTATAATATTTGTATTCAATCATGTTCAAACAAATATCATAAACGTAATTTTGAAGTTGTCTAATGTATTTAGGATCCTCAAAATGGAAGTTTATGCTCCATTTTGCCTTATTCTGACATGTTAAGTAAATCGTAAATTCCAAATAACTTACGAATTTTTTAAATTGGAAAAATCATTGTCTATGATATTCATGCCAGTATACAAAATAATATTTCGAAAGTGGTCTGACATCTTTACGATGAAAATATCCCTCAAGATTGACGTTTATGTGAAATTTCCTCTCTATTCTGCTATGTTAAGAAATTCGTAAATTTCCAATAACTTACGAAATCTTTATATTGGAAAATTCATTAATATTCATTAATAGTCATTAATATTCATACCAGTGTCCTAAATAATATTTCAAAAGAAGTCTGACATCTTTACGATGAAAATATCTCTAAAAATTGACGTTTATGTAAAATTTTGCCCTATACTGCCATGTTAAGAAATTTTCAAAGTAGCATATTTATAGTTACTGATGTTCATTCCGGCATCAAAACGGATATTTTAAAACTGGTCTGACATTTTTACAGTAAAAAGTATCCATTTAATGCACGTTTAAGTGAATTTTTATCCTATTCTCCCATGTTAAGAAAATCGTAAATTTGTAATAACTTACGAAGTTTTAAAATTCGAATGTTGCAAATGAATAGGGTTCTTGCCAGTGTCGAAAGTAATATTTTAAAACTTATCTGACCTCTCTGCGATAATTTGTTCTTGAGATATCGTGTACACAGACTAACAAACTAACGGACTAACAGACTAACAGACTAACACACTAACAGACACCCTACAGACAGACACCATAGAAATTTTGTCATTTTCGGATTCCTCACACCTGAAAACGTGTAGAAAAGTAAAAAAACCGAGGTCGAAAATTTTCACGATTACCTAAGTTCCCCATACCTATAGTATGATGGGGAACTAAAAAGTAGACATGAAATTTTCTTATAAACTTTTGTTTTAAAAAGTATTGTATTTTAATGTGTAGAGGTTGAGTGAGTTTAATTCTACAGAGAGGACATTTGATAATGGTATGAGATTAATCTTTGCGGTGGTTCGCAGGCACACCATCACAAGTTTAACCTTCCGCGAAAAGGATATTTCCTCCGCTTTAGTAGCCCCAGAGGTACATTATTTTACATTATTTCATGGGAAAAAAGACAGTTTGCCAGGTATATAGTAAGACCATTATAGAGAACTACAAGCAACCAGTGGAAGAGTTCATTATAACCGAAGATTTCATATATCCAATTTATTAAAACAAAATCATTAATATTATCATTGGAACAAACGGGTATTAATAAAACATGAAATGAGTTACTAAATAAAGTTATATCTCGAACTGAAAAAAAAAAAAATATATATATATATATATATATTTAAAACGATTTAAATTTTAATATGTAGACGACCCCCTAAGCAAAATTTAACGATTACGTTAATATGTAGACGTTATTACAAATAGATTGCCACCAGTCGAATGTTTCTACAATAATTTATGGCAAAATTAGTCGGGAGGTAGCTTTTTTTTTTTTTTTTTATCGACTGTACATTTAAAAGACTTTATACATTTCTTGAAAGGCACCACCATTTTTTTTTTTTTTTTTTTTTTTTTTTTTCCACGCCATCACGTGAAAAATGTCAATAATATTTTTTCTTAGGGAAAACTTTATTGTTTTTATAAGGAAATATAATAATTATATAAGCTAGAATGATGCTCTATTTATGGAATCTTAGTTTAGAAGATTTCAGCATCACTACAAATAATAAAAGATTTGTAGCGCCCATGGAAACCAAACCATTTTGAAATGAAGAAAAAATAAACCTATATTTTTAAAAAGATTCTGATTTTTAAATGTATATTGTTCCTAGATAGATTTTAGTAAATTCAAGAAAATATTTTTTTTTCTAATCGCACGTTTGTGAAAATGGCAACACTAAGAAGGAATGCGGATATAAGAATGATATTTATTGGGCACATACATTATAGTAGGAAGAACACTTGAATAAATATTCAGGAAGTTTTGAATAATATATCCTGAGAAAACAGTACATAAAGTCCCGACCTCTGGGAGTAATAACTACACTTATCTGCCTAGGCATTAATAGAACAGCGAGTGGATGACATATTCGGGCACAGCACTTCATGACACTTCAACCGATTGCCACAGTTCATAGACCGTAGTTACTTTACTGGTGAGTGGTGGTGGGTCATTCGCTTTCCAATGATTAAACAGACATTTTCATTGGTGCGAGTTCAGGAGGATTATTTTAACTGTTAAATATCTTCTGAGGAGCTACAGAGTTGGAAAATTCTAAAACATGAATATTTGCGGCAAGGGGAAAGTTTAGGGGGGATTTGCCACTGAAATTATGTATTACATTTCTTATATATTTTTTAAATCTATTATTAGTGTTATTAAATTATTAAATAAACATTATATATTTATTGTTTTTAGGTGTTAAATTAATTATTTTTCATTCTCCAAATCAAATTCATGGTCATAAAATTACCGAACAGTGAAAAAAATTGAGGGAGGGGGTGGTGTTTCTAGAAAACGAGGGGGGGTGGGGGACTGAGCAAAATGGAAGTTATATTCGGATTCAGGAGGTCATTTTACATAAGAATCAACAAAAATGGTATCAGAGCTCGAATTTTTTTTTTTTTTTTTTTTTTTTTTTTTTTTTCCAGCGTAGTATTATTACCTCAACGTAGTATTATTACCCTCAACCCCCAGTTTTGTTAATGCACCTACATTTATATAGAATTTAATTCTGTAATTAAAAATAAAAGTTTACTTAAAATTATAGACAATTTTCACACGCAGCATTCATTGAAACTTATCAATCTTGATCAAACTTTTCCAGCAACAAACTTATATTAACTTCAAAATACAACATTTGGATCTCCTAAAATTATTCGTTTTTAAGTTACTCTAAGAGACACAGACAAAGATCAAACGTTTAAGAACTTGACTACGGTAATCAGGAAGCCTCAAAACGTGTAAATATACAAAAAACAAGCGACCAATATTTAGCTTAAAACATACATTATTTACCATATCTCTATGAGAAATTTATTTCAATTCCCGAACAGCTTTCCTGAAAATGGTAAAATATTATTAGTAAAGCACATCCAATAACAACAAATAACTAGTGTGTTTTGGCCACCACACGACTTCCTTCTATATTTTAATATACAAATTCGCTCAGTAAAAATAATTTATAGAAATTATTTTTAAAAAAAATTATCTTCCATGATAATGCACACGGTTTCCATATTAGAGAAGTAGTATAACACTAAATATCCCCCCCCCCCCCCCAAAAAAAAAAAAAAAAAAAAAAAGTTGAATTTATTCTCAATATTACATTAAAAAAAAAAAAAAATCTATAACTTTATTTTAAATTATCGTAGATCGATGGTTCAACCGTTCGTTTAAAGATATTGGCGAGCCATTTTGGAAGATATTCATCATGAAAATTTACTCCCCTCGAGGGGAGACGGGGAAAGAGGCGAGGCTCCTACATACACAAAAAATTTTTCCCAGTTGAGTATCTCTATTACAAAAAATATATATTCGTTTCATTTCGTTTAGTGCAGTGTTTAAATGTTAAACTCTACTTACTTGCAATTTCCCTCATAGACGTAATGTATTTGAATACTTTTCAGTGTCCCTGTATACGAATCATTTGCTTCAACTCAACGAAAAGCTTACTGTAGCATCCGTATATAATACACATTTAGAATACCGAGTTTAGAATTTCTGCTACTATTTGTTCTTGATGTATGCTGATAACAGACACACAGACATACACACACACAGACCAATCGATAAAAACATTATTTTCGTATTCAGGGGACCTCAGAACATGAAAATATAACAAAAACTGACTTTCGAAAATTTGATCTTAGAACAATAAATACTTTCTCTACCGTAAGAGTAAGAGAAAGTAAAAAGACTGTTCTAAAGTACTAAAAAAAAGTTTATGGGATAGCGAATTTCCGTAATCTGTAGGAGAAAATAAAATTTCTATATCTTGTAAAGTATTTTATAAATAATTATTTAATCAGAAAATCTAGATTCGAATCCTAGTCTGGTCAGTTTTCTCCTTTATCAAAATTAATTCCGTCGTTTTATCAAAGCAATCTATTAACAAATAAATAAAAATAAATAAATAAAAATTCGAACGAATACGCAGAGATTTTTGGAATCGTAATTGTTACATAATTATTTACTATTTATTTAATTTAATTTATTCTTTGTTTCTTTCTTGTAAAATTGTTAGAACTAGGAGAAACAGTATATATATATATATAGTCTGGAGCGAACTTATTAAAACTAGCAGAACACTGAAAAGTACCCATAAGTTGAAAAAAATTCCATAATTAAAAATTATAAAATTATAGTAACACGGTGTCACCAATCAGAGAATAATGAGAACTTTTATGACTTATAAACATAACTAGCAGGCTTTGCCCGCTTCGCTGGCCACTAAATTTAAAGAAAACTCGTTTCTATATAGCTTTATAAAAATAAAATAAAATAAATTACTAAAATTGTTCAAAAGCTCGCTCCAGGTCCCTGCTGCATTCAGCAGCGATTTGGTCATCAACTGCAACTCGGGCGCTTGTCCCTATTACCTGCGACAATAGTTTACCAATGAAATTCCATTTAGGTGCTTATTATATAACAGTTTCGAAATAGATAGTATCGAAAAAATTGGAGTTTCTCTTTTATATTTGAATCCCAGTTACGTGTGAACAACACTATACGTGTTGTTCACATGTAACTCGGACTGGACTCAAACGTAACTGGGTTTAGACAACATAATATTTGCTTTTACGTTATTTCATATGTTTTTTTTTTTTTTTTTGTTTATCCAATCAACTGTTAAATGACAGCAATTTCACGCCAAATATTACAATATGCTGTGACCGGCTACGTCTGTCGCATGAGACAATTAATTTTTTGTGTTTATATATAATTCATGGGTTGTAAACCTGATAGTACAGCCTTAATATAGTTCTCTTTGGCGGCTTTTGAATTTTTGTCACCATTTTGGACTTAATCCATTGTAACAATAATCCCTTGTAACAATATGCTATGAGCGCTATTTCTGCCGTATTTTAGACAACTAATATTTTTATGGTTATATATATTTCCCATTAAACATATTTTTATTTATTTATTTACATATTAATTTGAATTTTTCAAATATTTCTGTTCGACAGCGTGAGAGTGCAGTAACACACAGATTTTCATTTGTTTGTATGATAAATTAGCATAGTGATTATTATATAAAAAAATAAATAAATAGGTAAACATTATCGTGTTACACAACTTTATTATGTCGCTCCATTGGCGGCTTTTGAATTTTTGTCGCCATATTAGCGATGGAATTTTTTTTTTTTTTTTTGTATGAAAAGGGGAAGACTATTTTGCTAATAATTTTATCAGACTCTTTTTTGTTTATACATAAGAATCCTTTATATTCTGCTTATATTTTTAATGCTTTTTAGGTTTAAAATAGTGCTTGTTGAAATAAATTTCCTATCTTTAAAACTGCATTTGTTCTGTAAATTTTGTGTAAAAATAAATCATTTATGTTTTTATATATTTGATGCGCTACTTAGATTAAAATATATTAAACTTCTTGTCGAAAAACAGTCGGTGTACTTCAACACCAAAATTTAAAAAATCGCCCAGCAGGATCTGTTAATGAAGCTGATAAAATAAAAATATGGTTCATAGAGTTTAAATAATCTATTTAAAAAAATTTTTAAAACCCAAATTATTAATCTATCGTATCACATACATAGATATAGTAATAATATATAGATTGATCATTGGGGACAAAAAAGTGATTCCTTTTCACTCGGGAAAAGACGGCGATTTTACCAAAATATGGCAGTCTTTCCCCGAGTGAATACACACGGGAATATGCACGAATGTTTTAGCAAATAAAATTCATGAATAATTTATTTACTAAAGGTGAATGAAAAGCCCCAGATATAGTTTCAAATTCATTCTTCTTCTTCTTTTTTTTTTTTTCCTTCAATACCACTTAATGGCTGATTCCAAAGCTTTTTTTTCGGCATCAAAAATCTTTGCACGATAATATGGGGATGATAGATCTATATATATTATTATATCTATGATCACATAAATCTTTTCAAAAATAAAATAAAACTTAATTTGAAAAAAAAAAAAAATAATAATAACTTTTGTTTATTAACCAAAATAATTAATGAAATTTGAAATGCAAGTTGGTCTTGTGGGGTACAGGCTGTATATTATATTTTTGTGTTCGTGAAAGAAAATTTAAAAGAATTTGAAAACTGCAATTTTTAATCCCTTTTAAAAATTATGTGACTTAATGTGAAGCAGATTTTTCATTTTTTTTTCTCCTAACGGTTTCCATACAATCTTCTGCTGTTGCCACCTAAAATTCATACTTTAGTTAATTTTAAAAAATCTAATTGTCCGATTGATAAGCTGTTTAATGCATCGGATTTAAAAAAAAAAATCCCTTTCATTTGCTATCTTATTTGTAACGATGCGACTGATATTTCTAATTTATTTTCTAATCTTTCTGATTTATTTTCCTCATTTTAAAAAAGTGTACTTTTTTTATTATTATTATTATTATTTTGTCGAAAAAAAAATGGCTACAATTAAATTATGGATAAAATTTTAAAATTTAAATGTCTTATTTATCAGAAATTAGAAGGTTTTTATTTTCACATTTTAATTAATTAAGAAAAAGCTAATCATCCGATTGATAAGCTGTTTAATGCATCGGATTTACAAAAATTTTCCCTTTCATTTGGTGTCTTATTTGTAACGATGCGAGTGATATTTCTAATTTATTTTCTAATCTTTCTGATTTATTGTCCTCATTTTAAATAAATGTACGTTTTTTTTTTTTTTTTTTTTTTTAATTATTATTATTATTTTGTCGAAAAAAAATTGGCAACAATTAAATTATGAATAAAATGTTAAAATTTAAATGGCTTTTTTTATCAGAAATTAGAAGGTTATGATTTTCACATTTTAATTAATTAAGAAAAAACTAATCAAAAATTCGAAAATCTGACTTCGATGTGCACAATGACCCTTCGGGATGCACCTTTGTGTTAAATCTCGTGACTGTCCGAGCTACCGTTTTCGAGATCAGTGAAATATACATACAAATATTGCTCACCCAATAGTATAAGATTTAGAAAGAAAACAGCTATAGTGCGACCACGTTTCCTACGACTAGCAGTGAGGACGAGTCCAAAATTTGGGAGGAGGGCAAAATTGGCCGAGAGATTGTTATTTGGCAATTATCCAATTATTCGGTGTTCCCTTTTCGCTTGTTTTCTCTCAGTCACCCCTATTTTGACACTGGACTCGTTCAATCCGCACTTGCGCAGAGGCTTCCATGGTTGCAAGAAATGTGGTTAAAGAATAATTTTCTGGAGCGTGTAAAATGTATATTTTCTAAAGAGTGAGTAAATGTGTAATTTTTCTTCTGGATGAGTAATCTATGTGCATTTTCTTTTTCAAGATTTTATGTGAAGGCATTTTTAAATTTATGTGTGTAAAAAAGGTTACTAACATTATATACCACACGTTTTACCATTTCATTTTTACTTCCTTCATTTACAGGGTGGTTATAATTAAACTTCCCCTATAAACAGCATCCTACAGCGCAAACGGGTGAAAGGAATGCAACGAAATTTGGTATATAGACTATGCACAAGATGCGCTCACGGAATTTCGAAAAAAAAAAAAAAATTAGTTTCAAAATGTCCACCAGAAGGCGCCTTTTCCGGAAAAACATTAAATTTAACACAATAAATGGCCAAAACGGAATACAGAAACAATAGTAACATTTATTGACTAGTTTCTGATCGCCTTGTCATCGAACCACATTAAGTAAAGGTAAGGAAAAAATAAAAGTGCGCTGTTTGAGAAAAACAAAACAGTTCAGTTTGTAAAAACAAGAACTTCCTCTTCTTCGCAAGTATGCAAATCTCTACGTCCCCCCCCCCCCCTAGAACTAAAATTTTTTCCCAGTTTTACATTTTATTACTAATAATTCTTGTTCTGAATTGTTAATATTGTTTCTGTATTCTGTTTTGGTCGTTTATTGTGTTAAATTTAATGTCTTTCCGGAAAAGGCGGGTAGACATTTTGGAACTATATACCGTAAAATCCCGAAAGTACCCCCCCACCATCGAATATAACCCCCCCTGCCTTTTCTCGCTGAAAGTGAAATGTCTCCATTATCCTGAAAGTACCCCCCCCCCCCTTTGTTTTTCTCCATCCAACAAAGCTACATCCAATCTTCGGGCGCACTTACGGTACGTCGGCATTGCAAGTTAAGTTTGGCATTGAATTAAGTTTTAATATTTATATATTATTTCTAATTTAACTAATTTTTCATAAAGTGTCGGATGCATGTTATCAATGAAATCATTACACAGTTTTTTTTTTTTTTTTTTACCTTTAATGTAAGAAATTACCTTTAATATTTCCTTTTAAGTAAGTACCATAAAATCCCGAAAGTACCCCCTCCATCGAATATAAACTCCCCTCCCTTTTCTTCATTTTTTTAAAGAATCTTGATTATACCCCCCCCCCCTCCACCTGAAACTTATCCATTTTGCTTTTCAAAAAGGGCGGGGGGGGGGGGTACTTTCGGGATTTTACGGTATATATTCTAAATTCCGTGAGCGCATCTCATGTATAGTCTATATACCAAATTTCGTTGCATTCCGTTCACCTGTTTGCGCTGTAGGATGCTTTTTATAGGGGAAGTTTAATTATAACCATCCTGCATATAAGGAAAAAGTATTGGATTCTTTAAACATTTCCGAATTCCGATTTTCAATAGATTTATACGTTTTGAGATGTCCTGAACACGACTTGAACTTTTCTAGAAAATATCTGTCTGTGTGTGTGTGTGTGTGGAGAGAAAGCGGGAGAGAAAGTGTGTGTATAATTAATTTTGTAGACTCTGTATCTAACAAATCAATGAGCAAAATTTAACAAAATTTGGCATTTAGGTTGACCTAATCTGGTACTGATTACAGTTTAAGATCAATCGCTGAAAAGGTGGCGCTGTCATCCCATTTTTTTTCATAATTTTTAATATGGCTATATAGAACAAAATTTTATATAAATGTTCATAATGATAGTTACTTTTAACGAATAGTCCTGAAATTAATATGAATTATTGATAACAGTAGTAGTAAACTAGGGAAAATTTGTGTGCATGTAGGATAGGCTGACCAGATCAAAGTACCTTTATAATAGAGGAGCATTAAAAATTGCTGCAATTATCAAATTATGGATGTATTTTTTCATTCCTAATAAATAAGGACTAAAAATAAAGTGTTAATGATTAATAATTTAATTTCTGTAATTTTTTAAAATTTAGAAAAATGCCTTCAAAAAATAGGGCGTCCCCATTTCTCCCCAGAAAATGGGGACGTTTGGTCAGTATAATGAAGGAGCATCACTCTCGCCTGGGGGTGGTATGTGTGAGTGTAAATTTTCAATATGGGTATATTCCAAAAGATTTCGTCAAAGAATTTATCAATACTTTTAAAATAAATGACTAAACCATGGATCAGTGATAATTTAACACAAAGTTACCGATTTTGTTTTTTCAGTTGTAATATAATAATAATAATAATACTAAAATATATGCATTTTTACTGATGTCGGCAAAAAATTGACTTTCTTTCGGCATTTAGTGTTACACCTATCTGAGATAAAATCGTCAATATCCATCATGAAAAATAATTTTAATGAACAATTGATAAATAATTTGTACTGCATGAATTCATATAAGCAAATACAGAAGAAAGTATTGCGATATCCACAAGATATTAGTTTAAAGAAATTTTTACACAGATTAAATTTAGACTTTTAGGTAAATTGATTTTTTTTTCAAGAGCTGCATAGACGGATTTTTAAAATCCAATCGTGCTTTTCTCCCCATAACTTAAATCTTAATAAACAGATCACGTTGAAAGGTTAAAGATTTCTGTTTAGATCAATTAGCGCCCAAGAAAGTAAGAAAAAAAAATGCAAAACACAAAGAAGTAAAAAAAGTTTACAAATTTTGGCGCCTCTTTAACACACCGCTTATGAAGAAATAAGAAACCCACCTAAAAGGGAGAAGAAAATATCAAGAAAAGAAGAAGAAAAAAAAAAAATAATGAAAAAGAAGACATAAAAAGAAGATAACTGGGAGGTGCGTAAAGGCGGCAACCACCAGCTAAGATCTATAAATCATTACCGGAAGTTTTTTGAGCCTTTTATTTTTATTTATTTTCCCCTTGGAATAATAATAATAAAAAAAAAAATAATAATAATAACCTTTTTATTTCTTCCTCCTTCTTAACTCTTAGGGGTAAAGGATGCTTCCAGATAAATAATGAAATAAATAAAGTCAGTCCGTGCTTACGTAGGGTGTGTTCGCAAAAATTGTCAACCTTTAAAAATGTGGTCCGCTTAGCCAAAGCTTCCCGCCCTTTGAAAAAGTCTATTGGCAGGTCCTATACACTCAAACGTGATCCGGTTGCGAAACTCAGTTGTACCGTAGTGTTGCAACGTAACCGGTATGTTATAATTAAGGCGGCACAATAAATATATCAGAGTCACAGGAAGACGTGACTCTGAGATGCTGATTGAAGAATTGTTAGAAGAAGCTCTGGAAAACTTAAAAAGGTCCCTTGTTAAATTGCATAAAAAAGGATACATTTAAAAAATTATAGAAAATATTGAGGGAAATTTTTAAAGATTCATTACGATGAATAAAATAAATAATAATAATTGTGATAATAAAATGAAGCGTTTTCACTCTCAGTACTTAAGTAATTAAGAAAATAAAGTTCATTAAGCAAAGTTTTCAATTATGAATTGGTGACGATCCCTATTGCTTTATCTGTAATTCTTTTAGCGTTTATTTAGCATTTAAATATAAATCTTTCATTGACCAAAAACTTATTAAAAATTAAGTATAACAAATTTTAATGTTTATCAATATATATATATTGGGAAGAGGGGGGTTATGTCTGGACATAGTGTCACTCACATATAAGGATAATATTCTTTACCACTGTTACCATAAAGAAATATTTATCGTACACTTACAACAGATTTTTTATAAATATCATTATTGTATATATAGGATATTATAGGAATATGATTATTTTTAGAAACTATTGGAGGAAATAGAAATATCTCTGTATGTGACTGACACTACATATATATGTTCAAATTCATTAATATATGCATTTATATTTTAAAATTGTTCTAATTATCATTATAAAAATGTATAAATTGGAAGATGCTTGATAAATAAATTAAATAAAATTGGAAAAAAGTTTGATAGATTTTTCTAAATTGATTTTTTGGTTTAGCCTGAGAAAAGCTTAATTCCGAATTCATTTTAATCCTGGTAAATGATGGTAGTTTATCTGTAATAACTATGCAGTAAGCATACAAAAATATTCAATATTTTTCATTTATCGAAACTACCCAGAGCTTTCGAACCCTGATATTTATGTGGGTTTTATTACGATTTTATTTTAACTCCGAAAATAAAATTTTACCACAATATAAAGTTACAGCCGCATTCAGGTAAAAAAGAGAAACAAGTATGTTGTGGCCATCACAAAATTTTCTTCTATATCATTCTATAAAACAGCACTACTCACTGTTTAACATCCACAAATGTTTAATCATAACTTTTCCCTGTGAGTTTATACATATAGAGTTTGCTGCAATTTTTAACAACAGATGCAGAGATCTAGCTATTTGGAAAATCAAAGAAGGTGAATAATAGCAACACCGTCTATCGACTGATATACACCCAAATTAAGTCATCATTTGTTTTCATAATAGTTATCTCAGATATCGAGTTTGGTTCAAACGTATGCCGTAAAAACTGAGATTTAGCCTTTTTACTCACGGGGTAAGTTGAAGTATAGCAGTGCCACCTTTTGGTTGATATGCAGTTAAATTCAACAGGCATAATTTTTCATAATATACTTCTGACATATAAAGTTTTGTTCGATTATACACCATAGAACCTGAAATATTGCCTTCCCTTAAATAGACGAAACGCAGTATAGCAGGGCCACCTTTTGAATGATTTTCACCAAAAGTTTATCTATTATATTAAAACACAAAGCCTTTTTTGTAAGACCAAAATCGTACGATATGAGCATGCGCGAGAAAATTTTGAACCAATTTGGAAGGGAATAGTCCTTTCTCTTTATGCAGTGCATTACGAATACCGATGATAAAGATTGAGCAGACAACATTAATACGTATTTCATTTGTCTGTGGCAGACGCTAATTAAAACTCAATCATAAAAATAATTCACATGATTAATTCACTGATTCATACTTCCCAAGGAAGTATATTAAAAACAAAGCAATTCGCGAATAGTTATCGGTTACATTTATTTATGATCGGTCATCATCGTATGCTTCACAGAGTGAGAAATAGTTTTTACGAAGAAAATTCATTTACGCAGGATGTGGCACCATCTGTATTTTTTTTCCATTTGTTAAAAGAAAAAAAAGAAAAAACCTTTTAAAATTAACAGAGTTTATTGTTCTTTAAAAGTAAAATTTTATCAGTTGAAAACTTTGTTTAGAAAAGATGGAGATAGATATTTAAAATCAAAGGAGGTTTATTTTATTTTATTTTATTTTATTTATTTATTTTTACTCTAATTATTATAATCTCTGATAATTCATTTTGATACCGTATTACAGTAAAAATAATTTTACAAGAATAACGTTGAAATCTTGATATATTATACGAGTAAAAATGTATATTGTATCGTTTATTATTAAAAATTTAATGAGCAAATTAATTTGCTAAAGTATTAAATTCATTCTTACTTATCTATTTATTTTTAACAGTATACTTTTGTTGAAATATACTATTTTGATACAATAAAGTATTATAATACTATTCCAGTAAAAACAAATTTTAACTGTATTCCGATTTGCAGTTTATTTTTAGAATGCAATGAATTAATATTTTGGATTATATCCAAGTGGTTTTACAAATATGAGAAGGAAAAATCAGAATCAAAACTATTATTTTACACTTAAAATGCACTTATTGTCATGGCAAACCTTGGGATTTTATTTTTAATATATGAAGTATACTTAAATTTTGTATATTGAAATTTCATGAAATTTATCCCTCCTCCCTCCAACCAAAAGATAATTGGTTAAAGCAAGGGGTTTTAAATCGGTTAAGAAGAGCAATGCGAAATATTCAAACAAGGGTGTTAACTTTATGCCGTGAAAAGATTTTAGTTGCACATCATTCGTCAAATTTTGACGGGTATTAACTAGTAGGAATTAATTTATGTCGAGGTGTAACTACGTATAAATTTGTATGAAATTCTATGCAATAGTTACTGAGGTATAGTCGCCAAATTTTTTTTTTTTTCACACACAGACATACAAACATTTTCTAAAAATGGACAAATCGTGTTCTAGGCCTCTCAAAACGCGTACGTTCATCAAACTTTGTAAATCGAAAATTTTTACTAAACCAATACTTTTTTCTCTTGAGTAAAGAAGAAAATAAAAGACATATTAGACACAGTTTTTAATGGATATTTATATGCATTTTTAAAGATTCTAATCCAAATTTAATGTAATCAAATTTAGTACAACACGACCATACGGAACAAATAAATCAAAAGTGATCACCTGTGCGCAGGGGCCTAATAATAAAAAGAATATTATGCGTTTGCTAATGAAACATAGTAAATTAATTGTAAACGGTGTAAATTGTATATAATAGAAAAACTTTCTGATGACATTTGATTGAATGTATTTTGTTTCACTTCAAACATTTTTTATAGAGATATTAGAGAAATATTTGTCCTCACATTTCTAACTACTACAATTATAATTCTTTTTTGTTTCGTTCATCACATATTGTTGGTTTTCAATGAGTGTTCTAATCGATTTATATGACACCAGTTTTGTCAAAATTTAGCAGTATTTAAGATTTACTAAATGTCAACAGATTTTTTTTTTTCTCTAAATTTTCCTATTTTATGAAAATAGGTTTTCTACTACAGTCAGTAACAAAAGTCTCCGAACACTAGCAAAAATTCCTATATAAAAAAGTATACTTAATACAGTTTTGTTAGATAAATCCTTGTCGAATCCTATTCTTAGTCAGTGTAAGAACAGAATTAGACAAGGATTTATTTAGCAAAACTGTATCAAGTGTACTTTTTTTATACAGGAATTTTTGCTAGTGTTCGGAGACTTTTGTTACTGACTGTACTTTGAATTTTTTTTTCTTTCTTCAATTACTTAAACAGTTTTATGAAAGTCATAATTGATCGATCAAATGAATTCGTTAAGCAGATGCATCAATTAAAGAATATTCTTATATCAGTTAATTAATATGAACCACTTTCTAACTAAACGGAACTAATAAGCAGTTTTTTTTTCTTTACACCACAATTAATTTTATCGCTAAAAACATATGTGAGAATAATTAAAGAAAAAAAAAAAGGAATTGATTAAATGAAGGGATTTACTTTTAACGTTGATTAAAATCATCTCTCTTTTTTTTTTTTTTTTTTTTTTTTTAAGTTAAGTTAGAAAAAAAAAAAAAAAAAAAAAAAAAAAAAAAACGAAAAAAGAGAGAGAGAGAAATAACTTTTTTCAATATTAGAACCCATTTTTTATATTATCTTTTTTTTATTATGCTTTTTATAGAAGATAAAACAGTATAAACTGAACAAAAGATCGGCATTTTTTTAAGTAACTATTTTTTTTTTACTTTATTTATTCATTTATTTATTTTTTGTACTTATTTGGATCTTATGTATCAAATAACAATTTTCTTTCTTACAAAAAGAAATGTATTTTACACTTGAGTGAATACCAAAAATGTTAGTTTGTATAAAATATCTAATCTTTCTAAGAAAATAATTTTCGATAGATTCATCTTTTTTAAGTAGAAGTAATTTTTTTTTTTTTTTGGTACAAAAACAGACTCTTGAGAATAACATTTTTTCCTTCCTTTTTCTTCTTCTTCTTCTTCTTCTTTTTTTTTTTAATATTAAGTAACCCGCTGGCTTACAAAACTAAATAATGATAATTTTAATTTTAATGTTTATTCTTCTTATTTATGTTAAAATGTAAAAAGGAAGACATTTATAAATACATCTAGATTAATTTCGAAAAATGACTTAACTATTATTACTGAATTAAAAGTTTTCCTTCAACTGTATTTTTTAAAAACTCGTTTAACTAGGAAAATAATCTGGTGTGTCACTCACACGACTTTCTCTAAACCTGAAATTTAATACAATAAATACAGGTTGCAGATTAATAGGTAAGATAACGAGTACTGTTATGTAAACCTATGTTAAACAATTTATATTAGGCTTCTGAAGAGTTTTATATGATAATTAGTTCTTTGTGAGGGGGGCTACCGCCCCCCTCAACCCCCCGTTTCATTAATGCACCTACATTTATATAGAAATTAATTCGGTTATTGAAAAATAAGTCTGTTTTTAAAAAATAATTTATTAAAATTATTATTTAAATATTATTTTGCATGATAATGCAGACGATTTCCATATTAGAGAAGTAGTATAACACCAAATATCCAAAAAAAAAAAAAAAAAAAAAAAAAAAAAGTCCATTTTATTCTCAAAAAAAAAAAAAAAAAAAAATCGATAACTTTGTTTTAAATTATCGCAGATCGATGGTTCAACCATTCGTTTTAAAGGTATTGGCGAGCTCTTTTGAAAGATACCTATCATGAAAATTTACTCCCCTCGAGGGGGGACTTCCCCCCAGGGGGGGAGGCGAGGCTCCTACATACACAGAAAAATTTTCCCAGTTAACTATCTCTATTACAAAATATATATATTCGTTTCATTTGGTTTAGTGCAGTCTATAGACGTTAAAGTCTATTTTCCTGCAATTTCCTCCATAGACGTAATGTATTAGAATTCTCTTGATTGTCCCTGTACACAAACCATTAGCTTGATATTAACGAGAAGCTTACTGTAGCATCCCTATATCATACACATTTAGAATACCAAGTTTGAACTTTCTGCCATAATTTGTTTTTGAGATATGCTGATAACAGACAGACACACAGACAGACACACAGACATACACACAGACATACAGACATACACACAGACCATTTGCTAAAAACATGATTTTCGTATTCATTACCTCAAAACGTGTAAATATAACAAAATCTCGCGTTCGAAAATTTGACCCAAAAACAATACTTTCTCTACCTTATGGGTAAGAGAAATTAAAAAAAAAAAAAAATCAGATTTTTACTAATTTTGAAGAAATGTTTAAAATCGTAGTTTTTAACATATTAGCTAATGTAAGAAAAATTGAAATTCTAATTATTTTTTTTATTAAAAACTGCTAATTTTGCTACTAACACTACTAAATCATAATTTTTTTTTAAAGCGGGGGTGTTGGCACAGTCATTATTTTGAACAACACTACTTTTACAAAGCAATATCTATGTTATTCTGTCGAAGAAAACTCTTGTAAATGCTTATAATTATTGTTAAAAAATTGATATCGCCTATCCATATCCCTGTTATTGTTTTGTTTATTGTATTGTATTTTTACAAAACTGCAAAAAAAAAAGGAATTTTACTTCAAAGTGTGTACATTAATTCAGTAGAACTCTTTTCGAAATATTAGATAATAACTAACGGAATATTGAATTATAATTAACACACTTATTTACAAATTTTATATGCAGGGAGATACATTTTTTGAGTTCCAACACATACGAGTAAAAAGTTCTGAAAGAAAAATTTCTTTTTTTATTCTAAAGCTTGGCTGGCAAATTTCGCACGTGTACACTAAAATGATCAAATTTAAAAATACGTGTATTAAGTTCGAATATCCACTTCCAGCCGGTATACAAGGTGTTAAAAGTAGTGCAAATGAATAGATAAAAAAAAAAAAAAAAAAAAAAAAAAACCTTGAGTCTCGCTTCAAAATAATCACAATCTCCATCTTTTCACTAAAATTTGAAAAAGATGAAGCGAATTATTAGCTGTTGTCGGTATATAATTTGGCAATAATCGACGCTTTAATTATTTTTTTATTGGAATTTTCAAATCTCTTGTCTTATACGGAGGATGTGGCATGAATGATTGTTACGCTTTTCCCTTTTGCCAAAAGTTGGTTAAACAGTATTGCTATGTGCGGCCTGACGTTGTCGTGAAGCAGAAGAAATTCTTTTTTAGAATGTTCTTTACAAAGTTTCGGAGTTAGTTTCAACATATTGCTATTTCTAATTTGGAAAATAGTGTGATATAATCTAAATAAATAGAGTTTTGATATAATTTTAACGGTTAAAATCTAATAAATATGATGGCAATAGTATTTTTTCAATAAGCTCTTTTCAATTTGTGCCACATCATCATTAGCATTTTTTTTTTTAGACTTGTAGGTATGCTAAATATTTTGAACCTACATTTACGAAATTGCAGGTTGACATTTTTCCTTTACATAAAGTATCATACTTTTCCCATTTATAAGAAAACTTTTAATTTAACTTTCAGAATGAATTTAAAATATTAATACATTCCCAAACAAATATTAGCCAATGTGATTTTTTTTTTTTTTTTTTTTTTTTTTCGCCGAGGTTCAAAATTGAGATGGCATGCCTTTGGACCACCCCCAGGGATGAATCCAAGACCATCGCCAATTGTCCAGTGTGCCAACTTCTAGCTCTAGTGCGACGTTAAACCCGCACAACCTAAACCGATGTATTTTCTAAAATAGAGCAAATTTTCTTATATTTTGATGAAATTGAAATATAAAAATTTGCTCTATTTTTAAATTGGACTGAAAAGTTGGACTGAATTAAAGCTGAAATTCAGTGGAAATTTTAGCAATTAATTGGACTAAAAGTTGGACTGAATGCAGTCCATTATTTTTAAATTAGACTGAAAGGAGAAACTTATAAAGTTATGAGAAATTTCCTGGAAAAAGTAATAATAATAAATAAAAAAATAAAAAATAAAATAAAATAAAATAAAAAATAAAAATAAAAAAAATAAAAAAATATAAATAAAAATAAAAAATGTCTAATCTTATTACCAGTAAATGATTGCACATAATTTAATTTAGAGCGTAAAAAATAATGATTCAAGTCTTAATTAATGTTAATTAATCTCTTTTTAAATTAGAACTATTTTGTTCCATTTTAATTGTTTTATTTAAAAGTGGCAAACCATATGCTTAATTAATGTTCAACATTATGTCATACATAATGGGGATGTTAAATAACTTTTGTGAACTTAAAAAAAAAAAAAGTAAATAAAAACATTTTTCTAGAAAAACACATTTGATAATTTTATATTCCGTAATTATCTGTATCGAAATTACAACAACATTAATGCATTATTATTTATCATATGCGAAGAACTTTAACCTATATGATTTAGTTTTCAAAAATTTACTTCTACAATGTTTGTATAAAAATAAATCTACATAAACAAAGAGAAGTGTCTGTCTCTCTGTGTGTGCCTTTCTGCGCTCTGGTGCTCACTCTACTAATCGCAGAGCTACAAAATTTGGCAGACGGTACCTGGGACCCTGCAGGTGTGCCCCTCATTGAGATTTTTTTTTCGAAATTCGAAATAGAATTTTTTAAATTAAATTTGTTTCGATTTTAAGTATTGGCATCACTGTTTAATTTTTCCAAAATTTATTCTTTTATTTCAATCGTTTGCGTATCTTAGCAACGGCTATTACGCTATTCATTTTTTATAGGGCAGTTCCTTGTTTGTAAACAAACATCTCAACTTTTATGAGTGGTTGGCAAAAAGGCTTGGGAAAAGCATAGCGATGGCGGATCGCTATGCGGTTAGCAATGGTGGGCGGGGCGCGGGAAAGTCGAGCGCGCTTTTTTGCCAACCACCAGACGTCATGAGGAAATGCTCTATTTGTTTAATTCATTCATTTATTCGAAGGCGAAATCTTTTTTTTTTTTTTTTTTTTTTTTTCTTTTCCTTTTTTTAATTTATTATATTTATTGAAAATCATATGGCAATGCAGCAGAAATAAATTGTTATGTTTATGTATAATCTTTATAGTATAACAACTTTTTATTTTCCATTTTTTAAATTAATTCCTCTAATTTTTTTTTATGTATAATATTTATTGGAAAAAAATAATAGTATATAGTAGAAATGATTAAACTGAAATATATTTTTTTTTTCATTTGTTTTAAAAGAAAAATCTACTTTTTATTTCATTTATTACATTGCTCGGAATGATATGATAATATAGTGTAAAGAGCGAAGTCTATAGAATACATAGTTCAAATGCCAAGATATTTAATAGATGCTGAGATACAGTCATATTTAAAATCGAAGTTCCTAAATAATAGCAGATACACCTTTCGATGATAAATACCCAAATCGAAATACCTTTCTGCAGGCAATGGGAATCTGGACTCGACGTCGTGCGGGCCGAAAAAGAGCTGCCGTAAGCTGGTTCCCGAATGTAGTTTTCTTTCTTTCTTTTTTTTTTTTTAGTGATTTAATTGTTTTGAAAATTCATTTAAATTTAGTGACTAGCGAAGCGGGAGTAGCCTGCTAGTAAATAAATGAATAAAAACTGCATAACCCTTACTTCCGGATAAATATTTTATGAAGTAACATCTAAAAGAATTCATAAATGTAATTACAACTATTTAATCATAGATTCAAGATTTTCATATTTTAAGGCTCGGGGAAGTCACTTTTTTGAAAAATTTTCAACAGAATATTTAATAATATAGGCGTGCAACCAAAAAAACTGTACAGGATTTTTATTTATTTATTTTTTATTTATTTTTTATTATTTTTTTTTTTACAGTTTTTTTAGTATTTTACTATCTAAAACCAAAATCAACAGTAAAAAAAGCTTCATCCAATCCCATATTTTATTCTATTTTTATTACTTCTTTGTAAAACTCATATTTTTAATTGAATTTTGCGCGAAAACGTAAAATCTGCCATCCTATTTTGATTAAAAAATATATATACTCAATAATATTTTCCTACTTGAAAACAATATTTATAAGTTTGAAGCTAAAAAATAACAGAAAATAAAATATACGGGGAGATGGGGGCAATGGGAGGAATGAAAGCCAGAGCTTATTTGGAAGAGCATAAAAAAAGGGGGAAAAAATGTTTACGGGCTTAAAAAAAAAAAAAAAAAAAAGAAGAACACAGAATTTTAAATTTATCATGCAAAAATTGTGTGTTTAATTATGAGAAGGAGTATATTTTCAGTTCAAGGCAATAATTTTTAGTGTTTTTTATTGAGAACCTTTATTATTTTTCAAAAAATAATAAAGGACTGAAAATTCAGGTAATTTTTAAATTCAGTATCATCAAAAAGATAAAGTTAAAAAAAAAAAAAAAAAAAAAAAAAAAGAAAAAAGAAAAAAAGAAAAAAAAAAAATGCTGGCTTGTGTGTAATTATTTGCACTATTTTTCTTCGACTGAATAGTACGAAGATTGCTTTAAAAGAATAGTAGTATTCAAAAAACTGACTGCGCCGATCCCTGATGTGTATAAATTATTAAACATTGTGAATTTGAGTGCTGATCCAGACATCTACGAAAATACATGAGCTGTTAAAAAAGAAATTGGCACCACCCAATAAATTATGGCACATTTAGCCCAAAGAGTGAAATATAATTTAGTCAGGAGCAACTCTCATTAAATTAGCCATCATAATATTAAATTTTCGGTAGCTTGTCAGCGTAAGATATTTATCTATCACTTTAGCATAGAGGATTTTTTTTTCCCCCCATAAATAATGCTTTATATCTTATTATCTAAATAAATGATTTATCACCTGTGAATTTAAATTAAGAAATCTCTTTTATAAGTAATTATCTCTTTTAAATCGACTATATAATACAAATGAAATCATTTACATAATATATATATATATATATAAATGATTATGTTTTGATAAAATTTTCTTTAAAGGGGAAAGGGAAATAAATAAATAATTTTTTGATCCTTAATTATCTTTTTCAAAAGACATTTTAAAAGAGACTGTGTTTGGTCGAAAAATCTTTATTTAAATGCTATATTTGTGAAAAACATATAAATATATAATTTAATTCTGAAAAGTATGGATCTTCTTCTTCTTCTTTTCTTTTTTTTTTCTACTTCCAATACACTGCTACCGTAGGTAACTGGAGTAACATATTCAGTCTGAATATTTGATATCGAGTTTTTAACTGATTTACGTGTTTTAAGGTCTCACGAGTCCCAAAATGTGGTTTTCGACGGTCAGTATGAGTGTATGTGTGTATCTATCTATCTATCTATATATATGTGTGTGTGTGTGTGTGTGTGTGTGAAGAACCTTTTGACTATCATATCTCCGAAACTAATAAAGGTAAAACGACGAAACTTCAGAATTCAGTTAGGTCTGGTATACAGATGTTTTGTTTTAACTTTTGGTGAAAATTTGAAAACAGGAAGTGAAACGTATGCAACCGGAAGTCCGTAGGACCGGAAGTCCGTATCTGAAAAATGGCTCTAACGAATTTCTTTAAAATTTCTATACAAACACCCTATTAGATGTTCTTTCGTTTGTAACAGTTGGGTAGTTCATGAAAAAATTGATAGGCTTCCTGTATAAGTATGGCCAGTTTGAGGTCTCAGAAGCGCGTTCCTTAAAAACGGCTGCACGTTTTTTTTTTTTTTTTTTTAACTCGCCATATTAATTTTCTTTTAGTTATCCTTTCGTATGTATTTGTTGCTTTTCGGTCAATTATTCAGTTTGCCAAGTTTTGGTGAAAGTCGGGGCCTCAAAAGCGGCTCAAGCGATTTTCTTGAAAATTGCTGTATAAATCCCTTGTTAGATATCTTTTCGCACGTATTATGGGGGTTATTACAGGAGAATCGACAATCAACCTGATTAGGTAGGTTACGTTTAGGCCTCAGAAATGAGTATTTCAAAAAGAGGCTCTACTTATTATTATTATTTTTTTTTAATTACTACGTAAACTCTGTTTATATATCTTTAGACATGTATCAATTTTCCGAAAAAAAAAAAAAAAAAAAAAAAAAAAATCAGAAATCCGATTTTCGAATTTTTTTCACTAATTAATTTTTTTTCGGATGGAGAGATTGTTTGTTGCTGTCATCTACTGTCATATGGTGAAGATGATAATCTGCCTGAAAAACGTAGTTCTTGAATAATAGCAGCACCTAAATTGAAATGTTTGGTTAAGACGCAAATGCAGGCAGTTGGCACTCGGAATCGATATAGTACTGAAGGGAAAGATGCTGCCGAAGGCATCGGGGACCCGAAGTGTGGTTTTGGTAATTTCAATGGAATTTTTTTAAAAAGTGATTAATGCTTTGGGAAAATTCCTTTAAATTTATTGACTAGCGAAACAGGCAAACTCTGATAGTAGTAAATAAGGTTTGCTTTTTTTTTTTTTTTTTTTTTTTTTTTTTTTTTTTTTTTAATGGTATTAACCTACCAGTATTTTAGCATTTTGCTAAATCTTTTTCCTGATTTCAGTCTTTTTAAAGAAATTTTGAACTGAATTTAAACAGTGCTATATCACAGCATTTTATTATTATTTCTGTAGTGTTTTTTGTACGGCATTTTCTCCTACTCTAAGAGTATTAAATGATTTGTCTAATAAAGTTTTATTTTCCACTGAAAAAGAATAGAATTGTAAAGAAACTTGCTGATATATATATTTTAAAAATCGTACGTTTGACCTTTAGAATTAAATCAACTAGAAAAATCTGTTCTCTGATTGCAGAGAACCTTAAAACTAAAGAGAACTTCTATATAAAATTGATAATCGATTAATCCAAGTCTTTTTTCCTTGTGTTTGATCGTTGTAATGTTGAATTATATCTATCTATCTATCTATCTATCTATCTCTCTATATATATATACATAGAGAGAGAGAGAGAGAGAGGGGGGGATATATCTATTTTTCTTCTTAAGTAAAAGCAATTTTTTCTTGTTTTCTTTTTGATAAAAGCATTTTTAATAAAAATTGTTTAAAGTACCACGCATTTCATCAGTTGTTACACATGTCATACATTTTATGAATACTGAAAAGAAAGTAAAAAAAAAAAAAAAAAAAAAAAAAAAAAAGTACTAAAATCATTATTTTTTAAGCATATATATATTTAAAAGGTATCCGAAGGATTGATTTTTAAACATTCTTAGCACATAAATTTAAATTTTGTAACAATCAAAAAGAAATTAATTTTTTTTATTATTAGAAGTTTTGATTCATAAATTAGTTTCCAATTTAAATTATATGGAAATCTAATAATTCTGCTTTTAACCCTATAAAGCTCAATTTTTTGTTTAGTGCGCAACAAAAATACATAGGTTGCAGTTAGTGATCAGAAGATAGGGGAAACTTATAAAAATAAAAATAAAACCATATTTTACGGAAAAATCAACTTTTTAGCTCAACGTACCGTATGTGGAACATACATAAAAATATGATTTACTAATACGTTTACTATTGTAATATAAAAAAAAACAACTTACCTCTGCAAAATATACACTTCGTTAATAACACACAGTACTTTTTTTTGAGTGAAAACTGTTCAATAACTATTCTTTTTTTATTTTTGAATTCAGACAAACGACTAACGTATCACTTTCGTTAAAATTTCACACTGAGTGCACTATAACAAAAACACGAACGACATATTTAGGTAAAGATTCATATTACTACATTGCTAAATGTCAGTAGCTTCTATCAAGATGTCAAGAGATGTCGCTACTAATAGTTTTATAGCTATAGGAACGATTAAAGTCGGTGTTCCACATATGGAACTGGGTGCCTTTTAGGGTTAAATAAATAATTCTCAATAGTAGAAATTCAAAGTTTCAGTCATTTCTTTTCAAAATAAAATAAAATTTATGTGGCTATCATGGTTGGAATTTAGGTTATAGAAAGGATAGATGAAATTATTAGATAAAATTTGAAAGAAGAGAAAATAATTACAAGAGAGAAAGAACTTTATAGACCAAGTTTTTAAATATTCTGCTGCATCATATAAAATTGACAATTCTATGTATTAATAAATACTTAATTTTTTTTTTTTGATGAATTATCCCATCAACTTGAAAGAAAATGATCGAATGTGTAATAAATAATGCAATTATAAGAAATTTTCAAACATTTATTAATTGAGTAAAAGTATTAAAATAATGCATTGTCATCGTGTTCTGAACATTTCTAAATGTTTCAAATGTCTAGCTAGTCGGGTAGGTAGTTAAAAACCGATTGCAAGATTTGTACTAGACAAACAAGAAAGCGAGTTAATAAAAACATAGTAAATTCAGTCATTACATGTTCAAACATTTATTAATTGAATAAAAGTATTAAAAGAATGCATTGTCATCTCTGAACTATTCTAAAAGTTACAAATTCCAGCTAGTCGGGAAGTTAGTTAAAAATAGATTTCAAGATTTGTAGTACACAAACAAGAAAGCGAGTTAATAAAAACATGGTAAAATAGAAACTTTTACATTTTGTGCCACTGACATCCTATTTTAAGTACAGTAATAATCGCAAGAAATTAAAACTTCTTCACACACCATAAATTTTAAATCAGCACAATCGGTTTCGAAAGGACGTAGCCTTTCTTCATCAGAAGCAAACACGTGCAACACACCTTGGAGGCAAAAGGAAGACTGAAAGTAGGACAAAATCCAGAAGGGGAGGAGCAACACAAACAACCAATAGGAAGCAACATGCAGGGAAGGACCTATCAGAGAGGAACACACGTACACACACACCACAAAATAAGGAGGGAGGAAAGGAGTAAATATATATATATATTTTAATTTTAATAATATTAAACTAAAAAATAAATTTAATAAAATTTATCCATTAATTATTATTATTTTTATTTTAATTAGAATTATTTTATTATAACTAATATGATGTTAACACATAATGAAGGAAATTATTTAATTGAATTAAACAAATTTTTCCAAGCTGTAGACAGCAAAGTGGAATGAGATTTTTCATTGACAATTTTATCACGATTAAGGTAAATAGCTAAATTTTCCAAAAAATCCAGTTCGGAAACGCGTTTGGCATGAAAGATAATTTTGGCACTCTTAAAATTAAAACTATGATCAAATTCCCAACTGTGCTTCGCAATAGAAGATTTAGAAATTTCTTGATTAACAACATACCGAGAATGTTCACGTAAACGACATTCAAGATTTCTTTTAGTTTGACCAATATAAGATAAATCACAGTTATTACAAGGGACATTATAGATACCCCATTTTTGAAGCTCAGGAACAGGGGATTTGGTTGAAGGGAATTGGAATTTATTGACAGGTTTAAAAATAACGCGAAAATTGAAACGCTTCAAAACTTTGGCTAATTTAAAACATAAGTGGGGATAGAAAGGTAAGACAACAAGATTATCAGGTTTAATTTTATCATCAATGGAAAAAGTAGAATTATAAGTTGGCCTACTGAACTTTTTGAGAGCTTTATCAATAGAGGGTCTAAAACCTCTTTTAATAGCAACAGACTTTAAATAATTCAGTTCTTCTTTAAGAGAAGAAGTATCAAAACAAATTTTAAGGGCACGATACACGTAAGTGTAAAAGGTGCCAATTTTTTGTTTAGCCGGATGATTAGAGAGAGCATGGGGAGGGTTAGAAACAGAGAAAGGTTTCCTGTACACAGAGGTTTTAAAAGAGGAATCGTACCTAGTAACTAAAACATCAAGAAAGGGAAGTTGATTACAATTTTCTAACTCGAAGGTAAACTGAATATGGGGATCAATAGCATTAGCAATATTAAGAATGGCAGAAACATCAAACGGATTTTCAACAAGAATGAAAGTGTCATCTACGTAACGTAACCAGCATTTTAAATTTAACATCTTTAATAATTTTTCCTCAAAATAATGCATATAGATATCGGCAAGAATAGGAGATAAAGGATTACCCATACGTAAACCATCACACTGTTTATAAAATTTGTTATTAAATTCAAAAGTAGTTTGGGAAACACAGAGTTTAGTTAGATTGACAAATTCTTTGATTTCAATGTCAGAATAATGAAATTCGCGTAACCTTTTTTCTAAACAATTAAGCGCACCTTCAGTGGGGACGTTAGTAAATAAAGACGTCACATCAAGAGATAACATTGAGCAATTTACAGGATTCAAATTATTTAACTTCATAACAAAATCATAAGAATTTTTTATATTATGACTATTAGTGCAGCATAAAGGAGAAAAAATAGAAGCTAAAAATTTAGAGAGGGGATAAGTAGCAGTACCAATATTCGAAACAATAGGTCTGAGGGGAACATTATTTTTATGAACTTTAGGTAAAGTATAAAAACGAACACAAATTGCTGAAGAAGGGGAAACCGAGAATTTGGTATTGTCATGAAGAACGGTGGAATTTTTAACAGTTTTTTGAAAAGAGCTTAGAAGAGATTTAGTTTGGTCTTTTTTAATTTCAGTATAAGGTCCTTCAGATAAAAGAGAATTAACTTTATCAACATAATCAGTTTTGTCCTTGAGAACAATCTGGCCACCTTTTTCTGCTTTAGTAATGGCAAGATTTTGATTAGATTTAAGTTCCTTAAGAGCAACACTTTCAGATTTAGAAAGATTAGATTTATAATTGGAATTATTGGAAGAAATGCAATCAACAAGAATATGGCGCAGAGATTCTTTTTGAGAGGTAGCTATTTTACTATATTTTAAAGAAGCCTCGATGGGAGCAATTAATTTAGAAATTGAAGGTTTACAAGATTGGGAAAAATTTAAACCGAGTTCTAACACTTTATTTTGTTGGGCAGTTAAGTTATGTGAAGACAGATTAACAATGTAATTTTCTTCAGGAACTTTGTTAATTTTACGAGAGGATTTTTGGTTTTTACACAAAACAGAAATCTAAATTACGCTGATGAGCAGAGTTAAGTGCATGTAAGGATAAATAATTATCATTTTCCGAAATAGCAAAATCATTGAAGTTTTTTCCAAGGAAGAGATGAAGCTCATAAAGCTCTTCCTCAATTTTGGCGATACGTTGAAGAAAATCTTGAATACAAGCATTTAAGAGAATAAATTTGGAGCGAAATCATGCTTTAGATACTCTACCAGTTACAGGAACAGAACACTGCAATTTAATAATATTTAATTGATAAAGCTCTCAAAAAGTTCAGTAGGCCAACTTATAATTCTACTCTTTCCATTGATGATAAAATTAAACCTGATAATCTTGTTGTCTTGCCTTTTCATCCCCCCTTATGTTTTGAATTAGCCAAAGTTTTGAAGCGTTTCAATTTTCACGTTATTTTTAAACCTGTCAATAAATTCCAATTCCCTTCAACCAAATCCCCTGTTCCTGAGCTTCAAAAATGGGGTATCTATAATGTCTCTTGTAATAACTGTGATTTATCTTATATTGGTCAAACTAAAAGAAATCTTGAATGTCGTTTACGTGAACATTCTCGGTATGTTGTTAATCAAGAAATTTCTAAATCTTCTATTGCGAAGCACAGTTGGGAATTTGATCATAGTTTTAATTTTAAGAGTGCCAAAATTATCTTTCATGCCAAACGCGTTTCCGAACTGGATTTTTTGGAAAATTTAGCTATTTACCTTAATCGTGATAAAATTGTCAATGAAAAATATGATTCCACTTTGCTGTCTACAGCCTGGAAAAATTTGTTTACTTCAATCAAATAATTTCCTTCATTATGTGTTAACATAATATTAGTTATAATAAAATAATTCTAATTTAAAAAAAAAATAATAATAATTAATGGATAAATTTTATTAAATTTACTTTTTAGTTTAATATTATTGAAAAAAAAAAAAATAATAATTGTTTACTCCTTTCCTCCCTCCTCATTTTGTGGTGTGTGTGTACGTGTGTTCTTCTCTGATAGGTCCTGCCCTGCATGTTGCTTCCTATTGGTTGTTTGTGTTGCTCCTCTCCCTCTGGATTTTGTCCTGCTTTCAGTCTTGCTTTTGCCTCCAAGGTAGTTGCACGTTCTTGCACCTGATGAAGAAAGGCTACGTCCTTTTGAAACCGGTTGTGCTGATTTAAAATTTATGGTGTGTGAAGAAGTTTTAACTTCTTGCTATTGTCTGTACGCCAGTTTTTGAATTTATTTTACAGTGATAATCATATTCTAAAATATCATTTTTATTTGACAGTTCTTTACAAACTTTAAAAGAAAACTAATTTTAAGTGTTAGTTTATAAATTTACTTTAAAAGCTAATGCATACAAACTTTAAATTTCCAAGATTTTAGTGTGCAACTTGACCATCAAGGGAATTATTTTTATTTAGAAAGCAAAGCTTCAATTACTTCATTTATGCTAGAAGTAAACTTTCCGTGACTATGTTGTTTAAAATTTCAGATGAAGTATTTTATGTACCACCTTAAGCATAAAAGCGGAACAAATGGGGAAAACTTAGATATTTAAAAATTCGGGGACACTAAAACATATCTTTTAACCTGACTAATTACAGAGAGAGAGGGAAAAAAAAAAAAAAAAAAAAAAAAAAACATAAATTATCTTTTACTTAACCATATAGAATAAACAAATCATACATTTTAGGATATGTATCGTATCACTTGGTATAATGTTTTAAACCTTAGAAGGTAAAAAATAAGGATGAATTTAAAATTTATAATTAGAGTTGAGGGATAATAAGATTGCATAAAAATGTCAACAAAACATGTTTAGATGTGTAGTACTGGTATTTACAAATTTCAATTAAACTTATGAATGTAATTTTATTAAAATGGAAGCGATCTTCTTTCGATTTTTTAAAAATTGGTATGATGTATTAAAATATTTTAAAATAAAGTATTTAAATATATAATTAAAGGATAAGGAAAATTTATGTTGCTATTTCGAAGTATTAAAATTACTTTCCTTGCAAAATTTATAATGCGCATCATATTTTGTGTGATAATTAACATATACCATATGATTTTTACTTTCTCTTACCCTTAAGGTAAAGGAAGTATTGTTATTGGGTAAAATTTTCGAAAGCGAGTTTTTGTTATATTTGCACTTTTTGAGAACCCCTGAATCCGAAAATAATATTTTTAACAGTTGGTCTGTGTGCGTGTGTGTGACTGTCTGTCTGTGTGTGTGTCTGTTTCCCTGCCTGTTATTAGCATATCACAAGAACAAATGGTAGCAGAAAGTTCAAACTTGGTATTCTAAATGTGTATGATATATGGATGCTACACTAAGCTTTTCATTGAGATGAAGAAAATGGTTCGTGTACAGGAAAACCCAAGATAATTCAAACACATTACGTTTATGGGGGAAATTGCTGGTAACTAGAATTTAACAACAATAGACTGTACTAAGCACAATGAAATGAATATATATTTTCTATATGCGTAAAAACATGTCTCATATAGAATATGGTAGGGAAATCATTCACTGTTCATTTACAGGGCTACACAAAAGAACTGGATTATAATGCGACAATAGCTGAAAATTGGTGGAAGTATATTGCAGGTTGTGCCGTGTGTTATTACTATAGGATTACATTTAGGTACACCATGGGGTCTGTACATAATCTTCAAAAGATATACATGGCTGCAAATATTTAAGCGATAACATTCTTTTTTATTGTTAGTTGTAGTGCTTTACTGTAATATTTTATATTGTCTTGGAAAGCTGCTCAGGAATTGAAATGAATTCCTCATAGACATAGTAAATAATGTATGTTTTAAAGCTAAATATTCATAGCTTGTTTTTTGTATATTTACACGTTTTGAGGCTTCCTGATTACCGAAGTCAAATTTTTAACATTTGATCTTTTTCTGTGTCTATTAGAGTAACTTAAAAACGAATAATTTCAGGAGATCCAAAAGTTGTATTATCAAGTTAATATAAGTTTGTTGTTAGAAAAGTTTGATCAAGATTGATAAATTTCAAGGAATGTTGCATGTGAAATTCGTCTGAATAATTTTAAGTGGTTTTTTAATTTTAATAATAGATTTAAATTCTATATAAATGTAGGTGCAGTAATGAAATGGGGGGTTGATGAGGGCGGTAGACCCCATCACACAGAAATAATCATCATATAAATCTCTTCAGAAACTTAATTGAATTGTTTTAACATAGGTTTAGATATCAGTTCTTGTTATCTTACCTTTAAAACTTCAACCTATATTTATAGTATTAAATTTCAGGTTAAGAGAAAGCCATGTGAGTGACACACCAGATTATTTTAATACTAACCATTTGATATTGAATACCTACCCCAAAAGCAATGTGCATGTAATATAAACCAATACAGCCACATAAAAAAACATCACAAACGTCACAAAATAAAAGATGACATGAATTAAGAAAATTATAGATTTTTTATGAAATGCATGTGTATATGTGACTTAAGAATACTTAATTATATAATAAACACACAGCAAATTTGCATTTAATTAAATTATGTGACATTTTGTTAGACATTTACCAATGAGTTGAAATTAGTAAAAGTATAGATTCGATGTGATTTTTTCTTTAATAAATTATGTTGAAACGCTTATTTCCTATTACTTGTATCAATTGTTTGTTTATAGACCAAGCCAGAGCTTGTAACAATGATTGGGGGTAATGTTTCTCCCGATATTTGTGATTGTTTCTTTTTAGACCAGATTTTGCTAAATTGTCATTCTTTCTAGTAAACATCTCGAGATCTGAAGGCCGGCACTCTGAGACAGACGTTGAAGTGTTTTAGCCTCGTTCACCTTCAATTAAGATTTTGTGGCGATCGAAATATGAACAGATGTATTATCTTGGTCAAATGTCCAGTCTCTTGATGTAATAAGAGAAGCAACCGGTAACAAATTACACTGCCCTGCATAAAAATCGGCCCCAACACCATTTTTGCAAATTCTTATGAAAAATGACCGCCTGAATTCGAATATGACGCTTATTTTGCACTATCACCCATCGTGTTTTAGGGATGCCTCCCTATTTTTATCACTTTTCGTTAATTTTATGGCTATAAATTTGATTTGTAGGGAGGGAAAAGATTATTTTAATTGTTAAATATCTTCTGAGGGGCTACAGAGTTGGAAAATTCTAAAACATGAACATCTGAAGCAAGGGAAAATTTAGGGGGGGGGGGTATTTGCTACTGAAATTATATACTACATTTATTATATTTTATTAATGAATTATTATTATTTCTTATACATTATATTTTTTTGTTTTTAAGTGTTAAAAAAAAAAAATTCTTTTCCATTCTCCAAATCAATA
This sequence comes from Salticus scenicus, assembly GCA_963930645.1. NCBI lineage: Eukaryota > Metazoa > Arthropoda > Arachnida > Araneae > Salticidae > Salticus > Salticus scenicus. The sequence goes on along the minus strand of OZ005655.1, from coordinate 202,574,741 downwards.
GTATCTTTAAAAGCTTTTATTTTGCCTTATTTAGATTTTGAAAAGTGTCTTTTTTATTTTTCGCATAATTATGATTATAAAGAAAACTGTAAACGAGCTTTTACATAATCTATCCATAAAAAAATTCGGAATTCCGAGCAGCAAATTAACTAGTGGATCTGCAGATCAGGAGCCTCAACGTCCTATTTGTATCAGACATTATTCAATAGGTCATTTTTATTTATTCCTTATTATATAACAGTATATATTGATTCGATAGACTGGTTATCATAATCAGATACATTCCTGACGGGGGGCTGCAGCCTCCCTCAACTCCCTGCTCTATCTCTCTTTGTATACTTATCTGTATATCATATAAAGTGATACGGAATTATAAATAATTGTACTTACTTTTGCATAAATTCTTTCAACGAGGCTTAGTAAGTTGATAAAATGCTAATTTTCTGCATTTCTAGTCATTTTAGTGTTAAAATAGCCTAATTTTCTCTTAAAAACGCATTAAAAAGCTCCAAAAAGGGAAGAAATGGATTTGTCGCCAAATTTGGCGACTGTTTCTCTCTTTGGCGACCTTGGCGAGAAATTCCTTATTAGGGATATACCAAATATGGACGCTCTAATCTCATTGGCTGATGAGATACGAGAATTTTCCAGAACAGCCTGGGTTCGATAGAAAAGTATAAAAGGAGCATTTTTTTCACCGAGGCAGTCAGTCTCAGATCTGCGTCAGTTTGCTTTGCCTTGAGCCTTTTTGAATGAGACTTGCTTTATGTGTTATTGTTAAACAGTTTGTGCTGTTGTTGTGCTGTTAACGGCTATCGATTAAGCTGTGTTTACTGGTTGAATTGAAGCTGATACTTGGTTTATAGACCTGTATTTTTCTGGAACTTTCTGTGAATAAATCACTGAATTATTACAAGTTTCGCCTTTCATTCTCGGACAACTTACGAACCCCCCAAGTACGCAACAATATGTATTCTTAATAAACGACGGTCTTGTATTATTTCCCTGAAATTCATAATTACCAAATTTATACAAAAAAATACAAAAAAAAAAAAAAAAAATTACATAGCATATCGGAAATATTTTGCGTAACCTTTAAGTTAAGTACCAATTCTATACCACAATTTTCCACAGGAAAAAATGCTTTTAAAATTCTAATAAAATTTCATTATATTTGATGGGGTGTAGTGTAACCATGTTAAAATACTCTTAAGAAATACCGACTATAGACCGTAATAGTACGAAATTCTTTTATGTATCCCGGTAAAGTAGCCACAATCATTATAAACGCCAATAATAAGAATAAACCTAATTAATTATAACTCATTAATTTTTCAAACTAATTTGACATTATTTGGATGATTACAGTACATACTCGTAATTATTTTGTGTGGTTCCATTAATTATTTAGTCGATACATACCCTTTTTTAAGAGTAAACATGATTTTAAGCATCTTTATAATGTATGTTAATTTTATTAATTTCAATTCAGCATAAACGCATTAAAGTGCGCGCTTAAATAAAAATTTGTCCATAGGCTCCAATGTTACGAAATTTTTTTGTGTGTCTCTGTAAACGAACCATAAACATTGTATACACCAGTAAAAACTATTCAGGTTTTTTTGCATTTAAAATTAATAATTGTTCCAAATTTAACATCGTTTGGATGACACCGTGACATTGTCAGAAAACTTTTGTAAGGTCCTGTACATTAATTAGAAATCTTAAAAGCACATATTTTCTTCAAACAACATAAGTTTAAGCATCTTACTCACGTACGCTAGTTTCATTTTCTTGATTGCAAAGTAATGGTATTAAAATACGTTTAAACGAAATTCACCCCATACGCCGTAATGTTAAGAATTTTGGCGTGTCCCTGTACACAGTTTATAAACAATATAGCAATAAAAATTATACAGCTACTTATATGCAAAGCTGGAAAGTGTGCGACAATTTGCAAGTCAATCGAAGGATTTTTGCAGTCGCTATTGCGGTACATACAAATTCTTCCCGTAGACCGTAATGATAAGAAACACTTTGGCGTGTCCCTGTACACGAACGACAAATGGAATACACGTCTAACACTATACAGTTATTTCTGTTGAGCTCATGAACATGTGTACCAAATTTTCAGTGAATAGTGTGATTTTTGGGGCCGCTATCGCGGTGCATACAAATTCTTCCCATAGGCCGTAATGATAAGAAAAACTTTGGCGTGTCCCTGTATACGAACTACAAATGGAATACATACCAAAAACTATACAGCTGATTTCGTGGGGCTCATGAACATGTGTACCAAATTTCAAGTCAATAGCGTGATTTTTGCGGCCGCTATCACACGACAGACAGACATACAGACGGACAGACGGCACCCAAAATCCTTTTGAGTCTCAACAGAGGGCCTCCACTGACGTTTCGTCAAAAATTGGAAGTCAATAGCTTGATTTTTGCGGTGGCTATCGCGGTACATACAAATTCCTCCCGTAGGTCGTAATGGTAAGAAAAACTCTGGCGTGTCCCTGTACACGAATTACAAATGGAATACACACCCAAAAACATACAGATGATTTCGTGGGGCTCATGAATATGTGTACCAAATTCCAAGTCAATAGCGTGATTTTTGTGGCCGCTATCGCGATTCATACAAATTCCCCCCTTAGGCCGTAATGTTAAGAAAAACTCTGGCGTGTCCCTGTATACGAATTGCAAATGGAATACATACCAAAAACTATACAGCTGATTTCGTGGGGCTCATGAACATGTGTACCAAATTTCAAGTCAATTGCGCTATTTTTGCGGCTGCAACCGCGATACATACAAATTCCTCCCATTGGCCGTAATGATAAGAAAAACTTTGGAGTGTCCCTGTATACGAACTACAAATGGAATACATACCAAAAACTATACAGGTGATTTCGTGGGGCTCCTGAACATGTATACTAAATTTCAAGTCAATAGCGCTATTTTTGCGGCCGCTACCGCGATACATACAAATTCCTCCCATTGGCCGTAATGATAAGAAAAACTTTGGAGTGTCCCTGTATACGAACTACAAATGGAATACATACCAAAAACTATACAGGTGATTTCGTGGGGCTCCTGAACATGTATACTAAATTTCAAGTCAATAGCGCTATTTTTGCGGCCGCTATCGCGATACATACAAATTCCTCCCATAGGCCGTAATGATAAGAAAAACTTTGGCGTGTCCCTGTATACGAACTACAAATGGAATACATACCAAAAACTATACAGCTGATTTCGTGGGGCTCATGAACATGTGTACCAAATTTCAAGTCAATAGCGCTATTTGTGCGGCCGCTATCGCGCGACAGACAGACAGACAGACAGACAGACAGACACAGCCCAAAACCGTTTTGAGTCTCAATGTAGGGCCTCCACTGACGTTTCGGCAATTAGCTAAGATAATTTTACAATTTAAAGATAATTAAATAATTTTAACTAATATCTGAACTGATTAGAATGTGAATGTTGATTTTATTATAGTATTTTTCTTCTGTAAATCAAACTATAGAAAACTTTAACCTTTTGCAGTAACAGTTATTTTAAAAGTCCACTGTCGATTTAATTCTTCTGTTGGTTTTTTAATGGGAGCTATTACTATGGAGACTTTACTGAATTATACCTGCAATTATTTACAATTTTTTAAAACTATAATTACAACTCAATGTGTAAACAAATTTATCTATGGGCACAAGCGAGTACCATTTGATTCTCATTGTTAGAATTTTACATTCCCATACGGCATATTTAAAAATCACTGAGGTATTCTTTTGTGTCCAGTATAAAAAAAACCAATTAAACCACACACACACACACACAAAAAGATATTTCCACATTTTGATGAATGGTATGAAGTTTAAATAATCATCAAAGAATGCAAATAACGTAAAATGTATATTGTCTACCGTAACTTTAAATGCTGAAATTTGAGAAAATATAATTTTTTTTTTTTCACTTTCGTTATATTAAAAATTAGTATGCTATGTCCACCACAAGATTTTCTTCTATATAACCTTCAAAAAATCCCACAGTACAAATTAATTGTTAAATTATTATTTATTGAAATTGCTTTCCATGATGGATGCAGACGATTTTTATCTCAGAGTAGTATAACACTAAAGTCTGAAAGAAAGTCAATTTTGTGCCAACATCAGAAGAAATGCAATTACCAAGTTTTTTTTTTTTTTTCATTAAAAATTAAAAAAAAAAAAAAAAAATCGATAATTTTGTGTTTTAAATTATCACAGATCTATGGTTCAACCATTCATTTAAAAGCTCTTTTGAAAGATACCCATATTGAAAATTTACACACTCCGGGGGGTACTTCTCCTACCTCACAAGGGAGGGAGTGATGCTCCAGCACGCACACGTTTTTCCCTCTTTTATTAATAATTCATATTAATTTTACAATCAGGCATTAAAAATAACTCTCAATATATACATTTAAATGAAGTTTGGTCCTATACTGCAATGTTAACAGAGTAGAAATAATCTGGTGTGTCACACAACTTTTTCTTACCCTTAAATTTTATACTATAAATACAGATCGGAAATTAAGGGGTAAGATAACTAGTATTGTTATGCAAACCTATCTTAAAACAATTCAAATTAGGCTTCGGAACAGCTTTATTTGATAATTAGTTCTGTGTGTGGGGGGGGGGGGGGGTACCGCCTCCTCAACCCCCCGTTTCATTAATGCACCTACATTTATATATAATTTAATTCTGTTATTAAAATTAAAAGTTTACTTGAAATTATACAGACAATTTTCACACGCAACATTCATTGAAACTTATCAATCTTGATAAACTTTCCTAGTAACAAACAAGTTAACTTCAAAATACAACATTTGGATCGCCTGAAATTATGTTTTTAATTCATTCTAACAGGCACAGACAAAGGGCAAACGCTAAAAACTTGACTTCCGTATTCAGGAAGCCTCAAAACGTGGAAAGGGAGGAAGCCTCAAACACAAAAAACGAAGCGATAAATATTTAGCTTAAAAAATACATTATTTACCATATGGCACGAGGAATTGATTTCAATTCCTGAGCAGCCTGGAGATGGTAAAATATTACAGTAAAGCACTTCTACTAACAATAAAAAAGCATGTTATGGCTTAAATATTGGCAGCCCGGTATATCTTCTAAAAGTCATGCATACATCACTTGCAAAACATAAATACAATCCTATATTAATAACACACGGCACAACCTGAAGTACACTTCCATCAATTTTCATGTATTGTCGTACTATAATCTAGTTCTTTTGTGTAGCCCTGTAAACGAACAGTGAATGATTTCTATACGATATTCTATATGGAACATGTTTTTACGTAATATGTAAAAAATATATATTCGTTTAATTTGATTTAGTGAAGTCAATAGCTGTTAAACTCTACTTACCTGCAATTTTCCCCATAGATGTAATGTATTTGAATCCTCTTGGATACCCCTGTATACGAACTGTTTGTTTTATCTGAACGAAAAGTTTAGTATAGCATTTCTATATCATACACATTTGGAATACCAAGTTTGGACTTTCAGCTATAATTTGTTTTTGAGATATGCTGATAACAGACAGACAGACAGACAGTCACACACACACACACACAGATAGACAGATATACACACACACATACCAACCGCTAAAAAGTTGATTTTTGGATTCAGGGGACCTCAAAACGTGTAAATATAACAAAAACTTAGTTTTGAAAATTTGATCCAAAAACGATACTTTCTGTACCTTATGGGTAAGAGAGAGTAAAAGCAGAATAACAGCGCCTTCTATTAACCTATTGATAATTAAATATAGTCAGCACCTGTTCAGGTCTGGGTCCAAATAAATACCAAGTTTGGTTAAATTTCTTTCATTGGTTTGTGAGATACAGCGTCCACAAAATTTTTGATACACACAGACATTTTCTAAAAACAGTCAAATCTTGTTTAGGACATCTCAAATCGTGTAAATTCGTCGACAACTAGATTTCGAAAATTTTTACGAATCCAATAGGCACTTCTTATATATATAGGAGAAAGTAAAAATTACTTGCTGGCGCCAAAGGCTTTTTTGTCTCCTTTTGTGGATATATCATTAAAATATTCTTCGGGAAAAATAAAATAAATAAAAAGCACACGACTTAAGCCGCCATATCATTTTTAATAAAATAACTGATTTCGCAAGAAAATTAATTAATGTAACAGCTATGGTAAACTATTAAAATTCATTTTAACATTAAAAGAACTGGAGCTATCATTTTGAACACAAAGCTAGCTAATTTGCTTCCGGCCATTGTAATTTACGAATAAAGTTTATCTATTGCGAAATGTAAACCATATTGTAAAATATTAATAAACTTTGTATAAATTCAAAATTTGGAAATGCTGATTTCCCAATTTAAATTTTTTAAATTATTTTATTCTATTTGTTTTAATGGATTTTGTTGAGTAATGATTTTGTCATTAACTTAGCACATGTTTACTTTTTAAAATAGATATTGTTTAAAACTTTTCATCTGAAACATTCTAAATAATTTTATTTTATTAAAAAAAAAAAAAAAAAAAAGCGGTTTAATTAAAAGAATTTTTTTTTTACTTCTATTACTCTACTACCGTAGGTAATGGAAGTATTGTATTCGGTCTAAAAATTCGATATCGAGATTTCATCTGATTTACAAGTTTCAAGGTCCCCTGGGTCTAAAAAAGTGGTTTTTAGCAATTGGTCAGTGTGTGTGTGTATGTATGTATGTGTGTATGTGTGGAATATTCTGGCTATCATATCTCCGAAACTAATAAAGATAGAACTACAAAACTTCAGAATTGAGACAGATCTGGTGTACAGAGGAAGATTCCAAATTTTGGTGAAAATTGAAAAACCGGAAGTGGGACCGTAAGTCAGTATCTCAAAAACCCCTCTAACGATTTTCTTCAAATTTGTTACATAAACACTCTATTAGATGTTCTTTCGAATATATTGTTGGTTAGTTCAGGAAAATTTATAGGTGTATTGTATAAATAGCTCAATTTCAAGTCTCGCAAGCACGTTCTTTTAAAAACGGCTGTACGGTTTTTTTTTCAAACTCGCCATTAATTCACTTTCAAATATTCTTTTGTATGTAATTATTGTCTTTCGGATTGAATTTTTGTAAAAGTTGTTACCTCAAAAACGGCTCTAACGATTTTTTTGAAATTTTTTATATAAATCCATTCCTTTCTCATGTATTGCGTGGTTATTAGAGAAAAATTAACAGACATCCTGCTTAGTAGGTCAGTTTTAGATCTCGGAAATTAGTGCTTCAAAAAATAAATCTAGCATTTTTTTTTTATTTTTTTTTTTACCTCGCTACATGTAAGCTTCATTTTATATGTCTTTACATGAGAATAAAGTTTCTCTTACCGGAAAAATTTTAGGTTTCTAATTCTTTAGGTCACTTTTATGTCTTCTCATCACATTATCTCCAAAAAAGGCATATAATATGTGTAACATGTGTAACAGTGGGTAATGGAAGTCGTGTGATCATTTCACAACAGATTTTTACAATTTAAAATTTTTTCAAATAAATTTTGAGGCCAACTTAATTTTTGATGAAAATAATGTTTTAATCAATCTATATTCTAATTAGAAACATAATAAATTATTTATTAAACATAAATAATAAAAAAAAAAATGAAGTTTCATGTTTAGTAATTTGATAGTTTATAAATGTATCTAATTTTTATTTCAAATGAAATTGTCCATTTAAAAATATATTTTTCAAATGTTCATATTTATTATGATAACACTTTTTTCCCCTTTCCACACTCCATTTTTTCTTTATTTTCTTTATTCAATCGATAGAGTTTTAAAATAACTTTCAAACTAAAAATAATGAAATTTTTAGCCGAATTCCTTTCTATACATCATAAAATTATCTTGACTAATTTATTTACTTACAACATAAGTACTTAAATCATAATTAGTGCGTTTGTTGTTAGTTTGAGTTATGACATCTTCCTTTTCTTTTCCTTTTTTTTTTTTTTTCATTTACATGTTTAATTTTTTAAATGATCATGTGAAAAGAGAACCGCTTGACACTTGAAATAAATCGTTGTCATTTTAAGACATTTAAAAGTCTTTTATTTATTTTTTCTTTGAAATGAAGATTTCGTTGATTTCTATCTAAATTTACATCTTTGAGAGAGTAAATTTATTTTATTTTATTTATTTTATTTTACTTTTTATGTTCTAGATATGAAATGTAGCTTTCAAAATAAAAGGAAAAATTGGCTTTCATGTACTTTAGTTCATTGTTTCTTCATACAGTTACGTGTTATTGTAATTAGAAATAGGAGATATAAATAATATAAGAGACATAAAATGGGTAGATAGGAAAATATTGAGTGGAAATTTATTTGGTAGAATTGTATTTTGATTAAAATATGAGCTGTTTGATTAAACAACAATTACAAAACTTTGAATAAACATCACAAAATGTAATAAACTCGTAACAATTGTTTTGGGTCGAAAAACACACACGACCCTTCGTCAGGCGAACAAAGTAGGCACAAGTGCTGCTGTAGATTACTGCAACACTCGTGCTTACTTTGTTCGCCTGACGAAGGGTCATGTGTTCTTTCGATCCGAAACAATTGTTGCTAGTTTATTGCCTTTTATGGTGTTTATTCGAAGTTTCGTAATTATTACTTTGAAAGGCCAGTTCTGTAGTGCTTTCTTACTAATTGAATGAATGTTTCTTTTTCTTTAAATGAGAGGAACAGAAAACAAATGCTGAATGTTTTTTTTTTTTCTATATTGGTATATCTTTTCCTGTTTAAGCTGATTAAATAATGATATTAATATGAGTGATAATCTGTTTTTCACCTTGTGAAAATTTAAGTTTATTCTATTTAGATTATTTGCCAGATGAAACATTTCGGATATTTAATGAAATTTTCTTTGTGATACATATATAATACAACTACTTAATTCGTTTAATATTTTTAGACAAATAATTAAACAGGAAATCTGGTTAAAATAAAAGTGACTGTTTTTTCATATTAAGTGACTCTAAATTTATGCACTCAATAGAATAAAGTTCATTACTTCTATGACGTTATATATATATATATTTATGATGTTTTACGTTTAAATATTCTTCAAAACACGAATTCAAAAAACACCTGCTCTCTTACGCTATTAAAAGAATATTTTCTATTCTGAGTTCAAAGCCTAGCACCGAGTCTTATCTCATTAAAGTTTGACATACTTTATAAAAAATTTCAGTATTAACGTTAAGGGAACAATAATGTAAAAAACCTGAATAAATGGCAAAAGTTACTTTATCAGTGATTTTATGCCAAACAAAGTGAGTTTAAATTTTCCCTGTAAAGGAAAGAAATTTTTCTCCTATTGGATGAACGGAAGACAAATTTTATATTTCCGTATTATCCCATTAAGTGCCAAAGCTACCGTTGCAGGAACACTTATTCAAGATTTTTTTTGTCTACAAGTAATTAAGATAAATATACTTTTTTTTTTCTATTGAATATTGAAGTACCTAGCTTCGTCGGTAATTTTTCTAAAAGTTTGTAATGCAAATTATACATGTATTAATAAATTAAACAAAATTACGTGTTTTTACTGCGTAAGAAGAAAAAAGTCAGCAAGAATAACACATTCAAGTGTAGGGGTTTAAACATTGAATATAAAATAAAACAGTTCTTTTCTTAAATTATAACGAATTGAGATCAAGAAAACTAATTTAAATGGGTTTTGCAGTTTATCGACATTTATTCAACCCCCATTAGGTGACAAGTCTCCCATTTTGGAACCATATCATATCATATCTAACAAAATGAAGCATTTTTAATAATTTAATCTACATACGATTAGAGGTGCGCATTGAAATCCAAAGCATACAAAAAATTCTTCAGCAAGATTCACATAGCGGCGTTTAATGGGTTAATACATAGATATAAATAATCTGGTGTGTCACTCACACGACTTTCTCTTACCCTGAAATTTAATACTATAAATACAGGTTGCAGATTAAGAGGTAAGATAACGAGAACTGTCAAGTAAACCTATGCTAAACAATTCAAATTAGGCTTCAGAAGAGTTTTATACGATAATTAGTTCTGTGTGAGGGGGGCTCCCGCCCCTTTAACCCCCCGTCTCATTAATGCACCTACATTTATATAGAATTTAATTCGGTTATTAAAAAATAATTCTGTTTTTAAAAAATAATTTATTAAAATTATTATTTAAAAAAATTATCTTTTATGATAATGCAGACGATTTCCATAATCGAGAAGTAGTGTAACACTAAATATCCAAAAAAAAGTCCATTTTACTCTCAATATTAAAAAAAAAAAAAAAAAAAAATGTTCTAAGTTTTTTTTTTTTTTTAAATCGATAACTTTGTTTTAAATTATCACATATTTATAGTTCAAACATTCGTTTTAAAGGTATTGGTGAGCTCTTTTGAATGATACCCATCATGGAATTTTACTCCCCTCGAGGGGGGGGGGGGAAGGCGAGGCTCGTACATACACAAATTTTTTTTCAGTGGACCTCAGAACATGTAAATATAAAAAAAAAACTCACGTTCGAAAATTTGACCGAAAAACAATACTTTCTCTACCTCATGGGTAAGAGAAAGTAAAAAGTTACTTTTTTTTAATATGTATTGGGTGAATTAACTGGGTGAATTACTGAGAGGCCGATAGCTTCAATTCTATTGATCGAATGTGACTGAAACTTTCAGTCTGTATTATATAGATCATGGAACCGAGGATTATATGCGGAAAAATTTTTATATTTCACAAAGAAATAACTCTTTGCTGACAAAAGCGAATAAAAATAAACAAGATCTAAATAAATTTTGTGTGTAAAAGGGATTTCTGTCGTCGGAACAAATCATTTGTCACCAGTGGCAAAACTATTGCACAAGAATAAATGCCAATTATTTGTTTTTATAACGAAACGCATTTGCATTAGAGATTTGCATTCCTTAGAAAAACCTCTTCACGAAGGACCGTCCACCCACGCCTAGAATCCTGTATTAGAAGTAGAATGGACATTGGCACGCCGGCTTTTTTTACGAAATCCTCCATTTTAGTGCCAGTTGCTCCATTGCTTAACATTACGCTGAGAAGAAATTTTGAATTATTTTATGTCATAACTAGAAGAAAACTTATTTATTACATTTTTACTTTGTTGGAAAATAAATTACTTAAATTTTGAAACATTTTTAAAAGATAAAAATGCATTATTATTTATTTTATATCATGTTTTAAATGCTTTAAATCCTCTTATTGCATATTGTTTTACGTATTTATTTCCTAAGATATGAGATAATACATTATTTACTAGCTATTAGTTTTTAAGTATTGTTTTGTGACATATTTAATATGTTAGATCTGAATGTATTTTTCTGAATTAGCATGTATTTGTCTAATATATTTTAAAATACGTATTTAAAATAACTATATTAATATATATGTACAGTCGGTAACAAAAGTCTCGGAACACTAGCAAAAATTCCTATGTAAAAAAAAGTACACTTAATACAGTTTTGTTAAGTAAATCCTTTTCAAATCCTGTTTTTAGACTGACTAAGAACAGGATTCGACAAGGATTCATTTAAAAAAACTGTATTAAGTGTACTTTTTTTACATAGGAATTTTCGCTAGTGTTCGGAGACTTTTGTTACCGACTGTATATAGTATTAATATTTCATCCATTCTTAATGATAAATCTTGCATGTTTCCAATTAAAGACATTCATATTTCTCGTACCTTTAAATATCCTATTACACTTGGTCGCCTGCTTTTTAACTATAATTCAGTCTCTAAGTCTAATTTATCTACTCATGTGACTTGTAGTTGTGCTCATCCCTCATATGTAAAATATGTTGACAGAGATCATGCACATATTATCACTGGTGATCTTAATATTGTTAATGACTCTAATTTAAAGAAATTTATGGATTATGGTAAATATAGACTCCCTTCAAAAACTAATATTTCACAGATTCTACAACAGTTTTCATATGATATTGATTTGTTTATTTATAAACTCTCTATCTCTTATAATAAGCCTATTGAATATTTCAATCAATGGAAATTTTTAGTGATTTCATAACTTAAAACTGAATTAATTCAACATCGATCAAATCTCACACATTATAATAAATCAAATCTCTTTAAATATATCAAAGAATTGCAACAAAACTTTGTTATTACTTATGTAGATAAATCTCGTAATAATTATGCTATAATCTGTAAACATTATTATCTTTCTTTACTCAGTTCATCCATATCTACGAGTCCTAACTTTCATCTTACCAATGATGATCTTAAAATCAATAACCGCAAAATTCACTGCTTTTATAAATTGCTAAAGCTTCCATTTAATAATTTTAAATATCCTTATATTGTACTTATTCCTAAATTTCACAAAAATCCTATTAAATTTAGAACAGTCACTGTAGGGTGTAATACTTATAACAATAACGCTAACAAAATTCTCCTTGATATTCTCAAACAAATCTATGACTTAATTTGTAAATCAAAAAATTTCTTTTGCCTTAAAAATAGTTATCAACTTAAAGCTAATGTCTTATCTATGAACAATGTGACTGATATCATGACTTATGATTTTGCTGACCTGTTTAACAATATTAATTTAACAGATCTTCATCATATCATCTTTAACCTTTTTGAAAAATTTAAAACTCAAATCTCTTTACCAAAATGCTTTTCGGCAACATCATTTAAGACACTTTTAAATTTTATTATTCATAACAATTACATTCTACACTGTAAGAAGATCTATATTCAAAAGGTCGGTATTCCACAAGGAGGTTGTAGCTCGAGTATGTTAGCTGACTTATACCTTTACCATTATGAACGGGGATTATGTACTGAAAATGTCTATTTTTACCGATACATTGATGACATTATAATTTTTTATGTCAATAATTTTTCCCCTAATTTATTCAAATTTGAATATCCTTCTCACCTTACCTTAACTCATAATCTTCTCAACAATAACTGTATTAGTTTCTTAGATTTAAAACTTAAACTTGATGGTAGTAAAATTTATACTGATCTGTACGACAAAAGACAAGATTTTAGTTTCAAAGTAAATTTATTTACACATTTTACTTCTTGTCTTCATATCTCTGTTTACAGAAATATAATTCTCAATCACCTCTTTCGTATACATAATCTTTGTTCATATAGGTTTAAAAACAAAAATATCTCTCACATAATTAATGCTGCTACAAAAATGGGTTATCCTAAAAAAATTATTTATTGAATTGTTTATCATTAAAGGTCTCTGTCTAACAAAAAAAAAAAAAAAATAATAATAAAAAAATAAATAAAAAATAAAATAAAAATAAAAATAATAAATAATAAATAAATAAATAAATAAATAAAAATACTAAAATTGAATTAAAAAAAATAAAAAATAAAAAATATATGGTGGATGGGTGGGCAGATGTTTGATTAAGGAGGATGGGTGGTGTTGTTTGGCTGGTTGGTTGGGAGGGTTTGATGTTGAATATTAAAAAAAAAAAAAAAAAAAAAAAAAAAAAAATAAAATGGGGGTATTACTGCAAGTTGCATTCTTCTTATTTTTTCTGGTTGATACTATTAAATTTGAACTCTTTTATCGTTAAATTTAATTGTCTGCATCTGGCTACTTGAGCCTTCCCTTGTTAAGTTTGAACAATCCAATCCATATTAATATTATATATATATAAAAAAAAAAAAATCATCTTTAAAATTATAATTTTAATTATTGATGACTGCCTCATAATGCTTATCCTTATATGTGTGCTCTATGGCATTATTGCTTGTGATTGAGTCTTTTTACAACTTAACATTTAATTCTTCTTAATACTTTGAGTTTAATTCTTCTTAATATTTTGACTTCAAGTTTAATTAATTTTGGTTTAATACTAATGAGTTCAATTCTTAGCTTAATTAATTTAGGTTTAACTTTAACATGTTCCAATATTCATAACTCTTATTATTTGATTGGTGCTAAAATTCTATTAATTTAGGTTTAACTTTAACATGTTCCAATATTCATAACTCTTATTATTTGATTGATGCTAAAAATTCTCTTAATCTTGCAGTCACTAATAATTAATTTAGGTTTAACTTTAACATGTTCCAATATTCATAACTCTTATTATTTGATTGGTGCTAAAAATTCTCTTAATCTTGCAGTCAATAATTCTTAATTACACTCCTTAATGCATTGCCTTTTTCTCCTGAAATAATTTAACTGACTTATTGTTTATACAGCTAACCGATAGATGGCGCTTCACTGCTGTCTTATGCTTTCATTCTTTGGTCCTTTCCTTAATCGATTTAAGGATTAATGTTTTATGTACGATTTATTTTAACTCTACTAGTTTAAAATTTAATTTAACTTTACTAGTTTAAAATTTAATTAACTTTAAAATATATTTTAACATTCTCATTTAATATTTATTCCGTGTATTTAATTTTAATGAAAATGCTCTGAAGATCATTCGATTAATCGATTTCTGTAAAGCTTTTATTTTTAATTTCAATTTTTTGTTTTGGCATCAATCTTTTCTCCAGTTTGTGTTAACTGTTTTGCATGTGGTTTCAGTGCTTCTTTCTCTTTTTCTCTTTGGATTCCTTGAAGATTTTATTTAATCTTTGTTTTAATTTAATACTTCACTTAATTTCTCATTCTGTAAGGTTCTGCTGCTTCGATCGGGGCGTGAAATGATATAAATTGCTATGATTAGCAATATTGTTTTACGAAATCGATGCAGCTTCCACAGCTTTATGAAGTACTCGCCCTCTGATGAGTATACTTCTACTTATAAGCATTTATATCCAATTAATTCTGTGGTTAATTATTTGTTTTTTCTGTCATTAGTTTAATGGTCCTTTTTTTTATTATCATTCATGCCGGCGTAAGTATTTTAAGTTATTATTGTAGCTCTTTGGTTCTTAATCTATATCGCAACTTTTTGTGTCAGTCTTTCCTCTATTTTAAATTCAGTTCTATATTTTTGCGTGTTGTTATTGTTTTAGTTCTATTAATTGCTAAATTTTAAGATTAATTTTATTACGTTATCTATCACTTATATATATATATATATATATTGATTATTTGTAAGTACGCAAAACGTATCCGTTTTCTTAAAATAAATTGATAAAAATAAAGAAAATATGGTCTGTATTATTTACTAGCATATGAAATATAAATTTCTCTTAAATAAGATTTGCCATGATTAATTTTATAAATAATATTTAAATAAGTTATTAATTTTTATTTCATAATATTTTTAAAAACTAAAAAATGAGAAAAATCAATGAAATGAGCAAATGTAAATAAAATAAACCAATTTTTTAATTTTTAAAATTATTAGTTAATATTTTGACAAGTTATTATTAATTAAATTATTATTTTTAATCATTAGTTAATATTTTTACAAAAATAAATAATTAAGTCATTATTAATAATAATGCGTAATATAAATAAATAAAATATTTTTTTTTTTTTGCTTGTAAAAATATTACATAAATATTTTTATAAAATAATAAAAAATAATTTCCTTTCTTCTGCCGTAGTTTTATATTTATTCATGAATTACTTGACAAAGACTAATATTACCATATTTTTGTTAAAAACTTTTGTAACTTTTAAATATAAAATGTATGTCCTCAGAAAAAATAAGGTAGAATTACTTTCACAATCAACGTATTTTGCTTACAAAAAATTCCTCTATTTTCCGATCAGAGTTGAAAAAGTAATAATATCTTATCGAAGGTTAAAACAATTTTTTTTTTTTTTTTTCAAATTCTTTTTTTTATAAGATAAAAAAAAATACATATTTATATTGTGTATTGCATTCTGAACAAGTTTAATGCAATTTTTTTTTCATTTATGTTGTATAGTAAAGTGCCAATCGTGAAGAAAAAAGCATTACGTTCTATGGGGATCGCTCTGCTTTGGCACTAAAATGGCCTACTTTCCGTCAATGTCCAGTCTCTTTCAAATATAGGGTCTTTAGCCTAGAATCCTTGTGACCGCTATGTTCCCCTCCATGTCGATTCCTGGGCTTGTTCCGAAAGTGGTGAACTGGTGCGACTAAAACGATCACACTTTCGGCCAGTTGGAATAAACCCCCGATAAGACACTTTAGCTTCAGGCACGACTAGATGTCTTAATGGCGTAATTGATTACTTTGCATTCTGTATTATAACTTAAGTACTAACATCGTATATAATTTAAAATAGACTTCCATTGTTCACAAGATGAATTCGTCAGTACATTACACTGCACGTGACATTGGACTATTAACGTAATTGCAAATCACTAAAATTTTATGGAGCAATTTTCTGCTTACATCAATTAATTTACCTAAAATTTCTTTTAAAAGAGTTCAAGCACTTTTTTTAAACAAAAAGGGAATCATTTTATATATTGATGCAAGCATTGACTACGAAAATCAATTTATATATATATATATATATATATTTATATACTTTAAAAGTTCTATGAAACAAAAATTTTGTTGAAACAGGATATGTCTCACCTACATAATTAAGGTGATAACTTTTGCTAAAAGTTGAAAGTGTGAAATACAATTTTAAGTTTAAAGAAAAGTTTTCTTTTTTTATAAGATTTAGTTCGTTAAACATCAGCACAGTTCAGTAGAATTTGAATTAAGAACTTTATTAGTGAAATGCAAAGTATCGAAGTGGAACAAATGAGGAAGTATTTGTTATTTAATGATAGCAAAATATAACATCTTATATTTGACCGAGAAAACAGAGCATGTTATAGTTAATGCTGTGTACAGTTATCTTTAAAGTTGAAAAGAAAAGTTATAATGCGAAACGTCAGTTTTATAGGGTGCCTTAAAAAGAATTATGTGGAAAAGAAATACTATTTCATGGCAGATTAATACAGAAATTTAGTTTGGATTAAAAATATTGCCAACAATTGCTAGTACTCCGCAATGGGTAATTGGTGATGGTCTGGGACGCACCCCTAAGGATGGTCCAGAGACATGTCATCACAATTTTGATCTTCCACGGAGGCGACGCACCTGTTCAGAGCTGCAACTTGTCGGAATTATATCAAACGTTTTCACTAGGCCTCAAATATGAATGGTAGCTCACCTTGTGCCAGTGAGAAGAACAGCTTTTGTGTTCATACAACTTCTTTAGCTCATCAAGATTCTTTTTTTTTTTTTTTTTTTTTTTGAGGGGGGGGGAATAAGTATTACGAATTTCGTAATTTATTTACAAAGCAATAAAAAAACTTGAAACCTAATGTGATTTCCAGTAGGGGCGTTGAGTCCAATTCCCATGAACTTATTTCTAGCAATAGGTACTTGAGGTTGACTTATTCTCCAAAGAAGTGATTCGGGTGATATGAAACACCAACTATTCCATATTATTTGCAACTTTGTAAAACTTGAATGTTGATAATTTTTTCCAATACTGTTTATTTTTTAATAATAATTTCAAAATAAAATGTTTATATAGAAATTATTCATGATTTTCTGTAGAAACAATACCCTATTTTATATTATCCTTTAAAGAAATATAGGATGATGATCATCTTATGAAAAAAATATTTTCTTTCATAACTATTCCATATTAAACGCCATATTACCCGAAACATTTTATTTTCTTAACTAAAAATTTTGCACATAAACTCTATTTTTTGTAACATAAAACCATCGAAACGCATTAAACACTTGAAAGTTTTAAATAGTGAATCTACAGTGATCCAAAATATTTTAGTTTACTATGCTGATTTCAAATAGAAATGTTATTCCATATTTACTTAGTTTATCCTATATTACGAATTAATCAGAAATAAGTAAAAATTAATATATCAATTACAGGGTTAGTCTCGATACATATTTCATAAATAAATAAATAAAATAACTTTATTAAGAGGTATCGTAAAAATTTTATTTATCACCATTTAAATTATTGACATTTATTCAATACTAATTATGAATCTTCACATAAACGTTCGTGTACTTAGATGAACATTTGATATTTTTCTATTACAGCTCAAACTTTTTGTAATTATCAAACGGATTAAAATTAATAACCTATATCACTTTCAAACAATTTCCATGAATATTTACGGGAGTTGTATCGAGGACAGACAGACAGGCGGATAGATAGACAGACATCCGAAGCTATAAACACTTTTTAATTTCGTTAGAAAGTATTAAAAACTGCTATTAAAAATTGCTATTAAAATTTTAGTGGTATATTTCATTTTCGAAAAAAGAAAGGGAAAAGTTGGCAATATGAATTTGTGTGCTTCTCGAATAATTTAATCAGACTTGAAATTTTAGTTGCAGCAAATGGTTAACCATTAGTTGGGATTAAATTATTCATGATTAAATTTTTAGTCAACTAATTAGTTGATTAAAAATTTATTGAATTAATGCCCAACACTAATTCTCCCTCCATCAGAAGACATAAAATAAATGTAAGATTTTGTTCTTTATAATCATTAGTAATAAAAAATCATTATTATATTAGGTTTTTACTTTCTCTTACCCATAAAGTAGAGAAACTATTGTTTTTGGATCAAATTTTCGAAAGTGTTTTTTGTTATATTTACACGTTTTGAGGTGCCCTGAATTAAAAAATCATGTTTTTAGCGGTTGGTCTGTGTGTGTGTGTGTGTTATCAGCATATCTCAGG
The DNA here is from genome assembly GCA_963930645.1 of Salticus scenicus. Lineage (NCBI taxonomy): Eukaryota > Metazoa > Arthropoda > Arachnida > Araneae > Salticidae > Salticus > Salticus scenicus. The sequence goes on along the minus strand of OZ005655.1, from coordinate 202,555,995 downwards.
AACAAATAATAGCAGAAAGTCCAAAATTGGTATTCTAAATGTGTATCACATAGGGATGCTACACTAAGCTTTTCGTTGAGATGAAACAAATGGTTCCTGTACAAGAACACACAAGAGAAATCATACATATTACGTCTATGGGGGAAATTGCAAGTAAGTACAGTTTAACGTCTATAGACTGCACTAAAACAAATGAAATTAATATATATTTTTTATATGCATAAAAACATGTCTCATGCAGAATATAGTAGGCATATCATTCATTGTTCGTTTACAGGGCTGCACAAAACAACTAGATCATAGTGCAACAATAGTTGAAAATTGATGGAAGTGTATTTCAGGTTGTGCCGTGTGTTATTACTATAGGATTTTTTATTATTTTTTATTATAGGAAATTTTATTATTAAAGCACATCCACTAACAACAAATAACTAGTGTGTTGTGGCCACCACACGACTTTCTTCTATATTTTCCTTAAAAATTCACTCAGTAAAAATAATTTATTAAATTTATTTAAAAAAATTATCTTCCATGATAATGCACACGGTTTCCATATTAGAGAAGTAGTGTAACACTAAATATTAAAAAAAAAAAAGTTGAATTTATTCTCAATATTACATTAAAAAAAAGGCGATAACTTTATTTTAAATTACCACAGATTGATTGTTCAACCATTCGCTTTAAAGGTATTGGCGAGCTCTTTTGAAACTTACCCATCATGAAAATTTACTCACCTCGAGGAGGCACTCCCCCCCCCAGGGGGAGGCAAAGCTCCTACATACACAAAAATTTTTTCCCAGTTGACTATCTCTTTTACACAAAATATATATTCGTTTCATTTGGTTTAGTGCAGTCTATAGATGTTAGACGTAATGTATTTGAATACTTTTGAGTGTCCCTGTACACGAGCCATTGGCTTCATCTCAACGAAAAGCTTACTGTAACATCCCTATATGATACACATTTAGAAAACTGAGTTTGGAAATTCTGCTACTATTTGTTCTTGAGATATGCTGATAACAGACACACAGACAATTAGCTAAAACATAAGTTTCATATTCAGGGGACCCCAGAACATGTTAATACAGCAAAAACTCTCTTTCGAAAATTTGACCCTAAAGCAATACTTTCTCGACCCTAGGTGTAAGAGAAAGTAAAAAAAGACTATGGATGAAATTCTGTCTATGACAGAATTTAATTTAGTACGACAATACTACTTATATTTGTATTTTAATACACTTTCAATAATAATAATAATAATAATAAAGGTTGCTCAATAAAATTCTTAAACACCTATTCAAATAATGCGTTGATTTTTAATTCCAATCGAATTAATAAAATTTGAATGCATTAATTGTATAGTATCTTCCCCTAATTGCTTAATACTCATTTACTAAATATTTTAATTAGTAAAATAATTTTAATAAAAATTTCTTATTTCTTATTAATAATTAACAGTTTCAATTTCTACAGAACAAAACATAATATTAAAAAAAACTATAAACCAATCATTTGATATTTAAATTATACTCAAAATTCGTCACAGATTAATTAATATTAATCCATTAATTTCTCAACCTGATTAATGTCAATATACTCATCTAATAAATCGGAAAATAACACACATTTTAAATAAATTTCACAGTTTTAGTCAAAAAATATCTGAAAACACTAATCTAAATAATCAAAAAATGCTCAACCAAGATCCGTTGGCTCTGGGGTCAGAGTACCTAACTATTAACCCGAAAGTTGTGAGTTCGATCCTCACCGACGGGAAGTGAAAAAAAGAAAAAAAAATATATATATATATATAAAATTATAGGAAAAACTTTGCGGATATATAGAAATTTTTTTACGGATTTCGCAAAATATTTTAAGGTAGAATAAGAAATTAAATGGTAAAATTGGATATTGGCAGGCATTTTTGAAGTGGAAGACTATAAATTGGTAACGGCGCAAAATGGCTGATTGAAAGAAATAGTCCTGTCGTACTAATAAAAAAAAAAAAAAAAAAAAAAAAAAAATTAGCAATATGTTGGCGATATTAGACAACATTGGCTACTGAATTCTTACATGACGAAAATTCTTATTTTTCGTTTATGGCGCATCTGCACGTGCATCAAGCACATACACTAAGCCGGTAAACGAAAATATAACATTACCACAAGAGAAGGAATAGGTTGTTCTATGATATGCAGAATGCAAATCCGTAATAACAGTGTAGCGAACGTTTCGGATAAGTAATAAAAGAAATTCCCCATATACTAAGAGCATTAAAAAGTGTAAATTTCTTTGTCTCAAAACTTGAAGTAAACAGAAAGTGTATAGGAAGTACACAGAAAGTGTTTAGAAAGCGTGTAGAAAGAGTACTGGAAGTTTACAAAGAAGTGCAATGATTTTTTTTTTTCTAAAAAACTTGCGAGCCCTGTTATCTGATTTTGTATTTATCTTATACGTTTTAACATTCTGTTAACTATAACAGTCTCAAGTTAAGGAGATTTGATTCGGACACCATATACAGGGTTCGCTAAGAGTCCCACACCCTCTCCTATCTCGGAAATGCGTCAGAATATTGAAAAAGAACAAAGCACATGTTCAATTAATTATATTATTGAAATCTTTGGGTGAAAAAAAATTCTGCTCGGATGTTAGGGGTGGGGGGGTCACTAGGGAGGGCAAATTAAAAATTTAAAATAGGAAAATGCATATTGTGATACATCCCTGGAAACATCTCTTTTAGACGATGAATTTGATATAAATAGTTTTGTTCTGCGACGATTATTAAAGAAGATACATGAGTTTTTCAAGTTTTGAAATGTGGACTTTATACTCATTATCTCCTTTAATAATCATAGCTGGACAAAACTGTTTATATCAAATTCATCGTCTTGAAGAGATATTTCCAGGGTTATACCCCAATATTTATCTTCCCATTTGATATTTTAGAGTTGTCCTCCTTAGCGGCTCCCTAGACCTCCAGGGACAAAAATTTTACACCAAAAGAGATGTCCCTCGAATTCATTGAAAATATATTTCGCTATTTTTTTAAAATTTCGAAGAATTTCCGAGATAGGAGGGAGGGGGGACTTTTGGTAGATCCTGTATATATATATATATATATATATATATATACATTACAAGATACAGAGTAATAAAAATTTTATCGAATTTGTGCATGTTTGTGTATTTTGAAAGGAAAAATGAATTCATATGTGTGACATATCACGCAAACATAACTATCAATATATTGTTTAACTTCCTCATTAGTTGCAAATAATAATAATTCTGCTATAATTAAAAAAATTCCAAACTTTAAAATTTGCAATCGATTCTATTTTTACAATTCCTTATTTAATAAATTCAAATTAATATTCGTCAATGTTGTATATTATATAAATAAATATATATATCTTATGATTATTATTATTTATTTGTTTAGGTTGTCATTCTCTCAAAGACTGAAAAAACTCTTTTCAAAAAGAAAAGTAACTCTTAACATCAAGCTGCCGTTTATTGATCATTTTTTAAAAATGCTATAACTTCTTCAACATCAGAATCCTGACATTCATGACTTTTTTACCCGGACATGACATTTATTTACCTGATATGTGACTTTTATTTTACCTGAAATGTGACTTCTATTTTACCTGAAATGTGACTTTTATTTTACCTGAAAAGCGACTTTTATTAATTACTATTTAACACCAACTGATATGTCTTAAGCTTCTTCTACCCTGTTGGATAATTGTCTATTTGTATCTTCTTTTTCATCATCGACCATCTTGAGCATCATCTTCTCCAGCTTTTGCCTTCTTCTCCACTTAATGCCGCCTTCTCCATTATTATCTATTCTACTTTTATAATAATAGCAGCTCCATATTATGTACTTATGCATTTTCAAATATATACAGTGAAACCTCTCAAGTTGGACACCCCTATAAGTTGGACACCCTCTAAGTTGGACACTTTTTCTCGGAACGGAATGTATCCATAGGATTAACATTATGTCCAACCCCTATAAGTTGGACACCCCTCTAATTTGGAAGTTGGACAGTGAACTACTGTCCTAAGTTGGACACTTTTACCCGATGAGACAGAAAAAAAAGAAATAAATCTTCCATTTTTTCACTTTTATTTTAGAAATTTTACCTATCCCTTGTAGAAAAAACTGTAAATATCTTAAAAAAAAAAAAAAAAAAAAGCAATGATTCTTGTCACAATATAAATTACGGTAATTTAGTGCATAATGCAAGAATCTTTCTTTTTATTGAATTGCATGAATTATCCTTGAAATTTTTTTTTTTTTTTAAATATTTCACAGAGAGCTTACAGGCATGCTTTGACTTAGACTGCTTAAAAATTGGCATTAGAAATTACATTTCGGTTGGTAGAGTTCCTATTCATTTACCCCTTTTATTTTTCCTACCAAGTATATAACTTGAGCGTATAATTACACTAAACTTAATATGAGAGATATCTGTTGGGAAAAGCGATGCTGATTCAATTTGAATGCATATCAGCTGCTATGCTTCAGTTTTCCCCATTCACTGGAAAACTATATCTCAGTTTCTAGAGTGAATAAATTCACCAGATTTCATTGTGAGATGGCCTTTATGAAAAGGAATATCAGCTTAATTTGGGTGTAGATCAGCATACAGGTGGTGCTACTTTTACTCACATTCTCTGATTTTCCACATGACTATCTCAGCATCTATTGGATAAAATTGCACCAAAATGCATGTGCAAAATCTTTATTATGAGAAGCTATATCGATTAAATTTTCTTGCATGTTAACTAGTAGGTAGCGCAATTATAGAAGAAAGTATTATAATGGCCACAATATAACAATTTAAATTTTAAAACGGAAAATTAATTACTTTTTGTAAATAAGTCGTGGATAGTTAATTATATTATATGTAGATGTGATTAAAAGTTAAAAAGCATGCATAGATACAGTTTAATTAAATAAAAAAAAGTAAGCACCCCTATAAGTTGGACACCTCTCTAAGTTGGACACTTTTTCTTGGAACCGTAGGTGTCCAACTTAGAGAGGTTTTACTGTATTTACACAAACGAACGAATAGGTTTTTCTTTACATTGTATCAAATAAAATTTGTATTATTTTTATTACTACTGATATTATTCATTATTTTAGAGATTGAGGAGGTTTTAACAATAATTAAATTATTTAGAAAATACATATGTTGGTATATGAATTTGGTGATTTTTTTCTTATATACTCCAGCAACTGAAACGTGCGATTAAAGGATTAACTTCATTGTTAACATCTATGTTCAATAGGAGTCTTTTCATGAATTGTCTCTTCAACTCATCTGATCTGGTAAACGCTTTTTGGCATACATTGCAAACAAAAGATTTTTCACTTAGTTGAATCTTCATATGACGAGTCAAATCCCATTTTCGTTTAAATACCATGTTGCAAGAAACACAGCTGTAATGTTTTGATACTTTCTTAATATCCAAGCTTGATGACAACTCATTTGAAATAGGTACCTCTTCACATAAATCCATCTCTCGCTCCAATTTTAGAAAGTAAAATGTCACGCGGTATTCAAGTGTAAAAAATAAACGTCTGCACGCCTCAAAAATACGGTAGCAACTGACGAAATTTTCTTTGAGAGTGAATATATAGCATATGTTTCTCGCCAAATTTGTAATTATTCACAAAAGCATTAAAAATCACGCCAAATATATGCTCTATGTAAAGCACAAAAGAAACCGAATTCTTTATAACCATTGTTAATCTCGCCAAATATATTATTTTAATATCCAAATCTCGTAAGAAAATTCTAGATTATCAGCACATCGAAACAGATAATTTGTTCATTTGCTGCCTGGATTTCGTGTAAGCAGCATCTATGTTGAAGATTTCGTTGGTAAGTATGTTATTTCAATCATATCTAAACTTTTATATTTCTTGTTTATTACATTATGAAAGTAAAATATTTTTTGTAAGCGCATTTTAATAAAATGCGCTGAAATAATTAAGAATGCATAAACATACAAAAATATGCATAAATGCAACTACATATGCGTGAATATAAGGTTAAGAAGTGCCTGGTTTGATTTTAGCTTATATTAAGTTAAATAATTTCGTTTAAATCTAAATAAAATCTACTATAACTCTGTCGCGTGGTAAAATGTTATTGGTTGATAGAAGTTAATTTATAAAATAAAGTTCTTGCATTAATATTATTAAATAAATAAATCCTACATATCAATGAAAAATACTTCTAGATAGTTCATTATTTTCAAGAAACATATTTTCCATAAAAGCAAAATTATATATTTTTTTAATGAATTAAATAAAAGACAACTCTGTAGCATAGTATTTTCACTCTAAGGTGAATAATTTAAAAAAGTTTTTAACTAGTTTAATATAAGTATATCCTATATAAGATTATATCAAACAAAATGACTTTATCTTAGTATGACGTACTATAAACACGACGATAATATATAACTTTAACTCTCATTTGTCTCTTTTTTAAATAATAATTTTAATAAATTATTTTTACTGGGTGAATTTGTATAGGAAAATATAGAAGAAATTCATGTGGTGGCCACAACACAGTAGTTATTTGTTGTTAGTGGATGTGCTTTATTAATAATATTTTACCATTTCTAGAAAAGCTGTTCGGGAATTGAAATAACTTCCTCATAGAGATATGGTAAATAATGTATGTTTTAAGCTAAATATTCATCACTTATTTTTTTATATTTACACGTTTTGAAGTTTCCTGATTACCGTAGTCAGTTTTTTTAACGTTTGATCTTTGTCTGTTAAAAACGAATAATTTTAGGAGATCCAAATGTTGTATTTTGGATCTCCGAATCTCCTAATCAATATAAGTTTGTTGCTGGGAAATTTTTATCATAATTAATAAGTTTCAAAGAATGTTGCGTGTTAAAATCGTCTGTATAATTTTAAGTAAACTTTAATTTTTAATAACAGAATTAAATTCTATATAAATGTAGGTGCATTAATGAAACGGGGGATTAAGGGGGGTGGTAACCCCCCTCATACAGAACTAATTATCACATAAAACTCTTCCAAAGCCTAATTTGAATTGTTTAACATAGGTTTAAAAAACAGTACTCGTTATCTTACCTCTTAATCTCCAACCTGTATTTATAGTATTAAATTTCAGGATAAGAGAAAGTCGTGTGAGTGGCACACCAGATTATTTTGAATAAAATTTAACATAAATTATTTTAGTATTTTAATTATTCCTTGCTTAACAATTTATCCTTAAATTCAATTTACATCATTTGCTCATTATAATTTACTGTTTAAAGCTGCAATATTCGTACGCACTGGCTTTTTTACCGAATCTTTCACCTCTATTTACAAATAACAACTTTCTTTTATATTTGTAGGCATATTTTATAATAAAAATTACTAGTTAAAATTTGTGACGGGAGACTTCGGTAAAAAATATGGATAATACAAACCCTACATTAGTTAAAGTTAAGAGCATTTGATTATTTAGATATTAAAACACAAAAATGAAATTTATCATACGTATTTAACTTTATTTAATTAAAGGAGGAATTGAAAAGTATGATCATTCGCAGATTATGATTAATATGGATTTCAGAAAAAGAAATGATTTTATATGATTCCTGAAAGGCAGGCAAAGATACACTTATATTTATACGTTTTTTCCTTATTAAAAGTGTAGTTACGCTGTTTTCCGTGCAGTTCTAGATGGGAAGATGTCTGGTGCTTCCATCTGTTATTTTAAAGTGAAGATGTTATTTACTTGAGTATTCGTTGCAGCGTGAAAATCACCAATGTTCTGAACTTTGGGACATGGTGCAAATAGCCAGAGCAGTTCATAGAGAAACATGCATTGTTATGAAAAAAAAAAATATATATATATATATGAATTGTTGTATACTCGGGATTTATGAGTTATCTGAGAATTAAAAGCGAATTTTGCGGAAGCTTAAAAGATTTCTTACAGAAAATTCTAGAAGATTACAGGTTTATAAACCAATTATCAACTTCAGTATTACCAGCAAACACAGCTTAAATAACAGCTGACAGCATCAAATTGACAGCATAAACTGTAGCATATCATTAACACACAGCAAAGACTGTAATCAAACAGGCTCAGTGTTTTTAGCAGCAATCAATGCCTTGGCGAAACTGAATGACTTGGCGTGATGCGATTCCATAAATACCCGCGTAGAAAGTTGCGAATGTTCCATTAATTTACCAACCAATCAAATTAGAGTTCAGATATTTGGCATATTGATAATAAGGATTTTATCTCCAAGGTCGCCAAAAAACTTGCCAAGGAGCAAGAAACTTGCCAAACTTGGCGCCAAAGCCATTACCCGCCTTAATGAAGCTTTTTAGCGGTTTTTTAAGGAAAAATTAAATATTTTAATGCAAAAACCAGTTAGAGATGCTGACAATTAACATTTTATAACCTAACTAAGACACTTTGAATGAATTTACATAACTGTAACTACTATTATTTACAAATTCGTAACAATATCAACACTACCACAAGTTCAACATCGATAAATTCAAATTGTTAAATTATAAAAAATGAATAATAATAATAAAATAATATTATTAATAATAATAATAGTATGTAAAATAATTGTTTTAAATAAACTGTAGTAGTAATATGGTAAACATTTTCAATCTCCTTATATTATTAAAATCTGTACGTGTGTGTGTCTGTCTGTGAGAAACGGCTTGAAATAGCAAAAACACCGCCGCTAACGGTCGCACGGACTTCAAACTGGTACCGTCGGACAGAGAATTTATCGCAGATCTGGGTTATCTAATTTGCTAAACGATGCGACCCTAATTAGCGGAGATATTAATTAAAATGTCGACCATTGTCTAACGAAAAATGACCCAGAATTCATGTTTAAATGCTTAAAAAGCGACATTTTTACGGAAAAAGTGGAAAATAAATTAGAAATATCAGTCGTATTGTTACAAACAAGATACCATTGGAAAGGGCTTTTTTTTCTTAATCCGATGGTTTAAACGGCTTATCGATCGGACAATTAGATTTTTTAAAATTAACTAAACTTTAAAAAAATATTGGCAACAAATCACAAGAATCTTAGCATTCCAGACGATAGTCTACGGTAGTCTTCAACGTTAAGAAACACATCTGGTATTTAATGAGGTCACGTGTTTCGTACTGCGATTAAAAATTGCGATTTTCTATTTTCTTCAATTTTTCAAATTTTAGACATTTCACTTCATATACAATCTTAACACCACAAAACAAACTTGCAGTTGAAATTTCATCGATTTTCGTCAATAAACAAAAGATTTATTGAGAGGTCCCCACTGCCCCGGCAGTGGGGACCCGGTGGGAGTTTTTTCCCGATCAGATTTTTTTTTTCAAGCACGAAGGGTCAGGGAAGGAATACGCGCGCGCAGCGCATGCATCCCTTAAGTTGTGCGCGCGCAGCGCGCACGGGACTACGCTGCGGAAGGCAGTGGGGACCCGGTCCGAATTTTTACCCGATGAGAAATGATTTTTTAAATTATCTTAAGAATAAAATTTTGACTTGAGAAGCAATATGTGCGCGCAGCGCACGTATACCTCCACACGTGCGTGCGCAGCGCGCACGGGTCTGAACTGCCGGAGGCAGTGGGGACCCGGGAGTTTTTACCCGATCCGATTTTTTTTTTTTTTAGGAGCCACGAAGGATGAGGGAAGGAATACGCGCGCGCAGCGCGTGTATCCCTTAAGCTGTGCGCGCGCAGCTCGCACGGCACTGCGCTGCCGAAGGCAGTGGGGACCCGGGCCGACTTTTTACCCAATCACATTTTTTTTTTTTTTTTAATTTCTTTTCTTAACACTAAAAGTTACTGTTAGTGATTCATTAATTTTAGTGATTCATTTGAAAATACTGACACGCTAGCGGGCGAAGCCAGCTATTTAAAATATGAATTTCCGTACATTATTAAAGCGTTAATTTTACATTATGATCATATCTCTGCATAGTAATAAATGAGGTTTTCTTTCAAATTTTCACTTAAAAATAAACAATATATTTCGCATGGAGCTAATTAAAAGAACCTTTATTTAAATGAAAATATAATGTATTTACTGAATTTTAGAAAAAAACAGAGACGCTGATTATAATTACACTAAAAAGAACAAATAAATCAATGAAAAATATACAATAGCCATTAGTAAACATAATTTCTTTTTAACTCAAAACTAAATAAAAGAAAAAAAAAAAAATGAATTTCGTATAAAAACTAGACATATTTGTGACGTTTATAAGAACTTTTTTTCCGTTCTTAACAAGAAATATGTTTACTTAAAGACAAAAGATAATTTTCAGAAAAAGACAAATGTCTTTCCAATTAAAAATGACAAATATATGTATTTGTTTAACAGGAAAAAGATATTTGTATTGACATAGAATGATAATATTGAAAACATTTAATTTCAGAGTATTAGACATTTCTTTCTCCTTCTTTAAAATGCTTTTCTCATTTAAATTACTTTTCTTAAAGGGAAAAAAAGAAAAAAAAATCTTATGATTAAATATATGTTATTTAACTAGAGTAATATTTTTTTAAAGATGATTTTTAATTACTTGTTCAGTGTTACTTTATTTCTATTTCCTAACGAAAAACAAACATTCCATTCCTTAATTAAAAGTGCTTGCGTATTAAAGTTCTAAACACGTGTTGGTAGATTAATGAGTTTCAATGTTTGCTCATGAAATATTTAAATTTCAATTGTACATTTTTCTAATGTTCTTCATATTATTTCGTAAACTACGTTAAAAGAAAAAAAAAATCATTCTTATTGTTTATTTCTATAATTAAGTTTTTCCAGAGCTGCAATTTCGAGCATCACCAGTGTCAAAATTTACTCAGAAAATATTACTAGTTTAAATGAACGATTTACTTTAATAGAAACAAATTTAGAGATAGTAGGAAGCTATTCTGACTACTAATAGCCATGAAAAAAAAAGACACACTTTCTATCGAAATTAATTATAAAATATAGTTACATGAAACAATGCAGTACAGACTTGCACACTAATACCAATTAATATTGCTTACCAGAACGATTAGTTAAATAGCAGAATATTTGATATTGCTTGTATAGATATACAGTATAATAAGAGAAGACTTGAATATATTTTCAAGCACTTTCAAGCATACAGCCTGTAGACTATATTACCAAAGTTGCCACTTCTAGCAGCTAATCCATATTTAATCTGGTTACAAATACAGTCTTTGAAGATCTATTTACATTTTTTGATGATCTATATCATCATTCTACATGGATTTAAACGAGATACCGTGAATTAAACTATCTATCGGGTTGTGCCATGCTAGCTTATTTTTAGCAATTATTGATTATTCCCTTTACTTATTAGATCGTAAGAAGTGGAGATGCTGACTTGGGCAACAGTGGACCACTTCGTCAAGGCAACATGCGGTCATGCATTATCGTGATAAAACATACAGTCAAGGAATTCTCGGCCTATGGATAAGTTGGAGGTATGGATAGACTATGGATAGGGTTTAGTTAAAACAGTTGGGACCCTTCCTGTGCTTCAGTGCTAAGGAATGTCGTAACATTGGCTGCGATGCTGACAATCCTCTGAACGCTTAAGCTGCTATCAGACGAAAGAACATATATTCTGAGGTATAATCTATTGCATCTCAAAGCTACCCAACGACTTTCTTGATTTCATTTAAGGGTTACTTTTAAGCATAAATAAAATCCACAAATGTAAACAACGAGCACAACATTTGGCGAAAATTCCCCTCTCGGAGGTTTGAAAGGAATGAGGATAGAGGATACTCTGAAATCGTGATTCTATGATTGAAGGACTTCATTCTAAAAACTACCGTATATGATTCTGACAGTCGAAAGTGCATGATTGAATATACTCGAGGCAAAAGTATCAAACGGTAGTATTTCACCGTTTTCCCCCATGGAAAATCTTTTTATGAGATACTATGTGCTATTGCCTTTCATATGGAACTTCGTCTGATAGCTTTACATGCATTGTCATATATTTATGATAATAATAGTCAACAAGAAAATTTTTTTGTAATGCTAGCGCATAGGTTCCTCCCCCATGGAAGAGTATAAATTTCAAAAGGACTTGTCAATATCTTTAAAACTAATGGTTGAACCATATATCTATGATAATTTAAAACAAAGTTATCGATTAAAAATTTCCTCAGACTTTGGAGTAAAATTCATTTCCTTTCGCCATTGAGTGTTGTACTTCTCTGTGATGAAAATCGTCTGCGTTCCTCATGGAAAATAGTTTATAAATAATTATTTTATTAAATAATATGTACTGCGTGAATTTGTATAGGAAAAAATAGAAGAAAGTTTTGTGGTAGCTACAACATACTATTTGCATGTTTATTTCTAACATAACAATTGACCAATAATATATTTTTTGCGACAATCTGCTGTATTTTTCAGATGTAGATGGAGCTATAATGCAATTAACTATATATGTGTTATAAGTTCTTGTATATGAATTATACATGAAGATTACATTTTTTGTAAGATGTTTGCTATGTATATACACAGAGAAAAAAATTCTGTAACTGACATCTAGAATCTAAATTGTGTCTCTAGAAAAAATAATTCCATGTCATCCTTATAAATTCTAGCCCCTTCGAAAACGAGTTCTAGAAACCCCTATTAGAATTCTAGAGCATTTGCCTATATTCTCAAGGGCAAAGTTATTTAAAAATCTCTTCAAATAAATACGAATACAAGAGGCGGGTTTCAGCAACTATAATCTTGGTTCATTACCGAATTCTAGAAAATCAAGCAAGATTTTCTCGCAACTCAAAAGATTCAGAATATTCAGAATATTGTTTCACCATCTAGAAATATGTAGACTAGAAATTCTCGAACATTTCGTCTATTCAGTTTATTGGCGTGCCTTCTGAGCATAGCTCGGAAATCTATATTTCTAGTTAAAGGATTTAGAAAATGACCACTTATTTATTCTAGATGAAGGTGGTATACTTTTTTTTCTCAGTGTAAGGTGCATATTATGAAATGATTTATTGATTAATGAGTAGACTGAGTCAATTATGCATTTAGTATAATCTACTTTTGCTAGGTAATATGCGTGTTTTTTACGTATTCAGTGTAGTAAAAGTTTTATAGAGAAATTTGTCTGACGTATACTTCAAAACAATTTACATATGGTACACCGCCTTTGTGTTATGAAATAGGAACTAATTGATAGTTATAAAAGAAACGCAGAAATTGGAAGAAGAATGAAAATACAGTTGACGTGTACCATAAGCTAAAATATTACATTTTATACAGTGATTACAGATTTTATACAGTGGTATTTTTATAAATCATACTTAAGTATATTTTGCGCGACACAAATCATGATGAAATTCACTTTTATTATTCACATCTGCAAAAACATGTTTTCTGTGGAATATGGTTTGATAAGCATTCTGGTTTACAGAGATCCACAAAAATATTCAGATACATTAAGGATTCTAATTTTAAATACACGGAATTGTATTTTAAGTTGTTTTAAGCGTTTTTAACACTTTCCAACGATATTTAGGAGTGATTTGGACTTCATTTAATCTGTTAGGCTGTCTGTTTATCTGTGAAACTGTATAAATATTGGTAAAAACTTGGCACACACCTATGTATATATTGCTTTTCTTTTTCTTTTAGTTATGCATTAAAAATAATTTAAAATCTGTTATGGCTTTTAACCTGTGGTCTAAATGGCGAATCTCCTCAATAAATAAATAAATAAATAATGATTTGGAAAGTGTACATCTCTATGATTATTAATGAAAACTTGAAACCAACACTTCATAAAAAGAAACCAATACTATTAGCATTAACAGGTAGATAAATAATTTTAATCAAAACTTTTACAATCACAATAAATTTCTCAGTTTTCCCCCTTTTAATTATACTAGCTATGTATTTATCATCAATAACATTTTTAAAAAAATGTGAAACCATTACAATAACTGTTTATAGGAAGATGAATAATTTAAATGAGTTACGATTACAGAAAATTTCTTGCTTATTTTATTCATTTGGTAACTATTCTCTAATCGAAATTAACATTATACCAGGAAAGAAAAATTATGCAGTTTGCACAGTTTATGAACATTTTCAACTATACTTACCCGTTATGTCAGTTCATCTTTAATATATTTTACCTACCTAGTGATACTTTAAAATATATCTTGTTGTTAAATAAGAAAAATTAAAAATTAAAACTTATAGTTTATAATGTTTATAGTTTACTAATAGTTTATAATTATCTTCATAGTTTAATATCGAAGAAAAAACATATAAAAAATTGATATTTTATAGCCTGTTTAAGAACAAAATGGCTATAAAAATATATTTTATGCTAACTGTAGAGAAAGGACACTCTGAAAAGCATCTTTTTCATAAAGAGTAACAGTTAATATTTGCTTTTGTATAACCCTGTAGGCTGTCTGAAGTTTACGTAGTACGAATGCAGTGCACTAAAAAATTCTCGTAACACTAAAAATGCATATAGAGCAGTTTTTATCCACTAATGTATTTTAACTACTTTGTGTGGCCTTGTAAATCAACGATTTACACTAATATCTTTTCTAAAAAAAAAATATTTTGTGTATCTTAATAATATACATTAATTTAATTATGTTGTTTGCAGTACAATGATATTAAAAAATATATCGCACGTACTGTAAAGGTCGGAAATATTTTGTGATCCCCTGTACTGAAATCAGTTGCGCTTTTTACCGCCAGTAGCGCTTTTTATTTTATTTTCAATAGAAAATCGGTCATAGGGAATTTGAATAGCATGTATCATTTTTAAGGCACTCTGTACTTATTTAGAATATGTACCGCTCAAACAAACTGGCACTTAAGCCAAAGTCATAATCACTTTTAAACTTAGTTTGAAAGTATAAAAACGCATGATACAACTAAAAATATGCTTCTAGCAATTACCAATTATATCTCGTAATGTATATAGATATTTCTGTGTCGCCCTGTAAACCAATCATTAATTCTAATCATAGCATATTCTATAGAAAATATGACTTTGTGCATATGAATAATATAAGTAAATTTCTTTATGTTATAACTTTCATAGAATGTAATGAATTGAAATTTTTTTCTGTGTCCCTGTACATTGAACATTTGTGCTATTTATACCATTCCCATAAAAGGGAACAAGCCCACAATGAACATAGGGGAAATTGGGGATGAATGGGACATTTTTCACGTTTTTACTGATAACGTTCACCATATGCAATTTAGAATTTTGTAACATTACTCATAAGTACACTTCCGTAATCAGTTACATATAAAAACATACCCATTCAACTGTACATGTTGGCTGCATAAAATTATTCCTTTTAAAGCAATAAATTGTACTTTTAACTTTGAATTAGCAATTTTAACAATAGAAATATTTTTTTAGAAATTAGTTATTTGATTAATGAAAAGTGTAATTTCATTTTAATCATGATCAATAAAAAAATAATAATACAGACATGCCAAGTCTCCTGCTTTTTGCTTGTTTTTCTATGCTCCTGATTTTCCACTCATTTCTCCTGCTTTTCTGATGTAATTTTTATCTATCCCTTTTAGCATAATTTATGCTTAAAAATTGTGGGATTGGGTAAAAAATTTTGAAAGAAAATTGAAATTTATCTTGCCCTGCAATTTATCAAGTTCAGTTTGAATATGAATTACTATACAATGCTTTGAAACTAATTTTTGCTAAGAATAAATTTTTAACTTTCATTTCTGCATAATGAAAAATGACTTATTATAAAAAGATTTTTTTTTTTTTTTAAATACCATAACTATTGAAAACTTAAAAAATTCAAATTTTATTAGAATATAGCTGATATTTTTATTTGTTTATTACGTTTTCTTTTACAAAGATAATTAAGATTCTTATTGTTTTATATTAGGAGCAGAATGATCAAATCTGTTTATTTTGACTTAAATTTTAAACAACTGTATGTCTGAGAGTTTTTTTTCTTTGATAGTTTGTTTTATTGCAAGAAACATATATTATTCATTTAATTTTAATACTGATGCTTTGTAAATACCTCCTAAGCTTATAAAGCTTTACTTAAAATTAAGTTTTTATTATTTTACTCATTTTTCTTACAAACTTTATTGTTGGAAGAAGTCTTGTGATTTCTGTTAAAAAATCTCCTGCTTTTTTGTTATTGGAAGTTGGCATCTCTGATAATAAAGAAAATGATAATTATATTAGTTATGCATAGTTTGCAAATGTAACAAAGTAAATCTGTTGTGGACTGTTATAACATTACCATATTGAATGGATATTAAGAGGGGAAAAAAAAGTTATGCTATATCTGAATCTTTAAAAACAAAAGAAATAGACAAGGCCGTAGCCAGAAAAAGATTTCATACGTAATGTTGACAGTTAAAAATAAAGAATAGCTTAACCCCCCAACACTGAACACTGCTACTCTCTCTAAAAAGACTATTTTCAATATTAAATTTTTCACAATCAATATGATTGATTAATACATATATGATTATAATCTTAAAAATATTTCAAGTTGTTTCTTTGTCGTTTTGTACTTAACATGGAAAAATCTTATTTAACATTTCTATACTACATGAAAAAAAAAAAAAAAAAAAAAAAACCCTCATAAATGTAGATTTAATGTTTTTATCAATTTATGTCAGCAAGTCCTTTCAAAGCAAAGCTTTCAGTTCTGTATAACATTTTATTTGCAATACCAACATGTCATTTTCTTATCCAAGAATTTAAAAAATAAAATTTACATAATCATTTGATAATTTTATATTCTTATTTTAATTTTGTAAAAAGAAATCATTAATTGGTAATATGAATTTCAGATAAAAACAATTAGGGGTGGGAATCGATTAACAGTTTTAACTGGGTTAATCATAGTTCATTAATTGATTAATCGGCCGATTAATCGAATTTTTAATCGATTTTCATTTTTCTTTATATAATTTTATTTAAATGATGAATAAAATTCTCCTATGGGATTTCTCCCCCGCAGATAGTACACAACAAACCATAAAAATGATACAGATGTTAATATAGCTTGTTCCTTAAACAATAAATAATAATAATAACAAACATGTAAATAAATAA
Source organism: Salticus scenicus (assembly GCA_963930645.1). NCBI lineage: Eukaryota > Metazoa > Arthropoda > Arachnida > Araneae > Salticidae > Salticus > Salticus scenicus. Next base: position 202,538,817 of record OZ005655.1, on the reverse strand, counting down.
TGAAAAAATCCCATTCCTAATATATTTCCAAATAAAATTTTTATTCGAGAGTACAGATGAGAAACATTTTTAATTAATAATAATATTTTTTACATGCATGTGCATTGTGCCAATCATCCCCATAGGTGGGGACGAATGGGACAGGACTGGAGTTAACAAAGAAAAGAAAACAAAATGGAAAGTAAATAAAATTTTTTAAGTTAAATTAGTTTATGTGATTTTATTACACACTATGAATTTACTGAAATTAACATAAACTAATGTATTGACTCAAATTAACGCGAAAAGGCAAAAGTCCTTTGCTTCGCACAGTTCCTAGTGCTCTAAGCTTTGGTAATTTAATCTAATAAGACCTAATCTAAAAATAAATGCATAAATAAGACACTAGAAAGAGATAAATCATTATAATAGAATACAAATTATCCAAATAAATTTTTGTTTCTGACTGATCGGGAAGAATCAGCATTCCATTCTGTATTGCATTAATGATCACCAGGTTTTATTTAATTAGCTTGATTAAAATTGTGATTTTAATCAAATTATTATTAGTTTATTTATTTATTTTCTTAATTATTGATTTAAGTTGCATTGAATATACTAACTTATAATTTTTTAAATCATAATTATTATAAACAAAAATCAGAACAATTAATTTCAATCTATTTTGTTTTACTAAATACGTGCTACTTTTATAATTAGACGTTATAACTACTGAACTACAGGTTATAAAAATATTCAAAATCTATTTAAGATTTGGTTTAATATAATTCTTGTGTACAATTTTAAATTGGCACATAGTGGGAAATGTCCCATTCATCCCCACCACCACATGATCATATAAAACATGAAATAGTCCTAAGGAACAATTGTCAGTATTCTTCTTGAATATCATAAACACAATAAAAGATTGTGCCTTTTCAGCATATATGAGTTATATTAACTTTAAGCGAATAGTTAAATTTTAACTACTATCTAATTGAATCAGTAAAAACTTGCTTTGGCAGCAGAAAAGACACTTTAATTTTTTTCTGCCCTTCAATAGCCAGCACAATTTTGAAACTACAATTGATGAATGACCTCAGTACTGCTATATATCAGAAAAATTGTCAAGTTTCTAGCGCTTGCAAAACATAAAAAATTTGCTATTGTCCCATTCATCCTGCGTCTTATTCATCCCCACTCTACCCTTTATCAATTTTAAGGAATTTGAAAAATATTTACCGAAATGAAAGTGCGAATTAAGGGACAGGCAGACAAACATAAATCACAAACGTTTTTCTACGTTGTTAAAAAGTGTTACAAAGTGAAACACTTACTATAATTGTTAACACTTGAATAAATAATTTTAATGCGTTACGATCACAGTAAATTTCTCGTTTATTTTTCTCAATTGCTACCTATCCTTTTATCGGCTACATTTCGATTGATAAATTGACAGAGTCAATTGTATTTGCTACGTGATTTGGCAGTCTATGAGAAGAGCTTTGGATGTTCGGAAATGGGATCTTAAATAGATGAATGTCGGCTAGACTTAAGATTATCATTGTCTGATAAATGACCTCGCAAAAAGAAGAATTAAGTAGAATGAATGCTGTGAGAAGATATGCCAACAATGTTATTTAGCCAGAAAGAGTATGAAAAGGAGTGCCTGGTGTATTTTTCAAATATAATAAATGAATTCCAGTTACAGAATATATATATCTTCTCAAAGAAATGAAATGCTACCTTCAGAAACCGCTTTCTGCGTTACACAGAACACGTAAAAAACTCCTTTTTCCTGAAAAGCCTTTTTCAAAAGATTGTGCTGATTATTAACAATATATATATATATATATATATACAGTTGAAATGTAATAATATTTGCTAATTTTTAGAAGAAATTATATCCTATATTACACAGGCCTGCTAAATCATACTTTTCTTTCTTTTTTAACACTTATCAAAAAGGCTGAAAAGTGTTAATGACTTCGGTTTGTCTGTCTGTCTGTCCGCGCTTTAAATCCCTTAAATATTTATGGAATTTCTTGAAACTGATATATGTTATTCAAGTTCACTATCGGATGATCCCTATTGAAATGGAGTTTATGCCTCTACTGGTTTGTGTACAGGGACACCCGAAAGACTTTTAAGGCATTGTGTTCTATGAGAGGTATTTCTTTAAACCATATTTTCATATCTTTACTGTACACATGTCTTAATGAAATTGAAATACGTTATTAAAATTCATTATTGGATATTTCCTGTTGAAAATAGAGTAAATATAACCACTGGTTTATGTACAGGGACACTCAAAATTATTCCAAAGCATTGCGTTCTATGAGAGATATTTCTGTAAATCAAATTTCAATAACTTTACTTTCTACGAAGTTTTATGAAATTGAAATATATTATTTGTGTGCACATAGCATGGTTATTATTAGATTTACAGGGTGAGACAAAAATATTCAGTTATATTAAGAGCTATTAATAAAAAATTGTTAGAATTGTACTTTCGTTTACATTAATCGTTTTTGGCACTTTCTGACATTTTTTAAGTGTGAATATGATTTCAAATTGTGTATATGTCTGACTGTTTTTCTATCCGTCTGTCTGTCTCTCTGTCTGTTTTTCTGCGCTTTAATTTCCGTAAATATTTATGGAATTTTTCGAAACTGATATATGTTATTCAAGTTCCCTATTGTGTATTCCCCATTCAAAATGAAGTTTATATCTCTACTGGTTTGTGTACAGGGAACCCAAAAATATTCGAAAGCTTTGTGTTCTATGAGAGGAGTTTCTATAAATCATATTTTGATACCTTTACTGTATAGAAACTTTAATGAAATTTTAATATGTTATTGAAGTTCTCTTTCGGATGTTTCCTGTGTAAAATCGAGTACATTTCTAAATTTTTTGTGTACAGGGGCACTTGAAAGTATTCCAAAGCGTTTCGTTCTGTGAGAGTTATTTTTGTAAACCCAATTTAAATAATTTTACTTTGCACAAAGCTTAACCCTTTCAGGGGCACTAAGTAAAAATGATTGAATTTCCTTTTAAATATATATATATCATAAAGTAAACATCCCCTACAAGTCATATTTGATGAAGAAAAAAATTCAGCATGTGGGGATTTTTTTGTGGGTGGTGGCTAGGCGTTCTAGCCACTGTGTCTATCCACCTAAAAGATGCTCCTAAAAATCAAAATAAAATTAATGATCTAAGATAATATGTAAATCTGTTGTATTTAAAAGTTGCATTACAGTATATTTACACTACCAAATACTTTTGAATAAAAAATTATTTTTCATAAAAATACATAAAAGAAACGTCAAAAAAATTTTCCGCAACTTGTCCATTTAAAAAAGTCACAGGCACATCCTGCTTAAAGTTACTGTAGTTCTGCCATCTCTATTTCAATTTTAGAAGTACACATTAACTTTTCATAAAAGTGGATAAAAAAAGTAGCCACTGCACACTTAGAGAAAAATTTCTAAAGTAGGTGGATAGACCCTCTAGCCACCGCCCCTGAAAGGGTTAATACAATTGAAATAAATCATTCGTATACACAAAAGTATGCCTTCTATATAATATAGTATGATTAGCATTAGATTTACAGGGCCACACAAAAATGCTCAGTTACATTAAGACCTATTAATAAAAATTTGTTAAAATTGCACTTTCGTTTACATTAAGCGTTTTAACACTTTCTTATACTTTTAGTGGGAATATGATTTCAATTTGTGTATCTGTCTGTCCGATTGTCTACCTTTCTATCTGTTTGTTTCCGGCTCCTAGCGTCGGTAAATATTTTTTAAATATTTAAATATTTAAAAAATGGTACAATCAAGTTCACTATGGAATGTTCCCTATTTCAAATGACATTAATCGATCCTGTTCAACTAGTTTGTTTACAGAGACAACAAAAACAAAAACAACACCATAAAATAATAGTGTCAACGGATTAAGTTTTATGGCCATATCACACGGGAGCATATATACTCAACACAACATTATACGCAACATGTTGACTATGCTGAACGAACGAGAAACCGGTCAGCTGTCCGTAGGGTTCCCCCGAATCGATAGCGTGATGTATTCCCTTCCCCAAAGGTATTCCAGGAAAAAAATCCTGTTTAATCCTCCTATTGGTCAGTTTTGATCAGCACGCTCAACATACTCAGCTTTTTCCAAACGGTTTCGTAAAAGTTGTAAAAGTTGATCATCCGAAAACTTGCTGTCCTTGAACAAAATCAGGCTGAGTATGTTGGGTATAATGCTGTGTTTCGTAAAATGCTGAACGAAAGTCTCTCGTGTGATATGGCCATTTAGGACAGAATTTTTTGAAAAGTTATATTTAAAATCATTCTATTGTAAAAATCATAAAAACATTCACATGCATTTTTAATATTCTAAAATAATGTTTTGTATAGAATATGATATGATTAACTTTTTCAGATTAAAAGTTATTCGATACAACAATTACGTACAGTTGGAAAGTGTTACTAATGAATGCGTGCTGCATGATTTTTCTTTCTTTTTTTTTTTTTTTTCCCTGCGTAGGTTGTCTATAATGTGTTTTGATACGCTGAATTCAGAAAAGCTTGTATTTTCTTCCTATTTAGTAAGGATATTTCACAAAGTAAGGATTAAGACAGGAAAATGCCACACAGAGGTTGTAAAGAATTTGAAATTATTCACATATAAAATACATTAAAATAGGCTATCTTTAACTTTTAAATGTGTTTTTTTACTTAGAAGTTCCCATTAGAGCTTTTTCTCTTATGCACGAATTGGTGGCCTGAAGGGGTGGGAGATTCTCTATGCAGCTGCAGCTGTAATAATCTGTTAACATGTTAACTCTACATTTTTTTATGTCTTGATGAAATTGCTATCTTTGTTCTTCACTCACATCACCCAGATTTTTCGGGAAATAACTTAGATTGTAGTTGAAAAAGTTGAGCTTAACCTTAAAAAAAATCCCATTTTTGGTCAGAACTGCACGTGATGCAAATTTTTTACACCAGAAAAACACATCATCTTGACGAAAAAAAAATTCATCGCAGGCCTATGTTATTTTAGACAGCTTAGTTATAGTCCTGAATGCATTTTGTTCGAATGTAAATGTTTAAAAATGTGTTATATTCAAAGAAATAATATGTTCTTAATGAAATGTAACGCAACTTTAGCCAACTGCTATCTTAGTAACAGTATATATAGTACATGTATATAGAACATGTAAAAGAATCCATTTATGTCGAAAGTATATATATATATTTTAAGCAACATTGTTATTAAAAACGTTTACATTTGTAATTTAGTGGTTTTCGTTAATTTTGAAAAAAAAAAAAAAAAAAAAAAAAAAAAAAACTAGTATGTTGTGGCCACCACAAGACTTTCTTCTATATTTACCTATACATATTCAATCAGTAACAATATTTAAAAAAAAAAAAAAAAAAAGTACGATTTTTTTTTTCTAAGTTTTTTTTTTTTTTGTTAAAAGTGAAAAAAATCGATAACTTTGTTTTAAATTATCACAGATTTATAGTTCAACCATTCGTTTTAAAGGTATTGACGAGACCTTTCGAAAGATACCCATCTTGAAAATTTATCCTCCCCGGGGGGTACTTCCCCCCCAGGAGGGGAAGCGATGCCCCCCCATGCAGAAAATTTTTTTCCTAGTTACATACTACTATTATCAATAATTCATATTAATTTTACAATCACAAGTTTAAAACAACTCTAATTATGCACATTTATACGAATTTTTGTCCTATGCTGCCATGTTAAAAATTTAGATAAAATGCTATCACAGCGCCACCTGTTGAGCTATTGATCCCCAAACATAATCAGCACCAGTTTATGTCGGGGACCAACTAAATACCAAGTTTGGTTAAATTTCGTTAAAAAAAAAAATTGCGATATTTTTCTAAGTTTTTTTTTGTTAAAAGTAAAAAAAATCGATAACTTTGGTTTAAATTATCACAGATTTATCGTTCAACCATTCGTTTTAAAGGTATTGATGAGATCTTTCGAAAGATACCCATCTTGAAACTTTGAGCCCCCGGGTGGGAACTTCCCCCCCCGGTGGGGGGGGCAACCGATGCCCCCACATGCACAAAAATTTTTTCCTAGTTAACTACTACTATTATCAACCTGTTCTTTCGAAAGATACCCAATGTGAAAATTTACCCCCCCTGGGGGGGTATTTCCCCCCTAGGGGGGGAAGCGATGCCCCCCATGCAGAAAATTTTTTTCCTAGTTACATACTACTATTATCAATAATTCATATTAATTTTACAATCACAAGTTTAAAACAACTCTAATTATGCACATTTATACGAATTTTTGTCCTATGCTGCCATGTTAAAAATTTAGATAAAATGCTATCACAGCGCCTCCTGTTGAGCTATTGATCCCCAAACATAATCAGCACCCGTTTATGTCGGGGACCAACTAAATACCAAGTTTGGTTAAATTTCGTTAAAAAAAAAAAAATTGCGATATTTTTCTAAGTTTTTTTTTGTTAAAAGTAAAAAAAATCGATAACTTTGGTTTAAATTATCACAGATTTATCGTTCAACCATTCGTTTTAAAGGTATTGACGAGATCTTTCGAAAGATACCCATCTTGAAACTTTGCCCCCCCGGGTGGGAACTTCCCCCCCCCGGTGGGGGGGCAACCGATGCCCCCACATGCACAAAAATTTTTTCCAAGTTAACTATTACTATTATCAACGAGACCTTTCGAAAGATACCCATCTTGAAAATTTACTTCCCCGGGGGGGGAACCGATGCCCCCCCATGCACAAAATTTTTTTCCTAGCTAACTACTACTATTATCAACAATTCATATTAATTTTACAATCACAAGTGTAAAATAACTCTCTTTATGCCCATTTATACGGAATTTTGTCCTATGCTGCCATGTTAAAAATTTGCATAAAATGCGATCACAACGCCACCTATTGAGCGATTGATCCCAAAATCTAATCAGCTACAGTTTATGTCAGGGTGCAACTAAATACCAAGTTTGGTTAAATTTCATTCATTGGTTCGTGAGATACAGCGTCCACAAAAAAATGATACAGACAGACAGACAGACAGATAGACAGACAGACATTTTCTAAAAACTATTAATTCGTGTTCTCCATATCCCAAAACATGTAAATCCATCAAAAAGTGGACTTCGAAAATTTTCGCGAATCCAATACTTTCTCTATATTACATATAGAAGAAAGTAAAAAAAAAAATTACATTGCACTAATTTGCGATGATTTTGTTTTCTAACTTTTAAGAATTAATTTTGACGTATTTGTAGGTGCTGAATCGACTTTCAGCATTGAAAATGAATTTTATTACTTTCTCCTATATTCAAAAGAAGAAAGTATTGGATTCGTAAAAATTTTCGATTTCCAGTTTTCAAAGGATTTACACGTTTTGAGAGGTCTAGAACGCGATTTGACCATTTTTAGAAAATGTCCGTCTGTGTGCATGTGTGTGTGACAAAAATTTTGTGGCGACTGTATATCCGGAACTACTGATCGGAATTATATATAAATTTATATATAGATGCACCTAAACCTAAATTAGTGCCTATCAACTTTTGGTGTCGACCACTCAACAGGTGGCGCTGATATACAACAATTTCCGCAATTTAAGGGGAGGCTGTATCTCAGATTCTATTGCGTATAATTAAACAAAACTTGGTGTGTGAGAAAGTCATTATGATATATTATGCTGATTCAATTTAAAAGCTTATGGGCCAACAGGTGGCGTTGATATACAGAGATTTCTGTATTTTAAGGTAAGGTTATATCTCAGGAACTACTGAACAGAATTGCATATAAATTTATATGCATATAAATTTATACTAATTTATATACCTTGATATAAATTAGCGCCTATAAACTTTTGGTATCAACCGCTAAACAGGTGGCGTTCCACAATTTAAGGAAAGGGTATATCTCAAGTTCTATTGTGCATCATCAAACAAAACTTGACATGTGAGAAGGCCATTATGAGACATTATGCTGATTCAATTTGAATGCTTATCGGCCAGCAGGTGGCGCTTCTATAATGCAAATTTCCTCGATAACGGGAGGGCTATATCTCAACTTCTATGGCATATAACTGTACGGAACTTGATATGTGAGATACCATTATAAAAACGCATTTTTTAAGATGTTATTAAGAAACAATAAAACTGTCTTTCTCTGGATATTTAGTGTTCGTTTTCTCTAAGATGAAAATCATATGTAGTCATCATGTTAGATAATTTTAATAAGCAATAGTTTTAATAATTATTTGAATTTGTATTGGTAAATATAGGAGAAAGTCATGTAGTGGCCACAACATACTATTTTTTAGAAGTTTCCGCAAATCGTAATTTTCAAAAATTGTTAAAAAGTCCAAAAATAGCAAAAATGTCATACCATAAAACTGATATAAAATTTTTCTTTTTCCATAATATTTTAATAGCTGTTTTAGCTTAAACTGCAATTTTTAGCACTATAAAGTTGAAGGTCCTGAATGGAAGGAAGGAGGGTGGGAGGAGTAAAATTTAAATACGTATTTTACATGTTTAGCTGTAAGAATGCATAGTATCAGCCAAATAATATATTATTACAAAAAAACAATTTTATATCTATTTGCGACTTCAAAACTTTAGGAATTTGCGATTTGGGAAAACGTGCTGGTAAAATATGAAAGTTATTTTCGGAATCATGGCTAAAATTCCTCGTTATAAATTATCAAAAGCTAAAAATATCACACAACCCAAATTTTATAGGCTAGTGTTATTTATAACCGTTTAATTTTATTCATGCATACATTTTATTAAGATATGAATGATAAAACTTTGTTCTTTTTGCTACATACAACACATTTTTCAGGAAGGCATAAATCACAATACATTTTAGATATTTTTTGATTATTCGAAACTAAAGTAGGCAAAAAAGGTGTCTCAACATTTCAAAATCAATATAAATATCAACTTTAAAACGTTAGAAGCTGTAATCGGATTAAAAAAAATATGTTTCTGAAAAAAAATTTACTTAAAAAAGGTTTTACGTGAACTACGCCTGATTTAACCTGTTGCGACAAATTTAATTCTGAGAATTGTGACTTGAAATTTTTACCAAAATGTTTGAAGATGCTAAGCTTAACTTTATATAAAAATATCGTCTGTTCAAAATGCGAAGAATTAAATTAAACGTAAGTAAGTATTTGAAAATAAATTTATTACACGCATTGTGTGTATATATATAAATATGTCATATTTAATTTTTAAAATAATACAGAATTATTAAATATTCATTCTTGTAACACTTACTATATTTTTTGTATCGATTCATGAAATAATAATGATGATTATAATAATAATGATAATAAATACTATTTAGAATTATTTTATCATATATTAATATTTGATAAAACAACTGCTGTTTGTCATCATCATAAAAAATTCAATACAAATCAATGCTAATTTTCGTATCTGTAATTATAATTAGTTTAATAATATTTTTTAATATTTATATTTAATGAATACACTATTAATTTGGTTAACGGCTAACCATAATTTATCTTTTATTTTTTAAACCTAATTTAACGTATAATATTAATGTTTTTTGCATCTTATTTAACGTTTGAAAAATTTTTTGATAGCATAAAATTAAGCCTTATTGATGATTTATTAATCATTACATAATTATGATATATATAAATATATGCATTTATTTATATCATAATATAATTTTAATTAATAGTATAAGGTATGGTCTTATTTACAAAAATATACACAAGGTGAAGTGGGGAAAATGCAAACACGAGGCTAGTGTAATCTTGGCTTTTATCTGAACTGATAAACTAATTTTGGACCTAATAATCACTATATCTAATTTTTCGAGTCTCTCTCTCTCTCTCTCTCTCTCTCTCTCTCTTTTTGCATATAGTTCTAGGGAACCTAATCACATGGGAAACAGTGATAGTTCTAGAAGTTTGAAAAATTGCTTATGATTCCTTCTTCGACAGAGTTCCCTTCTCAAAATTCAAAGTTTTCCCATTGTTGTACTTGTTATGTAAGCTTCACAGATTTTGATAAGAAAACTAAGATTTGTATGTAGATTTTGAGTATGATTTCAGATTTGTTCTGTTTCTTAAGCATTTTTTTTTTTTTTTTTTTTTTTATTTTAAACGCAAAATATTAAATTGGAATAATTATAAAAGAACTAAAAGTAGTTGATATTTTATTGATAAAATAAAGAAAGTTTATTGAATGAATTCTGTATACTTTAGTTTCAATGATAATTATGACAGTTTAAATTTAAACATTTATGATTTAAATTTTATGGCATTATTGAAATATTTCTTCAATGTACGAACTACGTTTTGCTTTACAGAATCTAACCAATTTAATATCCAAAACTTATTAACACTCCCACAAAATCTCTTTCTTTCTTTTTTCTTTTATATATATCATTTTAGGTATAATTGAAAATTAAAAGGCAGAACTGAAGATACATATATTAAGGAGACTTAGCACTGCTCAAGATTTCATATAAAAGCTTATATTTTCATTTAATACTTATAAATTGAACTACATTATGTTTGCTTAACAAAATAGATATTCAGGCAACAATTCTTATGGATTTTGATGTAATTTTTAAAGATATGAAATCTTTAAATTGCGTTTTCTCAGTTCGCATTTTTTTTCATGAGTTCCTGACCTTTAAAATGCTAGAGCCTCTACAAATATTTACGAAAACACCAAATATTACTACTTAAAAGAATTAGGCATGAAATTTGCAAAACCTTTTAAAGTAAATATATATTTAGTAAAAATATAACGAAATTTTTTTTGAAAATTTTTACATATAAAGGCACTTTTAATACCCCCCCCTCCTTCAAACACCAATGAAGAAATTTCAAAATCCATCCCTAATTCTTTTAACTAGTTTCTATTATACAGCCAAATAAATATTAAATTTTTCCTTCCACTGAGAAAAGAAATATACCGCCTTCATCTAGAATGAATAAGTTACCATTTTCTAAATCCCTTAACTAGAAATATAGATTTCCGAGCTATGCGCATAAGGAACGCCAAAAAACTGAATAGATGAAGTGATCGAGAATTTCTAGTCTAAACATTTCTAGATGGTGAAACAATATTCTGAATATTCTGAATCTTTTGTATGGCGAGAAATTCTCACATGATTATCTAGAATTGGGTCATAAACCAAGATAACAATTTCTGAAACCCGCCACTTGTGTTCTCATTTATTTGGAGATATTTTCAAATAGGTTTGACCTCAATAATATAGACAAACTCTCTATAATTCTAATAGGGGTTTCTAGAATTTGCTTTCCAAGAGGACTAGAATTTATAAGGATGACATGGAACTATGTTTTCTAAAGCCACAATTTAGATTCTAGATGTCAGTTACAGAAGTTTTTCTCAGTGTAAATATCTATAGAAGTTTTAGCATTTTAAAGATCATGAATTCATGAAAAAATGCAAACAGAGAAAATGCAATTTAAAGATTTCAAATCTGTAAACAATAAAGGAAAAACCATAAGAATTGTTTCCTGAATATATATTTTTTATTTTAAGAAAAACCTAATATAGTTCAATTTATAAATATTTTTATATGAAGCCTTCAATGGTGCCAGGTCAAAGGTGCCAAATCTTTTTAAAAATATAAATAACGCAAGTCAGGTGCTTGTTTCACTTCTCTACTTACAAATTTCAGGGGTTTCTAGTTACAAATTTCTGAGGTATTTCTTTCTCAAGCTTTTGGTTAGCCATGGGTGGCAAAACAAAAGATTGAAAAATACAAAAAATCTGAAGTTACAGTCAGTATTTACATAGAAAACTTAGTTTGCTTACCAAAAACAGTAAGGCTTAATTCACGAGTATAGCAGTTGCAAATTTCTAAAGTTTGACAATGGCTCACTGTAGGAGAATGGAAATGTAAGAAGGTTTTCAAATTTCTAAAACTACAACTGTTTCATTACTGTTTCATGTTTTACTTGGCTCACTAAGGCTGAATATAACAAAAAATTATGTGCAAACAAACAGATAGGACGACTACATAATCAAAATTCAGCTTATCAACTGAATGATGAAGCGACGTTGCATTTATCCATTGATTGCATTTATCCCACTTTAGCTTATTAATTAAGTAAACAATCATTATGGTAAATATTTAAATAAAATTTAAAACAAAAAATAAAACATAAATGAAATATCATATTTGCCCAGGAAATGCAAGTCTCTGGGTCTTAATCTATTAAAACCTCCAAACTTCTGGAAAGTGCATATTTAAATGTCCTCCCCCCTTTTCTTATTGGGACAAAATTTAAAGACGAATTAATTAAAAATCGAAAGAAAACGCATAAGAAAACTTTAATTTTCCCTCTAAATATTTAGAAAAATGCCGGTAAAAGTTTTTCGTAAGTTTCCTCTTTCGAAATGAAAATTTTAATTAATTTTTAAAATCTTCAGTTACAAAACCACTTTAAACCTAATTTAAACTTTGACGATCCTTTACCAAAACTAGAGATGTGCTTTGTATTAATAAATTTATTTGAATTTTTAATGTAAAATATCTAATTTACTAAGGCAGGAGAAAGATCCGGATAGGCAAATTTTAATTTTTTAATGCATGAAATTATCTTGAGAGAAATTAGATTTTTTTTTCAGACTTTTCGAAGAAGGACTTTACATTAAAAAATATTTGACAAGGAAAAAATAACAGATTTCTTATTTATATTACATTTATAAATAACTTATTTCTATTATATTGACCGACCCAATCCGAAAAATATTCTGCCAAGTGAAAGTACAAATAAAAATTTTTGTATAAAAAATATAATCTTACAGAGTATGATGAATGTTAAATGCTTTTAAAGTTCAAAAATAAATACACAAAATTAAAATTCTTAGAAACTGGATATCATAAAAACTAGTATTTTGAAAAGATATTTCTATTTACACAAACTTATTCATTTATTTTTAAACTTTATATTCGATCTTAAGATATTAATAAAACTATATATGTCATATAAATTTATTAAATAATAGTACTTTTAAATGAATTTAATAATAATCTTGAGAAGCTAGCTAAAAAATAATCATCCAGTACACATTTATAGTATTATTTTTCACATTTAATTAATGATTTTAATTTAGAAAAACTTACTTAAAAAAAAAATGCTTTAAAAATTCCATAGGGAATATGATAACTAAAAAGTTAAGAGTAGACTTTTAAAGTACTTTCTCAATGAAACATCCTTGTAAAAATGCAAATAAATTAAAATTCATGTAAGGGTGATTAAAAAAAAAAAAAACCTGCTCTTTCACCTCACAAAAGAATAACATTTGAATTATATCTAAAATTGTCTTTTATTTATTGCATATGTATGAGTACAATGGTCTTTTCATATTTAATTCAAACTTCTTGAATTTAAATAGGTATAAAGAAAAATAAAGAAAATCTGGTGTGAAACAACCATTCGACTTCCATTACTCACTATTACACGTATTATATGCATTTTTTTTGAGATATTATGTGCATTTTATGGAATTTTCTACTGAGAGAAACTTGATACACGTGTAAAGACATATAAAACAGAATTTACATAGCAAGTAAAAAAAAAAAAAAAAAAAAAAAAAAAAGGATATTTTTTTTAAACACAAATTTCCGAAAACTAAAACTGAACTACCTAATCAGGATGACTGTTAATTTTCCCGCAACAACCACATAATTCATGAGAAAGGGTATCTAAAATAGATTTATGTAACAATTTTCAAGAAAATCGTTAGAGCCGTTTTTGAGACATCAACTTTTACCAAAATTGGCATACTCAGCTAGTGACCGGAAAACAATAATTACATGTGAAAGTATATCTAAAAGCTGGTTAATATGGCGAGTTTGAAAAAAATCGTACAATCGTTTTTAAAGGAACGCACTTGCGAGACCTGAAATTGAACTATTTATACAGGACGACTTTCAATTTTCTTGAACTAACCAACTATATCATTCGAAAGTACATCTAATAGAGTATTTATATAGCAACTTTGAAGAAACTCGTTAGAAACGTTTTTGAGATACGGACTTACGGTCCCACTTCCGGTTTCCGATGACCCACTTTCGGTTTTCCAATTTTCACCAAAATTTGAAAAATGTATCTGTACACCAGACCTGTATCAATTCTCAAGTTTCGTAAATCTATCTTTATTAGTTTCGGATATATGATAGCCAGAAGATTCCACACATATACACACACTGACCAATTGCCAAAAACTACTTTTTTGGACTCAGGAGGTCTTAAAACGTGTAAATCAGGGGAAAACTCGATATCGAATTTTTGGACCGAATACAATACTTCATTACCTACGGTAGTAGGGTAATGGAAGTAAAAAAATGTGTCGACAAAAAATAGTACATCGCATGTGTGGATTGCAAAAAGCGAGGACTGTATTATTTCATTAGTTATGGCTAACGTATTTTACTCTATATATGGAGTAAGCAAGTGTATTTTTATCAGAAAATATATGAATTTAATATCACATATAATACTTTTGCTTTGTTTATTTCCAGAAAGATTTCATTTTTTAAAAATGAATACACTGTGGCCATAAAGCACATTGTTAAAAAGGAATTATTTAAAAATGGGAAGATGAACCTTCTCCTATCTCTTTGAGAAGTTTTTTTTTTTTTTTTTTTTTTTTTTTCAAAAATGCGGAAGCCGCTGCTTTCTCAAAAATAGGAATATTAAGGAATAATATAATCTATATAATGGGAATAATATAATCTATATAAATAAAGAGAAGTATCTGTGTGTGTGTGTGTCTGTGTGTGCTTGTCTGTACCTGTGTGTCTGCGCTCTTGTGCTCACACTACTAATTTCAAAGCTACAAAACTTGGCAGATGGGTAGCTGGAAACCTGCTGAAATGCACCTTATCGAGATTTTTTCCAATTTCCAATTTCGAATTTGAATTTTTTTTTTTTAACTTTTTTTTTTTCAGTGTTAAATATTGGATTTTTTGTTTCACTTTTCCAAAATTTGTTCTTTCATTTCAATCGTCTGCATACCTTAGCAACAGCTAAGGCGCTATTTATTTTTTATTTATTTTTTTCATTCATTCATTTGAAGGCCAAATCTTTTTTATTTATTTTTTTATATTTTTATTTATTTATTTATATTATATTTATTGAAATTGAAATGGTAATGCAGTAGAAAAAATTAATAATGTTAAATTTTAAATTTAAAAACTCATTTATGACAGTTATATTTATGCATAAGGTATAATTTTTTATAACACAACTTTCATTTTTCATTTTTTTTTTTTTTTAATTAATTCCTTTGAAAAGGAAAACTCTTTTTCTTTCTTTATTTTTCTTTTCTTTTCTTTTTTACTTACATTATTTATCGGAAGAAATGATAGTATATAGTAGAAACGAATGCACTTATTAAAATTTAAGTTTAATTAAAATTTATTTGGTTTTTATTTATTTAATTCCTTTTAAAAGAAAATCTACCTTTTCTTTTCTTTTTATTTTATGGTCGAAATCATATGGTAATATAGTGTAATGAGTGAGGTCTATAAAATACGTGTTTGAAAAACTAAAATATTTAATAGATGCTGAGTTACAGTTAGCTTTAAAATCGCAGTTCTTAAATAATAGCAGATCCACCTGTCGTCGATAAACACCCAGACTGAAGTGCCCAGAAAAGACCTTTCAGTTGGGAGTGGGAACCTGAACCCGATGCAGAGCAGGCGGAAAAGGAGTGCCGTAGGCAGCGGGTACCTGAAGCGAGGTTTAGAGCGATTTCAATGTAATCTCTTTAATTTTTGTTTATAAATTGATATAAAAAATAAATAGTAATTTACAGAGACTTACAGGGACGATGAGCCGCTCACGTCTCTAGGAGCAGTGTCGAACGATTCTAGCTATGCTAGGTCCCTCCTCCGGAACGTTTATTTAAAAAAAAAAAAAAAAAAAAAAAAAAAAAAAAGAAATCAAAGGCCGCCAGAGATAGGTCTCTTTCACGCGACATAGGGCCGCGGCATAAGAGACTATGTTGGTTACAGTCAGAGTTCCTCTATGGCTTCAAGTATATAGTGCGACCACGTTTCCTACGACTAGCAGTGAGGCCTAGTCCAAACGTTTAGAGGGATGCAAAATTGGCCGAGAGATAGTTATTTGGCAAACATCCAGTTATTCGGTGTTCCCTTATTGCTTGTTTTCTCTCAGTCACCCCTATTTTAACACTGGACTCGTTCAATCCGCACTTGCGTAGAGGCTTCCATGGTCGCAAGAAATGTGGTTAAAGAATAGGTAATTGTTGGTACGACGAATACATGCCAGCTGCTGACTCCATCCGGATGAGGGAGAATTTTATTTGAGTTTAAGAAAGTTATTAAATTAAATTTAAGAGAAGATAGAAAGGAAGTAAAGAGAGAGATAAATTTACTAGTTTTATTATTGGCAGAATTTTTTATTTAGGGTTTAATTTGTTAAATTCGAAATTTCTATAAGATAGTTATAGATTCTTTATATTTTTTTTCTCTTAGTGTTGGGTGGGTTAGTATGTTGGATTCAATTCTTTTGAAAATTCATTCAAATACAGTGACCAGCGAAGCTGGCGTAGCCTGCCAGTTACTAATAATTTAATTTTGTGAAAGGCGATACGATAAATGTTTTTAATTTGTTTTGTGAATCCCTCGAATAATGTGCTCTATTAAAACACACTTCTCAAACATTAGCAAAATTTTCTCAAAAATAAGCAGGATCTACTCCTTTTTGAGAAGTTTTACTTCTTATAATAACTCCGAGTAGGAAATTCTCATTTTTAAGATTTTTGAAACTATTCATTTTAAACTATTTTTTTTAAACTATTCATTTCATATTTACTTTTGTAATAGTGTAACGAAAGAGGTTTCGTTTGTGAACGCAATAGTTCCGAGGTAAAGCATCGAACTACTGAATCAGAGATTATAGGTTCTATCTCCGTCAAGGGAAGTTCTTTAAAAATGGTTTTTATTTGAATACATATTTTTTATTTTTCATTCATTTATTATGTCATTATGTTAATTATGTTTATGTTAATGATTCAGCTAATGTTATGCATTTTCTAGACTTTTTGAATTCTAGGATAATCTGTTTCAAAATATTCATTAATAAAACGATGTAAATTTTGAAATTAATAGTTAAAGGAGAAAAAAAAAGTCTTAAAAATGAGAAATTCCTACTTGGATCTATTATAAGAAATGAAACTTCTGAAAAATGAGAGGATTATGCTTATTTTTGCTTATATATGCATCTTCATTTTTTATATCCATTTACAGAATAAACTAATAAACTAAATGAAACCAAATTTCTTCTACAGACTGCGGAAGACATACGTAAGATGATTTCCGCCTAAAAAAGAAATTAATACCAAAAGTTGTCGCTAAGGAGAAATTTGGGCACTGTTCTCATGCTATTAAATTTGTACAATCCAGATTCATTATGCAACTTTCCAAGTGTATATGTTATTTTGGAGCTGTTCAAAACGAAATAAGTTAATATTTTATATAAATGCAATGAAAATGTATTATGTGAAGCTTTATTATTGTTCGAATAAAAATGCACATGTGAAAATGGTACAAATCATTCTCTGCATGTGTATTTAAATTATTGACATATTTCATTTTCAACAGTTCAAAAATCACACATGCACTTAGGAAGTTGTATAATCCACTTCTATTCTATAAATTTAATAGTGTGTACGTGAGAACAGCGCTAAAACCTGTCCTATCGTGACTTTTGGTAGTATTTTATTTTCATTGCGGAAATCAGCTCTTTATGTCTTCCAAAGTCTGTTGATGAAATTTGGTTCATTAGTTTTTGCTATAGATGCCTCCAAACATTGGAAAATAATGTATGGCCACATTTTTTTTCTTCATTTAAGTTTGTTACAAAATTTTATACAGTCGGTAACAAAAGTCTCCGAACACTAGCAAAAATTCCTATATAAAAAAATGTACACTTAATACAGTTTTGTTAAATAAATTCTAGTCGTATCCTGTTTTTAGACTGACTAAGAACATGATTCGACAAGGATTTAACAAAACTGTATTAAATGTACTTTTTTTACATAGGAATTTTTGCTAGTGTCCGTAGACTTTTGTTACTGACTCACGTATACGGACATTTAAAATATACATACATATAAACAAATATACTATAGATATAGATGTACACTCATGTCCAAATTTATCTTTACTTAAATTCGTAAAGTTTTACTTCTTTTTTCTGAATTATTCCTTTTTTTTTTTTTTTGCGGAACTCTCTTTGTCACATTTTATTACCATTTTTATTGTTCCATGCTATATCATATGCTTCACTGCTTTGACAGCAAAAACTTGGACAGACACCGCAGCTGACAATCTTGAAAAAAAGAGTGAAAATTCATAGGAAATAGATGAAATGAAATTGAAAAAACAGTAACAAGTGTGGGGGAAAAAGGAACATAAGGGAAAATAGACAAGAAAATGTAACTGAAGCTGAGGAAGGGTCTAGGTTAGGGGCCCTGAGGCTATCGTCGAGGGGTAGCTATGTATCGCCTTATATAAGACTCCGAAATTTTTCTTTTGTGTTTATGTATCATAAAATTATAATTCACAGTTTCTGAAAAATCTGTGAATTTATGCATGCAATGATAATTTTCGACATAAGTGTATCTAAAACTTACAAGGTAAAAGTGCTTATCTTTTCCTTTAACTAACGAAAAAAGAATTAATCATATTGGAAATACAAGAAAATTACTTTAAACGGTTACATAGACTTCGAAGACTAAAAAAAAAAAAAAAAAAAAAAAAAGAAAGAAAAGAAAAAAAAAAAAGCGCATTTTTTTCTCTCACTCTCTCTCTCTTTTTAATATAATAAATAAAAAAATATTATTCACAATTTTGGGCATAAAAAAGAACATTTTTTAACCCTCGCTTTCCCAAGATCAAGGTGTCACTGCAGAAAAATTGCTTTCAGGTGACGCTCTGCACGTTTGGCGATAATCACCAGCATGCTTCTTTTTGTATCGTTTAGAAGTTGCAACATTCCATTGGTTACGTTTGCTATCTCTGGCGAATTAGCGCAATTTTTGAATGAGGCGGGCTTAAGTAAATTTCAACTACAAATTGGGGGTCAAAATGACCCCATCTTGGGAAAGTTAGGGTTAAACAATATTTTAGTAAGCATTCATTCAAAATTTTGGAAAATTCAGCGGATGGTTCCTGGGTTTCGAAGACTCTTCAGAAAATCGGCGGTCACGATTTCTCAAAAATAAATGCACCGATATAATTGAAAATTTGCACATCTCTTCAAAATAAAATTAACTAGTACTTGAACGAAAAATTTGAAATAAATAAATAAATAAATAAAATAAAATAAAATAAAATTTGAATTTTTGATAGGGTTGTATGCAGAGACAGTACAATTTTGGGTACATTTTACCCCACTTAAATTTGATTTGTAGCTTTATAAAATTAGTTGTAATCGAAAAAACGAATGATCCTCCGTTTAACATCCGTTTACCTCCTTAAATTATATTTTGAAGAAAACTGAAAAATTTCAATAAAATTGGTGTATTAGTTTTTGAGAAATCATATTCACCCTTTTTCTTGAAGGGTCTTCGGAAACTAGAACTCAACGGGTAAATTTTCCAAACTTTTAATGAATATTTTATAAAATACTGCTTTAATGTTGCTATTTACATTATCAAAATTTTTAATGAAAATTTTTATTTATTATATTAAAAAATAAAATAAAAAATATGCTTTTTTTAGCCATCGAAAACCATGTAACCCCTTTAATAAATTTGAACCTTTTTGGTATTTTTTCTACATTTATGCTATTTGTTTATTTACTCAGATCGTGACAGCACTTGTGTTACTTTTTTAAACATCATTGTTTAAGTTATGCCTTCTATTTAACATTCTGCATTGAATAATTGTTTTAATGTTATAAATAAAATTTAAGTAAAAAATCGTTTTGTAAAGTTAGAAGCTTTTTATTGTAAAGCCCTAAAAATCATAAAATAAAATTTATTCTGGCAAAGACATGCTACAAAGAAAGGAAAGTTTCAATACTAAGAAAATTTTATAGAAAAATGTAGGTACTTTCCTTTTGCAAGAGATGAAATTTTTTTAATGTTCAAAATATTTTAAAAAGCTTTCGAGACCAATATTCTTAGTTATTAGTTTTTGTATAATCATTTGTTAGACCAGAAATTTCAAAGGTCTCGAAAGCTTTTCAAAATATTTTGAACATTAAAAAATTTTCATCTCTTGCAAAAAGAAAGTACCTATATTTTTCTCTAAAATTTTCTTAGCGTTGAAACTTTCATTTCATTGTAGCATGTCCTTGCCAGAATAAATTTTATTTTATGCTTTTTAGGGCTTCACAATAAAAAGCTTCTAACTTTAAAAAATGATTTTTTACTTAAATTTTATTTTGTGCTTTTTAGTTACAAAAAAGGGAAAAGCTTCTTAAAAAAATAATAAAAATTTTTTAGGATATTGTGTAGACAAAGGAAGATTTTCTTTTATCAATTGACATTTTTTTTCTGTTATTTATCTGCAAAAAAGTACTATGTAGTCTTTCGAGGACCGAATCCGGGACCATCGCATTATCAGCATGACGCTCTAACCAAAAGTCTAAGAACTGTCAAGAAAAATCATAGAACAATCTAGAAAAATCTAACAAATACTTATATAAAAGGAAAATTGTTCTTGAATGCTTTTTAAAATATTTGGAATATTTAAAATTTTGCAAAATGGAAATAGCTATATTTTTCTTAAAATTTTTCTTGTTGTTGAAACTTTTATGATTTTATAGCATATCTCTGCTAGAATAAATTTTTATTTTAGGCTTTTTAGGGCTCTACAATAATAATAATAAAAAAAAAAACGTTCAGTGTTATTTTAATTAATTAATTAATTTTATTTTATTAATTAATTAATTTATATATAAACATATATACATATATATTAACTGAAATTTTTATTTTGTGAATTAGTAACTCAAAATAAGCTTCTTAAAAAAAACTATCAAAATTCCTTAGGATACTGTGTAGACAATGAAAGATTTTCTTTTATAAGTTGACATCGTTTCTATTAATTACCTGCAAAAAAGAAACACATCGGCTTGCGATGATCGAACCCACGAGCATCGCGTTATCATCATGACTCTCTAACCAAATACGCTAACGAGCGACGAAAAAGGTTATTTAAATTTACATGAAGTGGAGGCGCCTTCTTTTTCAGAATGATACAAAGACACGATGATAAAAATCCAATTTCAATAAAAAGCTTCTAAATTTTTTTTTTACTTAACTTTTGTGCTTTTTAGTATCTAAAAAAAAGCTTCTTAAAAAAAAAAAAAAAAAAAAAAAACTCTTATCCGCAAAATTTAACACATCGATCCTTCGGGGGATAGAACTCACCATCGTAACTTGACGCTCTAACAAACTGAACCAATGAGTGACGATAAGGCCTCCTGGCATTTACTTTAAAGTTGAGGTGACTTATTTATTAGTGTGACACGAAGATGCGATAACGAAATCCAATTTCAATAAAAAAGCTTCTAAAAAAATATTTATTTTTACTTAAATTTTTATTTTGTGCTTTTTAGTAACTAGATAAAAAGCTATTTAAAAAATTCTTCAAAAATTATTAAGATTCTGTGTACACAACGAAATATATCCTTTTATCAACTCACACATTTTCTATTAATTATTTGCAAAAATTAACATGATGCTCTAACCAACTGAGCCATTAAGAGATACAATAAACTGCTTAAATTTTATTTTTTATTTATTTATTTATTTATTTTTTTTTTTTTTTTAAGTGGAAGCGTCTTATTTTTTAGCGTGACAGAAAACACGATGACGAATTCAATTTCATATATATATATAATATAGAAATCTTCTAAAAATATTTATTTATTTATATTTTACTCGAAACTTTTTATTTTGAGCTTTTTTAATATCTAAAATATTTTGTGTTTTCTAATATCTAAAAAATGAAAAATCTTCTTTAAAAAAAAACTCTTCAAAAATTCATAAGATATTGTGTAGTGAACGAAAAAATTTCTGTTATCAATTGACACCTTTTTCTACTAATTATCTGAAAAAAATAATGCGCCGGACATTCGGGTATCAAACTCTCGCCCACCGCGTTATTAACGTGACGCCCTAACCAACTAAGCCATGGAGTGACAAACTGAACAGCTTCAATTTATGTTCAAATGGAGGTGCCTTTTTTATTAGCATGACACGAAAACACGATGACAAAGTCAATTTCATACTAGTATGTTGTGGCCACCACAAGACTTTCTTTTATATTTTCCTATACAAACTCACTCAATAACAATAAAAAAAAAAAAAAAAAAAAAAAAATCAGTTTTTTTTCGTTAAAAGTAAAAAAAAAAAAAAATCGATAACTTTGTTTTAAATTATCCCATATTTATAGTTCAACCATTCGTTTTAAAGGTATTGACGAGACCTTTCTAAAGATAACCATCTCGAAAATTTATTTACCCCCCTCCGCCCGGGGAAGGGGGGGTACTTCACAACAGGGGAGGAAGCGATGCCCCCACATGCACAAAATTTTTTTCCTAATTAACTACTACTATTATCAATAATTCATATTAATTTTACAATCACAGGTTAAGAATAACTCTCATTATGTACATTTATACGAAATTTCGTCCTATACTGCCATGTTAAAAATTTAGAAAAAATACGATCACAGCACCACCTGTTGAGCGATTGATCCCCAAATCTAATCAGCACCAGTTTATGTCAAGGGCCAACTAAATACCTAGTTTGGTTAAATTTCGTTAAGAAAAAAATTACGATTTTTTTTCTAAGTTTTTTTTTTCGTTAAAAGTAAGAAAAATCGTAAATTTTGTTTTAAATTATCACAGATTTATAGTTCAACCATTCGTTTTAAAGGTATTGACAAGACCTTTTGAAAGATACCCATCTTGAAAATTTACTCCCCTCGAGGGGGGACTTCCTCCCAGGGGGTGGGGGTGGCCAGGCTCCAACACATACAAAAAAAATTTCCCAGTTGACTATCTCTATTATAAATAAATCTTGTAAATTTCATAATGATTACTAAAAAAATAATTTTCTTTATGCACATTTATACAAAATTTTGTCTTATATCACCATGTTAAAAATTTAGAAAAAGTGGGATGGCAACGCAACCTGTAAGACAATTTTTACCAAAAGTTGATAGGCACTAATTTATGTCAAGGTGCAACCACATACCAATTTGTATGAAATTCTTTGCAGTAGTTCCTGATATACAGTTGCCACAAAATTTTGTCACACAGACACACGCAGACAGACAGGCAGACAGACAGACAGACATTTTCTAAAAATGGTCAAATCGTGTTCTACAGTTCTCAAAACGTGTAAATTCATCAAAAACCCGAGGTCGAAAATTTTTACGAATCCAATACTTTCTTCTATTGAATATAGAAGAAAGTAATAAAAACCTTCTAATAATTACAGAAACCTAAAATATTAATCTTAACATAATTATTAACCCTACAGTACATAATGTTGCCAAATGGGTAATAAAACATAAACAATAATTTCAAAAATGTCATTGAATAATAATAATAATAATAATAATAATAATAATAATAATATAAATTGGTTCTTTTTTATATAAAAAATTACATAAAAATAAACTAAACAAAACATTTAAAAAAAGAAATCGAACCAAATGTTATAAAAGAAAATTATTGCTAAATTAAATAAAATTCATACAGCATGACGAAAATTTTGTTTGACATTTTAAAATGAAATATACAATACGTTAATTGAAATATACATTGTGTAAAAATAGTAGAAGGACAGTAGATTTTTGTAAATTATTTTTCGTATTTTCATACTGGCTATTAGATTTTTATACATGTTTTATTTAACAAAGTTTTCTTTAATTTCACGTAAAAATAAAATCTCTACTGCTATTGCTAATTAGAGCGTTGTAGAAAAACTAGTATTGATGATTTCGAGTGTGTAAAAAAAGTAGAAGGACACTTTCCAAAATTTGTTATTGGTCGGACTGTACACGAGTAAAAGAGAAAATATTGAATTTTCTTTAACTGCTTTTGTTGAGGAAAACGTATTTTGCTGAAAATTGCATTGCTATTTTCTTTTCAGACTGCCCAGAAGAATACCTTTAAATTATTTCCAAAAGGAGCAAATATTTCAATATAAAATTAATGGTAAAGGTGTTAGACAGAATATTCGTATACTATGCACGTCAGTTCCAGTACAGTTTCTAACTTTATATAAAAGTGAGATAGAAATAGGGAAAGAAAGAAGACTGGTAGGCCTAAAATAATAACGCCTTACGATGGAAGAAAACTTGCTCATGAGCTAAAAAAGAACAGTGGAAGTATCACAAAGGCCCAAAATTAAGCAGGATTTACTCATGTTTCAAGACAAATACATTGTTTATAACTACATAACAAGATACAAATAATTCATTTTTAGAAAGCGGAAGAATCATCCAAAGTAGAAAAAAACATAGATTGATTACCATTTATCATGGGCTAAGGAACACATATCCCGTACCTCAGATTGGACTTACAGATTAAAAAGCCTTAGCAAAATACGTTCTCTTTAACGAAAGCAGTTAAAGAAAATTCAATATTTTCTCTTTTATTCGTGTACATAGTATAATATTTTCAGACGAGAAGAAGTTTAACTTAGACGATTTAGATGGTTACCAATAATACTGGCATTGTCTGAGGAATGCAAAGGAATTTTATTCAACTCGACAAATGGAAGGGGGGGATGATGGTTTTTTAAGCAATTGGATATGGACAAAGAACAAGTCTGGTCTTTTTCAGTGGTAGGCAGAAACATACAGACTATGTTGAAGTGCTGAATGCTGAGCTTCTTCATTATGGCTCTCAATTAGGAGGAAAAGAGTGGATGTTTTTAACAAGATGAAGCCTCTATTCACCCCACCAGTGGAGTTCAAAATTGGTTCTCTGCAGATAATGCGCAGTTTTTGGAAAGTCAATTAAAAGCTCTGATCTTAACACAGTGGAAAACATCTAGCCAATGCTTGTTCGTCAAGTTTATGCTGGTGAAAAAAGTTTGAACTCTTTACTGAGCTTTGGGAAGCATTGAATAGCTCATAGGCTAATTTTTGCCAAACAGAAATCCAATCTTTGTATGATTCGCAACCAAATAGAGTATTCTACGTCATAAAAGCTAATGGGCAGAGTACTCTTAACGAATATCGCTTACATATATATTTCTGTAGTAGTGTCCTTCTACTTTTTTTACAGAGCTTAAAAAAGTAGATATAATTTTTGCTGTCATTAATAACTTATTTTTGAAAATCATGGTAATGATACTGATATTTTCATATTAAAGGATCTACAAAATGCTGGAAATAAAAATAATTTCCTTAAAAATAAAAAATACTCCTTTTATCTAAAAATATCTAGTGTCCTTCTAATTTTTTTACTCAGTATATATATGGCAGTTTATACAGGGTGATTATAATTAAACTAACAATGTTCATAGTATTCTGTAGCGCGATATAAATCCAAGAATGGCTCCAAACTTGTAGGAAGAATAAACAAATCGGGGGACGTAAGATTCCTAATAAATAAATAAATAAATAAATAAATAAAAATAAAAATAAATAAAATAAAAGTAACAAGGGTCATCGCTAGCGGATTTTGTGGCGCTGTTTTCTAAGTAAAGCTTTTGTCACGATTTATAATTAAAAATTTATAATTCTGCTCTTGTTTTAAGTATTGATTTTGTCCCTATTTATTATTTTGAAATTACAGACACCGCGCTAGTTTATCCGCACTTTCCACTTTAAATTTTTTTTCTATTACACAACGCCACCCACCTATTCCCCTAATAGGGACATTTGGGACTTTTTTTTTTTTTTTTTAATTTTGCGTAATTCTTCGTCCTCCTTCTTTTTCAAACTACCTACAAACTTTGGTGTCAGTTTTATGATTAGATCGTACTACAGAACATTGTCATAACTGTCAGTTTAATTATAGCAACCCTGTATATATAAGAATTTGATTCTAATATTTAAAATTTTAATCCTTAAAAAAAAAAAAAAAAATAAATAAATAAATAAATCAATATTCGTACATTTTCAATCGGTATTATAGATCTATTTATAACGATGCCTCTTTCAAAATGTCACAATTACAGTCTAGGGAGTATTTAGCTATTTTAATTACACAAGCAAGCTCATTTAAA
The DNA here is from genome assembly GCA_963930645.1 of Salticus scenicus. Lineage (NCBI taxonomy): Eukaryota > Metazoa > Arthropoda > Arachnida > Araneae > Salticidae > Salticus > Salticus scenicus. The sequence goes on along the minus strand of OZ005655.1, from coordinate 202,512,525 downwards.
AACATTACTTAGGCTCATTAATTGTACATTTTTAGATAGAATTCCAAGAATATTTCCTAAGTAACAATCTGGCAAATTGCAAATTCATTAAGAAATAATCTCTTTGAAAACGTATATAAAACAAATCGATATTTAAATGGACAAAGAGAAACTATTTTTGTAATATGTTTTTCATAAAACAACGTGTGGGCGTTTATTTCCACAATAGTTGCAGAGAAATGGTATAAAATATCTTTCTTTAATAATAATAATAATAATAATAATAATAATAATGCATGCATATATTTCTGTAATTAGTGCAGTCACTTAAGCAATTTTATTTCTTTTGCTCTTTTATACTTTTTACTTTCTCTTGCCCATAAGGTACCGAAAATATTATTTTTAGGTCAAATTTTCAAAAGTGAGTTTTTGTTATATTTACACGTTTTTACTTTCTCTTACGCATAAAATAGAGAAAGTATTGTTTTTGGGTGAAATTTTCGAAAGTGTGTTTTCGTTATATTTACACGTTTAGAGGTCCACTGAATCCAAAAATCATGTTTTTAGCGGTTGTGTATGTGTGTGTGTCTGTTATCAACATATCTCAAGTACAAATAGTATCAAAATGTCCAAACTTGGTAGTCTAAATGTGTATTATATAGGGATGTTACATAAAGCTTTTCGTTGAGATGAAGCAAGTGGTTCGTGTACAGGGTCACTCAAGAGAATTCAAATACATTACGTCTATGGGGAAAATTGCAGGTAAGTAGAGTCTAAAGACTGCACTAAACCAAATGAAATGGATATATATTTTTAATATGGGTAAAAACATGTTTCATGTAGAATATGGTAGGGTAATCATTCACTGTTCTTTTACAGGGCTACACAAAAGTAGTTGATTATAGTGCGACAATAGCTGAAAATTGATGGAAGTGTATTTCAGGTTGTGCCATATATTATTACTATAGGATTATATTTAGGTGCACCATAGGGTCTGTACATAATCTTCAAAAGTTATATAGGACTCCAAACATTTAAGCTATAACATTCTTATTTTTTGTTAGTGGAAGTGCTTTGATATGGTATTTTACTATGTCCAGGAAAGCTGCTCAGGAATTGAAATGAATTCCTCATAGACATATGATATGTAATGTAATTTTTTAAGCTAAATATTCATCGCTTGTTTTTTAAATATTTACACGTTTTGAGGCTTCCTGATTACCGAAGTAAAGCTTTTTAATGTTTGATCGTTGCCTGTGTCTCTTAGAGTAACTTAAAAACTCGAATAATTTAATAGATCCAAATGTTGTATTTTGAAATGAATATAAGTTTTTTGCTGGAAAAGTGTGATAAAGATTGATAAGTTTCAAGGAATGTTGCGTGTGAAAATTGTCTGAATAATTTTAAGTGAACTTTTAATTTTAATAACAGATTTAATTTTTATATAGATGTAGGAGCAGTAATAAAACGGGGGTTTATACACATACCTAATTATCATATAAAACTCTTCCTAACCATAATTTGAATTGTTTTGACATATGTTTTCATATCAGAACTCTTTATCTTAACCCTTTAATCTCCAACCTGTATTTATATTATTAAATTTCAGGGTAAGAGAAAGTCGTGGGAGTGACACATCAGATTATTTCATTTATTTTTGCGACTATTGCTTATAAATATACTTTTAAGAGAATTTCAGTTTGTTGCATAAAAGTTATAAATTACAGTTATACTTGCATTTTTTACGCTTAAAACTCGCCCACCAGTAGCCGAGCGGTTATGCGCTCAAAACTGATAGATGTGAGGTGCCGGGTTTAATCCCAGGACGCTCTCATCGACCTAGGCTTGCGTAGTTTTTTGTGGTTTTCCCGAAACTCGCGTAAATACGTTCTAGGACCTCTTAGAAAGGATCCCTATGGAGGGTATTCCAACAATAGGCCTAGAACCCTAGCGTAGTCAGTCGGCCTTAAAACACTACAACCAACCAACTTAACTTAAAACTCGGATAGATATTTTGAAATATACAGTAAAAGTAATGTAGATACTGATATTTTTTTAATCATGAAGAAAATGAAATTTTTAGGTTTTGCAGTATTTTATTTTTTAATATATTTTTGCATGTTATTTTCTAAAAGATCTTAACTTGAAGACACGAGATCACCAGGTAAATGCAACGCATCTAATCTTTTTTTTTTTTTTTTTTTTCACTTACCGATATATATGGTAGAAAAAGTATTGTTTTGTGGTCGAATTTCCGAAATTGAATTTTTGTTATATTTACATGTTTTGAGGTTCCTTGAATCCAAAAATCACGTTTTTAGCGGTTGATCTGTATGTCTGTTTGCGTGTGTGTGTCTATCTGTTATCAACATATCTCAAGAACAAATAGTAGCAGAAAATCTAAACTCGGTATACAAAATCCGTATCATACAGGGACGCTACACCAAACTTTTCGTTTAAATCAAGCAAATGGTTCGTGTACAGGGACATGCAAGAGAATTCAAATACATTATGTCTATGTGGAAATTTCGGTTAAGCACAGTGTAACATCTATAAGCTTACTTAAACAAAACGGAATGAACAAAAATTTTTATATGCATGAAAGCATGTTTTATGTTAATTGTGTAAGGGAACCATTCATCATTTGTTTACAGGGCTACCCAAAATATTTCGATATATTGGGACTATACTTGAAAAATGCTTAAATTGTAATTCATTTTGTGTTATATGCCTTTCAATTAAGACTTAATTTAAGTACACATTATTGCTTATAATGAATGTTGTTTATAGACAATATACAAGGCTACAAATTAGTTTTCTCCTGAATTTGCGTATTTATGGTATATTATCCATTAAAAAGAACCTTAACGAAGCCGCACCACCTAGATCTAAGCCTTCGCCTAGTTAATTGGCCTTAAATTTAATAGCAAAATACAATACTAAAACAATTAGCCTACAGGAAATACTGTTATTGACATTTGTGTTTTTAAAGGTATTCGTTATATACATATGTAAAAATCTTATTTGAATCTAAATTCAAAGAATTATAACTCAGAAATTATTATCTTTGTTTGTTAAAACATCTGTTAGTTTTTATCCATAAAATATATTTTAAAAACTGAATTTCACGTATTCAGTTTAAAAAAAATATATATATATATATATTAAACTGCTTTTAGTGTTTGTTATGTGTGTCTGTATGTATCGTGGTACAGTCGTCAGCAAAAGTATCCGAGCACTAGCAAAAATTCCTATATAAAAAAAAAAGTACGCTTATTACTGTTAAATAAATCCTTGTCAAATCATGTTCTTAGACTGACCAGGAACAAGATTCGACAAGGATTTATTTAACAAAACTGTATTAAGTATACCTTTTTAATATAGGAATTTTTGCTAGTGCTCGGATACTTTTGCTGTCGACTGTAGTTGTCAGAAAAATCATCAGATTCATATCCGACACTTGATATCAGATCGATCCTGATATCGATTGATCATACGATTTAAATTGGGTGCAGTCTATGAATGGCAATTATCAAAAGTGCATTTTAACATTGTTACACTACATTTTAAATAACAAAATGTATATATGTCATTAAAATGCTTGTTTAAATCATTTATTTAATGATGGCAATTAGAAATTATTTTAATGGGATGAACGAAAGTATTCCAATATGTTACATACTAGTAGATCTGCAAATCAGGAGCCTCAACGACCTATTTGCATCACTCATTATTCAGTAGATCATTAAGTGCCCGTTTCACTCATCTTCGCCGGAAGCCGAAGTAAATGTTATTCTACGGGAAATTTTCTTTACTTATAACTCATTAACTAATACATATTTTTAAATTCTGTTTTCACATTAAGAAAACTCACAACTGTTAAATTTCCCGACCTTTACTAGAAACGTACTTTTTTAAACAATTTTTATTAAAATCACACAATCAACTGTGGAAGAAAATCATATTAATTGAAATTTAATTTTTCCGACTGAGTGAAAATCAGTTCCAGAGTTTAGTTTTCATAGTGAAAATCCGGGGTTCGACTCCCGGTCCTGGCATTATTTCCACTCAGTAGGAAAAATTAAATTTCAATTAATAGTACTTTTTTTAATTTTTAAAATTTTATTTTGAAGCTGTAAAATAGGAAATTTCAATACGTGAATTTTTCATTTTACAATTTCAAAAAAAAAAAAAAAAAAAAAAAAAAAAAAAATATATATATATATATATATATATATATATATATATATATATATTTAAAAAGGTTCATCTATTTAACAGTTGGAAAATTTCTGAATGTGAATTTAAAAATATGTATTTGTTAATTACTTATAATTAAAGAAAATTTCTCCTAGGACAACATAGGTTCGAGCTGCCGGCGATGGAAAATGAAAAGTGCCGTTAATAGTTATTCAATATTGTTAATACACACACACACACACATATATATATATATATATAGTGTAGGATCCGACTTATGTAGGCTTTTAAAACACAAAGTATTATTTCAAGTAATTACTAATCATTTAAAATTTAATAGAAAATTAAGGTACTATATACAAATATACAAAACGTTAATATGGATTAAAATTGTACTGCTCAAATATTCGTTTGACGTTTCGTCTAACATAGTTCGTGGCACAAATAAATCACTTATAAGTTCGCTTTTCAGTTACTTCAAAACAAAAGTACTCGGTCTTGCATCAAGCTCCGGCACTGGTAAACGTCGTCTAAACAAGCGATACACTCGTCAAATGTGCATGCCTTGTCATCCGTTCGTCGACTCTGAACTTCTCTTTTCCAACGCTCTTAGCAGCCGTGCGTTCCGGAAGCAGCACCCGTCTACGTCATAGTTCCATCTTTCCGCTAATATTCTGGCTCTTCGTCAATCGCTAGTTCATCCCGCTTCGGAGTTATAGGCCACGGCAAAGGAAAACTGGGTAGCTTTGGATTCCAATGTTAGGGGAAGTAAGGGCTTGTCACTACACACACACACACACACACACACACACACACACACACACATATATATATATATATATATATATATATATATGATTAACTCGCTACATAACCATAACGTTTTGGCTCGTTTCTGAGGGGTGCCTCAACCCTTCACTGTATCTGGTTGTCTATATCTACTTGTCTATATGTGCATATCTATATATTTCTTTGTTGCACATAGCCTTGTATTAATACCTTCTAACTCCTAACTACCAAATTCCATGCCAGATAGTTGCATAACATGCCGGAATTATTTTCTATTGTCCTGTAAATTAATTAAAAATTCCATACCTACTAATTTCGGCATAAAGCATGCTTTAAACATTCTAATAACATACTTTTAATTCATTATGTTTAACAGAGTGTAACTATTTTAAAATGCACTTAAAAAAGAAATATCGTCTATAGACCGTAATGGTGCAAAATTCTTCAGTATATTCCTGTACACGAGCCACAAAAATTATGTACACGAATAAAAAGTGTACAACTAATTTATTGTAACTTATTAATATTTGAGCCAAATTTGACACCATTTGTATGATTAAAGAATGTCTTCGGAATTCTTTTGCGTCGTCCTGTAAGTAAATTATTTAATCTATACGTACCATTTTTCTAGAGATAATATGATTTTAATAAACATCTTAATAATGTATGTTAATTCTATTATTTGAATGCAGTGCAAACGCGTCAAAATGCGCTTAAATAAAAATCTGTCCATAGTCTCTAATATCGCGAAACTTATTTCAGTGTCCCTGTAAACGCGCCATAAACATTATGTACACCAGTAAAAACTATACACATTATTTTATGTATCCCATACGTAGTTGTTCGAAATTTGACGTAATTTGGAGGATTACGTGACATTGTCAGAACACTTTTGTACGGTCCTGCACTGAGAAAAAAAAATATACCGCCTTTCTCTAGAATGAATAAATGGACATTTTCTAAATCCCTTAACTAGAAATATAGATTTCTGAGCTATGCGCATAAGGCACGCCAATAAACTGAATAGACAAAATGATTGAGAATTTCTAGTGTACACATTTCTAGATGGTGAAACAATATTCTGAAACATTTGTATTGCGAGAAATTCTCGCTTGATTTTCTAGATTTGGGTAATGAACCAAAATTATATTTGCAGAAACCCGCCTCTTGTAGTCTCACTTATTTTCAGACATTTTTAAATAATTTTGCCCTCAAGAATATAGGTAAACGCTCAAGAATTCTAATAGGAGCTTCTAGAACTCGCTTTCCAAGGGGACTAAAATTTATAAGGATGACATGAAACTATTTTTTCCTAGAGTCACAATTTAGATTCTAGATGTCAGTTACAGAATTTTTTCTCAGTGTGTATATTAATTATTTAGTCTATATTTTCTACAGAAAACATGATTTTAAGCATCTGAAAAATGTATGTGAATTTCGTTTTTTTTAATTCAGTGCAACCATGTTAAAATGCGTTTATATGAAATTCTGCATGTAGGCCGTAATGATAAGAAAACATTTTGTGGGTCTCTGTAGACGAACTGTAAAGAATATACTCACCAAAAACTTTACAGCTATTTCTGTATAGTGAGTTAACATGTGCACCAATTTTCATGCGATACAAGTGTTTTTTGAGGTCACTATCGCAGTACAGAGAAAGTCTGTCCGTATGCCATAATTATAAGAAAAACTCTGGTGTGTCCCTGCACACGAACTGTAAACAGAATACACACCCAAAATTGTACGGCTAATTCAGTGGCGACGCGTGAATGACATTTTTAGTCATCGCTATGCGAGTGGCTGGAAACAGTGCATTATATTGGAATATGTATTTATCTTATTGGTTGATTCGCTTTTTTTATAGAGCAACATAGGTATGACGGCATTCCAACAGTCAATCAGATGAATGAACTTTTCATGATAACAGACTATTTCTAACCACACATATGGAGATAACCGAAACGTCACTCACGCGACGCCACTGGGCTAATTCCATGTGGCTTATGAACGTGTGTACCAAACTGCAAGTCGATAGGGTCATTTTTGCGGTCGTTATCGCGAGATAGACACACAGACAAATGCACAGACAGACATACAGGTCACACGGATATACACGGAGAATTGTAGGATGCAGTGGTATGTCTCAGACAGAAATAAACCTCATTATTAAATGAGAAATCGTAATGAGTAGTATGAGTAAGACGCTGAGGCTTCTGGTCTGTAGCTCCATTAGTATTATAAATGATATCACTAAAAGTAATGTTTGTAAAAAAACACTTCTGAATACAACAGAGATGTAAACTGATTCACTGTAATGCATTCGAGATATCAATAAAAAGAAGTTAACTGTTATTATAAAATTTTCTTTATTTTGAGTAAAAATGATGGTGGAATCTACACATTTTCTTAAAAATATAAATGCAAGAATGAAAAATGAGAATACTAGTCAAAGGTGGTTTGAAAACTAGATCTTATATTTAGTACACCCAAAAAATGTTTAAAAGAGAAATAAATCCGTGGAAAAAAATATTTTTCTCTTTGTAGAGTAAATCATTTAAAGATAAAATTTACTTTAAGTGAGCGTAAAACGGAAAAGTTCCTTTGATGTATCAGTGAAATTTTATAAAGTGTTTGAGAGATTCTTTGAAGATATTCAAGAAAATCTGAGTACACCATTTGAAAAAGGCTGCTGAGATTAATTTTATGGAATGTAAGTTTGATTTGATTTTTTTAGCAGCTAACATGTCTTGAATTAATTCCATAATAAACAGCATTTTTCATATACCATTTCATTTTTCACTTTTAATTATCCTAAAGCGTTGTTTGAATATGAATATTTTTAATACATGAATATCTAAACATGGATTTTAAATAGTGTACTTATACAGAAGATTTAAATATGATTTTTTTAGTCTTTAATTTTTCACTTATCTTTAGTTATTCTTTTTAATAAATCAGTTTAAAATCAGTATAAAGACTTAGATTAAACGAAATGTCTTTTAACCTGCATTTTGAAAATCATTAAAAGTATAACTTTTAATAATATATATTTATAAAATGTATATATATAATCTAAATGGTGTTTTGAAGTTAAGTATGGATCGTTGAGGTATACTTTGATAAATTTCTCTAAAGTTGAGAAAATGCTAACCATTTTTATTTTTGAAAAATAAAATTATGTATATATAGCTTATATCTTCTTTTCAAAAACTGCTGATGGGGCTATTAATTTTTAAGTTCACATCAATTTTTCAAATGCTAGTGAAATATTTTATTTTTCAAGTTCATGTGACTGTTACTTGAACAATCATATTTACTTTTATATAAAAGCGTTTTCAAATATTTTCTGTTCAATCATTCTAAATATTATTTACATTAAAGCATAATTTAAATATGAATATTTTTAATTCATATATATCTAAGCATTGATTTTAAACTAAGATTTAAGTCTGAATTTTTTTTTTTTTTTTTGTCTTTGTCTTTAGTTATTCTTTAGTTATCTTTAATTATTCTTTTTAATAAATCGCTTTAAAAACAGTATAAAGACTTAGATTAAACGAAATGTCTTTTAACCTGCATTTTAATTTTTCAGTTCAAATTAATTTTTCAATTGCTAATGACGTATTATATTTTTCATGTTCGTGTTACTATTATTTGAACAATCATATTTACTTTTGTGTAAATTTTTGTTTAAATATTTTCTATTTAATTTAAAACTAATAATGACAACAAATAAATTTAGTTGAAAAGTTAAATTACGCAATATGTCATAAAACAATACGTGTTTTATTTTTAAAATCTATTTTTTCTTATATAGAAGAAAAACTTTTTGTGTTTTCTGATGAATATTCATTTTTTAATATATGTCAGCAGTTTCTATTTATTTTATTTTATTTTATTTTATAAGTAGAGATATTGACATCTGTCATAATAGTTGTTACGACAAATCGGCACATGATAAATTTTTTTAACCGATTTCAAAAAAGAAGGAAGGTTCTCAATTTAAACCGTGTGTTTTTTTTATGTTTGTTAGCTCATAACTTCGGAACGGATGCTCCGATTTTGACACTTTTTGTTTTTTTGAAAAGGTCTTGGTCTGAAATAGGTCCCATTGTAATATCTTTACAATCTAAAGAAAATACAGGGTGCGCAAAAAAATCAGCCCCAACTCCTTTAACTGCTAAACGGCTGCAGCTATACTGTTAAAAATGGTATGTAAGTATAGCAAAGTGGCCATGCAGTACAAGGTTAAACCGCTTGTAGCGCCACCTGGTCAAAAATAGCGGAGTTAGTGTTACTATCTCGAAAACGGTTCTAGAGAAAAAAGGGAATAACAAAGTCGAAAATTATCATCGATTTAGTACAAAAAGATAGTTTAGACATTCATGCTAGCGTTCCTATCTCGGAAACGGTTCAAGACAGGGGGAAAAAGTGAATTATAAAATTGCAGGGCATCATCGATTTAGTACGAAAAGATAGTTTAGACATTGATGCTAAAAATACAATGCTAAAAACGGGCATTTGTTTGTTCGCAATTTCTTACAGTATACACACTTTAGCTACATTGCACACGTTGTATAGTTTAAATATAGTTCAAAATACGATTACTTGATATTTTTTGTTTTGTTGTACAGATCTTGGTCTGAAGTAAGTCCCATTGTAATGTATTTACAATCTAAAGAAAATAAAACTTCATTTGGTGAAAAACAGCGGAATCAGCGCTCCTATCTCAAAAACGGTTCAAGATGGGAGAAAAGTTAATTACGAAGTTGTAGAGCATCATCGATTTACTACGAAAAGACAGTTTTTAGACATTATTGCTAAAAATTGAACGCTGAAAACATGCAGTTGTTACTTCGCAATTTCCTACACTGTGCACACTTGAACTACGTTGCACACTTTGCAGCGTAGCGGATGACACGTATAATCTGTGGTTCAAAGCACTGTTACTGTAAGCTGGTCGTTTTCAACCAACTTCAGAAAAGAGGGTGTTCTTAATTCGAGCTATGTGTTTTTGGTGGTGTTTGTAAGCTTATAATTTCGTAAGAGATGCTCTAATTAACTGACTTCAAAAAGGAGGAGGTTCTCAATTCAAACCGTATGTTTTTTTCGTTTTCATTTTTGTTTGTTAGCTCACAACTTCTGGACAGATAATCCAATTTTGGTACTTTTTGTTTTATTGTAAAGGTCTTGGTCTGAAATAGGTCCCATTGCAATATCTTTACGATCAAAAGAAAATACAGGGTGCCTAAAACAGTCAGTCCCGACTGTTTTAACTGCTGAACAGCTGCAGCTATAGTCATAAAAGTGGTATGTAGGTATAGTAAAGTGGATATGTGCAGCGCGATTCAACCACCTACAGCGCCACCTTGTGGGAAACAATGGAGTTAGCGTTCCTATATCGGAAACAGTTCAAGACAGGGGAAAAAGTGAATTATAAAATTGCAGAGCATCATCGATTTAGTACGAAAAGATACTTTAGACGTTAATGCTAAAAACAGAACGCTTAAAACGTGCATTTGTTTGTTCACAATCTCCTATTTTGTGCTCACTTGAACGACATTGCATATGTTGCAGCGTAGCGGGGTGACATTTATGCTATGTAAAATTCAAAGTATGCTTATTGTAAGCGGTCACATCGATTAACGCATAGACGTTTTAATCCGACTTCATGAAGGAAGAGGTTCTCAATACAAACCATGTTTCTCGTTGTTGTTGTTGTTGAAATTTGTTAGCTTATAACTTTGTAAGAGATGATTTAATTTTAATACTTTTTTTCGTTGTCGTAATGTTCTTGGCCTGAAAGAGGCTTCATTATAATTTCATTAAGCTATAAACAAATTACAGGATACTGACAAAAGTCTGTTTTCACTTTAACTGCTGAATGCATGCAGCTACACTGGTAAAAACAGTATGTAAGTATTGATGTTGAAACTTCTGTCCGTCAGCTGCAATGCATATTTTGCTCTTTGTTTGAACTTAAAGCTGCGCAATTTTCAGCGCAGCGAGTGACACGTATTCACTGTAAAGTTCAATATATATGCCTAAGAGAATTTTTGGTTACGAATACAGCGTATCCGTTCTTTACATTTCTAAAGACTTTTTAACTTAACGTATGTTCATTCATTAGATAGTTTTTTGCTCATATCCGAAAAAGACAAGAAAAGTGACACAACTTAAAAATGCAGCATTTGAGAAAAATCAACTTAAAAATAACTTGACTAGAATAAAACTGGCGCAACTGTCTCTCGAGTGGATAACTTTCTAGATGGAGATGTAACTTTTTTGTTCACACTGGGTGCATTTCATGTATTTTTCAGTGACATAAACTAATTTTTGAGTTATGTCACTTTTCTTGAAAGTCGTGATTAAAGAAACTGTCGTCGAACGTCTTTTGATGTTCTGCTATATGAATAAGTTTTCACTGCAAAGAGAAAAATAAAATCTTTTTGTAAAAAAATAGAACCGACTCCAAAAAGCAACTACTATTCGAAAAAAGAAAAAAAAATTGTATGAAATGAAACTAAATTGCGCCTAAAAGTATAAAATAATTTCCTTCGCCAAACAAGCTATAACACTACAATTAATCATAACTTTTGAAGTCGGCGCAAAATTAAATAAAAATCGATACAAAAATCAAATGCTATTCAAAATACACATCTCACATTGCCACCTGCAAAACGCAGCCGAAAACTATTTTGATTAAAAAAAAACAAATAAGATTTCGTAAGCAGCAAAAGTTGGCGAAGATGCTGGTATCTGACGTCCTTGGTGAAAGAAAAATCGCAAAATTATCTGGCAAACATATTTAATTTCTTTGGGATATCATGATTAATTTGATAAGGTATATTAAGAGAGTAATGAAGAGTATGAAACAATACTTCGTACAAAATATATTATGAAAATATACATCTTGCGTGCATATTTTTGCAATACGTTTTGAACGCCAAATCCAAAAGGCACCAAGGATGATAGTTATCAATGTTATACCAAATTTGCAAAGGAAACTCTAACTTCGTAGAAACATAAATACCGCATTGTGAAGAATGTTCACTGTTCTGTGTTGATGCTACCAGTGGACCAATGGACCTTATGCCCGAGTGGCAACGGCTGCGGGTATTTACCTATCTCAGAGACTGGTATTGGCTAATACAGCAGTAAACAAAAATTTCAAGCTCAGCGATTGGCGTAAAGATAAAAAATATCTTCTTTATCGGTTATATAAAAGTTTTTTATATACCCGCAGTGACGTGTGATGCATAAAGTCCATTGTACACAGTGATAAAATAATAAAGGAAACATGAAAATGGATCATTCGAGACGACAGTATTTGTTGCTACCGATCTAAAAACAAACCTTTAAAAACTAATTTAATTTTATTTAATTTTGCGCCGACTTCAAAAGTTATGATTGTGATGTAGAAATCACATATATTTTAAAAATTATCTATTTAATTTTAATTCAAATCTATTTTATCCCTTTTTACAATAATTCACTCGTGTATTCAATATTAATCTTTATTAACTGCCGAATTCTTCCTCTATCAGTAAAATAAAAAATAAATGTAAAAGATAATCAATCTCCTTGTATATTCTCATAATCATTTCCTATCATAAAGAGTAACACATGGCTCATTTTATTTATGTTCCTCCCAAATCGCAGTAGCCTTATTTCTAACGTAATTTATTCAGTCAGTCAAAATTAAATAAAAAAGAGACAATTAAATAAAAAAGAGAAATTCACATTATACTACAGAGATTTGACATGCACATTGTTTTTACCTCAGGCATTATTGTATGTCACTTTATTTAATCAACATTATGATATTTTATTAAATATCCATTTTCTCTCACCTATGTAAACACCAACAATTTATGCCAAAAAAAAAAAAAAAAAAAAAAAACCCCTTTTATGTCAATTCTTATCATAATTCAGCCATGCCTAATTATTATTAACACACTTAATTACCAATGCTTATATGTTGCTACTATGTTGTGTATATATTACGTGTTTAAATCATGTTTTCTAAATGTATGCATAAATGTTATTAAAAAAAAATTATATATACACATAAAAAAAAGAGCTCAAATTTAAGCATATTTAAGTCTGATAGCTGGCATGTGACCTGTTTTGTTGGGCCCAATGTTAAATAAATGCATATGCTAGTTTTATTAATATATATATATATATATATATATATATACAGGTCATTTAAATTTACCAAATATGGGTAAATATGATACGGACTATTACATATGTCCAGATATTTTGAATAATAATATGCTACAGCTGTTTTTATTATGCAAAAGATTATGCATAATTTGATGTGGATCCTTTATAATTATTTTATGTCATGACTACATTTTTATTTCTTATATTTTTGTATGGGATGTGTGCCTCGTGTAATATTCATTGAAGTTCTTTATATTTTTACATTTTTAGAGAAAATTACACTCATATAACAGAAATATCATCTAGTATTAAAATAAATATTTTACTCATGTAACAGCAAGAACATATAAAAAATTTTCTCCCTTCGTAAATTTTTTTCTGGGTGAAGGGGAGAAATATGTGATGTAGAAATCACATATAGTTAAAAAAAATATCTATTTAATTTTAATTCAAATCTATTGTATCGCTTTTTATAATAATTCACTCGTTTATTCAATATTAATCTTTAGTAACTGTCGAATTCTTCCTTTAGATATTTTAGATATTTTCCAAAACTTAAAATTTCATAAGGGATTTTTCACATGCCGCGTAACTAATTTGAAGATTCAGTTATTTCAGCCACGCTCCAAAAGTACAGTTTTGTGAAAACCGCTTTATGTGCTTGTAATCCTAACAAATTTTATTTATTTACTAAGATTTGTGAGATAATGAGGGCGGATTTCTCACATAAAAGCAATTTTGCAAAGTGGTTGAAATAACTGGATGTACAAATTAATTACGCAGCATGTGAAAAATCCCTTATGAAATTTCAACTCTTCGAAAATACCTAAAATCTACCCCGTTCTTTTTCGAATAATTTGCTTAATTTTTACTCTATTCAAATTAACTTTTGACAAAAGTTGCCCAATATATCTAGCTTTCAAACTCTGTAATATATATATATATATATATATATATATATATATATATATATATTTCTATCTTTCGCACATGCGCAGCGAAAACGTTTTTCATAAAAATGTTTATGTTTAAGAGATATTCAAGATATTTGTATTTCGATGGCTGTATATTAATTTAAAAGTATTTTTTCAACTTATTTGGAAGTAGGAATAATTTTTGTCAGGAACTCTGTATATTGTAAAAAACAGAATGATTATTTTTGGAGTTTTAGAATAAATGCCAATATCTCCATTATTTAACATGCTGTCATCACACAAATTCATCCATAAGTTGTAGTAGACCTATATTAGCATATCCTAAAGTTCCAAATCATTTCGTTCACTTAACGATACAGGGTGACCACAAACATTATTGATTTTGCTCAATTTGTTACCGGCTCCCTTAATGCTGTTTTAAATCAATCTTCGCTGAAAAACATGAGGAATATCCAGTTTCTTAAATACCGAATGTTTGAAAACATTTTATAGAGAGATAAGTTTAATTGAAAAAAACTGATCGTTTTCAAATCTTGTTAAACTTTTGAGCAGGAGTGTAATTCTTAATATCTTGTTGTATAACTTTAACAGTAAATGTAATTGTGTAACTCTTATAAATGGGCACGCAGTAAAATATGAATCGACACTGTTCCCGTAATGTAGGAAAATGTTTTATATTTTATATATTGTGTATGATTTTTTCTTAGTTTATTAAAATGAATTAAAAAAATCAAATAAATTACAAAAAATTAAGACTTTAAAAGATACTTTTAAATTTAAGTTCTAAAAGAAGAAATAATATTAATATTAAGTGCTGTACTTGACTAGTTATAAAATTATCAAAACTAAATGTCAGGAAATTATTTATTTGAAATAATTTACTAGCTGGATTTTCCATCTATGTGGGCAGAGGCTCTTAAAAAATTTAAGCGCAGAAACCTGCTCGAAGGTGACTACGACGCCAATTGCAAGACAGATTACTCTACAAAAATCACTTTATTTTAATTTATCTTTGAACAACTGAGTACTAGACGCTTATTTAAATAATACAGAAATAATTAAATATATTTTTTTAAATATCCCAATACTACCTGGCAGTTAATGAAACTACTAATAAATAAATAAATAAATAAATAAATAATAAATAAATAAATAAATGCAAAATTTTAAGAGGAATTTCAAAATAAAAATTTTGTACGTTTTTGAATTGGAAATGCAATAAAAGAAAATAATCTTAAAAATGACAAATTAGTATTAACCTAGATTGACTAAAAAGATGTATTTCTGCACATTTAACCTGCAAACATAACAGAAATCCATGTGTATTTATGGAAACCATGCAAAATTTCTAAAACAACCAAATTAAATAATCATAGTTATACAAAAAATGACCGATAAAATGTTATTCTAGAAGAATAAAATTACGTGTGCAGCACAGAATTAAACACTTGAAAGCATTGTTGAGTAATTATAACTAGACTCATGCATAAAGAATTGACCTGCATCAAAAACATTTTACTAAAACGAAATAAGTTTCAGCATGCATAATATTAAGAAAAGCTAACTCACCTCTCTCCTGCATTTCCTGTAGTCGCTTGAAAAACCATTTTAGGCCATACAAGTCAATAAAGATGAAATCCGATTGCTTACTATAGTTGTTTTTAATCAGAGATTTTCTTTCAGAATTTTATGAATAAAAACAGAATCTTTCACAAACTTTAGCACAGGTTTAAACATTCAGAATACGTATAAAGGCATTTTTTTATGCCTTGAATGAGTTATAAAGAATAAACAGAAGAATACTTATTGTTTTAATAATATAACAATTAATGGATTACTTGGCTGTACGAATTCAGCCTGAATATTAGAATGTCAATTCAAGAATAATGTTACTTCAGTTTTTTCGAATAGTTCAGAGAGAAAACCAGAATTAATAATAAAAAAAAGAAAAAGAATGAGGTTTGTTTCTCTTTCTGGTCACATGACTGTCTACTTCTTATCGGCTGTCGCCTTTACCGCTTCCCATGAATCAACAGGCTGGGCGGGGCGGGAAGGCACCGGAGCAGGAGTCGAAATACTTGGAAAAGGGATCACCTGCGTAACCGGTCGAATCAGAGTTCCAGCAGAAGAGGTCTTAAGTTGCAGGACCCTGGCGATTCCGTCAGGTCCGGGAATCAACTTGATGATTCTGGCGAGATCCCAATGGAGTGGAGGTGATACTTTATTTTTCAGGATGACGAGTTCCCCTGGAGAAAAGTTGTGACGGTGGTTGTTGGTTCTTTTGGATCTATACAGCAATGTTGGCAGGTATTGTGCTTTCCACCTCTTCCAAAACGTTTCCTTCATCTGCAATAAGAGCTTATACCTAGAAGAAAGACTAAGAGAATCGTTTGTTAATGGCAGTTCTGGCAATTCTAATAATGCAGTTCCAATCAAGAAATGTCCTGGTGTTAAAGCTGCGATATCATTAGGAGCATTGGACAATGGTGTTAGAGGCCGCGAATTTATAACAGCCTCTATTTGACATAGAAGGGTGGAAAGTTCCTCAAACGTTAATATTGCTCCTTGTGTGATTTTTACCAAATGATGTTTGGCTAATTTTATCGACGCTTCCCAGAGTCCCCCAAAATTTGGAGCATACGGGGGAATAAAGTGCCAGGTTATTTGGTGTTGGGAAGCAAAATTTTGTAATTTTTCTTCTTTGAATAAAGAAAATAGTTGTTTTAGGTAAGAATGGGCTCCGACAAAATTTCTGCCATTGTCCGAAAATATGTCAGAGGGGTATCCACGCCTACCTATGAAGCGTTTCAAGGCTGCGAGAAAGGCTTCTGTAGAAAGATTTGAAACACATTCAAGATGCACTGCCTTTGTCGCCATACAGATGAAAAGGGCAATATATGATTTAAAGGTTGTCGCTTTTCGTTTATGTTGACATTTTGTCATTACTGGTCCCGCGAAATCGACACCAACCTTCGAAAAGGGCCGAATGGGTGTGATTCTTTCTAAGGGTAGATCCCCCATCTTTGGAATTATTGGCTTAGCTGACAGTCGAAAACAGAGTATACACTGTCTTAATACTGATTTAACGGTGGAGCGTCCGTGGGGAATCCAAAATTTGTTTCTAAGGAGTGAAAGTACTAAATTGGGACCAGCATGGGAGCTTAAGTTATGATAATATGTTATTATCAAGGAAGTAACGTGATTTGCTTTGGGAAGTAATATGGGGTGTTTTTCTTGAAGATTCAGAGCGAGTGGAGGTTTAGAGCTTGCTACAAGGGTATTGTCAAAGGATTGTTCCTGAACTGCAACTGAATGTAGAAGGTACATGGGTGGTATTTTATGCATGTGGAGGTCTTTAGTAGGGGAATCTTGATTCTCTAAAATTTTCTGAAGTGCGAGATTTTTCTTATTTAACATCGTATTTTCATTTTTTAGGGTATTTTCAACTTTATAGCTCAGGAGGTGTTTTCGAATATCAATAAAACGATTTGGACTCAAAGTCGCAGAAATCGGTACTCTTTTAACAGAGCTTGAAAAAGGTGAATGAGAATTCGCAGAAAAGTCAATGATCGAAGTACTTTCAGACAGATTTTCCTCTATGAAAACATTAGACTCATAAGCAGATAATTTTTGACAGTTAATTGGAATATCAGATGATTTAAGAGTAGAGACTGGTTCTAGGGACAGAGTTTTATCACATTTTTCACCTTGTATTGATACAGAATTATGATTAACATTGTCGACACCTTTTTTGGCACCGTAAAGGGTTAAATCAGACATGCGAGCATTTTGCACTAAACCCACAAGTGAGGGACAGGAATGATGCATAGAATTGGTAGGTGGGATAAGAGGAGCTAAGTATTTAAACTGCACATAAGTAAACTAAAAATCTAAAATTACGCTAAATAAAGTCATAAAAAATTAGCATAAAACGAAATCAATTATAACTAAAAAATGTTTCAATTTTAAAAATATGAAAAATACCACCTCTCAGGGATGAAAAAGGGATATATATATATATATATTTATTAAACTTAAAAACAAATTGGTAATAATGAAAATTAATTCGTGCATTAATTATATTTAATTTTCTCAGCTTGCCAAACAATAAATAAATTATTAAGTGAAAATTTTTCGAATGGCAATTGACATCCGTGAGATTGGATTTGAATAAAATGATATGGATTTACACGTCAATGTATTATCGCTTGAGCTACTACGATGCAAAGCAAGAACAGTTTGTTTAATATTATATATTATCGTGATCGATCATAACGAATTGCAGCATTTTCATTGGTCGCAAGTATCATAATGTTAAATTTTAATTATAAAATTATTCATTTTAATGAATTTTCCTTGCGTTTTCGCCAAATTTAATTCTGATATTCTAATTAACTTCCAAGCCAAATTTAATTGGATTTCTATGTGTAGATATCGATATCTCGAATATATACAAATTCCTGACGTTTTCGCCAAATTTAATTCTGATATTCTATTATTCGCCAAATTTAATTCTGATATTCAAATTAACTTCCAAGCCAAATTTAATTGGATTTCTATGTGTAGATATCGATATCTCGAATATATAAAAATATTACTCGTTTAACAATCGTTTAACACTCGTTTACTCATTAACTCCTTTAATTAGACAACAGCGATAAAGTAACCAATCTAGGATTCCAATCTGGAATCTTTTGGCTTAAACCACCAGAATTTTATCAATTGAGCTATCTCGTTCAGTATCCAGTCCATACGTTTCTCTCATATGTAAATCGGAAAATGTTCATCTGCTTTTCGAAAAAAGATTGTCTTACGGACATACATTTATATTTAAGTATTTATCACAATAATTGTTGGATGACAATGAATAATTAGAAAGTAATTTCGACTATATATACATTGTGTGTGGAAAGGGAGAATTAATAATAATAATAATAATAAAAAGGTGAAAAGTCATCAGGCCAGTATTCGAACTTAGGACTTTGACTAAACGGCTCAGTGTTTACCATGTGAGCAATTCCGGTCAGTATGTAATTCACAAAATTCGCTCATATGAAATTCCGAAAGAGTTTTTATTTATTCTTCTGTTGTGCGAATACAGATATTATCTTGTGTATGAAATATTATTTACTACATGACGATGAAAAATTAGAGTATTAATTTAGACAATTTATACAATACAAAATTTCGATGAATTGGTTAAATAAATTTTTACAAGAAAGAAAATTGACCAGACCATGACTTTAATTTGGGACTTTTCAATTTTCTTTGATTTTTTGCAGAACAGATTAAAAAAAAAAAAAAAAAAAAAGTATTTCATAATTG
The DNA here is from genome assembly GCA_963930645.1 of Salticus scenicus. Classification (NCBI taxonomy): domain Eukaryota; kingdom Metazoa; phylum Arthropoda; class Arachnida; order Araneae; family Salticidae; genus Salticus; species Salticus scenicus. Next base: position 202,493,125 of record OZ005655.1, on the reverse strand, counting down.
AATGCTGAGTAATTTTAGTGATCAGGTTATTTATTAAAAACATAATGAGATGAAAAATTTACACAAGAAAAATATTAATAGTCACAAAAACACAATACCATAAATAGCTAAAGCTTTAAATATATAATAATATGGCATAAAATGACATATATAATGTGGAATTTAATAAAAAATATATTCTAAAGGATATGAATATAAAAATAAATAAATAAATATGCATATAAATATGTAATTCCAATTTTCATATTACCCAGTTGTGCGGAAGAGATATAGATCAGAATTGTTCAGTTTTGGATCGTTGACACATCAGTTCATAAAACACAGGTTCAAACTCTGGCTCAATAACTTTCAATTCTTATAAAATTCAATTAAAACAACCTAATTAAAATCTGCATTATAAAATGGTGAAGCTACTAATCAAATTATCTAACCTTTTATAACCTTCTTTCAACCTTAACTTATTATTTACTTACCGCAGTATTTGTAACAATATATATATATATATATATATATATATATATTTCTAACTTATTCAAAATTTGTTAAAACTAATTAACAGCAGAGAAAATGCAAAGCTTTGATCCCAGTTTTAATTCTTTCTCTTTTCCTCCCCCTTTTTTTTTTTTTTTACTTTCTCTTACTCATAGGGTTGAGAAAGTATTGTTTTAGGATCAAATTTTCGAACGTGAGTTTTTGTTATATGTACATGTTCTCAGGTCCCCTGAATGCAAAAATCAGGTTTTTAGTGAATGGTCTGTGTGTCTGTCTGCCTGTCAATGTGCCTTTTATCAGCATATCTCAAGAAGAAATAGTAGCAGAAATTCCAAACTCGGTATTCTAAGTGTGTACCATATACGGATGCTACAGTAAGCTTTTCGTTGAGATAAAGCAAACGGTTCGTGTACAGGGATACTCAAAAGTATTCAAATACATTACGTCTACGAGGGAAATTGCAGGTAAGTAGAGTTTAACATCTATAGACTGCACTAAACCAAATGAAACGAATATATATTTTTTGTAATAGAGATAGTCAACTGCAAAAAAATAAATAAATAAATAAATAAAATAAAACAAATGCGTATGTAGGAGCCTCGCCTCCCCCCTCGAGGGGAGTAAAATTTCATGATGGGTGTCTTTCAAAAGAGCTCGCAAATACCTTTAAAACGAATGGCTGAAACATCGATCTGCGATAATTTAAAACAAAGTTATCGATTTTTTTTACTTTTAACGAAAAAAAAAAAAAAAAGTGATATTGAAAGTAAATTCAACTTTTTTTTGGATATTTAATGTTATACTACTTCTCTAATATGGAAATCGTCTGCATTATCATAAAACATAATTTTTTTAAATATTAATTTCAATAAATTATCTTTTAAAGACAGAACTATTTTTTAATAACCGAATTAAATTCTATATAAATGTAGGCGCATTAATGCAACGGGGGGTTGAGGGGGGCCGTAGCCCCCTCACACAGAACTAATTATCATATAAATTTCTTTAGAAGACTAATTTGAATTGTTTAATATATGTTTACATAACATCGTTATCTTACCTCTTAATCTCCAACCTGTATTTATAGTTTTAAATTTCAGGGTAAAAGAAAGTCGTGTGAGTGACACACCAGATTATTTTTAAATAATTACTCTACTTTGAAGAACGTGTTAACAAAATTGTATCTTAGTGGAAGAGTAGGCTAAGAAGTGGAAAATTTAAAAGTGAGTTCCTTTAACATACAGTAATGCTTAAAGATTTTGCTTTTCAAAATTTTGAGTGAAATACTTTAAAACATATATTAAAAACACAAAATTATGTAAATTTTATTCATATCACTGACAGAGATTATCATAAATAATTTGTTAATATCAGCTAAAATATCAATTTGTATTACCATTCTTTTATCATTGCCTTTTTTTTTTTTTTCTTTATTACTTTTAATTTACTCGTGTACAATTATTATATTAAAATCAAAATTAAACATATGTTTTAATAAACATTTTGTTTTCTAAGTGCAAATTTCAACATTGATCCAAAAAGCTGAATCAAGTTTTATATCCCAAGGCATAACATTTTATGCAAATATGCGCTTCGCATTTCTTAAAAGTTAATTATCTTTTAAAAAGCTATTGACATTATTATTATTTTTTTTAATCTAAGTTAATGGACAGAAATCAATATGAGAATATAGAAATACTATTTTCACTTTCATATTTAGTTAATCTTTACTAACTCAACAATTAGCCATTAAAACACATTTTAAAACCAACTTGGGTGTTATATATATATATATATATTTATTTTTATATTATTCCAAATTAACATTTTAAAATTATAAAATGTTGCATACAGATGCATTGAAATATAATAATATTAATTAAATTAATATTTCTCGAAATTGTTTAAATGATAATAATAAAATTTTAAATTTTAAAAATTTAAAAAATTAAAAAATTCTCCCTATTAACTAATTTTTTATTTCCCCCTCGATTTTACTTTACTATAGTTCAATGATGCATTATAAACTTATTTGTATATTACTTTTTGGATTTATTGGTAAATTAATTTTTAAAAATATTTTCATGTTTGAATGCTAAAAATTATTTTTTTATGTTTAAAATAATATACAGTGCGTCTCAAAATTGTATGGACAGGCGATTTTTTAAAATAACTGATCAAAAATGGAAATAATAATCACGAAAAGATAATTAGCTTATACAATACAGAAATATCATGCATATATCACAGATTTCTTGTAAAAATTGAATAAGATTAATAAAATTCAAAATAAACTGTCTGGGAAGTAATATATATATATATATAAATTGCACGTTTTGCGCTCTTTAGTTGTGATGTACCCCTACTTTAAAATGAAAAATCGCAGATCGTTTTACAATTTTCGAAAAGCTGGAAAATGCCTCGCAACCTTCCATTTCCTGCATTTGATATAGCTGAAATTTGTCGTTTAAATGTTCAAAATGTTAACGTTTATGATATTTATAAACAAAAGAATCACAGGAGATCTGAAATTTATGAAATCCTATAGAAAGATAACAACGTGATTTCAAAAATGTACTCAGGTTCACCAAGAAATGCATCACAACGGCAAGATAGAGTGATCTTGCGAGCATCAGTTTCAGCCAGAAAAAGTCTGTCTGTGAAATTGCGAGCATTTTAGCGCTTTCTATTTCGAGATCTACTGCTCACCGTCGCATATAGGAAAGAAAATTTCCTAAATAAATAAATAAATAAATAAAAAGTATTAGTAATGAATAAAATTAATTCAATATTTTTTTCTGTTTAATTTCAATAAAAGAATTTTAAACTAAAAAAAAAAAAAAAAAAAAAAAAAAATCAAATATTTAATGCAGTTTAACACTATTTAGGTTTGATTTCCATACATAAGTTATACAAATTTTTATTAAATAAAAAATAAAGGTGATGTAAACTTGAGGAATTTGAAAGGTCAAAAAGCATTGGGCAATAAAATATTAGAGCCTACGCTTCAGGAATTCTCGCATCTAACAATAATAACAACAAAGAATTGATGTTAAATCTGTTACACAATGTTCTGATATTATATTTATCACACCCTTTTTATCACCACTCTCTGTATTTATGGCTTCAACTTTATCAGTCCTGTCCACCCTCATAGTTCTGAAATCTTCCATACCCCTGTAATAAAATTGTCCTGCAGAGTTTTGACAGTTACGGCTATAAAGGTGTGGCTGAATTTCCTGCTGTAATGTACAGTAGCCGATATTTCTAACTGAATTTCTTATCAAATACGATTGTGCAAAAAGAGGTTCTATGTATATTTCTTATTTAAATATTTTTTTATGCTTTAGTTTAATGGAGGGTACATGTTCCTGAGACTTTTAACGGATGTATGTCTACAGAAATGCATAGTTTAAAATATAAATGTTGCTTTCTTACATTTCGCTATTTCAAAAATACTTGTCATCAAACATTAAAAAGGTTAGAGATATTTAGAATTAATACTCTTAAAATTTAACCTATTAACGCTAGAATTGAATTAATTCTGCTAATTATATTTAGGGATATCTTAAATACAAATTAATATAGATAACAACAACAAGAGTAAAAAACATAAAATTCAGACAACATTTGTGTTAATTTTTAAATTACAACCTATCCTCATTTGTATCAGTTGAAGACTTTGAAAAAGGAAATCTTCATATAAATTTTTTAGACTTCTAATGTAAAGTATTATTATAAACATGACTACGTCAACTACACTTTTGTAGGTGTAACTGCGCAAAAGGAAAATACATGTAACAAGTTTGAAAAAAATCACAAAATAGCGATCTAATTGACGAAATTATATTTATTCTATCTGCTACATGAAAATTTCTCAAATAATTTATAGTGTTGCCATCGACTGTCGATAAAAAGATAAATACAAATATTTCGAGAAATCACAAAGACTCTACCAGAACGTTGGGCCTCAATAAATTAATATCTGAGATTTTTCTTAGTTAAAACAAAATTTACTTAATCAGCCATTTTAATAATATGACTGCCCATAAACCATTTATATCACATTTAAATGGTTGATTTCAAATCCTATAATGTGTCTTAGTTCAGAAGAAAGATAATTTAAAATAAAATGATGTACATATACATCGTAAAACAATCGTAAGCTTACCTTAGACTGCGGATGAGATTTAAGACCACTGACGATTAGTGTGCAATTATTTCAGATTTGTTTATGTCTCAGAAACAAACTTCCTTTAAAATATTCTCGAAAATTAAATTATCTTGAAATTTTTTTAATTTAACCCGTTAGTAGTCGCTAGTTGGTCGATTTGCCGCCCATCCTTCAGTTTTTCCGGATTTTTTTATTCAATAGCCACCAAAAATTTTTAGAAGTGGCATTTGATATACATAAAACGCGAATAAAATCGAAGAAACGTCGATTACATCACTTCTTAAAATTATTGGTGAAAGTTAAATAAAAAGTGCGCAATCTGTAATAGGTGGCGCTGTCTATAGCGACTACTAACGGGTTAAAGAACAATTTATATACAATTGAAAATGTGAGCTTCAAAAAACAAAATAATGTTCATGCTATCAGTAATTTATGCTATCAGTAACTAATCTTCATATAATTAAACTTATCTTTATTTTGACGGGGTTCATGTTTTTGACAGTTCATGTTAAAAGTAAAGCACGTTAAGTGTGTTCAAGTTAACGAGGTTCCACTGTATTTAATTTTCTATTTTAAAATTTGTTCGATTACACATAAGTCATTTATATAATATTTACATGTTTGAGTTCAACTCTTATTTTAGGTCTTGGTTTAGATGAAGACAAGATAAAGGAAAACAGAAGAATGTATATAAAAAAATAATGTACATATCATATACATCATAGAACCATTGTAAAATAACCCTGAGATAGAGAGGAGATTTAATCAGTTAATTTAAAAATATGATATTAATTTGTTAATTTCTAAGATATATTATTTTTAGCGATGTAATAGACATGAAGGTTAAACATATTGGAATAAGGCAGACCGTGACTCTTTACACTCCTTCATATACAAAGTGGGAGCCAAGCAAATTTACAAAGTTATTTAATTTAAATTAGTTATTATATGAATTTAAACAGGTTATAATATATATGTTTGAAAACAAAGAATTTCTCCGAAAATTAAAAATGCTATTTTGTTTTTTCATATTCACAATAAGCAATGTGTCTAATAGCTATTTTTGAAATTACTTTAGCTATTTTCGAAGGAAAAAAAATTGGTAGTGAACACTAAAGGGTTTAAAACATCTGTTTAACCCTTCTACTTTTTTCATTTTTTATACACGTTATTTCACCAAGTTGTTTTCTTTTTCCTTCTACAACATGAATTTGTAGTAGTTGCATTAGATTATTCTGGCTTTCTCTTATATCGGAAATGGCAGAAGCCTTATTACTGTTACATGTTCAGCATGAACGAGGGTGCTTCATAGTACTTGAATATGATTTTAATATTGTTTTTCTACATCATGAATAAATAAAAACATAACAATAAATTTTACGAAAGAGAAATGTCAAAATGCTTTGATATATAATTTTGGCCCTGGAAAGAATTCCGTACAATTCGATTTCATCTACAGTGGAGTGTTTGGAGAAAGAGAAAATTAAATTAAATTAATAAATAAGTTACTTATTTATTATAAAAATTCTATGTGCAACAGAGGTCCTAAGACATTTGGCACATGTATTCCTATTAGTTCTATTATATGTTCACAAAAATTTATTTGATAAACTCCATTAGATACATTATTCCTGCTTTGCCAGTAGTATATATAAATGCCTCAGAATATTTACATTTACATTTTACATACGCTAAAGTAAGTAAAAAAAAAAAAAATCTTTCACTCATTCAGATATAAAATCACTAATTTCATAGTATGCACATCCACTCAAAATCAAAATTTATTTTGCTATTCATAGCTGTAGAACAATGGACAGCATGCATGGAATAGCACTTCCAATGTATGTGGGAAAAAATATGTGTTATAATTGGCTATAGTCTTACTGCTTGCGGGATAAAAAGAAGGAAAATTGTGTCAATGTGACATCAAATGACGTCAGAGAAGCATGTGTTTAATTAGTTTTAGTTAACAAAAATGTTCACGGGTTTTGAAATCAATTTGCATAAATTATACATACGATTTTCTTTGCGTTTCAATAATTTTACCATCTTTATTAATATATTCAAATTAATTCCTCTCGTTGGTGTATATATTAAACCCTAATATCTAAGATAGATTAGGGGAAGACGCCGCATTTTATTTATTTATTTATTTTTAAAAATCCCCGGTTTTATATTTATTATTTATTGATCTCTTGTACAAATTCATACTTTTGAGTGCATATTAAAAAATATATCAAACTTCAAAGATATTATTAAACTTTGAAATGGAAGTTTTCCTTACGCTTTCGTTTCGTCTGTTTAGGGGTAAAATGGCTTGTGGAATTTCAATGTGACGTACACATTTTAATTGAAACGACAAAATAAAATTTTTAAAACTGCTTTTTTAACGTTAATTATTTTAAAAATATTACCATATTAATATTACCTATTACCTTAAGGACCACAAGCGGCCGAGCGGTTGTGCGCTTAAAGCTGGTAGACGTGAAGTGCCGGGTTCGAACCCAGGTCGCGTTTGTCGGCCTAGTCGTTCGGAGATTTTCATGGTTTTCTCAAAATCTTGCTTAAATACGGGCTAGGATCCCTTAGAAAGACTCCCATGTAGGGCACTCAGGCTTAAGACCCTAGTGCAGTCAATCGGCCTTAGTCCCCACAACCCGTGTTACCTTATTTGATATTTTGCAAAACATTATGACCAAGCTTAATTTAAAACAAAAAAGAAGAAAAACAGGCAATGTGAAGCTACCGACATTTAACCCCAAAAATTTTCATCATTTTACTCCAAACTGAAAACGTAAGTCCGCTTGCCACTTACAGTCGGCTGCAAAATTATTCGAGCACTAGCCAATAATTCCTATATTTAAAAAGTACACTTAAGACTGTTTTGCTAAGTAAATCCTTGTCGAATCATGTTCTTAGACTGATTAAGAACATGACTCGACAAGGATTTATTTAACAAAGCTGTATTAAGTGTACTTTTTTCTGGCAAGGATTATTGCTAGTGCTCGAATAATTTTGCAGCCCGACTGTACGAAAAGTGGAACTGGCCACCTTTATGGGTTTCGCGGAAAGATTATAGATACTGTACTTTTGGGAATTATCCCCCCCCTTTTTTTTTTTTTTTTTTTTTTTTTTTGGCCTGTTTAAACTACGGTTTCCACAACTAACTAAACAAGAGAAAAGTCAAAATTTTTAACACTTAACAAATGATGAAAGACGAATTTTAAATCCAAAATAATCTAAGAAATTCCTAAAAGTTCGTAAAAATGTAACTTACATCTCATTACTCTTATACCTCTCCTACGAATGGTTGGCGACATCCTGCAGCGTCTGCATATAAGTGAACAACACGACACTGCATTTTAATATAACTTACCATAAATGTGAAGCCTATGCCTGGATGAAATGCAGCTCATGGGGATGGGATTGATTCCTACAATTTAGCCATCTGACCGCCTGTGAAAAGGGCAAAATTGTAATTTTGTTTTCACTGCACAGATTTTTCAATATACTAAAATAATGTTTATTTCAACTTAAGATTGAAAATTTAACTCCGCACATGATTATAACATTTGTGACTATCTTTTAGGACCTTCAAGCTGAAAAAAAAAAGCTAAAAATATATAAATATATAATTTTAATTTATAAATATATTGTAGAAAATAGAACAGATCCGTGACTAAATATATACGTCAGCGGCGTCAGACGGTAATATTATATTATTAACTCTTCACGTGTTTCTACTTCCTTTTTTTGTAAAATATTTTGCATTTTTTTTTTTTTTTCCAATTCCTAAGCCATTTTACTTTATTTGCCTTTCTTTACTCCTTTTTGTAATACTTAGTAAAATGTTTTTAGTTTTTTTTTTTTTTTTTTTTTTTTAATTCCTAAACCATTTTACTTTATTTGCTTTTATTTACTTCTTTTTTTTTCCCCCTCCTTTTTCTGTAACATCTGTATGCAAATTTACAAATTTCGAGAACAAATTCCGGATATTATTTGGCTTCTTTGCTCTTTAAATAAATTTCCTTTAAACTAGAAAATTCAGTGTAATCGTTTCACTTTGCAACACTTTTTTTTTTTTTTTTTTTTTTTTATTTATTTAGGAAAAAAAAAAAATCTGGTTTTAAAGTTGCAACATCCTACTTAAATATATTCTTTACAAGAACATACTACTGTTTTTTATTGCGTTAAAATATTCAAAAGAATTTGACTTTTACTTCAGAATATTTATGAAATGAATCTAATTGAAGGTATTATGTCGGGAAACAAATTGGTGTTGAAATTTGAATAACAGTCAATAAAAGTTAAAAAAAAAAAAAAAAAAAAAATAAAAAAAAATCACACGAAATAAATTATAACAATAAGACTTGCATAAGATTTTTTCCCCTTTTTTTACATAAAGCCAAATTTTAAATTATGATGTCGAAATTCGTCAAGACAAAGAAAATATCTTCTATTTCTTTATACAAATTTTTATGAAATCTTTAAGATTAACTTTAGAATAATGTATTATTTTAAAAAACGGATATCAGTGAATATTTGTAAATAAAAATTCAGTTGCTGAGATTGAAATTTTATGAAATCCTATTAAATGTTTTACACAAACGAGAAAAATCATGTGGTTCACATTGATTACAAAATACATTTCAGTTGTTCTTACACGTGGTTGTCTGTACCAGCTTTACATATAGTACCTCCAAATTGTTGAGTATTCATGTAAACGAATTATTAAAGACAATGAAACTATTTTCTAGACAGAACATCATTTATTACATAATATATATGTTTATTTCATCATATTTAACGTAACCTAAATGTGCGACATTTCTTTTTGAAAATTTAACATTCCTTAAACCGTAATATATACAAATTCTTTTATAAGTCCTTGCAAAACATCAATGCATATTAATTCTCTTTTCAGAACGAAAGATTCATGAATAAATCTATGAAAAATAAATGTCAGTTTTCAGGCATTCTAGAAATATTTATGGTAGTGAGAACGCACATAAACATGTACATAGACAGAGTGACAGACACACAAAAGAAATAATCTTATAAGAAAATTTAATATTTGTTTTGAAATTGTTAGAAGTGTATAATGTTAAAAGTGTATAATGTAACTGAAAATGCATTTCCTGAAATTTCCACTCTTTTTTTAAATTGTGTATTGTATAGAAAATTCTTTTGAAGTACAGACAGACATATAGAACAAAAAATCTTTTGAGTCTCCATTGACATTTTGTAAATAAGCACTATTTATATAATAGTTACCATCATTATTTAATTTAGATATATCGCATCAGTGTTGAATTCCGAATTGTTCATATAACATGTCCCATGAAAGTAATTTTGGTGCTGAAAATTTCATTGGAAATGTACGATCATCCATAGTTTTTCAAATTTTTCTATGGTCTAATGATGAAATATAGGATATTACTCAAAAATTGTTTAAAAAAAAGTAAAAGTGTAAAAAAAAAAAAAAAAAAAAAGAAAAAAAAGAAAAAAAAAAGAAAAAAAAAATGCTTAATAAAATATATTAAAAAGTACTTTGTGACGATAAACTATTCGACAGACAAAAATTTATTATATTAAATACCATTGATTTATTAAATGTAAAAATCGGATTTTTAAGATAACCCCTTCCCTCCTCCTTGTTTCTTATATATGGTTATTAATGCCTTTTTATTAACGGTCACTGAAGTATAAACAACTTAAGAAATGACACTTTGTGTAAATATTATGGAAAAAAAAAAAAAAAAAAAACTTCATATAGTTAAAATTAAGCGGTCGGTGGACATTATCTTTTTTCTACATATTATTCTCTTTATTTATATTATACATTTAAATGTAGTAATATTAAGTATAATATAATTTCTAAAAAAAGTTTAATAATATATATATATATATATATATATATATATATATATATATATATATATATTTAAATTACTCTACTTTATTTAATTTTTTCTCATATCTTACATTATTATGATCTAACAATATACTCTAATTAAATTTGAAAATTAATGCATAAATTGGTAAGTTATTTAAAAGAAATATTTTGGAATGGTGAAATTCAATACAAATTTTAACATTGAAACTTAGAATTATATTTTTTAAATAATAAGTTATTAATGAAGGTACAAAAAAATATTCAGAAATGGTTAGAGTTTATTGTTAAATTTTTATAAAGAAAAATGGAGGAGGAGATTAAAAGTTAAATCTGAAGGAGCATTTTAAAAAAATTCAAAAACTTTATAACTTAGAATATTATTTTATTAGTTTATAGTTTTCCTGAAATTTTAATATACTTAATACTGGTTTGAACATTTTCATTAATATAAAGGAAGAATTTTCAAAATATACATATAATATCTAACATTCTCTTAAAAAGAAATATATATATATATATATTTCAATATTAAAGGAGAAACTTATCTTTTCTGTCTTACTTATCGGTCGGCGTAGGTTACACAGAAAGTTCTGTAAAGTATTCGAACACTAGAAGGAAATCTTACTTACCAGTCTGTGTACGTTACACAATAATGTAACACAATGCAACGTTCTCAATTGTAAGAGGAAACTGCTGCCTGAAAATTGTTGTGTAAGGTTACACAAAATTTTTACAGAGTAGTCATTGATAGTCGTCTTCCAGTTTTACATGTCTCTGTGCACTTATAATTTCTGCTTGAAACTGATTCTTTTACTTATTGTATCAATTATAAAAACCTCTGTTTCTGTTACTCTTATTTTATTTTATACATGTTATTAAATTTGAATGAATCCCCCACATGAATAAAAATCATTAATTGTTTAATTCTTCTTCTATACAATCTTGTATAAGCCTTTCCTTTACGCGTTCATTTCCAGAGTTTCATCTCTCTTCTCGTTTTGTCATCTGTTTATATATTTTAGGAGCTAACTTTCCTATGCTTTAGTACCAAGCATGCGACAAAAGAAAAAGTAAAAAAATGTGGGGTGCATATCCTAACAAAATCTATGTAGTTATGATCGATAAAAAGAAATATCACGCAGTTTATTTAACATATATTCCTAAACCACGACACAAACACTAAAGATATATGTCTAAAAATCATAATTCAACGTGGGGGTACAAACAACATAGAGTAAATATCCTTAAATCTAAAGGTGTAGCCGCCTTCCACTTAAATGTAACTGTTTAGACTTATTAAAAAAATTCATAGATAAACATACAATTTTCATACATACTATTAAACAATAATACTAGAAAGAGGACACTAATTAAAAAAGTATCATAAAAGTAAAGAATACACGTGTTGTAAATACAAAGTACAAATAATTTTATATTTTAAAATATCAGTCTCTCATTGTCAACACTATAATAAAAAATACAAGAATAAGCATACTCATTAAAAAAAAAAAAAAAAAAAAATAGATATAAATGAAATTTAGTGAGTGTATATTAGTGAAAAATGACTCGTGTATTAAAAAACATATCACAAAAAGCGCAAAGGAAACAGTGTAGCTAAGCAAAGAAGCGTACAAATATCACTGAGTTTCAAGCAGCATATTTTACTTCTTTGTAAGTTGTTTAACCCTTTGTCGTCCTAACACTCTAAATTTCTCTAAACAGTGTTGCAAATTTTAGGGTCTCTTTTATTCAACTACCGCCAATAATTTTGAGCAGTGATATTTGATTTACATAATAGACGTATAGCCTTTCGAAGTGATTAGGCAACCATTGCACTTAAAATTTAGTGTTGGATATTGAATAAAATAGTCCCTAAATTTGACAACTCTGACCAGAGAAGTAAAATTAGGTGTGACCAGAGGTGTGAAATTGTACCCTGTTATTCGTTGGGCTTTTTGATTTTTCTTTATATGTGCTGAATAATGTTCATAGCTTTAAAACGAATTAACATTCTCTTTTAGTAAGACGTATCTTATGATGTCGCTAAAGTGTTCAGATAATTTGTTTATTGATCACTACTCTTCTTCGTGGGGCTTTTTGATTCATCTTTATGTGTGCTGAATAATGTTCATAGCTTTAAAATGCATTAACATTCTCTTTTAGCAAGACGTATCTGATGATTTCGCTAAAGTATTCAGATAATTTGTTTATCGATCACTACTCTTCTTCGTGGGGCTTTTTCATTTTTCTTTATATGTGCTAAATAATGTTCATAGCTTTAAAATGCATTTACATTCTATTTTAAGGAGACGTATCTGATGATGTTCGATAAATTTTTCGGACAATTTGTCTATTGATTAATACTGCTTTCTTGGGGTTTTTGATTTTTTTTTTATATGTGTTAGATAATGAATATAAATTTAAAATGCAAAATTTGTTGTAAAGACCAATCCTTACGCATTTAGTAAATACGCATTTTTTCTTTAACATAAAATTGTATCTAAATTTCTACGGATATATTTTAAGTGTAGTTGAAATAATTTCTTTCTATCCTTTTTTTTCATCTTTGGAATTTAATCCTAATTTAATTTTGTGCGAAATCCACAGCATTGCAATGGTAGTTTCTTTACAATTTTTTATTGAACTTTCTGTAGTTATAATACATTTTTAAATCATTTAGTTATTTTTATTTATTTTATTTTATTTTGATATAAAGGAAAAACACAGTGGAATAAACTATATTACAAAAAAAAAAAAAAAAAAAAAAAAAAAAAAAAGTTCCATTCATAATTCTTAGAGAAAATTGTGCAGATTTAGTTTAAATATTATTTGAATAAACTTTGAAAGCATATATTTTTATATCACCATTTTATTAAATCTGAAAGTCAAAAAAATATTTTGACACCTACTCACTAATGAAAAAAAAAAAAATCTTGTGTAAAAGAATATTTTTTCGATTTTCTTTTTAGACAAACTTTTATTTTCACTATATGGAGTTTTTTGCCAGCTTATCCTGAATACATTGAATATATTTTTACATCCCAGTTTAAATTTTCATATATATAAAGAATAAATATTTGAGAACATTTCAAATAAATAAATCGTCATATAGAAAATAAGAAAAAATATGCTCAGAATTCTGTCAAACATATAATATAAAACTTCAAGTAAATATGCTAACAATGTAATATATCTTTCTTGTTTCATATTTTTCAAAGGTAAACTTTTCAGAAGAAGTTTATATTAATATACTATACCAAAAGGAATAGTTCTATTCAAAATAAAATTGTTATAAAGTTGATATTAAAAAGTAAACTATTTTTCTGTGTAATTTTAATAAAATTCTTCTTCCTCCTACGGATTTTTTTAGGATTTCTTTTTTCATTATTGTAAACATCATATTTCATATAAAAAATAATTACATATTTATACAGACTTGAAAATTTATAAAATATTAAACAAGCAGTTGTTTTCATATAGTATTATCTGCTAATTTGTGCAATACCACTACTGTCTGAGTAGTACTGCTCTCGAAGCTGGTAGGCGGGAAATCTTGTGTTCGAATTCAGGCCACGATCGTCAGTATGCCTTTCGGAGTTTTTTCAGTTTTCCTTTCATTCGCTTAGGTACGGGTTACCTTAAAACGGGATATCTTCTACCTTAAACCATTCGAAATATACTTGCGGAGAGCATCTCACCTAGACGTAGATCCTTCGGAAAGACTGTCGACCTTTATTCTCTCGCCAAGTAACCGTTGACGATTAGTGTTTCAGTTGATGTCACTGTTGCTTGCAATGCGATAATTTTTTTTATGCTATATTCATATAAATCAATTGAACGATGAAAGTTTCGATTAAATCGAGCGAATCGAGTATAGTATAACTGAGAATGTAACATTTTTGGTCACAGAATTTTAGATGAAATCTTTTTAAAAAATTTTCTAAAACATATATCGGTGGAAAGTCTTTTTTACTTTTTTCTATATGTAATATAGAGAAAGTATTGGATTATTGAAAATTTTCGACCTCCGTTTTTTGATGGATTTACACGTTTTGGGATTTCCTGAACACGAATTGTTAGTTTTAGAAAATGTCTGTCTGTGTGTGTGTATCACACTTTTTGTGGACGCTGTATCTCACGAACCAATGAGTAAAATTTAACCAAACTTGGTATTTAGTTGCACCCTAGCATAAACTGGTGCTGATTAGGTTTGGGGATCAATCGCTAAACAGGTGGCGCTGTGATCGCATTTTTTGTAAACTTTTAACACGGCAGTATAGGAGAAAATTTCGTATAATTGTGCATAATGAGAGTTATTTTAAACTTGTGATTGTAAAATTAATAAGAATTATTGATAATAGTAGTAGTTAACTAATAAAAAAAATTGTGCATGTGAAGGCATCGGTTCCCCCCAACCCGGGGGGGGGGGGGTAAATTTTCAAGATGGGTATCTTTCGAAAGGTCTTGTCAATACCTTTAAAAAGAATGGTTGAACTATAAATCTGTGATAATTTAAAACAAAGTTATCAATTTTTTTTTTTAATTTTAACGATTATTATTTTTTTTAACGAAATGTAACCATACTTGGTATTAATTGGTCCTTCACATAAACTGGTACTGATTAGATTTGGGAATCAATCGCTCAACAAGTGGCGCTGTGATCGCATTTTTCCTAAATTTTTAACATGGCAGTATGGGACAACATTTCGTATAAATGTACATAATGAGAGTTATTTTTAACTTGTGATTGTAAAATTAATATGAATTATTCATAATAGTAGTAGTTAACTAGGAAAAAAATTCTGTGCATGTGGGGGCATCGAGAATAAATTGAGAATAAAATGGACATTTTTTGGATATTTAGTGTTATACTACTTGTCTAATATGGAAGTCATCTGTATTATCCTGGAAGATAATTTTTTTAAAATAATAATTTTAATATTTCAATATATCACCAAAAGAGAATGGTGGCAAATAGCCATTTTTAGATGCATCCAATATTCTGGTGCTAAGTTTCGCCATTACCTACATGGTACCACGGAGATGGAGAAACATTTCACCAAAATATTTGTTGCAGCTAACTGGAATCATTTTTCTGGTGAAAGTAGAAATATATTTTTAACAGTGTACAAACATTATTTGCGTCGCAGTTAGTCCGAATTTTTGTTGTTTCTGAGATATTTGAAATTCAAAAGTCGAAAGTGAGAAGCGGTTACATTTTTGCGAATCCTTCTAAAATGTTTTTGGCGATATTCATAATATGCTCTGGGATCTATAACTAGACTGTATTAGTACAGCAGAAATATAGTAGCGCCATTTGTTTTTCGATATACAGCCAAATTGGATCGGTAACTTTTTTTACAATGACCGTTTCACATACCAAGTTTACTGCATTTATACGTTATTGCAGCCGAGATAAGGCCTTCCCGTAAACAGTATTAAATTTCTAGAGATCTTATATTAAGAAAGACTGAATATAGATGGAAAAAGGGCCATGATAGTGCTAAAACAGAACAATTATCGTAGAAAGTAATTCATACTTCTATGATCGTGACACTGTCACTATAAAATACCCCATAAATGCATATCAATTTTATTGTAAATTAGCAAAATTTAATATGATCATCTTAATTTTTGCCAGGTAATATTTGTAGAAATATAAAACTACGTCAGTAGAAACTAAATTATTTTTTATTATCTTATTAAAGAAATATCGAGTTAATATTGTTACACACTTAAAAAAAAACAAAAAAAAAAACATGCATTTTTTTTAAATTACTCGTCATTTTTAATAATCACGTAATGAGTATTTTATTTTACTTATTTATTTATTTTTATGAAAATATTAACATGTTTTTACAAATTGTAAAACATATATTTTATTTACGCGTAATTATTAAGAGTCGTGCAGTGGATTTTGTTTATTTTTTATTTTACAAAAATGTTATTATATACACAAACGACATAAATCTAAATAATTGTAGATTTTATGTAAGTAAACACTGAGAAAAAATTCTGTAACTGACATCTAGAATATACGTTTTGGCTCTAGTAAAAATAGTTCCATGTCATCCTTATAAATTCTTGTCCCCTTTGAAAGCAAGTTCTAGTAACTCCTATTAGAATTCTAGAGTGTTTGTCTATATTATCGAGGTCAAACCTATTTGAAAATATCTCTAGATAGATGCGAACACAAGAGGCGAGCTTTAGTAACTATAATCATAGGTAATGACCCAATTCTATAAAATAAAGCGAAAATTTCCTGCACTACAAAGGTTTCATGATAGGCATATAAATCATAAGATTGCTTCGCCGTCTAGAATTGTATGGACTAGATTTTCTCGATAATTTCGTCTATTCAGGTTGTTTACCTTATACACATAACTCGGAAATCTATATTTCTAGTTTGAGGATTTAGAAAATGACTACTTATTCGTTCTAGATGACTGCGGTATATTTTTTTCTCAGTGATATATCGGACTAAACTGATGAAGTAACTTTCTTAAAATAATACAACTATAAGCAAGTCTAACACGCTAAATATGTTATAAAGCCATTGTAGGCAGATTTAAAACAGCTTGATTAAAAGTTCATTAAATTCCCAATTTGCATCATTTGGATTTTTTAAAACATTAATTTAAACAAAATTTAGAATTTTATTATTTCATTTTTGTAATTTTGTTTTGATTAAAAACAGTAATATTTATTAACATACTTGTTATACACATCGAATAAGCTAAAATATGATTGGAGGAATCTTATTTATCACATTTTAACGTTTATTCTTTGACAATAGTCACTGAAACTATCTAACGTAGAAAAACTATTCTCGACTTACTGGTTAGTAAACTCAAAGCTTTGAAACAAGATCCGTCCCTAACAACACACTTATCCCAAGTATAACTTGTAGATGTCTCTTGGATGTATTTTTATCCACAGGATATACTTAGATGTCCTGGAGAGAAAATTTGCTGTCAGGGATAATGTAAAAGCACTAAAACTAATCTTCGTATCTGTGACTGACATCTAGAATCTAAATAGTGGCTCTAGTAAAAATAGTTCCATGCCATCCTTATAAATTATAGTCCCCTACGAAAGTGAGTTCTAGAAACCCCTATTAGAAGTCTGGAGCGTTTGCCTATATTGTCGAGGTTAAACTTATTTAAAAATCTTTGCAAATAAATGCAAATATAAGAGGCGAGTTTTAGCAACTATAAACTTGATTTATGACTCAATTCTAGAAAATCAAGCAAAAGTTTCTTTCAATATAAAGAATTCGTAATATTCATAATATTGTTTCTTTATCTAGAAATGTATAGATTAGAAATTCTCGATCATTTCACCTATTTAGCTAATTGTCGGGATTTATACGGGTAGCTCGGAAACCTGTATTTCTAATTCAGGGATATACAAAATAACCACTTATTTGTTCTAGTTTTTTTTGTTTGTTCTATTTTTTTTTCTTTTGTCTGTGTACGAAATCTTAATTTCATTGCTCCAAGCATTTAAATAATAATAATAATAAAAATAAATAAACTAATAAATGAAATAAAATATTGTGCTTTTTGTCAATAATGTGTCTACCGACGCAATTTTTTCCGTGCCTCTCCCAATAAAATAATTATATAGTAACTTTTATTGTATGTTTCCATGATTAATTAAAAATTATCAGAGAAATGTACTAGAAACTATCGAAAACGGAGAAATCGTGTAAGTACTAAAAAACCATAATGTATCAACTAAAATAATCAAACCAAATTTTGCAAACAATATTTTTGTAGTCCCGTGTTATAAAAAGAAAATATGGCGTATACATTAAAGGATTAAAATTTCGACAGAGGTCAATACTTTGCAAAAATTTTATAATATAATCAATGTCATATTTTTCGCAATTAAACAATTTGGTTTGCGTCATACGACCTGCAAAATTATAAAGTATTTGTAAGCTAATAATAATAATAATAAAACATTATGCTAAAAAAAATCATGTTATTGTCGATTTTATTCCCTCTAACTAATTTAAATGATACATAATCCTATTATGCAAAGGTTGCAAAACATTTTCACAATTTTTTTAATAGAATTAACAAAATGTTTAATTACTAATTGAACAAATTTTACTTGCAATATATATATATATATATATTATAAATATTTAATTTTAATTCAGAATCCGTCCAAAAATATCCATTACTGCTCAAACCTGCATTTTTAATTTTATTTCCCGCGCTTTTTTATAAATCAATAAACTGATGTTTAATTTTATCCTATTAACAGGTTTTGCAACAGCTTTTAAAATAAGTTCAATTTAGCATACTTATTAATTTTGTTTACATTTTCAATGAACACGTTAAAATAGTTTAAAAGGATTAAAATTTAATTAAAATTGAATAAATTTGAAATACGCATATTCATTTTTATATTGAAAGGAATAAAAAGAAAGCATACTTGTATAAGCTGTAATTACTTTATTTATTTTGATAAATCAAATTTACAACAGAACTATAGTTATTAAAATTTCTATAGATGTTCTACGTGTGCTCATCCGGTTACAAGAAAAATATGTATGTGGTATTTCAGTTGCTGCCACACTCGTGGTAAAAACCTTTAGTTGATGATTCGAACATTTCAGGTATCTACTTCATCATTTGCTGTAGTACTCTGGAAATGGAAGCACAAACACCTTGTCTTTAACAAAAATGCATAGAAAAAAATACAAGGAGTTAGATCGGAGGATCTCGGTGGCCAAAAAAGAAATGGCATATCGTTTGATCCAGCACGGCTAATCCAGCGATGTGGTAAACTATCGTCTGGGTACTGAAGTATGTTGTCATGTAAGTGTGGTGCGCAGCATCGTCTAACGATTCTTTTCCTCAGTCTTCACATGTGGATTTTTTTCTTGTCAGATAAAAATTGTATACTTGTAATTTTAGAATTAATTTGTTTCAGCTAAATGAATCTATTACAAATTTTTTACTATGCTATTTTTTTGCCCCATTCAGTATGTAGCACCTAGTATTTGGCTTTATAAAAAAAGAAACGCTTTAGATTACAATACGCTACAAGTATAAAAAATATTTATAAAATTTAAGTGATTTAAACCTACTATGTATTGGAATGTAAGTTATTTTCCAGTATTTTTAATAAGATCAGTACAATGTTTAATAAACTAATAAATAATATCAACAAGATTTTCTTAGTAAAGATATTAAAACTATTTTGCAAAATTTAATTCCAAATCATAATTCAATTAAAAAAATAAATTTGGCTCATAAGTGCTTTATACTGCCTTTTCCACGTGCTTGTACTCGAGACAAGGAATTGTTCTTTATTTCTTTTTCACCTAGTAAAAAGTACTTCAGCAGTATTTTTAAAGATTAATTATGCATACCTATTAATAAGAAAATTATTTTTTTAAAAATATGTTTCTTTTTGTAACATGAATGTATTTTCTATTATTATATTATGTAACTAGCAGGCTTAGCTTGGTTTGCTAGTCACTACATTTAAAGAAATTTTCAGAAAACATAAATCACTATAATTTATAAAGAACAATTTTATTGAAATCGTTTAAAACCTCGATTCGAGCTCCCGTAACATTCGGCAACGTCGTTCATACCTACACTGTACCGGTTCCGAGTTCATAATGCATGTATTTGAGCCTTAACAGGATATTTCAATTTAGCTCATAGCTACGATAATTCGGCTTTTATTTTTCAAGAATTTCGTTTTTCAGCCAGACATTTCTCGGAGAGATTTTCCTTCTCATTCTATGATAACAGATGGCAGCACCAGACCATCTCTCCACCTGAAAAAAAAAAGTAATAAAAAAGAAACTAATAAAAAATTTGAAAACGGGACATCAGGATTTATCAGAAAAGTTCAAAACAGACATCCCTGCAAAATTTTGTAGCTCTGAGATTAGCCGTTTGCCTATAAAGCGACCAACACACCTCTAATTTTAACATTGTTTTTATCATTTCTCGTAATCCATGCAGTTTAAGATTCTGTGAAGACACTGTAGAATTTTCTTTGATTGACTGTTTTATTATTATTATTATTATTATTATTAATTATCTGCACAATGTAGCACATTAGCTTTTCTGAGGATCAGCACGCAATTAACATGGCACTGTAACCAGGGTATAACGAGTCAGCAGTGAAAGTTTTGTTCGCCAAGCCATATACGTTGGATTTCCTGTTTTTAGAAAAGATGATTTCTTACTATGTCTTTTGTAGAATGTTACTGAGTGCATTTTAAGTCATTCTTTCTCAAACATTGCATGTATTGTATGTTGGTAAGATGCTAATAGTAGCATGTAGTGAGTCTTCGGATGTTCAGTTTATTTTACGACAACTGAAGCTTCGCCATGTTGGAAAGTAGCAGGGTCCCAGTTTCATCCCCCATGATGTTCTTAATTTCGATCCCTTTTCTCGTTCCTCATATGGCAAAAATTTCATGGTAACTGATTAACCAACATCAAGTGACTATGTTTAGCAAACTCCTGTTACCATCAAACTTTAAGACATAAGGAAAGTTCCAGTGATTCCGTCATCGACTTCTAAAAGAGGATATTCAGCAACATGTTCCTAATGTTTAAATGCCTAATATCGCTTTCAGTTATTCTTCAATTGATTAATATAGTTCTTTGTACCTTTATTCATCCTGAAATAAATTTTAATTCATAACTAAAGACTCGTTTCATTTGATTTTTTGAGGGGGACGAAATTGGGACCACTTTTTTACTTTTGCCAAATATACGTAACGATTGAAACGCAGTTTTTTGACTTGGTAAAAATATTTTATAGTCAGTTTGGCTATGTTCAGATATTTCTGGATAGTTAGTGAATGTAAACTCCAAATCTCGTAAATTTTCAGGGAAATTTATAATTTCCAAGGGCCTAAAAGCGACAGGAGGACGAAATTGGGGCACTTTCCCTTATGTGGAGATAGCTAAAATATGAAAATATTACGTACATATACAAATACAAAAATGAAATATTGAAATCTACTTTTTAATGAAATTACAAACATTTGAAAATACATTTTTAAATAGTGCCGATATGTTATAGCTTTATGAATACGCAAAATAGCTTTCTTAATTTCTGAATGATTAATTAACTAGGTAACATAATTTACATGTTAGAGAATATATTTTTAGAGGTTTTAATAAGCTCGTGTGCAAATGTTAAATCTCCTATAAGAACTTTCAATGTCATTAAAAAGTCACCTACTTATGGTATTAATTAAACTTTAAAATCAATTTTTTATCTTATTATGCATTTATAGATGCTCATATTACTTAACAATTTTGTTAATAACGTCTGAAAATTTAAGTCGAAAAATGAATTAATAAGCGACAAATTATGCACATAAATAACCCTCATTTAATACAAATGCCTTTATTTAAAGCCTCTCCCCCTTTTTAAGAATATATAATATGAACTAATTGCATTATTTATTCGATTGAAACTTTATAAATATGTATTTTTCATATTATTTTTTTAAATGCAAATTATACTTTAGGAAAGTAATCTGAAAAAAATAAAAATAAATAAATAATAAAATAAAATAAATAAAATAAAATAACGGTTAGTTAAATATGAAAGGAGATAATACACTTTTGCGTACACATTATTCATAATGCCGTTAAATACGGATAAGGCAATCTTGATGCTGTAAACAGGATTGTGATTTGTCTGAAAAGGGACTTCACGCCATTCCTTCGTCCAGGTTCATCGTTGATCACACATTAATGGCGCCCATATCAGTGATGCAGTTTTTAGGGTAATCAGAATTTTGGTAGCCGCATACTGAGTCACCACCTAGGTATGTTGTACCATTGGATACACGTCCCGGTCACCTCTTGTTTTCATTCCCGCCACTCCGAATACCAGTCATTACATTTCTGACGAGTTAAGGCCCATAGCTCTGCCCTATGTTCAAGGACTCCGAAGCGCAACATTTAAGCAGGACAATGCGCGACCGCAAGTTGTCCATATTGTCTGGACCTTCATTGGTGCCGAATGTGTTCGACTGTTGCTCTGACAAGCGCGTTCTCCTGATCTCGCACCAATGAAAATAACTGTTTAATCGTTGAAAAGCGACTGGTCCCTCACCAATCACCAGTAACTTCGATCGATGAATTGTTGAAACTTCATAAAGTGCTCTTTTCGTACATGTCACCCAATCGCTGTTCGATTCAATGCCTAGGCAGATATGTGCTGTTATTGCGCACAGAGGTCGCTGCTTTATGTACTGTTTTCTCAGTACATATTACTCCATATTTTCTGAAATTTTAATTAATTGTTCTTCCTACTATAATGTATGTGTCCAACAAATTTCATTCCGTTATTATCATTCCTTCTTTGTGTTGCATTTTGAACGTCGAGCAGTGTATGTTTCGATACCACACGTTATTGCTTTTCAAGATTCAAATATTAATTGCATTAAAACTAAAATTTGCACAAACGTACAATTGGTTCGTCTACTATAATAGAAAATACCAGATTCAGTTTAGTAGCAATATTGAAAACTCCATAAGGCCTAGTGAAGCCACAGTCATTAATTATTTTTATGATGTTAAATTCATATATTTTCTAAAGAAAATGCATTTACTTACTCTAAATATGGTATAAAATACATCAGCTATAAATATTAAAAGAATACAACTCTGGCTTTTGTCAGTCCATAGAAATAATAATATCATATTTTTTTTTTATTTCACGAGAGAGAAAGAAAGAGAGAGAGAGAGAGAAAGAAGATTGTACTTTTACACGTAAAAAATAAAAATAAAATAAAATAATTTTGGCAATATATTTAAAGTTCATTATTTTGTGATTTGAGAAGGCATTTTTGTAGAATCAGCTATATGTAGCTTAGTGAATAGATGATATGTATTTTTTGATCGTATATGTATTTTATACAATAAATAAATAAAACTGTATGTTTAACAAAAACCGAATGAGAATTTATATACCATGTTGAATAAAATAATCACTCTATATCTGTTCTAAAAAAGTTACCATGAAATATTGCTTACTTCAATGAAATATTAATACATTTGAATTTGACATATATTTAAAGCATAATGTCTTATTCATAAACCAAACAGAAGAAAAAAAAAAATCCTTCAAAACGGTTTTATTCTACATATTTATTTACTTTTATAAACTTCTTTCCGTGCATAAAACCCTAAAGCAATTGAAAGCAACATTTTAAACCGATGGAAAATACTTAAGTTTCACAATATAATGACTTTTATAGTTAAAGGTAGTTTTAGAAAATATTTACATACTTGAATCTCGGTGACATATGAAATAATAAAAGTCTATTAAATCATGAATTACTGCTCAATACAACATTGAGGTCAAACTAATAGCTATACATTACATATCTCAAAACATCATACTTTTGTATTTTATTTAACAAAGTCTGCACTTTTATGGCACTATTTATTAGGTCGGTACTCCCCCGCAGTCATCAATGATGGGGCTTCTGGCTGTAAAATGTGGCCATTTTCTTCTATTGATCTCCAGTCGGTTGATGCACTATTACCACCCATGGAGGCAGTTAGAAAAGGAAACGTTACGGAACAGAACTCGGAGAATCGCTTCATGATAAGTGCAAATGGAAAAAGTTCTTTTGAAATTTTCTGTAAAATGAACGGCGAAGAGTGTAAAAATAGTTTGAATAAAATGTACGCACTCACTATAAAAGTACTTTAAAGCGAAATATTTCAGTTGTTCGTAAAAATATCACTTTACTAATGATGTATTTAATAATTTTATAAAACAAATATTTTGAAAAAAAAAATATTTCAAAAATGAATAAATAAAGTAAATTAAAATAAAATTAATTAATTAAACTGATGCTGATGCGTAAACATTATTTTTTATACCTCTAAAGAAATAACACAAGTCTACGAAAATGATAAAAAGACAATAAGACTTCTTCACACACCATAAAAACCGGTTTCGAAAGGACGTAGCCTTCCTTCATCAGGTGCAAAAAAAAAAAAAAAAAAAAAAAAAAAAAACACGTGCTACTGCCTTGGAGGCAAAAGCAAGACAGTCTTGCTTTTGCCTCCAAGGCAGTAGAACGTGTTTTTTTGCACCTCATGAAGGAAGGCTACGTTCTTTCGAAACCGGTTGTGCTGGCTTAAAATTTATGGTGTGTGAAGAAGTCTTATTGTCTTTTTATCACTTGTACACCAGTTTTGCATTTAGTTTTGGTACAAAAATTATGTTGACAAAATTTGATTTGAGGATTTTAGCTGATCTTTATGTTTTTTGATGTGCTGAAACCGAAAATGCAGTCTATTTTTCTCTATCACGTACAGATTTTTGCCAATACAGGTTGATTTTCGACACAATTTCTTACATTTACCATCATAATAATAGGCTGGTTGGTTGGTTGGTATGGTTTTACGTCGCACTAGTGCTGCGCTATTACAACAATAAGTATATATGATTAATTAATCATGAAAATATACTATAAAACTTACCATATAATTATATTGGTGGAAGAGTAATGGAAGAAAGTATATAGGTAGTCATCCTGTATTGACAAAAATCCATACATAATAGAGAAAAACTGACTTCATTTTTGGTTTCAGCACGCCAAAAAACATAAAGACACAGGTGCATTGTCAGGCAAAAACAGAATTCCTTCTTTGGTTAATTCCCTCGACGTTTCTTATTAATTGTTTCTTTTAATTGGTATAGAAGGTTAGCACAATACTCTCCAGTTAGACTGAAGCCCTGAGGTAAGAAGTCCACTAGAAGAGTACCATGCTTATCCGAAAGAGTAGACTCCATGATAGTTTTGGCCAATTTCTGGGGGCACAACTTTGTCAGGTACGGGATTCCCTGTGGCACCATTCTTTTGAATGTTTTTTTGCTTTCAGAATCATAAATATGGAGCCACATTTTCTTTTATGACACTAAACTAATCAGAAAGTCTTGTGAAGCTTTAAAATGGCATTAGATGTTTCAACTCGTTTCTTCTTCTGATCATTGTTCAAATATTTTGGCACAAATAAAAAAAGTTGTAAAAATCAGAATGATTTGATATTTATACAATCACTTGTCAAGACATCAAGATTTCTTTTTTGCCACCAAATTCATTCCTCTATTTCAACTGGAAGAGTGCGAAGTCATTAAATTTTACATGATGAGTAAACTTATCATGCTGAGTAAACTTTACATTCTGAGTAAAATTATCACAATTATCGTATAGTTAGTTTCTTTGAAATACCGTGAGGATTTTTCCGAAACATTATTTCGTTGAAAAATTCTTTATCCTGTATTCTGCAAAAGAAAATTACCATTAAAATAAATATTCTTCGAGCAGTAAAGAGAACGGATGTAATTTTCACCTTGAATTTATTTTAAAAAATCTACTGAAGTGGGGATGTAAGGAGAATGTCATAGATAATAAATTCATCTAATACGGTCAATACATGTGGAAAGAGAGTAATTTTTAAAATTTACTGATTACGAAAACTCGATTTATATATTGCCAATTTCTTATGTAGAACGCCAAACATACACTTCATAACAGTTGAAGAACAAATTTAATATATTAAAATTGCATTTGCTCTAAAAATATATTAACTGGACTCTTAGGATTTGTATGTAATTTGATTGCCGATTTGATATCATGACGAGTACTTTATTTTTTATCATGAGATATTCTGCGTAAATGAAAAATTTACAAACCGAACTGATGTTTATGCAAACACAATAAATATTCTTGGACAAGATAATATGGAATATATTTCCTCTAAGAAACTCACGTATTATAAGAAGATGCTTAAAATGATTCATGATTTAATTGTTATTGCAGATAATGGGTGTACACAAGTCTTAACAGGAAATAAATTTAATGCATATATTTAAAAAATATATTGATTGTTAATAAGAAATTATTAATTAAGTGAAGGGAGACTAAATGAAAATTATTGAAAAATTGAATTTATTGATACTAATAATTTGTATTTTATAAGAATAAAATATTTCAGTATCATAACAAAGAAAATGTAATCGAATGTAATCTAATAACGAAATCTGAAATTTATTTTTTTCATTATTTTAAATCTATGCGATATTGAAGTCACATAAGATAAATGAAAATTTTATGTATGATATAAAGACATGACGTTACATTCTGAAAACTAAATTTGGTTGATATGTAAAAGTTTCTTGACATTAATGGACGTGCACTGAGAGAAAAAAAAAAAATATACCGCAGTCATCTAGAACGAATAAGTGGTCATTTTCTCAATACTCAAAGTGGAAATATAGATTTCTGAGTTATGCGTATAAGGTAAACAAATAACCAGAATAGACGAAATGATCGAGAATTTCTAGTATATACAATTCTAGACGGCGAAACAATATTATGATTTATATGACTAGCATGAATCCTTTGTAGTGCAAGAAATTCTCGCTTTATTTTCTAGAATTGGGTCATTACCTAATATTATAGTTACTAAAGCTCACTTCTTGTGTTCGCATCTATTTGGAGACATTTTCAAATAGGTTTGACCTCGATAATATAGACAAACACCCTAGAATTCTAATAGAGGTTACTAGAACTCGCTTTCACCGGGGACTAGAATTTATAAGGATGACATGGAACTAGAGCCACAACATATATTCTAGATATAAGTTACAGAATTTTTTCTGAGTGAGGGTAAATGTAATTTAACTATAAAGTTAAGTAACTCTGTAACATGATAGAAGATATGTGTTAAATATTTGTAACATGTGTTAAATATCTGTAACATATGTGTTAAATATTTGTTAGAATATGTAAAATTTTCAAAACACATTGGGTACGATCAAGATGGACCAGTCATGATTGGTATGCAAACATAATCATGCACGAAAAAAATAAAAATAGAAAGGATTAGAGAATTTTTACTTCTTGCTTTTGTTCTGTTAAGCACACACAGATATTTTGTGTTGCACTATATTGCAAAGGGTGCTCAAAAAATCACCCTTTTCCTCAAGCAAACTCTTACAAAGATCCCTTCTGCTGGTACTAACTGGTACTACTGGTAAATCATTATTGACATCAACCCCCCCCTCCCCCATATATTTCAATATACAGAGTTGTAACATTTTCTTAACAGGAATTTATGCCAGTTGTTTTATAATTAGCAAAATCTTCAGTACATGTTCATACCCTGAGTATATCTTTTGTTTGTTTTTGTCTAAGGAAACAGTTGCTAATGCGCAAATTTTTCCCTTAAATAAAAGTTCCTCAAATATATACGAGTATGCATGAGAGAAAAAGAGAAAATATATCCATAAAAAGTATTTCTAATTAAAATCATTAAATTTAAAATGAATTTTATGTGTGATTAAAAGAAAAAAAATTAAATTTAAATAAGGATATAAATTAATTACAAAAATTCTTACTTCAGTTGTCCAAAAAATCTTTTTAGTAGTTTATAAAACATGTGCCAAAAAATTAAAATTAATGATTTAATTAATCTTCCTTAACTACCGTAAAGTCATTAACTTTTCTGCTTTGGCTTTAATGGTCGAAATGACTTGTTTTAATCTCCTAGACATAATTTTTCTTAGCAATAAATAAGTGGCATACAACGCATTCTTATATAAATATGATTTTCATTAAAGGATTATTTTACTTAAAAAAAAAAAAAAAAAAATATATATATATATATATATATATATATATACATATATATGTAAACAACATTTAAGAAAAAAGAAAAGAAAATAAAGAAAGAAAGAAAATGAAAAAAAAAAAAAAATCTTTATCTAAAATATTAATAAACATTGTCATTTTTTTTTTTTAAGATGTATAAAAAAAAAACTTTCCGTAATTTGATTGAAATAAAAGAACAAAAAACAAGCTAAAAATATATTTTCGAAAAAGAAATGTGAAAAATTCTTTCTAAAAAATTACTTTTTAATACACTTTTTGGGGGTAAAATTTGTTGATTTATCTTTTTATTTTCTGAACATTTTACTATATTATCTAAATGTAAATGTAATCTTAGTTAATGGCAGAAAATTTTAAATTTCATGATTAAGATATAATTTTGATTAACAATGATTAAATCGGTTTGTTCGCAATATAATTGTAATTAGATTCTAATTAAATGGTATTAAAAGGTACTTTTTTTAAAATAAGTTTATTGGTGTGTTAAAAACAATCCTAACTAAAAAAGATCTCCGAATCAGGGCGGCCTCAACGGTTCATTTGCATTATTTATTAATATATATATATATATATATATATAAACTCATTACATAAACGGATACGTTTCTGAGGGTTCTGCCGTCCTCCTCAACATCAATTGTATCAATCTGATTATATGTATCTATCTATATATCTGTATTTCCCTCTAGCTTGTAACATTGTATTAATTCCTTATAACTCATAAATACTTATACCAAATTTGATGCTAAATGATTGAGTAACGTATTGGAATTCTTTTGTGTAATGGTGTAAATTAATTACTTATTTTGTGTCTACCATTTTCTACAGAAAACATGGTTTTAGCATTTACTAACATATGCCAATTCCATTACGCTGAATGAAGTGTAACCATATATATATTCTATCTATAGACCGTAATGGTATAAAATTTAGTTGGGTGTTCCTGTACACAAGCCACAATTATGATACTCAAATAAAAAATATTCACCTAATTCCATGTAATCCATAAGTATTTAAACAAAATTTAACTTCATACGAATTATTGTATTACATCACCGGAATTATTTTGTATGGTTCTATAGATAATTATTAAGTCTATGCTGAGCTTTTTCTAGAGAATACGTGATATTTATAATTTTAATAATATATGTTAGGTCCATTTATGTTGAATGCAATGTAACCATATTAAGATGGGTTTAAATGAAATTCTGACTAAACGCCGTAATGATTGCAAATACTTTGGAGTGTTCTTGTACACGGATCCTAAACAATATATCCACCAAAAAATATAGAGCTATTTATGT
Source organism: Salticus scenicus (assembly GCA_963930645.1). Lineage (NCBI taxonomy): Eukaryota > Metazoa > Arthropoda > Arachnida > Araneae > Salticidae > Salticus > Salticus scenicus. Next base: position 202,463,558 of record OZ005655.1, on the reverse strand, counting down.
ATGGAGCACGTACTAATGTTTTTGTCCATAGGCCGTAATGACAAGAAAAATAGTTGGTGTGTTACTATACACCAACTTGAAACAGAATGCACACCAAACAAGTAATATAAAAAGAAATTTTTTAAAGGCAATTCCTACTTACAAACACTATCGAAAAAGTTTTTTTTTGTAATTTCGAATTAGGAAATAAAAAGCGCGCGTGCAAAATAAAATAAAAATAATTATAAGATAAAAAAAACTTTTTATATACCACGTTTTAAATTTTCTGATGAATCATAGAGCTCTTATCAAAGTGCTTAAAATTTTTAAAGTGATAATGACGTCAATTTTTGTGCGATGCATAATTTAACTTTTTATAATTTTTTAATGTTCACGTGTAATTAAATGTATTTATTTTCATGTCGAAAGAAAATGAACTCGTAATTTTTTTTTTTGGTATAAATTATAGCTAATATTTTAATGGCTATTTTAACGCTATCAGGATGTTATTATTTTCATATTTTAATTAATGATAAGAAAACTAATAAAAATTCGAAAATCGGACTTCGAAGTATTCTGTTGTCACCGTGTTCTGAGCAATCCTGAAAGTTTCAAATTTCTAGCTAGTCGAGAATTTAGTTAAAAATTGTTTGCGAGATTAGTACACGATATATATAGGGGATCAGAACATGTAATAATATCTTTGAAAAGTGGTGAATACAATATTAATATGCATGCTGAAAAAGTAAATTAAAAGAGGGTTCCTGCTTAAATATTTGGAGAGAGAATTTGTCTTTTAGGTAGATTCCTTATAGGAGATCTACCTATTGCAAATGGTTCTCCTGACACGACTTCTGGAAAATTTCGACATATCTTCACCGATCATGACACCTAGAACCCAAAACCACCCTCCGTTCAAAAGTTTATATATATATATATATATATATATGTATAACGCTTTTTCCCATGTTAAGTTGTGAACGCGATTACTGGAGTAATTTTTATTTAACTAGCTGGGGATATGTTGTGAGGACATTAAAAATCTCGGTCGAGTTCGTAGATGGGGTATCCAGCTCAAAGGGGGTGGAAATGGTGGGGGTGGAAATTTTCATTTGCTCATAATTTCTTTAATATTGAAAATAGGAAAATACTTCAAATCAGGCGAATTACCGCCTTACCCTAAAGAACAATTTTTGTATTTAAACATTTTCGATAACTTCAATTGCTTAAAAGTTACAAGTTAAAAAGGGATTTTTCGTCAATTGTAATGAAGCCGGCATTTTGTTTAGCTTTAATTGCTTAAATTTATAATCTGATGCTTACGTCACGTGCAAACGATAATAAAAAAGATCACTGAAATTATAAAAACCACGATAACAGCTTTAATTAATCATTTAAAAATATATAATTAAAATAATACGTTAGTCTTCGTAAAAATATTGTTGGTGTTGAATAGTTTAGAACACTGGTTTACGCAAGAATTTGAATTAACGATTGAAATTGAGAGTAATACGTTACAACTTCATTTGACTTTTTATCTTGTGGAAACAAGATATTGGTTTGAGAAGAGATATGCGGTTTTTGCTTGGGAAGAAAATATAATGACGCCAAAACTGCCATTTTTCATCGCCAAGCTCGCCAGATTTTGTCATCAAATAACTAATTTCGTCGCCAAGTCAAAAATTTTGTCATCAACTATCAAATTTTGCCGCCAAATCACAAATTTCATTGCTAAGTCGCAAGTTTTCTCACCAAATTGTATATCTTTATGGCTTTTATTTGTTGAATGATTATGAGCTTGGATTTTAAAAAATTGAAACATTTACTGACAAATAAATATAGCCTAAAATTTTAAGTAGAATGAATAGTAGTAGTTGATAATTAAATTTCTTTGAAATAGAATAGCGACGTAAATAATGCAATGTGTGGGAACAAAGCCATTGGCTAAGTATGTGTTAATGCATACGTAATATTTCTTTACTTTTGTAACATTAACGTAAAGGAATCTACCTTTGCCTTTAAGCTTGCCGAAAAGGGATTTTTTGAATACGCAACCCCCAAATATTTTAGTTAGCGTAAATTTTCAAATAATTCACATTACCAATGGTTGAATATACATAATACAAATGCAATGTTTTAAATCGATACAAGTTCCTGTATATTTAAAAGAAATGAATAATGTTGTAAAATCAATATAAGATCACATTTTCAGCTATGTCTAGAATTGTTTCCATATTTCTTGCAATTGACAATAACAGCAAAATATGCAACCTGATTCTTGAGTAAAGTTTACTGGTTGGCAGGTACCATATATAACATACAATTCTAAAAAAAGAAAAAAGAAAGACAGAAAAAGAAATCTAAAAAAGAAATGATCTATGAGAATTTTCAACTATGATTCTGAACTATTTCGCAGTAGTTTATGCAGAAGATAAAACTTCAAAATTGCATTGTTCATCTAAAGTCTCGATGTTACAATAACCTATGAACTAACGTCAGAAACTTGAAACTTGTGAAACTTTAAAATTTATTTCTGTTTGCATACAAGGAAAACTTTTAGAGCCGAGATATAATGTTCATCTACAGATATTGAAAATTCTTTCACTCAGACAGAAAAGTTTCTTATGCAAAAGTTTTTGCGATTGTTTCAAGTTTTTATTTATTTTATTTTACTTTTTTTATTTCACCAGATTTTTAAATTGCAATAAATATATTTAAATATTAACGTTCTGCATATAAATAAATATCAATTTCTCATACTTTAGTACTGATTACTAAAAGGTTTGTTTCAAATATATTTAATATTTAAAATATATACATCAATGAATGTTGAATCCTACTGCGTGCATAAGAAAGAACATAATTTAAATGGCTTAAAAACATATTTATACAAATAAACCAGACTAAAAGCGAAGGTAGCTTACTAAAACTTAAAAACTAATGTATAACAGAAATATTACAAACATATCACAAATCAAGAATTTATTTCACCAAAAAAAAAAAAAAAAAAGAAATTATGACGGAATTCTGAAGATTTATTCTTTCTTTTCAAACATTAATATTTTCATCTGAACAGGTGCAAGTAGTAAAAGTATAGTACGAAGTTAGATCACTTTATTTCTACTCCGTATTATCTTTTAAAGAAAAAAAAGGAAAAAAGAAACCGCACTAATAAAAAAAGAAAGACCATAATAAGATAAAGAAAAATAAGTATGTAATCCTAAAATTTAATCCTAGCTTTTCGCAACAAAAAATTTACATATATAGTTTGGTGCAATTTTAACTAACACATGCTGAGCTATTTCCATATGGAAAATCGCGATAGTGGAATAATAATAGCGACTCCTGCCAGCCGATATACACGCAAAATTAGTCAACATTGTTTCTTATAATGGACATTTCACATATCAAGTTCGTTGAAATTGTATGTTATAGAAGCTGAGATATAACCTTCCCATACATGGAAAAAATTGCCGTTTAGCAGCACCCTCTATTGGTAGATATACAGTAAAATTGAAACAGCATATTTTTTCATAATACTCCTATTACATATTACGTTTGTGGAAATTATACAGAATAGAATTTGAGATATAACTTTCCCATAAAAGGTAGAAATCTCAGCGTAGTCGGGCCAGGTGTTAGGCGATTTGCACCAAAATTTGATAGACGCCAACTTATGTCAGGGTACAACTAAATGTAAATTTTTGTGAAATTCTGTACATGAGCTGTAAGACTAGTGCTGCCATAAAATATGAACTACACTGAGAAAGAAAAAATATGCCGCCTTTCGCTAGAATAAATAAGTGGCCATTTTTTTAAATCCCTTAATTAGAAATATACGTTTCCGAGCTATGCGCATAAGGCACGCCAATAAACTGAATAGACGACATTATCGAGAATTTCTAGTGTACAAATTCGTAGATGGTATGAAACAATATTCTGAATACTCTAAATATTCTGAATTATTTACATTGCGATAAATACTCGCTTGATTTTCTAGAATTTGGTAATAAACCAAGATTATAGTTGCAGAAACTCGCCTCTTGTAGTCTTATTTATTTGCAGAGATTTTTTTATATAACTTTGCCTTCGAGAATATAAGCAATTCTAATGGCTTCTAGAACTCGCTTTCCAAGGGGACTAGAATTTATAAGGATGACATGGAACTATTTTTTCTAGAGTCACAATTTAGATTCTAGATGTCAAATACAGAATTTTTGTCAGTGTACCACGCACACACAAAGGTAGAGAAAGCAAGACGGACATTTTTTTAAACATGGTTAAATTGTGTTCAGAACATCTCAAAACGTGTAAATACATCGAAAACCGGAAGCTGAAAGCATTTATGGATCCCACATTTTTTTGCAAATATTGAAGAAGCTATAAGATAAGATACAAAATTAAATAAAAGAAAAAGAATGGTTGAAAAGGGAAAAAAAAAATAAAATAAAAGAGAGAAAATAAATGATTTATTAAACGCAAGCAAAATAAAGGAAGCAAACTGAATACATCAAAATGATAATTTTAATTGAAAACCGATGGCAACTGAATAAGAGGAAAGAAGAATTTTAACAATATAAATAAGAGATAATTAGGTGTAATCCGTGGAACTTTAGAAAAAAAGAGAGAGAGGAAAAAAAAACCTTTAGTAAAAAAAAGAAAAAAAAGCGGTATAAATTCATTAAAACCTTTAGTTAATTATAATAAGCTTTTCTAAACTGCTAAAAGAAAATTAGAAACATGTATTTTCATAAACCTTTAATAATATTACAGTTAATACTGAGAATGAGTATTGAAGCGAAAAATACATCTCATTCAAAAATATAATTACCACTTATTTAGATTTATAATTATACATTTTATTGTACATATTTAAATTAAATCTAATTTCATTACCCACATTTCTTATCCATCTTTATTAATTTTTTACTTTGTCCTACATATAATTGTAAAAAAAGAAGTGATTCGAGTTAAAGTTTTGAAACTGAATTTTGGATAAATATACACGCTTTAAAGCTTCCTGAAGCGAAAAATCAAATTATTAGCGGTTGGTTTCTGTGTCTATGTATTTATGAGTTTGTGAGTTTGTTATTAGCATAACCCAATTACAAATAGAAAGCTAAAATTGGATATCCTAAATTTCTATCACAGGAAGATGCTACTTTAAAACTTTTATTGAAATCAGTCAAATGATTCGTGCACAGGGGCATACAAAAGTGTACGAGTACATTATGTCTAAGCTCAAAATGTCTCGTATGTACAGTCGGGGAAAAAAAAAACGCAGCACTTGATGGTATTTCGTTAGTAATTCACGCAGAAAAATTTAATAGACACCATTCAACAGGAAATGAAATGCACTTTCTGAAAATGTCGTCGAATTTTGAATTAGGGGTCATCTACATATTAAAATGAGCGCCAACTTTGATTTTTTCAATAGCAACACCCAATTTTGATTTCATATTCGAATTTCTGAGAGTCTGGCAGTGCGGAAAAGTATACTGTTTGTATACTTTATCTTTAGTATTCATAGAGTTATGATCAAAAATGTGTTAGGGGGCTATCTCTAAATATAGAAAAATAAAATTAAGATCCTACAAAAACTAGATAAAATTATGCTGTTTCACACCGGAAATATTTCAAGAAAAAAAGAGTTATAAAAAGAAATAAAAATATTAACACCTTTGCAGTATCTTAATTATCATGAATTTAGTATTTTGGATCTGTGTATACTTTAGTACTTTTTTTATATAATTTTAGGTATATTTAAATACATTACACTTATGATTGGTCAGACAATACTTTTTATAAAAGTGCAATATTTTTCAATTAAAAAGTATTTATCATGGATATACTGATCACCAATAAAGCTTAAATTTTCTTTCGTACGTAATATACAAACTGAAATAATATAGCTATATATATATATATATATATATATACAACAACGCATAAACGAAATCTTTTCGGATAAATTATTGTAAGGTTTCATAAAGTAAATATTAAACAATTTTAATAGCACTTACCAGTTTTGGGTCAGTTGAACTCTTTGGAACTGTGCGATTTGTTTTATAATTTCTATGAAAATATAATTTCTTAATTAACGCTTTCGCGACTGCTGACGTAGATTCACATCATTTGAAAATCTGTAACAATGCCAGTGGGCGTTTCTTTCGTAATTTGTGTGTTACTTATTTCTGAAGCATGTACCCAGTGTTCATATTTTTGCAATAAAATATACTATGGATAGAAATATATTAATTAGAAAGAATATAGTTATAATATATATTCATCTGTAATATAATTGTGGTACAGAAAATTAGTTTCAAATATTTTATTTTGAGAGTATTTCAAACAGTAAACCCCGCCTATTTGTTAATTTTTTTCTCCTAGTGTTCGTTTAAAGGATTCTAAATTTATCACCAGTAATCGATGAACTAAATACCACTTGTGTATATTTTTGTCAATGTAAAATAAGGGATTTAACACGAATATTCAACGTCACATTCACTTTTCGTTTCTGTATTGTTTTGTTTGGAAGAACGATAAAAGGCGGGGCTTTAGAAAACAGGAATTCTTGATACTAACACAAATGTCTAAAAATCAACATTTTTGTTTCATTTCTTTGCATTTGACATTGTTGTTATATCATTTGACCCTTAAATAAAAAATAAAAATATTTTGTTCAATTTTCTCAGTTATTTTTTTAAGATTTGCTTCGTTATCTCATTCAAAATTTTTTAAGAGACGGCCCCCTAAACCACTCCAAAAGAAAGATTTATTTATATCTCGAAAACTAATAACTGGAATGAGCTGCAAATTTGCACACCTGTATTTTTCAGCATTAGGATTCATTTTATGTAAAAATTAATATAGGTCATAATTCATAATTTTTATGAATATGAATTTATTAATATTTTTCAAAATTAAAAATATTTTTCAGAATCAAAAGTAATGATGGATTATGTTTGGGTTTCTTCACTGTATCTCGTAAAAAAAGAATTATATCGATCAAGTTATTTTTTGTGAAAATATTAATAAAAGTTTGAAATATGAATTTAACATTAGCACCTTCAAACTTTGAACGCTTATAACTCTGTGAAAAAATAAGCAAAATATACAACCAATATACTTTTTCGCATTGTCGCGATCCCAGGAATTCAAATATAAAATAAAAATGGGGCATTACCATTGAAAAAATCAAAGTTGGTGCGCGTTTTAATATGTAGACGATCCCCAATTCAAAATTTCCGTTCATTTTCTGAATCTACTCTCAATTCCCCGTCGAATGATACCTATTACATTTTTGTGCATTGATTAGCAACGGAGTTACATCGAGTGCTGCGTTTTTTTTTTCCCCGACTGTACAATTTAACACATTTAGAATGCGTCCAGTAAAATGAAATTTATATACATTCTTTATATGTACAAAGGCATATTACCAGTGCTACGTTTGAAAATAGTTTAAGGTTCCTTTTAAGTTAAATCGTGCAATTATTTATTTATTTATTTTTTTGTAGTGAGCTATGTTTTATTGCATTATTTGGTATGTATACAGGGTGTCCAATAAATATTGGGACAAACTTTAAGGGGAGGTAGTGCACATGAAAATGATTGTAATTGAATTGCATAGCAACCCATGAACGAAACGTCCTCGTAAAGTGATATCAGAGGTAAAAGTAATAAAGTGACAGAATTACGGGCAAAAAATATTTATTCTTCATAAGTATTACAGATGGTTAGTAGATAAAACATGTAAAATGTTACAATAGATATTAAAAAATTGCACCATTCTAAGCGATGAATGCGTTGCATTGATGGATCATGAATCAGGATAATTGATGAATTATCGGACATGGTTGAAAATTGCCTGCTTTTTCTTGAATAGCCGCACCTGCGTTTTCTTGAATAGCCGCAGCAGCACAGACAATTTGTCCATCCAGAACCATTTTGGACTCAATAAATGTTTTATACACTACTCAAAGGAAAAAAATATGCCCTTTTAAAATCAGGCAACTGGTCTACCATGCACAATCCTTCGTAAACCAAACGACACTCTCAAATGTTTCCGAACACACCTTTTACTAAAGGGTTGCACTCCATCCTGTAGAAACTAGGTTTCCTAGATAAGGAGCAATTAGGCACCCTAGGTGATACCACATGTTGCGTTTCGCACACTTTGTGGCACATTATGATGTAAACTGGATGAAGTATCTGTTGCAAAAAGAGCAGTGCTGATATACAGTGCGACCACATATCCTAAAACTAGCTGTGAGGACGCGTCTAAGAAGTTGGAGGAATGCCAGCTTGAAATTTGGAAAACATCCAGAAATTCCGCGCTCTGTTATTGCTCATTTTCTCTGAGTTAGATGACTGTCACCACTATTTTAGCATTGGACTCGTTGAGTTAGCACATGCGCAGATGCTTCTATGGTTTCATGAAATGTGGTCGAAGAATAAAGGGATTTCTTCGAGACAAAACTTTCATTTGTTTAAAACAATTGTAATTTTCAAAACTTATGAGATATTCAAAAAGGTACAGTCGAGGGAAAAAAAAAAACGCAACACCCGCTGTAATATCGTTATTTATTGACGCAAGAACATATATTAGACATATTTCAACCGTAAATTAAATGCACTTTCTGAAAATGTCGTCGAAGTTTGAATTAGGGGTCATCTACATATTGAAATGAATTTTTTCAATAGCAACACCCAATTTTGACTTCATATTCAAATTTCTGAGAGTCTGGCAGTGCGGAAAAGTATACTGTTTGTATACTTTATCTTTATTATTTATAGAGTTATAATCAAAAATGTGTTAGGGGGTTATCTCGAAATGTAGAAAAATAAAATTAAGATCCTATAAAAAATATAAAAAAATTTTGATGTTTGACACCGGAAATCTTTCAGGAAAAAAAGAATTATATAAATTAATAAAAACATTTACATTTTCCAGTTTCTTAATTAACCAGGATTCAGTTTTTTAGATTTGTATATACTTCAGTACTTTTTTAGATAATTTTAGGTCTATTTAAATACATTACACTTGCGATCGGTCCAGACAGTACTCTTTGAAAAAAGTGCAATATTTTTCAACTAAAAGTGTCTTATATGGCTGTACTGATCATCAATAAAGCTTAAATTTTCTTTTGTAGGTGTAACATAATATACGAAATGAAATAATATATATATATATATACAACAACGCATAAACTAAATCTTTTGGGATAAATTATTGTAACGGTTCAGAAAGTAAATATTAAACAATTTTAATCGCACTTACCAGTTTTGGGTCAGTTGAACTCTTTGGAACAGTACGATTCATTTTATAATTTCTATCAAAATATAATTTCTTAATTAATCCTTTCGCGACTGCTGACATAGATTCACGCCATTTAAAATTTTGTAACGCTGTCAGTGGGCGTTTCTTTCGTAATTTGTGTGTTACTTATTTCTTAAGTGTGTACCCATTGTTCATATTTTTGCAATAAAATATATTGTGGATAGAAATATATTGATTAGAAAGAATTTAATTATAATGTGTATCCATTTGTAATATAATTGTGAATACAGAAAATTTGTTCTGAAATATTAAGCCTATTTTTCTATTTAAAACAGTAAACTCCGCCTATTTAGTTAATTTTTTTCTTCCAGTGCTCGTTTAAAAGATTCAAAATTTATCACCAGTAATCGATGAAGTAAATAACACTTGTGCATACTTTTGTCAACATAAAATAAGGGGTTTAACACGAATACTCGATGTCACATTTACTTTTCTTTTCTTTTCTGCATTGTTTTGTTGTGAAGAACGATATGAATTTTCTCTTCTTTAGAAAACAGGAATTCTTGATGACTAATGACTAAAAATCATCATTTTTGTTTCGTTTCTTTGCGTTTGACGTTGTTGTTATACAATTTGACCCATAAGTAAAAAATAAAAATATTTTGTTTAATTTTCTTTGTTACTTTTTAAGATTTGATTCATTATCTCATGCAAAACTTTATAAGAGACGGCCCCCTAAACCACTCGAAAAGAAAGATTTATTTATATCTCGAAAACTAATAACTGGAATGAGCTACAAATTTGCACACCCATATTTTTCAGCATTAGGATTCATTTTATGTAAAAATTAATATAGGTCATAATTCATAATTTTTTAAATATGAATTCATTAATATTTTTCAAAATGAAAAATATTTTTCAGAATCAAAAGTAATGATGGATTATGTTTGGGTTTCTTCACAGTATCTCGTAAAAAAATAATTATATCGATCAAGTTATTTTTTGTGAAGATATTAATAAAAGTTTGAAATATGAATTTAACATTAGCACCTTGAAACTTTGAACGCTTATAACTCAGTGAAAAAATAAGTAAAATATACAACCAATATACTTTATCGCGTTGTCGCGATCTCAGGAATTGAAATATAAAATAAAAATGGGGCATTGACATTGAAAAAATCAAAGTTGGTGCGCGTTTTAATATGTAGACGACCCCCAATTCAAAATTTCATTTTCTGAAACTACTCACAATTCCCCGTCGAATGATACCTATTACACTTTTCTACATTGATTGGCAACAAAGTTACGTTGAGTGTTGCGTTTTATTTCCCCCGACTGTACCTTTTTCTATAAACAGTTCAAATTAACTTTGTTATAGGAGGGTTTTGTATTATCGTTCATAATATCAATGTGTCTACGAATGACAACCAGTAAGAAAATTGAGTGCAACAGCATTGCCTGTTTATTCAATAAATAACGCAGGAAATGAACTTTACTATATTACGTTTAACCAAATAACGAATTACAGTATACACATAATATTACTGTTATTTTTTAAAAGCAAAGTTTTAAATATTTTTAAGGTAACAACATTGTTTTAATACATGAAATATACTCTTTCAGTTTATTTGATGAGGGAGCTAACTGTTAAACTATTATTACTAGCATTATACGTCTAATTACAGTAATTTTTGCATGCAGGTCGTTTATTTAAAATAATAAGAAATCTAACATTTTTTGGTGACCCAGTATACAAAAAATTGAAATTGAAGAAAATAAAATACTATCTGTGAGAAGTAATTTATATATATAAAAAAAAAAAAATATTACATGTGAATAAATTTACTGAGGTATTCCATTTTAAAGTTTTGAACATTTATCCTTGAGAGACGATTTTTAAATTACAAAAAGAAAAATTAAATGCAAATTGAAAGGTTTTTGAAGTGTTTTAAATGTATTGAGAGATAGAGGTATGGTTGGTATAGCATGCATAGTAACAATATTGGCCCCATTCCTCTCCAAACAAGAATACTGAAAGAGTCTGCGGTAAAAATAAAATATGCTTATGCCCGGGCTGTGCAAAAATGAATGGAGTTAGGCCTGGGCTCTTATCGCTCATTTTTGATGATTTCAAGCCTAAAGTTGACCGGCATATTAAGCACATGACAAACATATTTATTTTAATAATGGTTTATTATTACTCGGTTATTTATTAAATGGATTGATTTTATATTGACTATATGCGACAACTATGCAATACATAAAAAAAAAACATAGCATATTAAATAAAACCCGCAATTACCTCAAAAATTATCATATCTTCAACATGAATTTACATATAAGAACGCTTTAATTTTTAGAAAACTGGAGAAAAATTGTAATATCTATATGTGAATTAATTCTATGTACACTAATTCCAGAAGACAATTTTGTATTTTGTAAACTTAAAAGTTTTTAAATTAAACACAAAAATTTTAACTTCTATTTTTTTGAAAAAACAAAAAAAAAACGTCCTTTTTCTGTTGTATAACGCTTCATAAACAAAGTGTTATGGTGGTTTGCTAATCCCGCTTGTCTATTTTATATTATTTATTTATTTATTTTGTATGACGGGTCATCCCTTCAGAAAAACATAAAAAAAAAAATTACTGCAATTGTAAATATAATGCTAATATAAATAGTTTAAAAATTAACCCATTGATCAAACACATTGAAAAACACGGTAGAGTTAAATACAATTGAACAGCATTAAGTAATATCAAAAATCAATCACTTTTCTTTTACTTTTGGTACATTTTTCAAATGTTTCTTTGACTTATCAATCTTTTTTATCAAACACACTTAATATTTCAACAAACCATAAAAACAAATAAAAGTATAGAAATTGTTAACATGCAATAATTATGAGCAATGTGACAACATTCCATGTTGATAGATGCTAGAAATGTAGAACAAATATTTCTCGAATGTAGCCTAAAGGACACACATATTTTTTCATATTATATGAGATACGTTTAATTAAAGAAATAGATTTAACTTAGAGATAGCGTCGCTCCTTGTACGTGAAACTTCACTTAGAGACATTCGCTCTGATTTTCATCATTAGATGTTTCTACAAGCTTCACATAGAAGCATATATTTTATCTTTCGTTTTATTAATTACCCTTTTTAGTCGAGTATTTTGAAACTGATAATGTGCGAACGACAATTAACAAGTTCGTTAGAAATATTTGGACTACTGTCGCTCAATGGCATATTTCCAATAAATAAAGTAAAATAAAATAAGAGTAAAAGCATTTTTTGAAAGATAAAGAAGTGATTAATAGTGGTAAAACTGTTTTATTCTGAAATAGATTGTACCGCACTATTAATCAATAAAATGAATTTTTATTAGGCTCTAGCATAACGTTTAAACATTGCTTTGAAATCACTAGAAACTAACTTGAAATAAAACCAAAATATATTGTTTGCAATTTTATTCAAATAGAAGTTCTCTTAATTCGATAATGGGAAGATGTTAAGATGTTATTTTTAACATGAACCAACCAACATTTATTTTAATTTTTCCTGTTTTTTTTTTTTTTTTTTTTTTTTGTTTTTTTTTCCATATACCCCAAGTATGTATATCGTGTATGTTACAGAAGTATAGAACCTTTAGTTAGCAAAAATGTATTTATTGGTTTGGAAATCCAAATTACTAATCTTCTTCAAAGTAATCTCTTTTGTAATGCACACACTTCTCTCAGCGTTACCGCTATTGTTACAAACACTTCGGCGCGTAGTTTTTGAATGGTGAGCGACAATGACCTTGCATTCCGCATGATATCTTCCCATGACTCAAATCGGGTGCTTTTTAGCGGCACTTTCATTTTGAAAAATAGCCAAAAGTCACAGGGAGCCATGTCGGGTGAGTAGGGAGTCTGACGAACCAAAGTAATGTTGTGTTTGGCAATGAAAATCTGAATGAAATGCGCAGAATGGACAGTCGCATTATCATCGTGGAGCTTCCAAGTTTTCACTGTCCACAGATGCGGTCGTTTGCCCCGCACAGCATCACGAAGGTGACGAAGGATCTCCTAGTCCCAACTTCTTGAGTGTGTACCTGAATATGGTTCACTGTCCACTTGTGCGGCCATCTTTAAAGCAGTTGTAACACTCCTTTATGCGTGAAGGGCTCATGGCATCGTCCCCGAAAGCTTGTTGACTCTTGCAAATGGTTTCTGCTTGGATATCGCTAAGCTTTTGGCAAAATTTGATGCGATATTGCTGCTCACGCTCTTTTGACATTTTACAAAAATTAAATTTCGACGACGGCTCACAATATGTCTTCATTCGTTGCCGACTGTCACCGACTGAAGCTGTCTGTGAGAGGAAAATATTCACGACTGCGCATGAGTGTCTCCTCTACAACTATACTGAAGAAAGTCTCCCACGCTTCACTGTTAACGCCGGAATAAGTAAGGTTCAATATTTTTGAACACCGTTACACCCTCGTCAATCTTTATTTTCATGAGATTGCAATATATGCATGTGTTACAATGCTTTTAGTTATTTAAGTTAAAAAAAATAATTTCATACAATATTTCTTTTAAAATACCTACGAGTTACAATAAGTAATTTTGTTTCCAGTTAACGTACTCCCGGCAGGTGGCAGCTGAATGTAACTTAAATTCCACTCCCATATACGTGAAAATTTTATAAGCAAGTGATAGGATTTTAATCATCTCTTTGTTACTTGTTTTTCATCAGGAAATGAAAAACTTTTCATTCAAAGACACATTTACTATCAATAATATCCATCTTCATCATCTATGACTGATCGTCAATGCTTTGGCCCAATTGTTAAACGTCCAATCCTAACATATATCAGCGATATGTAATATTGTCTTTTACAAATGTCCAAAGTGTATTACAAGTGTGATTGTCTACTAAGTTGTCTGACAGCCAATATCAGTACGGAAAATCAGTATTTTTAAAACCTTTGTTCGTATGTCGGGTTGTTTAATTTAAGCTTTATAAATTAGAATTGCATTCCTGAATTATTTTCCTGGAGTAATATATAAGTATAATGAAGAGTCGATTATGTTTCATTTTTTTTTTTTCAGATATTATCTTGAAATAAAATAAAAATAGTGATACAAATATATTAAAAAAGCACAAATTGTTTCTTATTTAATATATATTACAACCTTAATTAACTTTTAGATATATCTGTTCAAGGAAATCAACGTTTGTGCCCTCAAAAATTTTTTTCGTTGAAAGAATATTTAGTAAAAGTACAAAAATTATAGCAATGTTTTAAATTATGTTAAAATACAGAAATAATTATGTAAGCATAGTAGAATAACATTAATTCATGAATGTCGGTTGTTTGCTCTGTTTATATGAATACTTATGAATGATTAATGTGTAAAATATGTTTTGATAGCTACATACATTTATTTTTTCTTCAGTTTTAACTTATATCTAATACATAAAATCAAACTTCATTTGATTTTTTTAAAGTTCTTCAGAAGCATGCTACACCGAAAAAAGGTTTATTTAATAAAATATATAGCATCAGGATATTTTAAATCAAATTTTTATTAAAATTTGTACCTTTTAGATAATGCTTATTTAACCCTTTGCCGGTCCTTTTAATTTCATTTTTTTGGTCAGTGTTTCCAAATTTAGAAAAATTTTTATTCAATATTTACCACTAAATTTTAACTGCAACGGTTGCCTAATCATTTCGAAAGTTATTCGCCCATTATGTATATCAAACATCACTCCTCAAAATTATTGGTAGTAGTTGAATAAAAGAGTTACTAAGTTTGGTAACGCTCTTTAGAGCGCTTTAGAGCGTTAGGGTAGGCAAAAGATTAAACATTATATTTGATTACTTTTCATCCTGTTACTTTCTTTAACATACATAAAAAGAATACTTTCTTTTTATGTATGTTAACTAACTAACACACAGAAAAGACATCTAAAAGGGTATATAATGCAGAAAATTATTAAAGCCGGATTGAGATATGGATTTACGGCCCAACATCCTGTTTTGAGATTCATTGGATTTGCGAAAATTTTTTGCTTCTGGGTTTTAGATATATTTATACGTTCTTGAACGTGATTTGACCAGTCTTGACACGATTTGACGATTTGATATCTGCCTATGTGTGGGCTTGTTCCAACAAAACTTATACTAATGGAATAATTTTGGTCTATAGGTGACCTCCAGCAGTAGGCAATTTGTTACTTGCTGTATGATCATGCAGGTAAGCAATTTCTTCATAAGATATTTAACTATTGTGTGAAGTGCTGATTTCTTTGAATATAAAGTGCAACATTATTAATCAAATTAACTGATGTTTTCATATTAGCGTGAAAAAAAAAAAAAAAAAAAAAAAAAAACCTTCTTAAAGGAGATTTGGCAAAAATCTGAGGGAGAAAAATGGTTTGTGAAAGGAAATTTGGGAATTTTATTTGGATGGAAAATTAAGTATAACTGATATTTCACGAACAAACACAGCATTTTTTGTATTAAAATTAGTAAAAGTATAAGATGTTTAGATAGATAAGGTAGGGTATGCTTAAATGAGAAACTTATAAATGTAAATTTACTCTGCATAACCAAATCATTAATTTTTATTATATTGCATTTAAATAATACATATTTGTTTTGTTTGATTAAAAAAGATTTACAACAATTTAACCAATAATAAATTATATAATCAAATACATTTGGACTTTCCTATTCAAAAATTGAAAAAATGCGCACATCATTTTCAGAAAAAAACAAGCTATTATATCTTTTTCCCAATTATATTACATTCTTTTTGAAAAAGTTTGGTGTTATTAAAATGCAAATTGAATAACTATCACACATATCTATAATGCATATGGAACCTTTTGTGTGTAAGAGACATGGTTTGCTTATTTACACATGGTTTTTCATATAGATTTTATTAAGTTTATACTTAAAAACAAATTACTTTCAAAATGTTTTGTTTTATTTCGAAGTTTATTTTATATGAGGTTTTAAAAGTGATAGATGTTATGCAAGGTTCAATTTATACAGGAGTTATTATTTTTGTCAATGTATTCAACAATAACCATTCAGTTAAACTGAAATATATTCAATAATATGTTGGTTATTAAATGCAATTGTATTGCTCTAAAAAATTTTCAGTAAAATTAGGAAAGTTGACAGTAAAATTATACGTCTAGTCAAGACCCGTATTTGAAACAAAATGCAGTAGAATTATGGGTATTGATCGTTTATGAAAAAGTCACTCCCCTTGTCAGAGAAACAAGTCATGGCAGCTTTACAGGAATAACTTTATTTTTACAGTCAATGGCTGGATCACATTTTGCCTGTCGCTGACCGTAAACTAGCGGTGAGGTTTCTTAGAGCGGACACATCTCTAGTAAAAGAAAACAGAGTACCTAAACTATCTACATAATTATTATAAGAGAGCCTACATAATTCTTATTCATCATATTTAATAAAATTCAGCAAATACATAAAATTATTAAAAACTAACGTATTTCATCCTCATTACAGATGATTTTTTGATACTGATAATTAATACTCACGCTATCATAGCAATAAGGCAATAATTGTAGCCGAATTTTAAACAAATGTCAGTGAAATCTCCCAAAAAAAGAACGAGAAATTTGTCACCTAAATATTTATAAACTTTTTAAGTTTGTTTTAACTTGAACCTCTTGATTATACACTGATAACTGATATCAGTATATCGTGCAGAAGAAATAACGAGGAATATAACACTCAACAAAATCTATTCTAAACTTCAATAATGGGGAATAATACTAAATATTGAGTTATATTGCATGTCCCCCCCCCCAAAAAAAAAAAAAAAAAAAAAAAAAAAATGTAGAAACATGTATATGCACTAAAATAATTAAGGAAAATTGAAATTTAATTGCACAACTAATATACCTCTTTGCTGGAAATAACTTTGTCATATAAAAACGCTCATTAATTTAAACTACAGCTCGCTGAGAAGAAAAACCTTTTGGAGGTAAAAATTTTTGGACTCAACTATAAACTGAACTCGCTGTAACTAAACTCCCTTAATTTAAAATTTTCACTGTTTAAATATGATTATTACTGGAATATCATTTTGAATATTTGTTATAAGAAACTTTCTTACAAATATTTTGGGACTCAACCATACACGAAAACTTAATTGAAAACTAAACTTCGCAACTCCACTGTAACTACCATAGCAACCTTATCCAATACCAATCTTGCTTGAAACGATAAAACCATCTGAATTTAGTAAGTCATTTTTAAAACTTCGCAGCGTTTGACGTTCCTTTGAAATAGTGCTGTGAGTGTTCACAACCTATTTAATTATTATTATTATTATTTTTTCATATGTAAAAACATGGAATAGATCATTTTGATATTTACAAAATTTTGATAAAAAATTCTCTTTAGAGATTTAAAATAAGCTTCTAATGTTTCATTGTATTTAAAACAAACTTCTAACATGTCATCGTTTGTATAGTAAATATAGCTAATCATTCAAATGTCGAATTCGACATTCGTCTATCTTCAAGTTTGTTACTACGCATGCATTTCTACTACCAGTGCTACCAGTTGTTTTGTTCTTTTCACACTACACTCATGCCTACATTTTTTACCTGGTAAAATATCCTGATTATTTCGATCTGAAATAATGTTTACATGTTTACAAGCTTTCATAATTTATGGTGTTTACTTCATTTGTCATTCACCAATTTTTCGTTACATTTTACTGGAAGTTATTAAAAACTGCAATTGTATATCATTAAAGTTTAAATTATTTACGCTGGATTTTTTTTTTTTCTGTCATTTTACTATTTTTGCTGGAATTGGAAATAACACATTAGGAGCATATTGTTCTTTGTATTATTGTTTGAGACAATTTCTTTTTAAAACATTTTAAAGTATTTCTGCGCTTTTCCCGTAAAATCTTTAATATATTCAGTTAAAAATAAAAAATGAAAGTAACCGTGTTCAGTTGTACATTTTTATCTACAAATTTGTATTTTTTGAGATAAGCAAGCTTAAGCAAGATGATCTTGTAGAACCTTTACAATTTTATTGCTAACGTGAACCTTAACATTAACAAAATCTTTTTAGTACAAATAAAGTTAAAGATTATACCAACTGTTTAGTAGAATTTCAATACTATTTATCTAACTATTAGCGCAATTTTAATGAAACTTGTTAATTAAAAAAGTGTAAAAAAGAGAAACATATTATGAGAATGTTAATAGTAAAAAATTACAGCATAAAAAAAAATATATTATAAAGCATGATTTTTTTTTTTTTTTTTTTTTTTTTTAAGCTTCAAGAAATAATTTTATATCGATGACACACACAAAAAAGTAAATAAATAAAGGAAAAAGAAAAATAGAAAAGAAGAAGAATGAAAAACTTTCTCACCTCTAC
The DNA here is from genome assembly GCA_963930645.1 of Salticus scenicus. Lineage (NCBI taxonomy): Eukaryota > Metazoa > Arthropoda > Arachnida > Araneae > Salticidae > Salticus > Salticus scenicus. Next base: position 202,444,851 of record OZ005655.1, on the reverse strand, counting down.
GGATTATTACGTTTTATTATAATTCTAATGAAAAGAAAGAACATATTTATGTACACATTTACAAATTAAGAGTATTTAATAAAGTTCAGTAAATTCGTAAAATGATTGAAATCTACCTCAATATCTTTTCAATAATAAAAATAATTTTGCACTAACGATACCAAAATTCTTATACATACTGATATTGAATATATTGCTATGTACTGATACAAATCATACAAATAATGTTGTAGATTGTATCATCTTAGTACAATATCAACGCAATACATGTTTCTATTATCTATATTAAATGCATCTAATTATTTCATTTAAATATTTTTTCTAATTATTAATATGCTTAGAATGTGGCTTTATGTGTAAAAACGCATTTTGTGAGGAGGTTAATAAAGAAAAAAAATGTGATATTAAATAATAATAATAATAAACTTATTATTAAGTATGAAAATTTTATTTATTTTTCCTCCAGCAAATAACAAAAAAAAAAAAAAAAAAAAAAAAAGGGTAAATAAATAAATAAAAAAAGTAAGAAAATCTTTATCAAAATCAACGCACAAGCAACAATATAACCAGTTTCAGTTGATAAATTTACACATCAAAGTTGTTCGATACAAAAATAGCCGATTTCTTAGCCTTGTATTTACAGCAACATTTTACTAAAAATCAGATAAACTGACTCACTATCGGGCTCTCAAAGACCAGTTTATAAAATTTGCCAGGGTCAAGTTAAGGTTCAAGGGGTGACCGTCTCTTATCAACGGCAATGTCTGGGGGTGATTTATTTATGAACAAATTTTGTTTTTGATGGCTGGCGACTGAACGAACTAGTGTTTTATGATGCTACTATAGACTCAGCAGGTTAGCAGTATTTCGTGTCCATTAGCATAGCAGCAAGTAAAAAAAGGCCTTTATCCAAGGAACCAGACATGGACCCTCAAATCAGTTTATTGTGTTACTTGTTTCCTTGAAAACCTTTTGTAGACCTTGAAAAAAATTGATGTATTTATGCGACAAACGTGAGAAATATACCGTAATGGTACTTAAGAGATTATATGCTTTTTCACACATTTATTAAATGTTAGATGATGTGAAAAGAGACTTTTTACTTTAGATTTTTTATTCAACATTTAGAGTTACATTTTGTTATTTTAAAAAGAGGATGCATGTATATAACTGTAACTTTTACACTTGGTATTTATAATTATGAACATGAAGACGCTTGTTGTAAAATTTATTAAAGAACATTTTTCTTTAATTAAAGATTTTATGTCTTTCAAAAAAATTATGTGAATGTGGATTCTGTTTACAGCCATATGCTTTTCTATATATGAATATATTTTCTTAAATGACATCAGTATTCGTTAGCATAAAATTATAATAAATTAACGAATTAATAAATTGCCCTTATAATAAAATATATATTTAAAATATTTTTATGGTGATTTTCATTTTTAAAAAGCTGTGTAAATTTTTTACATGTAATTTTAGCGAAATCACCTGCCATTATATTTTATTCCCCATTCACTGAATCATGCCGCAAATGTTCAGCAATATAAGCAAATCATTTTCTTATTATGTATTCTATCAGTGACAGAGCTGAATTTTATAATTATTTTAAATTTTAAAACCAAGTAGCTATATAATAGTAGCTATATAATATTTCACTAAAGGCAGTTGTCATTAAAGGGAAAAGTTCCATTAGACGACCTAGATCTTCAAACGTATTAACAATTTCAAACAATACATTAAAAAAAAAAAAAGTGAATAACTTATGTTCATGGTTCATAACTTATACGGTTGAAATTTGTCTATAAAGCAATAAAACTTAATATCTAATAAAATTTGAAACTTAATAGTTATGAAACTTATTAATTGCTACAGAAATTATGTAAAAAAATATGTAATTATGTAATAAATTAAAAGTTATTTCTATAAAAATTTAAGAAATTTTAAAGATAACAAAAGAAAGTTTAGATATATAAATTTACATTTGAGAAAACTGCATGAAAGACAGAAAATAATGATATTTATAATGAATAACAAAAGTCAGCGTTATAGATTTTAGAGTTAGGAAGATATAATGTTGAGGATAATTTTTTTTTGAATATACAAGATGCTTTAGCACCACGTTTCAGAAACTTTAGGAGGAATGGGGGCATCATGTCGACTCAGAATTGTATAAAATTGCAAGATTGGAAATGTTTTCTTGGTGCGATTGTATACAAAGAAACACCATAAATAGAAAATTACCACACAAATGATTATTCTTATTAATAACGAATGTACATACTTTTTATAATTAACGAATACTGCATTAAATTCGATGGAGAAAATTTAGAACACTAACTTTGACCACGTTTCTTTTGTTCGTACGCATCATTAAAACGAATGTAATGTCTTTTTATATTCTGTGTATAGCAGAGCTTCAGGAAAGTATTTCCGACCCTGCATTTCTATACGATTCTGAGTCATCATGGTGCTGTCCCTCCGTCCTATAAGTTCTAAAACATAGTACTGAAATATCCTATTTATACTATAAAAGAAATAGGGATATTTACAGTAATATTTTCTTGTGAATTTTCAACAAAATACATTTCAAATTTGTTATTAACTGTTTACAGTAAAAGAAATTATGCTGTAACTTATATACTAAAACTGATGACTCACAAATTATTAGTCAATCTTTCTAGGATTTTCTCAGTTATTTTTAAAGCTCAAAGCTGGGTAGACACACATGTTGTTGACTGATTTTCATCACTTTCGAAGAAAGTACTGACGAGGTGCGTACTGAAAGACTTCTAATCGAGAATATTCACACTATTGGTGTACTACAAATCGGAGTTAAAAGTTGTCTTGGCATTTACATTTACACATGGTAGTAAAAATATTAGCAGAGATAAAAAGCTCTTGAATATGCCTACATTGATGAAATCCTTTACCAAGCTCTCGCATAAACACACACACACACACATATATATATATATATATATATATTAAGGGTGGGAATCGATTAACAGTTTTAACTGGGTTAATCGTAGTTTATTAATCGATTAATCGGCCGATTAATCGAATTTTTAATCGATTTTCATTTTTCTTTATATAATTTTATTTAAATGATGAATAAAATTCTAATATGTGATTTTTCCTCCTCCAGATAGTACACAACAAACATAAAAATGATATAAATGTTAATATAGCTTGTTTCTTAAACAATAAATAATAATACTAATACTAATAATAAACATGCAAATAAATGATGACAAAAACAAATTCCTAATATATTTCCAAATAAAATTTTTATTCGAGAGTACAGATGAAAAATAACATATGTTCATTTTGCATCCATTATTATTTTTATATTTAAAAATAGAATTCCCAATATTACTATTTTATTCATATGTTTGACTGAAAGAAAATAATAATAATAATAACAATAGTAGTAGTAGTAGTAATAATCGATTATATCCTTTTTACAACTAAAATTTAAATCAATTTTCAGAGTAATAGTTGGTGACTTTAAGTGTTAATTTTCTATAAATATTTTCGTTTATTTAATTTTTATTGTAATATTTTCTGTTTCTACTTCAATAGTTATTATCAGCAATTCAGAACGGACAATAACCGCTCGAAGGTAGTTGACACCTACCTCATCAAAGGAATAGGGGAAATCACAGTCCTTTTCTTTATATTGAGCATTTCCGTTTTTAACACGCTTTTATTAGCTTCACCTGTATGTATGTATGTATGTATGTACGTTTGTATGTATGCTTGTAACCGCTCTGGGAGCAAACAAAAAATCTATATTGTAAAAAAAGACTTTCCCTACGTGAACGCCGCGGCGTTGAGGTATAGCTCTGCGCTACGAACCTAAAGGTCTAGCGTTCAATCCCAGTCAGGGGAGATTTTTTAAAAATGGTTTTTGTTTAATTGCAAATTATTTTAATTAAAGATTTAAATGTATGTAAATATTATGGTGTGTCACTCACACGATTTTCTCTTACCCTGCATTAAGATAGATATTTTGTGCTTTTTAGTTCACATTTCTATAAAAGCGTGTTCTTTAATTTTTTAAAACTATAATATTATTCTTCTTTATTATTTCTGAATGGCTACAATATGCTATACTATTTTTATTTGGAAGCTTCTTGTTTCTGCTAACCGATTCCCCAAGCACGGACTTAAAACGGCAATTTGTTTAAGAACCGTCTTCCCGTTTCTCTCTACCAACAAAAGGGTAACAATTTCTTTTAAGAGCTTTTTTTTTTTTTTTCTTTTTCTTTTTCATTATTGGATGGACGCTTCTTAAAATGTTTGTTAGCAAAATATGTGAGAAAAAATAATTTGTAGGCAGAACAGTATTTTAAATTTTCGCTTTAATTCGTAGTTTGAAAACTTTAATCGGATTTTGAAAAATTTTAATCGAATTAATCGAGCCGATTAACTCGATTAAAAAAACTGATCGGTACTAAGCATTGATCGATTAACCCAGCTGATTAATCGATTAATCGGCACAGCCCTAATATATATATATAAATCGTGTAAATGAAACCACATAAACAACCTTTGAAAAATAGATAAGAGGTATATGCAGGTATTAGCATAATGCTTACCGTTTTCATGAATTTGTCTAGAGAAAACAATGCCGTTCCACGATGCTTTCTGAGTGAAAACTGATTTTGCATTTTCTCTACATCGATGTACTGGAATATTATTTATAAATAAAAATTTGAATTTGCACATGTTATAGAACGTAACGTGATTCCATTGCTCTCAGATTTAGTTCAGATTTTCGAAATTTTAGAGTAAACATGCAATTATTGTGTAATAATTAGTAAGAATAACTTTTTGGTAGAACGGCCTGAATTAAAAAAAACGGAATGTGCGTATTGCAACATTTTGTGTAGATAGTTTTTTAAAGAAAAATTCAAAAAATCGTTCCCTCTAGATTATCTTAATTACACTCAGAGAGAAAAAAACAAGTTGGCATAGGCGGACTCTGCTCAATTCCCCATCATATTTATGTTCTCATAAATTTCTAGTGCCAGACATATTATAATAATGTTAAAAGAAATGAATTTGACCAAAGCTTGATACAGTGACAAAATGAAATCCCCGCCTAATAGGCTATCCACCGTTTACTTCGATATATTTATCTTATTCTAATCTATTAATTTATTTTATCAGGGTCAATTCCGTTGTTTAGTTTTCATGCTACTATTTCCAATGTAATAATCCTCAAAATTCGTATTTATATGAAAAATTTACAATTTCGCTATGTTGGTAAATCGTAAATTGCGAATAATTTACGAAATTTTCCTATTAGAATATTTGTATTCAATCATGTTCAAACAAATATCATAAATGTAATTTTGAAGTTGTCTAATGTATTTATGATCCTCAAAATGGAAGTTTATGCTCAAATTTGCCTTATTCTGACATGTTAAGTAAATCGTAATTTCCAAATTACTTACGAATTTTTTAAATTGGAAAAATCATAGTCTATGATATTCATGCTAGTATCCAAAATAATATTTCGAAAGTGTTTTGACATCTTTACGATGAAAATATCCCTCAAGATTCACGTTTATGTGAAATTTTGCTCTATTCTGCCATGTTAAGAAATTCGTAAATTTCCAACAACATACGAAATTTTTATATTGGAAAATTCATATTCATTAATATTCATGCCAGTGTCCTAAATAATATTTCAAAAGTAGTCTGACATCTTTACGATGAAAATATATCTCTCAAATCTGACGTTTATGTGAAATTTTGTCCTATACTACCATGTTAAGAAATTCGTAAATTTCCAATAACTTGCGAAATTTTCAAAGTAGCATATTTATAGTTACTGATGTTCATTCCGGCATCAAAACTGACATTTTAAAACTAGTCTGACATTTTTACAGTAAAAAGTTTCCATTTAATGCACGCTTAAGTGAATTTTTGTCCTATTCTCCCATGTTAAGAAAATCGTAAATTTCTAATAACTTACGAAGTTTTTAAATTCGAATGTTGCAAATGAATAGGGTTCTTGCGAGTGTCGAAAGTAATATTTTAAAACTGATCTGACCTCTCTACGACAATTTGTTCTTGAGATATCGTGTACGCAGACTAACAAACTAACGGACTAACACACTAACCCACTAACAGACTAACAGACTAACAGACACCCTACAGACAGACACCATACAAATTTTGTCATTTTAGGATTCCTCACACCTGAAAACGTGTAAAAAAGTCAAAAAACCGAGGTCGAAAATTTTCACGATTACCTAAGTTCCCCATACCTATAGCATGATGGTGAACTAAAAAACACTTCCATATAAAACGAATAAGTAGTCATTTTCTGAGACCCTAAACTAGAAATATAGTTTTTCGAGCTATGCGCAAAGCTAAATAAATAACCTAGATAGACGAAATGACCGAGAATTTCTAGTCTGTACTTTTCTAGATGGTGAAACGATATTATGAATGTCATGAATATTACGAATCTTTTGTACTGCTAGAAATCCTCGCTTGACTTCCTAGATGTGTTCATAAACCAAGATTCTAGTTACTAAAACTCACCGTTTGAATTCACATTTATTTGTAGAGATTTAAAAAAAAAATCTGACCACAATAATATAGGAAAACGATCTAGAATTCTGTTTTAGATTTCGCTAGTAAACGTAACTAGAATTTATAAGGATGACATTTGACTATATTTACTAAAGATACAATTTAGCTTCTAGATATCAGTTAAAGAAGTTTTTTTCAGACGTTTTCAGTGTCAGTTTCAGAAGATTTTTTTAGTGTACTAATAAATATCGTCTTGTCATGTGGCTATAACTTTTGATTAATCAAGTTGTATAACAAATTAAAAACTTCGATTTCGCTATCACGAGTCTGTCTAATTTCAAAATGATAAATTGCGTAGTTCTTGTGCGACATAAAATCCACTCCATCAAAAGATCACAAACCAAAATTATAGATATTTTAATTTAGGAAGATAAAAGTTTACAAATATTCTTTCTTTTAGAAAGACGACTGTCAAGTAGAATTCTGGGGTTCTACAGTTGAAAATTCCAATTTATTGTCCAAGTCCTTACAGCTGAAAAAGATGGCCGTTAAAATAAAGAGAACTAATAGTTCTCTGTAAAATATATTTATTTTATTTGAAGACGTTTCATAGGTAAATCAACAGTATCTTAATTGTGGAATTACAGCTTGACCGCAAGTTACGAGAATGCAAAAGGTAGAGGTGAGAGAGAGAGCTACGGGGATCACATGTTATCCGATCAGTAGTTGTAGAGCGTATTCTCAAGTTGACTGCGTCGCAATCCAGACCCGACTGCTGAATTACGCCAAGATTATTAAAATATTGCCAAACTTTCCAGCCAAAACTAATCCATTGTTTCTAGATCAAATTAATGTAAATATTTTGAATTTTGCACGTCCGTTAAAGAATTAACGCCAATCATCTATGCCAAATTTTATCGCCAGAAATCCGTTAAGTAAGAGAGACATAAAGTCTGTGATTTATTGCACATCCTGTCATTAAACAAAAATAAATTACCCTTTAATGATACTACAACGGAAATTATAGCCTAATTTATTTATAACAAAGTGGACTTGCGCAATTTTAGAAGAATGAAAATGTAATTATGTATACAACGGTTGATAAATGAAAATAATATTTTTTTATTTTTTATTTATTAAATGATTTAGGAGAGATTATAATTTTGAGAGATGTCATTTAAAAAGAATATGTTTTTGTTCTCAGAAGATTTATTAATAGCATAAGGGATAAAGTATTATTAGAATTAAGATATCTATTATAGACAAAAGCGAATAAATATAAAAGTAATTTAGAATTTCGTTATCTATTTTTATTAGCCATTTAATTTATTGAAAATATAGTAATTAATTATTGCCTTTATTTAAAGCTATAATTAAAACGCATATATGTGAAGGAACGACTTCACATATTTCTCCCCAGCGACGAGGAAAAAAAAATATGAATCGTCAAAATGGACAAAAATTATAAAAACATAAAACGCTCTCTCTCACCTTCACAACAGCATAATACAAAACCATTGTGGGAAATTTAAAATAATCTTTTGATAAACAAACAAAAAAATTGTGGCATATAACACTAAATCTGAAAAATTCACCTATATGGAACAACATACAAGACACAACTAACCATTGTTATGATAAAGTTGAAATATCTGAAACAAATTACATAATCAATAAAGTATCTAACTATGACATATAAAATGTGTAAAATATTAAAAATAATCATTCATTACAGTGTATGTATGTCTGATAATAAGGAAAAGGAAATCAGTAACAAAAATATGAAAATCAATTAAATTTGTATTTTGTTAATTTTCAAAAAATATATTGCATATGAAAAAGATTCAGAAAAAAAAAATTTTTTGAGTAAAAAAAACTATCATCCTACACGTGAAAAATTAAATTCCAACAAAGTGAGCCAGAGAGTGTAGAACAGAACAATAGCTATGACAGATATTATGGTTTTGTGATGCCAAACTGAACATAGCGTAATGAGCTATATATGTGAAGCAGAAGAGGCTTCATGTTGTGCAAAAATGACAACCAGCATTCTGCAAAGTGACATAATGAAATGTCCTTTGTATGTGTAAAAATGTGTAATAAAAAAAAAAATCTAGCCCTATGTCACAATAAAAGCGCACATGTAAGAGTTCAAGAAAAATTATTTTATTTTATTTTAACTTTTATTTATTTTTATGCCTTCTAATTTATTTTCCTTTGCATAAATTTATGAACCAACTTTATTTCAATAGATTGTGTTGGTCAAAAAAGAATATTAAAATTTACTCGCATGAAATAATTTCCCTTTCCTGAACAAAATCTCAATAAATGAATTAGCATTTGAATCTCTCTCTCAAATAAAAAAAAAAAAAAAAAAAAAAAATGATCTCATTAAAAAGTTAATTTTTAATGTTTAAACTCTGAGTAGACCTGAAATAGGTGATAAGAATACAACTCATAAAAATTGTCAAAAACAGCAAAAAAAAAAAAAAAAAATTTAAATGCACTATTGTTTTTATAATTACACTTGAACTATTATTTTATCGAGCCCAATTAATATTCAATATCTTTTTTTTTTTTTTTTTTTTTTTAAGAATGATACTGTATGTTACACAGATAATTCCATAATACTGCTCAGTAAGAAATAGTATTAAAAAAAAATAAATAAAAGTGAACCAGCCACATACTTCTGCACAGACTACCTCTTACAACGCACAGATGATTTCAATTTGGCCATGGTAAATTCAAAATGCATCTGTGGTGCAAACCTTACAAAAAGGACTTATTTTAATTAAGAAATTTGAAATAATTAAATATTTAATTTAAGCTGACAGAAAATTTTCTGCAAGAGTTTTATTCTTTAAACAAGAAAAAAATTTGATAAAAACAAATTTTTAAACGTACAGACTATGTACAGAAATTTCACTCTTTATGTATTTGTTTGAAAAACAACTAGGCTCCAAAAACATAACAGAATTTATTGCATGTTGACAAAAAATTTATTTACTTTTGTGTATGTGTGTATTATTACTGTAACTAGTCTTATTTGTAGACAGTCCATGTAAAATTGAAAAAAAAAAAAAATGTAAAAGAATATCTCCACAAGCATACCAATAAAATATATTAACTAAATTGGTCAGAGAAAATTTTGTTTGAGTGCGTGCGTGTATGTCAAACATTGGGTTGTGAGGCCAAGTTTGAGAATAATGCAGAAAAGCATGGAAAACATGCATGTGAACGATAATGGAATACTATTGGATAAATTTGCATTATGACTGACAAACTGAGAAGCTAGCCAATAATACAATGAAATTCCGACCCAAAAGAAAACATATACAGGAACACATGTAGAAACATAGAAAAAAAAATATATAATTTTGTGTGTGTGTAAGAGAATTATTAAATATAAAGTGTTTGCAAAAGTTAAAATAAACTGATCATGTCATTCAAATGAGATGAAAGAATTAGTGTGAATCTGTTAAAATGCATCTTGTGAAAGAGGTGATGTGTTCACGCAAAGAATCTTTGAATGTTTCAAACGAAACTTTGACAACAATGAAAATATAACTAGGAAAAAAATACAATCCAAATATTTCCAAAAGTCACATACATCCTCATGTTATTTATTTAAATCTACTAAGTAATTTATATCAATATCTTTTTATTGATCATTATTTTTATTATTATTTTAATTATTTATTTTGTCACACAAAATATTTATCAAACATGCGTTAATGAATTATAAGTATCTTTGAAAGCCAATAAAACACAACCTTCCAAAATTGTTGTGAAAGTGTGAAATCCCCTACACAATTACAAGTGTTGAAACCAATATAATGGTCGAAATCCGTAGATTATAGAAGTCATTAATATACTGACAACCAGAGCAACACAATTGTGCTTAAAGGGTAGATGTGTATATGTGTAATTAAAAAAATCAAATGAGTGATATGTTAAAATATTTAAACATTATTGTAAAAATGAATATCAACTGAAATAATTTGAACTATTAAAAATTTAGCATATGTCTGTAAGTGTTCCAACAAACATTAAAATTGCAAAGAATTAAAAAAAAATGACACAAAAAAATAAATTCCCATAGCCGCAGATGAAAGCGCTAAAATTGCGAATTTAACGTGCACAGAAAATTATAAACAAACATTAAAAGTTAAAAGTCATGACTAAAACAACAGTATTATCTACTGAACTGAGCAGAGCTGAAATGAGATGAGCTGAGGCCTCAAAAATTAAAAATGCGCATAAAGTAGATATACAGAATAGCTTCAAAGGCTATATAAATTGCTCAGTAAAATAATAACAAGACACGAGTACAAGAAGTGTAATCTCACTTCAAAAAGGTGAATAAAAAATTTCACCAAATCAGCTGATAAAAAGAAGAGTAAAATAAATCTGTTCACATATGTGCCACAAAATTTTTTTCTCTTTTCTTTCTTTTTTTCTTTCTTTTTTTTTTTTTTTTTTTTAATACTGCAATTATTCAGCAGTGGGCCCAATTCGATGTTAGCGTAAGCTTACTATATATATATTGTCATAATTATTAGCTAGCAATAGTAGAAAAACATTCCTATATATAATAGACATATTGACATAAACATCAATAAACAAACATGAAATAGCGAATAAATGCGATAAAATATGCCATATGTACAGTAAAAAAATAAAAAAAAACTTCTCTGCAATCAACGTATTTGAACTGAATGAAAAAAATATATACATATCACTGTTATTATTATTCGAACATAAACAAAAATTCAGACGGAACTGTGAGATGTTTATTTCTGTCTCCACAAAAAAAGAATCAAGCAGACTTCCCTTTTCTTTTCTTTTTTTTTTTCTTTATCATATCACGATTACTCTTAAACTTTTTTTTTGTACGAAAATGAACGAAATAAAACTATTATGCATATAAAATAAATTTCGTATGAAAAGTAATTAAGAGTTAAAATCCTAGAAGATAATGATAGGTTTCATCTTAAAAATTGAATGAATGTGAAAAGAAATGTGTGAAATGTGAAATTAAATTAGATGTCAAATTTCACGACCAGCATAATAATACCTGGGTTTACGCGATATCATCAAACCGACAAAAATATAGAATGTGTTATAAAATTTCTTAAGGTTTGTGAAATTAGAAAAAAGGAATAATTAAAACATTTGTATTAAAATGTAACAAGTTAAAATAGAAAAAGAAAATACTGTGTTATGTTATTATAAAAAATTAAAACTTGAAAAAATAATATTCGATATCCCCCCCCCCCCCCAAAAAAAAAAAAAAAAAAAAAAAAAAAAAAAAAAAAAATTAAAATTAAAATTATGTTTATGTGTTTTTAAGACATATGTAACTAATTCCCTTTCTGTATAAGTGATTATATATGATTATTTAAGAGTGCCTAGTAAGTATAATAATAATAAATAAAAAACCTTATATTCAAGACTAACAAATTTGCTAGATTTACAAGAAAGGCAATGTATTTAAAATCCGAAAAAAAATGAGAACAAGAAAAAATTGTATATTATGTGTGGCTATTTTAAACCAGTGTATAAGTAAATAATTGTATCTACAAGCTAGACTTATTTAAATTCACCACAAATGTGTCCAAAAAAAAAAAAAAAAAAAGTGTATATGTGTACAAATCAGAAAAGAAATATGTAAATTTGGAAAATTGTGTGTTAAAGTTAGGACACTTTCATGAAACAAGATAACGGCCAGTATAGATTCATAAAATATATTATGCACTGGATTTAGTACGTAATTTCATGAATACAAATAGAGTTAAAAAAAAAAATGAATGTTGTTGGAGATATAACTAATTGATTAATATTTATCCTCAATATTTTATTCTATTTATTTATTCTGACAATGTGTACGTGAGTATGTACCTATGCGTTGTGAGAAAGATCTTTTTATAGAAACAATATTAGTAAACAATGATAAAAAAAATACCCTAAATACAAGCAATTCTATTCGATTCTGTAAAATATGTTAAATTTTATGTAAAATTTAAATAGTAAAAATGTAAGTTAATTATAGTAATACTCAAATTAAATGAAGTCCAATGTAAAATCATGCAAACAAAGACAATCAATGCAGATCCCCTCACCAAGAAAAAATTTGGCCAGTAATTCAAGATAAGGAAAAGAGCATTGAATGCCAACAACACAAGTGCAATTAGCAGCGGTACTAATGCACATTGTGGCACAAAATTACATAAACTTAAATCCTAACATATTAATTGTGCCTCTTTCAATTCAAGTACTTAAATGAGATGTATAAACCCAAATTATTTTATTTCTTTAAATATTTTTAAATGAAAGGCTAAATAATGGTATTTAGAGAAAAATGTAATGTTTTGAAACACAGTGATGCACAAAATTATACAGCCTCAACTTCTAAGAAGCCAATTGTAAATATCTTTGATTTAATATAACCATGATAAGAATAATAAACCTATTATCTTTAAAATTAAAAAAATGAATATCACTAATTTATGTAAAGGTGTGAAAATTATACATGTAACATATTAAGTAAAAAAATCAACTAAGTTCTCTAAAATATTTTTCTAAATTTTGCTTCAGAATATGACCTTAAAAGTAATGAAAAATATAAATTTATGGAACAAAAGTATGGGAATACCTGGAATTATCACTCAATTAATTTTATTCATTTATCAATATTTTTTATTTATTTACTTATTTATTTATCTTTTTATTAGACATGATAATACAATGGCAATTCCAAGCGGGTTAAAATAAGATTAAAAAAAAATGTGTGTAAAAAGAGGAGAAATAAGTGTTTAGATATCGACTGATATCAAAACAAATTTTTGCGACACATCTGGAAAAAAGTATATATTAAAAAAATGGTTTGTGTATTTCCAACCAGCCTGGAAAACGCCAATATGAGAAATAACTTAAAATTTAATTCTTAAATAAAAAAAATAATTAAATTCAATTAATAAACAGAGTAATAATTATTTTGCAATAAACTATATATATAAAACATACAATTAATAATTTTTTGCTCTTTACCTAAAAAAAAATCAAGAAATTTTAAGAATTTATTCACACCCATTGTATATCAGTATTAGCATAAAAAGGAAAGTATGAATATGAAAAATATAAAATACTATAATATGAAAATTTATATATATATATTACACATAAAATTAAAAAAAAAAAAGTCTTTTTTTTTCTTCTCTTTATCATTGCTATTATTACCTTTAAAATTGAGAAAAAAAAATATATGAAAACAGAAAAAAAAAATATGTACAGAAATCTGAAAATATCTAAGCATCCTTGTTGTTTGTATTATCTAAAAAGTTTTTTTATTAATGATGCACCAAGAAAAAATTATGTATTAGCAAGGATGTTAAGAGTAAAAAAATATGCCAAACACTCACCAACCTTTCGTAATCTTGACCTGAAAATAAAACTTTATTTTTATTTATTTTAATAAAATAGGAAATGACTTCCTCCGCCTTCAGATCTCCAATTACCCCTTCATTTTAGCATGGCCTTGTGTCCTGATGAATATGTGAATATTTAATGATTTATTTACGTGACGCAAAAATTTACAATTTTTTTTTCAGGCTTTAGTTCTAAATGGTATTTCTCTTCAAGATGATTAATGTTCGATTCAACATGTACAAAAACAACATTTCATTAGTGTTCACGGAAATGATATCTCATTTATATGTTCCTTATTTGAACAAAATATTCTTATTCAAGAAGAAAAACCTTCATATGCGCAAAGCTTTCCCTTAAATAAGTATGGGTTTTAGTATGTCTTAGCAGGACTACAAGTGTCGAAAAAAAAAAAACGAAAAATAAATTTGAAGACACTGTAGCAGAGAACGTGGTTTTATGTAACAATACAGGCCACAGTAGGAAAAGAGGCGCATCTTGATGCATCATAAAGCACATCTTGATAAAAAGCACAAACAGCGGCCGAGCCGACACGAACTCCCGAAGTCAAAAGTCTGGCTAGAGTCAAAAATGCCGAGCGCCGGTAATCCATTAACGGAGATAGATGAAACACTGTATGGCTCTCGCAAACCCATTGCATTACAGAGCGAAAGATCGGTCAGTAGGAAGGTCGACCGTAACTTAGATACACAGGCTGCGATTCTCGGCGTATTGTCGTCCCATACACAGCAAACAGTATTTCAAGAAGATAGGATCAGAAGAGGATAAACTGCCGACACGATGCGTCCAATCCACAGCGTGCTCCAATCAGTGATATTTACAAAAACATTCTTCAATTGAGGTAAAAAATATCGCTGTAAATAAGTTTCTATCTTCTTAAAAAAAAAAAAAAAAAAAAAAAAAAAAAAAAAAAAACAGCTATGATTTTATATTAACTCATAAAGTCATTTAAATAACTGCCAACTGCCCCTCTCTCTCACCAATGAATCTCGAACTGGTCCACTGGTCTCGCACCAATATTTGTCAAGTAGAATTCTGGGATTCTACAGTTGAAAATTCCAATTTATTGTCCAGGTCCTTACAGCTGAAAAAGATGGCCGTTAAAATAAAGAGAACTAATAGTTCGCTGTAAAATATATTTATTTTATTTGAAGACGTTTCATAGGTAAATCAACAGTACCTTAATAGTGGAATTACAGCGTGACCGCAAGTTACGAGAATGCAAAAGGCAGAGGTGAGAGAGAGAGCTACGGGGATCACATGTTAATAACACACACATAATCACACACACATGTAATCACATGTTTTTAATAATTTTACTTACAAATCCTAATAAAATTGAAATATGTTAGTCATAGTCTAAAAACAAAGCTTTTTATAGTATAACGTATGTTGCAAATAGATTTACAGATCCACCCAGAAATATTCAGTTACATTAAGAGCTATTCTTGTAAATTAGCTGGAATTGCAATTTAATTTACATTAAGTGTTTTTAATACATTCAAAGTACATTTCTAACAATTTCAAAGGTTAATATAATTTTAAATTGTGTATCTGTCTGTCCGACTGTCTATATGTCTATCTGTTCATCTGCCTAACCCTAGCGTCCGAAAATATTTTCGTAATTTTAAAAGCATGATATATATTATTGGAGTTTACTATGGATTGTTCCCTATTTAAAATAGCATGAAAAAGTCCTGTACAACTACTTTGTGTACAGGTACACCCCCAAAAATGCCAATGCATTGCGTTTTAAGACAAACATTTTTATAAATCGCAACTAAATAACTTTCTTCTGTTGAAATGTTAGAGAAATTAATAGTTATTGTTAATATGTTAATGTTTTGTACAGAATATAATAAGATTAACCTTCAGATTTACAGGGCTATACTAAAATATACAGATTCATTAAAGGCTGCAATTAGAATCTAAGGGCTGCATTTTCTTCTGCATTAAATTTCTTAAAACATTCTAACAATGTTTAAACGTGATTATGAATTCAGTTAGTCTATCTGTATGCCTTTCAGAACTTCTGTCTGTCCGTTGAGTGATAACGTAAGCAAAGAACAATGAAAATTATGTGATACAAGTACATATATTTGGAAAGTGTTGGCATTCGATGCGTACCGCATGATTTTTCGTTTTTGTGTTATTTTAAACGAATTTAATGTTTATTATGCAACTGAATACAATTATGCTTTGGTGTATTTTTAAATGTTTCAGTATTAAAAAAAAAAAAAAAAAAAAAAAAAAAAAAACAGATTTTTGTATTTTGTTATCTTTTTAAAGTTTAGTACTAAAAATTATAAAAAAGATTAAAAAATTAAATATTATTAATTAAAGTAATCTTTTAAATCGTTTGTGTAAAAACTAATATTTATGATGGAATATAAATATAAAAGAACAACAATATGAAAAAATGGCTTACATTTATCTCAAACCACAGTAGTAAATATTCTTAGTATATAAACAAGCATACACGCGTTTGAATATATTTATAACGTTTTTTTTTTTTTTCATAAAACTTGTGTAAATCCATAAATATTAATAATTGTGTTTACATACTTTTTGAAGTATATTTCCGTTCATATTGCAATGTCATATATTTCAAAGAATACATGCATTTTTAAAATATCGAATAGCTATTTCAGAATTTTATGTTTGAAAACTTTACATATGTCTGAAGCCGAGATCAGATACATACATATTACTTCTAGCATATATGTACATAATTTTCTAGAAAAATATTTATACCAGACATCCCTATTTTTATTATATTTTATAAAATACTGAAAAGCGGAAAACATCTTGACTTGAGAAGGTGGTATATATTATTTCCAGTTTTACCTTTTACTCGAATTTCTTTTACTTCTAGAAATATAAATGTGAAATCATTAAATGCATAACAGTAAATGTCCAGCTGAAATTTTGAATGGTTATAATATTTAAACAGATAAATAAATACATTCTTTTGAATTAAGTAATTGAAATATGTTTTTGTATTTTAGTAAAACAAGATGCGTAAAACATTTTTACATCTTTAAATGGTAACAGTTTGGTGAAACGGATATTTTTACGCTGTTATTTAACTTGGTATATATATATATATTTTTCATGCGGCATGCTATTTATTTATATATGTAGTTCAAATCTAAGAACTGAATTTTCACTGAATTTCTACCATTCGATTGAGCTGAAATTTTGCATACACGTATAACCCATACGATAACATATGCTCAAGTGGTAGTGGACTTAGGAGGGGGGGGGGGGTCTAGAAGTCCTAGGTCTTCAACGTTCGTTCAAAATTTGTTTTTGAATTTTAATCCTTTTTCTATCATCGACTGAGCTAAAATTCTGCATAAATATATAATTCCGACGACAATACATATTCAAAGAGTTAGAGGGAGATGGCCTGAGCTCCAGATTTCAACTAATCCTTTTTTCATTGTTTTTTAATTTAATTCCAGTCTATCATCTTATTGAGCTGAAGGCTATCTAAAATACAACACCAAGATGGACCAGAGCTATCACAGTAAAATTTATTTGGGAGATATCAAGTTGTACAGAGATCAAATGATTGAAAATACAGCCTCTTTTGAAACGAGGAAGATGGAATCAGAATTGAGTGTTGCGACCATTGCTCGCTATAACCGTTGATACATGCTTCAGTAGTGAATCAAAGAGGCTTTGGATGTGTTGCTGGGGTATAGCAGTTCATGTCGCTTCCACATATTGCCATTGTTGATCTGATGTAGGAGCAGGTGGTTATCCCGAGCCAGTCGTTCTGAAATCGTCGACCAGACGTTTACAGCTAGATACAGGCGATAGTTCGGGATAATAAGTAGGCCAAGGCAGCAACGCAATTTGATGGACAAAAAGTAGTCTTGAAAATTGAGTGTCACGTGTGGTCGAGCATTATCTTGTTGGAATGTGGTCGTTGGCAATATCTGAATGTATGGGAGAGATAAATGGATCCCAACATCTTAGAGATATAGCGCTGGCTGTACAGTGTACCGGCAATGCGTACTAGAGGGTATGGGAGTGAAATCCAATACCACTCCAAACCATAATACCAGGTGCAGGACCAGTATGACGATGTATAAAGCAACAGTTAAGCAGTCTCTCATCATGGTGCCTCCAGACTCTATTCCGACCATCGTGGCGTTGCAGGCAAAAGCTGGATTCGTTGATAAAAACAAAGTCGTTTCATTCAGTTGTCCATGACCGTCTTTCGTTGCATCATTTTCGGCGCCAACACATTTGGTTTACTTAACCATTTAATGCGGCAAAACTAATAAGTGTTTTTTTTTCCAAGAGGCTGTACATTTTTGTATTTTTATTCTTGTTATTGAAGTTTAATAAGGACGAGACATCTTATTGCAGTTTACGTTTAGAAATAATCTATCCATAATGCAGTAATTTTTAAGGTATTAGATTTTGTTATTTACAAATTATTTTCAGATACATATGTAATCTAATTTTTATGATGTATTCCGCATTTTCAGACCTGATTTGCAGCATATACAAAATAACGTTACAGAAAATAGAAATTTGTCCTTAACCCAAATGCTTTCTATATGTTTTCTTTTAAACATATAGTTTAAAAACTGTGGAATTCCATTCTTTTCTGCAAAATATTCATAAATAGCTAATCTTATTTTGAAACCAGCTTGAAATTTAAACATTTACCCGATTTACTCCCGATTTATATTGCTTCGTATTTGTATATTAAGATTCCAGTTCAATTTCCAAAATAATAACAGTAAAATACAAAATTCTTTTCATTTTAAAAATACCAAATATTTACTTTTTTTCAAGTCGACTTCAAATTTTCAATTTCTATATGCAAAGTGGAAAGACTCGAAATGCATCAGCAATACTTTGCAGAATGTTTCATAAATTGTACTTTTTCTATAGATAAATTTAGACACGGGAACGTTTTCACGTAAAGATGAACAAAAAAAGCTAAACTTATTGTGTGTTTTTTGAAGATGATGTTTTGAATGATTAGTTTTAAACTAATATATCTGAATGTTAATTAGTTTCTCCTCTATCATGAATACTATTTTACTAAATTATTTTGTCAGTACTCGTTACCACTTTTTATACTAAGGACTCAGTATGTTATTTTATTATTTTATTATTCAAATTCAATTATGTGTATTCACGTGCATTTCTTCATGAACGGTATTTACATATAGACATGGAAGACATCAAAAATAAGATGTAACACAAGGATTTTGAATTGACCATTTAGATTAAATTATTACGAATCATTAAAAAGTTATCAACTTAAAATCCAAAGCGAATACAAGATAAGCAGTCCAACGTGCTGCTAAAAAAATGTCCTCCTACAATACCGCCAGCTATTTGAAGCAGTTGGATGGTAAAATTTAGCCAGTGGCAAACATGTTAGGTTAGAGAAACCTTAAAGTCCAAAATTATGAAGCAACTGTAGCCTGTTCGATAGAGTGCTGAGCTCGTAATTGGAAGATTGAGGGTTCCATACTCAAACCGGCCGAAGACTGTCGTGTACAGTAATAGTGGTTGGTGCATGAAAAAATCTGTCATGACCCCAATGTTTTCTATATTCCCTTCTCAAATATTAACTCTCCGTGTCATCGAAGCGGGGGAGTCAACCTTAAAATCGGGCATGCAATGTGAAGCCATTATCGCTCAAAATTAAATGCCCAAATGTAGCCTAAACACGTAAGCGTGATCGAAGAGCATGATGATTTTTTGAAGATCGGGCTACTCTCATTGTTCACAGCGGCGCACGTGCCAACGTTTGGGCTACACTTGAACCGTGTTTTAGGGTTGCGCTACAGGCTTCAAGCAGAAGAAGTTCATTTCATCTCTATAATATAATTCTCTATAATCTTTGGGACCACCCTTAGAAGTGAGCCCAGACCGTCGAAAATTGCCCATAGTGTAGCACTAGCGCGACGTAAAACTTATTCTACATCTACCCAAAAATTATGTGTAATGGCTCTAAACAAATGTTTGAGCTATTTCACTTTTTATTTATTTATTTATTTATTCATAAAGTGATATAAAAATGGTGATTCATCTTTTTTTTTTTTTTTTTTTTTTAATGTATTTAAATATAGTGATTAGAGAACAAGGAAAGCCTGTTAGTATTTTCTTAAATTTTGCTTGATAAAAAAATGTAAAGTTAAAAAAAAAAAAAGAAAAAAAAAAAAAAAAAAAAGAATATAATTTAATTTTTCTATAAGTATCTCAACTCAACTAGACATGAATTAATTCCATTTAAAACTGAATTACGAGAAAAGTTATAATGTTAGTTATAATGTGGGAAAATTTAGTGAATAAATAAGACAAATATGCGGTGTTTAGAAATAATTCTTAATATATGTACTCTTTTATCTTTTCAGAGTCCAACAAGCGTTCATTTATGGTTCGTTTACCTGTCATTAACAGCTAATACTGTTGAATGAATAGTACTTAACACTTCATAATAAATGTATTTGACGAATTTCTCGATGGTATAAGCAGTTTTTATGTTACATTTATTTGACTTCACGGGCAAATAATTTTGTATGCAGACAGTACTATTAATGAGAAATTGTAAGACTTATAGTATTCAGATACTAAAGAATAGAATAAACGTGATCGTAATATGTAATTATACAAAATTACGTGTATCTTGTTATGCATTAAGAAATAAAGTTTTTTTTTTTCAATTAAATTTCATAATACGAAGCCAAAGCCGTTCTGAGATATAATGTCTTGGGATGTAAAAAGGATTTTATTCCTTTTATATTAAAAAAAAAAAAAAAAAAAAATCCTTTTTCATACTTTTAATAAAATTCATCGGAAGTTTTTTCATAGGTTTTGGATAAATCAAAACTCACCCTTTGAACAGTTGTCGAAATTTTGATATTCATGTATTTGGGAATATTTTTTATTTTAAATTGAACGACTATATTACTAGATTTTTTTGTCAAAGAACGAAAGGAATGAGTAACAAAATTGCTATGCCGAAAAACATACATATTTTTTAAATTAAAATACTAATAGCTTTTAACTTGTCATCAGAGATAACAACTTGATGATGTTGTCGTAATAAAACACTACGCATTTATAGTTTTATATTTCTGTTGCTTATTGTAATTTCTCGTCTTAAAACTTTTTAGTTATGTATAGTAGAGAAAAAAAAAAATACTACCAGATTTTATTTTTCAATATTTTATGTCTGATACATCACAGCAATTTTTCTTTTTTTAAATTCATCCCCTATTAATTTTAATTTGAAGTTATATTCTTATCCAATTGGACTACGTTATTTACTATTCCATGCAAATGTTGCTTTCTTCAACCCTATTTCTTGAAACCACGGAAGCCACTGCGCAAGTTCTGGATTAACGAGTCCAGTGTTAAAATAGGAGTGATAGTCATCTAATTGAGTGAAAATAAGCGATAAGCAAGCATCGAATGACGGGATAATTTCCAAATCCCACCATATCAGTCAATTCGGCACCCCTCCAAGCTTTTGGCCTCATCCTCACTGCTAGTCTTAGGAAACGTGGTTACACTATATTTGGTTCCCAACGTACTAAAGTTATGAGAAATTTATAGTATCTGTATTCAGGAAAATTTTTGAACTCAGTGTTTTGACGTTTTTACACGTTTTAAGGTGCGAAAAATCCGAAAATAACAAAATAGGGATTGTGTCTTTCTGTACGTTAGTCAATTTGTGAGTTAGACTGTGTAGACATTATCTTAAGAACAAATAATCGTAAAGAGGTCAGCCTCGTTTTTTAAATATCATTTATGATACTGGTAAAAGCCCGATTGTTTTTATACATTCTAATTGGAAAACTTCGTATGTTACAATTTTTCTAACAGGAGATAATTTTCGCATAAATACGTATTGTGAAAATTTCACTTAAACGTGTATTATAGGAATTATTTTTATCGTAAAGATGTCGGACCAGTTTGAAATATTATTTATGATACTTTCATGTCCATGGTTGACTACGAACATTGCATTTCAGAAACTTTGCATGCCATTCAAAATTTAAGATTTTCTTATCATCAATCATAGGGTAAAATGTTGTATAAAACTAACTATGTATAAAACGTAATTTATAATATTGCAATAAAATTATTGAATATAATGACAATGACAAGGAAAAGATTTACTCTCTCTCTCTCTCTATATATATATATATATTAAGTGCCGATAAATGCTGGTACTGGATTAACGTAAATAATAAAGAGAAAAGATATTGTTACGAAAATTGTGATTTTTCTTTAGTGAAGAAATTTTTAAATAAACAGGCAGGTTCTACTCGATGAATGCACATCATTCAACCTATATTCTTAAAACAGTCCAACAAAAACGCCAGTTCGACAAATATCCTCGAAACAGTCTAATAAAACTGTCAATTGAACGAATTTTCTCGAAACAGTCAAAGAAAATTAAAATAAAGAGCGTTAGCTACACAAAAATAAAGTGAATAGTTGCAGCTACATCAAGAAGCAGGAATTTTCCTGATTCTAGAACACATGATAAACAGTCTCTAAGAGGAGACCGTTCAGAACAACTGTCTTAACACAACCTACTATCCAAGAGTTAATCAACTCCTTTTTATATTCTTCGCTGCAATTTAGCAAAAATTTTGACAAATTCTGTGCTAGAATCCAATGAGAAAATCCAGATCTCGGCTGTTTTTAGAAATAGAACTTCGAAATTTTGAACACACTAAACTTTATTTTAGCCTTATTAGATCTCCAAGCCTACAAATTTGTAACCATGTCATAAAGTTTACTGCCAAAGCCAAACTTAGTTAAAGTTGCCTGCTCCTTTGTTTCCACTTATTTGTAAATCTACTTTTATTGCGAACAGCGCATGTTATGCAGGTAAGAGATTTCAAAATTTATAACAATACCAGGTTGCGCTCGTCGACCTAGCTGTTAGGTGTTTTTTCGTGTTTTTCTCCGAAAATTGCGTAAATACAGACCAGGAACCATTACAAAGACACCCACGGAAGGCATCCGCTTTTACTCCCAGGTCCATAGTGTAGGCAATTGGCCACAATTCTAACACCAACACGCCAACACACCCTTTACAACAATCTTCACTTCTTTGCGTGTTCTTTCAACATCATTTTTATATAATCATCGAAGACATAGCGCAGACGTAATAGCGTGAAAGTTACTAATGAAGAAAAGAGAAACACTAATAAATTATCTCAGTAATAAAACTTATCATTTGGTCCATAATTTGGTATAGTGTTTTATTTCATGATCATTTTTTTTTTCATTTTTTTTCCTCATAACTTTTTTATAAATAAAGAGTTATTTGTCTTGTTTCTCACAAAAGCCAAACAAGCTGCATTTTTGTTTTTATCATACAGTGCGTTGCATGAATATAAACGCACCTTTTCCAATAACCAGAAATAGAATTTTTTAAATTTTAAAGGAAGGAATGTGACTTACAGTTATTGCATATGACTAATAACTGAATAAGGTGCTTTGAGCACGTATGTTTTGGCTCATACAAGCTTATGTAAGTGAGTGTCTAAGCATTTTCTTATTTTTCACTGTTTTTCGTTGTTGCACGAAATTAAACGCACTCTGTATTTTTCGTTTAAAATTTAACAGAGCCACCGGAATTAAATTAAAACATAGATAGTCGTGTTGCTAAAGTTCTCTAAAAATAGTTTTAATGCCTGAGTGCAAAATGTACGGAGTTTGTTCAGGATGGCAAGAGGGAAAACTTTGACAGTAGACGAGAGGATAAAAATCGACTTCATGCATGGTAAAGGCTTTAGCAATCATGAAATTGGGCACCGAATAGGAAGAAGTGAGAGAGTTGTGCTAAACTATATAAAGAAAGGAGCAAATTATGGGAAAACAGCGTATAAGAAGCGAACAGAAAAACTCACCAGTTACGACAAACATCGAATATGCAACGCTGCAGAGAATAAGAATATTTCCTGTGTGAAGATAAAGGCTCAATACAAGCTGGGTGTTCATCGGACAACCATATTGAGAACTATCAAAGCTGCAACATTCATTAAATTTTAGAAAATGAAGGCGGAACCACCCCTCACTCAAAAGCACAAAGCTACGCGTTTGGAAAGGGCAAGAAAATGGATCCTAGGTCGACTAAATTGGGAAAAAGTCATCTTCTCAGATGAAAAAAAGTTTAATCTCGATGCCCCGGACGGATTTCATAGCTATTGGCACGATTTGAGAACCGAAGAAATGTACTGTTCAAAACGTCAATCTGGAGGTGGGTCTGTCAGGGTGTGGGCAGCCATAGGTTTTAAAGGGACTTTCAAATTAGAGTTCGTGGAGAATACTATGAACTCTGTAGATTATGTCCAGATCCTCACAAGGTTATTCCGCCGTCCAGCAGTCAAGAAAGCTGATAGAAATTATATTTTTTAGCAAGATTGTGTATCTGCACATACAGCACATAGCGTGAAAAAATGGTTCCGTGACAATAAAATTAAAGTTCTAGGTTGGCCCTCAAAAGACCCGATTTAAACATAATGGAGAACGTATGGGGTATTCTGGTTCGCCGTGTTTACGTAAACGGAAGGCAATTTAACACGAAAGATGAACTAAAATCGGCCATTTAATTAGCTTGGAAGACAATCAGCTTGGATGACCTCATGCCACTTTATCAGTCCATGCCAAGGCGTTTACTGCCTGTTCTAGAAGCCCATGGTAACTTTCCAAAGTATTAGATGCAGTATTTGTTACTCAGTTGTCTATTTTTTACATGTGCGTTTAAATTCATGCAACATGCATTTTTGTCATAAATTCAATGTAATTATTTTCTAAAAAAGAATATTGGTCTTTCATTGTTTTGACTCGTATTTTCATTTCTTGAATCATACACATACAGTTTGCATCAAGTGTCATCCATTCATATTTTTTTATTACACTTCTATACCATTCTAATTCTTAAAGCTAAGGTGCGTTTATATTCATGCAACGCACTGTATTTGCTTCTTCCTTGAAAACTTTCTGGTGTCTTAATATTGTTTTCGGGATGCAGAGATTTTTTGAAACATAATTATTTTCTATAGACATATCATATTACTAAAATTGTCTTTTATTTATTTATTTATTATATATACATGCTACATATTATGAATTTTATACGTGCTTTTTTCATCTTTTATAAAGAGAAATATATCATATTTATAGCTTTTGTATTGAAGCAATATATTGACGACGTCTAACATTTATCATAAATTTCTTCAAAAAGTATTTTTATTATGCTTTATGTTTTATCATTACTTAAAAAAAAATCCTTTGTGAATACTCAGGAATAAAAAATAATAAAAATAAATTTATATTTTTTAACATAAATTCATTTTTAAAAGATTTGTAATTTATTATTTCAAAAATGTAAAATTCCTAATCTTATATTATAAGACATCCTTCATAAATAATCAAACAATGCAAGCATTATAGTAAATAGATGTGAGGCTTCAACGTTCTAATGCTAAAGAGGAAAATTAATCTAAATCATGACTATATATATATATATATATATACATAAGATATACACTGGTGTACAAAAATTAAGGAAAAAATAGCTTTTTTTACCATGTTTTTAATAACTTCGATTCTTGTTTGTTTGTGGGTTTGTTTGTGTGTTTGTCAGGGACAAATCTTGCAATCGCTTTTCAACTAACTTCCCGACTAGCTAGATATTTGAAATTTTCAGAACAGCTCTCAACACGGTGACAATACATTTTTCTAATAATTTTAGTCAACTATCTAAGGTCCCGCTGCCTTCGGCAGCGCTTATATGATTCGACAGAAAATTTATTTAACTAACTTCCCGACTAGTTAGACATTTGAAACTTTCAGAATAGTTCAGAACACGGTGAAAATGCATTTTCTTAATACCTTTAGCCAACTGTTTCGAGTTCCTGCTGCCTTCGGCAGCGTTATCTGTACAAAGCTTGCAATCGATTTTTCACTAACTTTCCGACTAGCTAGACATTTGAAACTTTCAGGACAGCTCACAACACGGTGACAATACATTTTTCTAATAATTTTAGTCAACTATTTCAGGTCCCGCTGCCCTCGGCAGCGCTTATATAATTCGACAGAACATTTATTTAACTAACTTCCCGGCTAGCTAGACATTTGAAACTTTGAGAATAGTTCAGAACACGGCGAAAATGCAATTTTTAAATATTTTTAACCAACTGCTTCGGGTTCTTGCTGCCTTCGACAGCATTACCAGTACTAAGCTTGCAATCGATTTTTCACTAATTTCCCGACTAGCTAGACATTTGAAACTTTGAGGATAGTTCAGAACACGGTGAAGATACATTTTTTTAATACCTTTAGCCAACTGTTTCGGGTTCCTGCTGCCTTCGGCTGCGTTATCAGTACAAAGCTTTCAATCGATTTTTCACTAACTTTCCGACTACCTAGACATTTGAAACTTTCAGGCTAGCTCATAACACGGTGACAATACTTTAAAAATAATTTTAGTCAACTGCTTCAGGTCCCTACTGCCTTCGGCAGCGTTTATATGATTCAACAGAAATTTTATTTAACTAACTTCCTGACTAGCTAGACATTTGAAACTTTCACAATAGTTCAGAACACGGTGAAAATGCATTTTTTTAATACTTTTAGCCAACTGTTTCGGGTTCCTGCTGCCTTTGGCAGCGTTACCAGTACAAAGCTTGCAATCGATTTTTCACTAACTTCCCGACTAGCTAGATAATTGAAACTTTCAGGATAGCTCAGAACACGGGGGCAATACATTTTTTTTAATACTTTAAGTCAACTGTTTCAGGTCCCTACTGTATTCGGCAGCGTTCATATGATTCAACAGAAAATTTATTTAACTAACTTCCCGAGTAGCTAGACATTTGAAACTTTCGGAATAGTGCAGAATACGGTAAAAATGCTTTATAAAAATATTTTTATCCAATTGCTTCGAGACCCTGCTGCCTTCGGCAGCGTTTCCAGTACAAAGCTTGCAATCAACTTTTAACCAACTTCCCGGCTAGATAGCCATTTGAAACTTTTATAATAGCTCAAAAGACGATAGCAAGGAATTTTTTTAATACTTTTATCCAATTACTGGGGTTCCGGCTGCCTTCAGTAGCGTTTATATGATCCAACAGAAAATTTAAAAACATGGTTTATAATTTTATTTTTTTATCTTATAATTATTTTAATGTAACGTCGTACACAATTGAGGAGCATTCAAACCGTGTTTTCTTCAAAAACGAAACAAAATAGATCTGAGTTAGTGATTTTTATTTAAACTTAACATAAAATTAGTATGTCTACATATTTTCCTAGCATCTAGTAATACATCTAAACAAAAGATAGTTAGATTTTAAGTTTAGTTATTTTTTAATTTGTTATTTTTTGTGTTGTCTGAAAAATTTTATTCGAAGGAGAAAACACGGTTTGATTTTTTGCTCCTCAATTATTCCACATAAAACCAAATCAAGTAAATTATCCAAACAAGGAATATGAAAAATACAAGTGCATTTCATTAAAAGGCACTTTTAAATAGAACAAAAGAAGACACAGTAATGTCCATATGACAAATGCAAAGATTAAAAAAAATTGTTTTTTTTGATAAGATATATAATTACTCGTAACTCGTGATTGTGATTTAGGATTTACAATGCTTGCTTATACTGAGGATAAAGTTGTCATAGAACTATTTTGGAATCGCGACCAATTCTTCTGTTATTGCTAATCGTAACTTTGGAATAACTTCTAGAATCTACTCACAGGCTTTCAAACGATTCTTTCAAGAAAGCCCCCTGTCGTGTTCTATTGCATTTAAAGTTGAACACGTTGTTATCCAACTCATGCAATGAATATTTCCACTTTAGAAGAATTTGGCAACTGATTCTATAGGATCAGATTAATCACTGATTTCTACAAAGAACAAGTCCAGAGACTCAACACCCCTAAATATACATAAAGTCTAAATATACACAAAGCACATAAGTCTTGAAAATTTCAATATAATATCGGACACTAGTTACTAAAAACTTCATATATATGCAACTCATAACTTACTTATCAAAATTTTCATTTTATTTCAGTCAATGATAATACAGTATATGCTGTTTGTAAATTAAATATAGATAAAACCTCCCATAATTCCCTTTTTTTCAGAGGATCTGAAATTCAACTTGCTACATCGAAGACGAATTTTTGAAATTTTCCAATGTTTACTTGGAGTTTTTACATGCTCATATTTCCTTAGATATTGATCAATTTTACATTTTGGGTGCGATAAGTAGTGTCATATCGAGATTGTAAATTTTAAAAATGGTATTCCACTTGGTTAAGTATCATGCTTGATAAAAATAAAATATGTAATAAAAAAAAAAAAAGTTTTTGATAAAATCTTTATGTTTCCATGAATAAACGTGCAGTTTAAATACAAATGGATACAGTTAATTAAGAGAAGCCTTGCAATCACATGCTTACATCTACAACTCATTTAAAGCTTTTCTTTTTACAGGGGGATTCAAAACATTCCGTTTATTTTTAATGACTTATTGGTTTATTTTTTGCCTTTCGGATAAAAATTTCGCTGAAACATGTAAAGGATAGCATCATCTTTACTCGCTCAAAGTTTCAGGATAATTAGTCACGTCTTTTTTTTTAGATGTTTGACA
This sequence comes from Salticus scenicus, assembly GCA_963930645.1. Taxonomy (NCBI): domain Eukaryota; kingdom Metazoa; phylum Arthropoda; class Arachnida; order Araneae; family Salticidae; genus Salticus; species Salticus scenicus. The sequence continues at coordinate 202,416,178 of OZ005655.1, read as the reverse complement.
AAACATCTAAAATCCAGAGTGTTCAATCATTTATGAAAAGTTAATGTGTATTGTATACCTTTACTTGTTGACATATTTTTTGACTAATCTAAAAAAAAAAGGAATTTCTGGAGATACACAATGAATTTAATTTGAAATTTCTTATGAAATATCAAAATTAACATTCATTAAAATTTATGATTTAATTAAAAATATTGTTTTTTTTCCCAATTTAAACATTTCATATGTATATATATGCTATTTGTCTAAATATTATATATATTATTTTGGCACTACAAAAAATAAAAATGTAGAATAGGGTGACATCGATTGTAACTGATATATCACTTGTAACACATACCTTCCCAGAAAACAAACCAAAAAATATATCCTGAATATTTAAGTACTTAAATATTTAACGCCAGTATCATACGTAGAGAAACTTTGATAAAGATATCCTCAATTTTTTCCATCGGAGATAAATAGCACATAAAAAAGAAAAACAAATGGGATTGCCGGTATATATATATATATTTCCAAAATTTCTTTTTCTGTCTTCAAAGATATAAGAGAATCATCTATTTCCTTTAATTATAAATTGAATAGTAATGTGATACACTTTTGTGTTTGCAGAGATTTTCTAAATTCATAAATGTTACTTAAATTTTAAATAAGAACTTTTATCATAACTGTTTATGGTTGTAAATATATGGTTACTTTTATGTACTAGTATTGTGAAGTTAACCCATCATGTGAATAACTGATGATTTATATAATGCAGAATGATGCCACTAACTTTTTAAATTACTTAGAAAACAAACAATCTCGTTATCAGAATATATTAATATTTAAAAACACGAATCTATACAAAAAATGGAGTGAATTAGGTTTTCATACATCAAGTGTTTTAGAAAGAATGAGAAATTTTGATTTTTAATATGAATATATTGCTAAATTTTTGAAGTCTTCACACTCTCATGCTAGACTTTCTTTTTTTCATTTTAACTTTCCGAACACTATAGTGAGGAAAGTATTGTAATCATGTCAAAAATCCGAATTTCAGATTTTGATGTTTCTATATGTTTCGAGGTACCCTGAGTTCGTTTTCACTATTTTTATGATGATGATGTGTGTGTGTGTATGTGTGTGTGTATGTCTGTGAGTGAACACGCTAGCGTCTAAATGCTTTGTTAGAATAAGCTGAAAGTTGGTACGTACATTGTAAGTCACCATAGTAAGAGCTCTATTGATTTTGGTGAATCTAGCACGTATATTTTTTTTTACTGGGACACCAGGAAAAATTCTTTATCATTATGGCCTATGGTGCAAAATTTTTAAAAGTGCGATAACGTCTAAACGCTTTATTAATCTGAGGAAAACAATTGTACACATGTTATAGGTTACAGTTGCACCAACTGTATAGATTTTGGTGAATTTAGCACTTACAGTTTTTTTACAGGGACACAAAGAAAAATTCTTTATCATTATGGCCTATAGGACCAAGTTTTTAAAAGTGCGATAACATCTAAACGCCTTATTCAATTGAGTTGAAAATTTATATGAATATTATAAATCACTGTTGCACTAACTATAGCATTTTGGTGAATCTAGCATTAATAAAGTTTTACAGGGACACAACGAAAAATTCTTTATCATTATGATCTATGGGCTCAAAGTTCAGTAGCGTTAAATAAAACATCGTGTAATATATGGAGAAAAATACTCAAACACTCTATTATGGTTTTATCTCTTTTGTTTGTTTAACAACTCCTTCTTCTTTACTTTATCTACAAAACTACTCAATGTTCGGAAAGTCGAGTGGAGTCACTCCAGATTTTTTAGAAATACACGAAAAAATCTTATTTCAAATTATAACTATTTTTACCATTAATTAAACAAAAAAATTTATGATACTGTTGTAAGCGTTGATGACTAGATCTCCAAATGTCACATGATCGTATTTTATGTGACAATAATTGGCAAATGAGGTAAGTTTTGTCCAGTGATTTTTAACAAATACAAACCATTCGTACCATATCAAATAATTTTCGATATATACATTCTTCTTAAACACATTCTCTACTTAAAATGTTAATTCCTAAAATGTTCAAACAAAATTGAACGTATTGTTGAAGAAAGAATGTATTACAATGGATTGTCTTTTCCCCTGCCTCAACTGTCCTTTTGCAGTGAAAGTATTTTTAAAGGCAAAGTGAAAATGAAGAAGCAGTTCATTCATTTTCACTGAGGACAGTTTTGGTGACAAACTTGTCGCATTGGCGACGAATTTGGCAACTTAGTGAGCAAATTTGGGGGGAAAATAATTTAGTGATCCCGAAGTTTCGAAGCTTTTTGATGCACAGGAGCTAAGTTCTAAAATTTTCTATGTCATTCTATATGGAATTATCACCAACTCCCATCACTAAAAGGTATAAATAGAAGTAAGTTGACTTTTGCGAGAGTGTGTGAAATCATTGCAATTCAGAGCTGTTCAGAAACCCATTTTGAAAGATTGGTAATTGGAGAATGTGCTCCAAGTGACTGAAGTTTGTTCAGGAGCAAGCGAATATTTATACTCAGGAGTATTTGACGTTATTTACTTTATTCCTGTTGAACAAGTGACTATCTTCTTGGACTTTTTAGGATATTCATCGGGTAGTGACATTTGTGGTACGAGTGACAGTTTCATAGGACTGTTACTAGAATAACATTACTAATGGACTGTTTCGGGAATATTCATTGTACTCACAGTTTTGTTGTACTGGTTCGAGAAATTATGTTGAATAAAGATCATCCATCGATTAGAACCTGCTTGTTTCATTACAAACTATTTTCTCACACAAGAAATTCAGCAAGTTTTTCATAACAGCATTACGAGTGGTGAAGTGATAGACAGTGTAGTGACTATCAACTTTTAGAATTATCTTATAAGAAACGTGATATGGGTAGAATTATATCGCAAATTAGAATTAGTATTATAATTAATTTAAAGAATACGTGTGGCATAATTATTCTCTTCTATATTTATAAAGGACAGTAATGGAAACGTAATAAAATTGAATTTGTGGTTTTCAAGGGATTTACATGTGTTAAGAAGCTCTGAAAACGATTTTACCATTTTTAGGAAATGTTCACTTTTTGCATGTGGCAGCTTTGGATCAAGGAATAATGAATATCATTTTATTAAAATTTATATTTAGTTGCACCTTAACTTAAAGTGATGTCTATCAATTTCTAATTCACATCATAGGGGGAGTTGCTGTCCTGCGATTTATATTTATCCTATTTTCGAATGAAAAATTCCTCAGCTTCTATCGTCAAAACCTGATATGTAAAAGTATCCTTGAACAAAAATATGCTGACTGAATTTCAGCGCTTATGGGTCGACAGGTGGCGCTGTTATCCTGCGTTTTTCACAGTGTTCACAGGATGGCTATGTCTCAGATGTTTTACCGTATATATACACCAAACATGATATGTGAGGAAAAGTCCCTTATAAAAAGGAACGACAGGTGACGCAGCTATTACCATTTTCCATCGATTTCTCATGTGGCTACATATCAGTATAATTGGTAAAAACTGCACAAATACATCATATGTAAAGCTTTTTTGTGAGCTAATATCTTTTTGTACATATTAACCTGAAGATTGCGCTCTAATTAAAATTATATAGAAGAACGTTTTGTGATGACCATAACATACTAGCTTGGACGTGGCATTCTTTAAAATAACAATTTATTTGATTTTATAGTACAATAAAGTTAAAGATTATTGGCTATTTTATTTAAATTTTGAATCAAAGACACCTTTAGTGACTGATGAAAAGTGAACTAAGTTTCCTTTGATAATTTTCGATCAATATCGATAATTTTTCTTTTGTATTGGCGGAAGAGCCATTCCTTCCGTGGAGGATTAAAATTGTGATGGCATGTCTCCGGGCCACCTCTAGGGGTTAGTCCCAGATCGTCGCCAATTGCCCATTACGGAACACTAGTGCGATGTAAAACCCATCTAACCAACATTTTTGTAGCAATAGCACGATGTAAAACACCCTTTGACTCACTCACTTTTGGAATTATTATTATTATTATTATTATTATTATTGTTTATATTATTAACTAGCAGGCTACGCCCGCTTCGCTGGTCACTATATTTGAATGAATTTTCAAAATAATTGTATCAGTATTTATTTTTTACATCGCATTACAAAAAAAAAAAAATAAATAAATAAATAAATAAATAAAAATTAAAATAAAATAAAATAAATAAATAAAATAAACACTGAAATCGCTTTAGTGCTTCTTCGAGTACCCGTTGCCTAAGGCAGATCTTTTTTCTACCCGTACTGCATCGGGTCCAGTTTCCCACTGTCTATAGAAAGGTTTTTCCCGGCCACTTCAATCTGGGTATTTATCGACGACTTGTGGATTTTCTGTTATTTAAGAACTACGATTTTAAAGATGACTGCATCTCAGCGTCTATTATATATTTTTTAATTTTTGAACCATGTGTTTTACAGCCCCCGTTATTTACACTATATTACGATTTGATTCCGACCAGTGCAATAAAATAAAATAAAAAAGTAGATTTTCTTTTAAAAGGAATTAAATACATGAAAAACGAATTTCAATCAGTTTATCCTCTCTACTATAAACTACCATTTTTTTCACCCAATAAATATTATAAATAATAATAATTAAAAAAAAAATTTTTCTTTTAAAGGAATTAATAAAAAAAAATGAAAAATAAAAAGTTGCTATAGTATAAAATTTATACATAAACGTAACAATTTATTTCTATTGCATTACCATTTGATTTTCAATAAATATAATAATAATAAAAACTAGTATGTTGTGGCCACCACAAGACTTTTTTCTATATTTTCTTATACATATTCAATCAGTAACAATAAAAAAAAAAAAAAAAAAAGTACGAGTTTTTTTTTTTTTTTTTTTTTTTTGTTAAAAGCAATACATATTCAATCAGTAACAATATTAAAAAAAAAAAATTGATAACTTTATTTTAAATTATCACAGATTTATCGTTCAACCATTCATTTTAAAGGTATTGACGAGATCTTTCGAAACATACCCATCTTCAAAATTTACCCCCCCCTTCCCACGGGGGGGTAGCGATGACCCCATATGCACAGAAATTTTTTCCTAGTTAACTATTACTATTATCAATAACTTATATTAATTTTACAATCACAAGTTAAAAATAACTCTCATTATGTACATTTATACGAAATTTTGTCCTATACTTTATGTTAAAAATTTAGAAAACATGAGATCACAGCGCCACCTGTTGAGCGATTGATCCCCAAATGTAATCAGCACCAGTTTATGTCAGGGGCCAACTAAATAACAATTTTAGTTAAATTTCGTGGAAAAAAAAAATACGATTTTTTTTCTAAGTTTGTTTTCGTTAAAAGTAAAAAAATCGATAACTTTGTTTTAAATTATCACAGAATTATGGTTCAACCATTCGTTTTAAAGGTATTGACGAGACCTTTTGAAAGACACCCATCTTGAAACTTTGCCCCCCCCTAGGGGGTAGTCCCCCCCAGTGGGGGGAAGCGATGCCCCCACATGCACAAATTTTTTTTCCTAGTTAACTACTACTATTATCAACAAGATCTTATGAAAGATACCCATTGTGAAAAAGCGATGCCCCCACATGCACAATTTTTTTTTCCTAGTTAACTACTACTATTATCAATAATTCATATTAATTTTACAATCACAAGTTTAAAATAACTCTCATTATGCCCATTTATACGGAATTTTGTCCTATGCTGCCATGTTAAAAATTTGCATAAAATGCGATCACAGCGCCACCTGTTGAGCTATTGATCCCCAAATCTAATCAGCACCAGTTCATGTCAGAGTCCAACTATATACCGAGTTTGGTTCAATTTCATTCATTGGTTCGTGAGATACGGTGAAAAATACGAAATTTTGCGATCACAGTGCCACCTGCTGGGCAATTGATCCCCAAATCTAATCAGCACCATGCCCCGTCAGGCTCCAACTCAACTATATACCAAGTTTGGTTGAATTTCATTTATTGGTTCGTGAGATACGGTGAAAAATACGAAAATTTGTCCTATACTGCCATGTTAAAAATTTACATAAAATGCGATCACAGCGCCACCTGCTGGGCTATTGATCCCCAAATCTAATCAGAACAATGCCCCGCCAGGGTCCAACTATATACCAAGTTTGGTTGAATTTCATTCATTGGTTCGTGAGATACGGTGAAAACAAGAAACCACAGACAGACAGACAGACATTTTTTAAAAACTATCAATTCCTGTTCAGGACATCCCAAAACGTGTAGATCCGTCAAAAAACGGAGGTCGAAAATTTTTGCGTATCCAAAAATGAAACATTGAAGCCAATATTTAAAATCGAAAGAAACATTAATTTAAAAAATTCAAATTCGAAATTCGAAAAAATCTCGATGAGGTGCACACCTGCAGGGTCCTAGGTACCTATATGCCAAATTTGGAAGCTCTGCGATCAGTAGTGTGAGCACCAGAGCGCAGACACACACACAGACACTTCTCTTTATTTATATAGATATTATTGCTATAAATTATGAAGTAAACACGAAATTCATTCTTAAAATTTGTATTTTTGTTTATTTCCATAAATGTTTCTTCACTGTAGCTTTCAAATTGACAAATGAAAATTGTATGCAAATTTGATGTTTTTTTTCGAGAAATCATTTTTGCTTAAAAAATAAATAAATAAAATAAAATAAAATAAAAAAATGCATAAAATCATGCAAAGTACAGCCCAAATCACGGATACAATGTCATACTTTTATGTACGATTAACAGAAAATTTCTTTCTATATTCACAGACTTTTTATTACTTTCTAACAAAACGTTACATACTTTTTATAAATCCTAACATACATGACACTATACACTAATAAAAGAAAAAAAAATAGCCGAACGCATATAGATATTTTTCTGGAAACAGTATTATTTTTCACTTATCTCATGAAGGAATAAAACTTTGAATAAAAGAATTGATTTTTTTTTCTCGTACTTCGTCGAATAAACCATTTTTTAGGCAACATTCTTTTCTTCCGTAGCTTAACATTTTTGGGCATATAAAAAGTTCATTTTACAGAATATATTTATTTGTTTATTTCTTATATTGAATTTTTTTTTCCTCAGAATCCTTTATTGTTGCTTGAAAAATGAGGACGGATTTCGAAGGAGATTATATTTTTATGATAGAAAAGAGAATCACGCTTAAACTGTTTTTACACTTTCGCAATTTCTAACTTATTTTAAAGGAAAGAAAATTTTAAAATCTCTAGTATATGACGTATGGATATAATTTTCAAAACACCACTATTTTAAAATTATTATCTTCTTCTAAATTCATTGTAGATTGTTAAAAATTTTCAACTTTCGAGTTTGAATAGATTTAGTATATATTTTGTGATGTCATGAACAAGATGTGACCTTCGAAATGTCGTGTGTCTGTGTTTCTGTTTCCCAAATATTTTGTGGCAGCTCTAGCTCAAAAACTAGTGTACAGAATTTCTTTAAAATTCATATTATATTTCATCTTGATATAAATTGGTGTCTGTTAAATCTTGAAGCATATCGCCCTGCAGGCGGCGCTGTCATGCTGCGATTTCTCCCATTTACAAAATTGCTATTCCTAACTTCTATAGTATATAATTACATACAACTTGGTATATGAAAGTGTCTTCATGCAAAACTGTGCTGATCATACTTAGATGAATATTGGTCGGCACGCGGCAATATTATACAGCATATCCCCTATTTACATATAATTTTTCTTTTTTCTTTTTTCTGTTTTTTTTTTTTTTTTTTTTTTTTTTTTTTTTTTAATGTAGTCCGGTTTGCTTTATTGTTGTTCTTTCCAATATTGTCTTCTAAGTTTCTTTCATGAGCTGATCGCTCATGTACTTCTAATTGCACAAAATATAATTATACTTATAAAAATACATTTTGCTTTTCAAATTTTGAGGATTATTAGTAAGATTCCTTCTTTCTCATAGTATATAACTAACAAATGTTAGTATTTTTTCTACGTGCTAATGCCATGCGCTATTAAAAAATTGTTAATCTCTCAAAAGAGGTTGAAACTGGGGTAAAAGGAGGCCGTATACTGTGCAGTTTTGAAAGCACTTGAGCTACAGATTTGATATATGAGTGAAAATTCTCAATTCAAGTTCACAATATCTTTGATATTTCAATGATGCTCATCGCGATTAGAGTGATGAAATGGGGTAAACGTAGAGGCTATATGTTGTGCAATTTTTGAAAAACGCTTGAATTAGAAACTTGATATTTGTTGTTAAAAAAAAAAAAAAAAAAAAAAAAAAAAAACTTTATTCAAGTTCATATTCTCTATGCTAATAAAAAATTACTTAACCATCTTTACAGGGATTGCAATAAGGGGCAAAAATAGAAAACATTTTTGTTTAAACTGGAAACTTCTTTTACTATAAACTCCATATTTTGGTATGAAAAAAGTAATTCAAGTGCATATTCACTATCAGGGCAGCCCCAGGCGACTTTTTCTTTTTTTATTCTTTTAGTACCACTATTTCCAAGCAAAACAATTTATATCACATTTATACAGGAAAACCTGTATTTTACCTACATAAATATATTATAAATTTTATTACCGAGTATTGTGGTACGTAAAGAATATAAAAAAAGTCGCCTTTGACAGCCCTAACTATTCTAATAAAATAGAATGAAAATGGGGTAAGAAGAGAAGAATCTGTTGTGCAGTTTAGAAACACGTGAGCTAGAAACTAAATAATTATATGAACATTCTTCAATAAATTTATTTTAATTATTTCTAATTATTCATTTTTGTTGACTCTTTTATCAACTTTGCATCTGTTTTTTTCTTTTTTATAGAAGAGGGCGGAAAGTACCAAATATTTCATCTAGTATTCTAATAAAAGAAAAGAAATACCTGAACGTTAATCAATTTTATTTTCTAAGAAATGTACTTTAAAGAAATATATATTCCACTTACATATGCTGTTAATAATTATAAAAACAGTAATAAAATATACTTTCAGCATATCATATAATTTAAATTATCTTTATTCCGACGTTTCGGTTAATATTCCATCATTAACAATCTTCAGGGAAATGGTGTTCAAAAACATAAACATAAACAATTTAATCCATTCTAGGATACTATAAATATAATTCACAAAGAAATTAATAGGTGATTACATAAATTATATAAAAAATACTCTATATACATTTTAAAATGAGTTAAAAACACTTAAAAATCACAATCATGTACAAGAAAAAAATGAAACACTTTAATAAAACGGAGTCAAAGTATCACACTGCAGGGTTGCCAGAACAAACAATAGCAGGGTTACCTTAAATTATTTTAAGTTTTAGAAACGAAGCCAAATTGTGGGGGCCCCATATAAAATTGATAATAAAACTAACTATTATATAGGAATGGCCAATAGACCTTTTAGTGATAGAATTAGGGAACATATAGCAGATTTAAAATATAACAGATCCTGCACTGCTTTTTCACGTACGTATAATACTAATCCCATCGAACCTGATTTTGAAAATGCCAAAATAATTTATAGTACTAACAATAGAAACCAAGCTCTACTTTATGAATCTTTTGAAATTATTAAAAGGAAATCCGAAATTTGTAATGATACATTATCCATAACCCCCCCCCCCACCTCCTCAATTTGGCTTCGTTTCTTAAATTTAAATAATTTAAGGTAACCCTGCTATTGTTTGTTCTGGCAACCCTGCAGTGTGATACTTTGACTCCGTTTTATTAAAGTGTTTAATTTTTTTCTTGTAATGGACATGATTGTGATTTTTAAGTGTTTTTAACTCATTTTAAAATGTATATAGAGTATTTTTTATATAATTTATGTAATCACCTATTGATTTATTTGTGAATTATATTTATAGTATCCTAGAATGGCTTAAATTGTTTATGTTTATGTTTTTGAACACCATTTCCCTGAAGATGGTTAATGATGGAATATTAACCGAAACGTCGGAATAAAGATAATTTAAATTATATGATATGCTGAAAGTATATTTTATTACTGTTTTTATATTTTTATGAAATGTACTTTTTTTTTCACTTTTCTCATAGTTAAATTTTTTTTAAATAAAACAGTTGACTTTTTCTCTGTCTTCGTGAAAAAAAAAAAAAAAATATATATATATATATATATATTTTTAGGCGGTTTTCTTTTCTTCTATATTTTAACATTTTGAGGTTTATAAAAAGTTACCTTTTTAATCTATATCTATCTATCTATCTATACATATATAAATATCAATTTCAGTTAAAATCATGCAACATACAACGCAAAACACGTTCGCGTATACTGATCGCATGCTTTAAATATTAATAATTGAAATTTTTTCTTTACATTTGCAAAGAAGTTTATTACTTTCTAACAGAATGTTATATACTTTTTATAAATTCTATCTTCATTGCCACTATACACTAATAATAATAATAAAAATAGCTGAAAGTTTATAATTTTCTTTTTGATAAACTATTAATTTTCGCTTTTCTAATGGACGAAAAATTCTTTAAATAAAATAAATGACTTTTTCTATTTTTTCGAGAGTTAAATCTCATATTTTACAGCCAATCTTTTTTTATTTTTATTTTTTATTATTTAACATTTTGGGGTACATAAAAAGTTTACACGAAAGTATATATATATTTGTTTATTTCTTATATAGACATTTTCTCTCCAAAATCTTTATTGTTATTTGAAGAAGGCGGACAGATTTTGAAATAGCTTTTACTTTTATGATAGAAACGATAATCTCGCTTACAGTATTTTTACACTTTTAACTTTTATAACTGACTCTTAGGAATTTTTTTTTTTTTAGCTCTATAGTATATTTATTACATAAAAGTTTGAATTTGCAAGCAATATTCCTGCTTCGATATTATTTTTTAATGCTAACTAGTTGTAAAATTTCTACTGTAATTTCAAACTTCAAAGTGCTAAATGTAATTTTAATGTTGATTGCATGAAAAGAATTAATTTTTCAATCACTTTAATTGGGATGGCTTTGATAATGTTCATTATGATCAAGAGGATGGTGAAGTTTAAAATTAGTCTTTGAAATTACTCTCTTATTACAATTGTGAAAGTTTTTATACATGTGCATTGAAGTAAATCATTATAAAATAGGGTGATAATAATTAAACTTCCCCTATAGGGGAAAGTTGTCCAAAGCGGGGACGCTAACATATCTCTGTCCACAAAAAAAAATCTATAAACAAGAAAAATTCGGCAAAGCATTTCCTGATTAGAACATGTCTTGGACTATCAGGTGGCAAAGTTATTTAAAAAAAAAATATCATTAGTATAGGCAGAAAAAACATTTTTCTGAACAATGTGCAAAGTCCCCGTTTTGGACAATCGGTTGGGTAAAATGGGGTACTCTTAGGAAATAACGTAAATTCAAGTCCTAATGCGAAATTTTATTTGAAAAACTTGGATTACAAAGAAAAGGTGAAGTTAATGCAAAATCAAGATGCAGATAAAGTATTTTGTTATCTTTTTCAACAGTTACTAGAATGACACAAAAAATAATCAAACACAGACGTCACATATGAAATTGACATCGCTTTTTTCAACACTGGAACAGACTTCATGTACCCAACTTCGACAACTGCTACATTGAATCTACCCCTTTTTGTCTTTCGAGTCAATGTAAAGTTCATTACAAAAAATACAAGTGTCCTCGCTAGTGTGTTCCTCATCAGATGATAATATTGGGTCTTGAATTTATTTATTTTCTTCTCCTTTTTATCTTTTGGATACCTAGGATTAGATTCGGTGGGTTTCTTGACCAAATTTCTTTTATATTTATTCTGCTTTGCATTTTTCTCCTGTTCTGCAGCTTTCAATTCTGCTTTGTATGGTGATGAAGTGAGTATGACAGTTTTACTTCTCCTCATGTCATTCCCTTTTTTTTTTTTTTTTTTTGCTAACGTTCAGTTTTTTATGGTAGAGGCATTATTATTTTAGGCGAAGTGTTAAAAGCTGGACATTTCTGGGGTTCGACGACCCCGTTTTGGACTACCGTCAATGTCCCCGTTTGAGCCGACCATGACGTGTGCTAAAAACGTGGTATCTCTTCACATACGTGTCAGACAAAACTATAAAGTGTGAAAATGTATATTAAATCTAGACGGATCCATAACGTACTTACCAAAATCGAACGTTCAAAGGTCACTTGATAAGATACAATACAGTGTACGGCCACAATCGAAATGAAAATCGCAAAAAATTTAAAACTTTGTAGAAAATAACAGATACAGTAAAATATGTCAACAACTAGATTCAAACTTGCTTATAGCCGAATTAGAATTATCTTAGACTATTGGATTCAAAGAGGACAGCACTAATCAATGAGAAACTCAACGTCCCCATTTGACCCGCCGTCCCCGTTTTAGACAACTCTCCCCTAAACAGCATCTTACAGAGCAAACGGGTGAACGGAATGCAACGAAATTTGGTATATAGACAATATACACGAGATGCGCTCACGGAATTTCGAAATATAAAATTTAGTTCCAAAATGTCTTCCAGAGTCGCCTTTTACGGGAAAACATTAAAGTTAATACAATAAACGACCTAAACGGAATACAGAAACAATATTAACATTTATTAAATAGTTTCTAATCACCTTGTCATCGAACCACATTAAGTGAAACCTGTTGTGCAAAAAGCTTCCTCTTCTTCGCATGCATGCAAATCTCGACATTTTTTACCTAGAACTGACAGCTTATCTCGGTTTTACATTTTATTACTCATAATTCTTGTTCTGGATTGTTAATATTGTTTCTGTATTCCGTTTTGGTCGTTTATTGTGTTAAATTTAATATTTTTCTGGAAAAGGTGCCCTCTGGTGGACACTTTGGAACCCTTTTTTTTTTTGAAATTCCGTGAGCGCATCTCGTGCATAGTCTATACACCAAATTTCGTTGCATTCCGTTCACCCGTTTGCGCTGTAGGATGCTTTTATAGGGGAAGTTTGATTATAACCACCCTGTACATTACAATTTCTTGCAAACTTAAACTTATAAATATTAATTTTTGTGAAAAATTTTTAAATGTTCCATGCGATTGAATTTTTTCTCTTCATTTTACATTACTATGTTTTATTTATATATTCTAAGCATATTTGGGCATTAATTTGCGGATTGACTAATACGTTAATTAAAAAAAATATATATTTTTATGTTTAAATGTTGAAAATTTCCATGAAATTTGAGCATCCAAGCATAGAAATATTAAAAAAAAAAAAAAAAAAAAAAAACAAGTCCTTCCGGCTTATTCGGAAGGGTAGGTTGATTTCTTTTTCCTTATCAAGCACGGCTACAAATTATTAACGAATTAGTAAAAATATTGATGTAGGCTATCTACATAAGGAGTTTTAAGCAAATCGGTTCATAAATAACTTTTTATGTGACTTTAAAATTTTCAAGTGGCCGTCGCTTGGAAACAGGATGGTGGGCCAAGTTGACAAATGTATCAAATGCATTTGTGAGATAAGACTACTGTACAAATATAGTTGGAATTAATTCAGAATATCAAAAGTCATCGTGTTGAAAAATTGAGTGGCTGCCACTTGGACCAAAATGGCAGAGAAAGTTGCTCAGTGAACTAATTAATCTAAGATATTGTTGCAAATTTGAATTTTTTTTTTTTTCTTTTTTGTAGAAAATCTTTCAAAGAGGCTTAGTAAGTTGATTAAACATTGCTTTTTTGCATTTCCAGTTTGTTTTAACGTTAAAATAGCGTAATTTTCCCTTAAAAACGCATTAAAAAGCTCCAATATGGCAGGTAATGGATTTGGCGACAAATTTGGCGACTTTTCCACTTGGCGACTTTTTTGGCGACTTTTGGCGAGAAAATCTATAGTTCATTAATAAACTTCATTGAGACACTTATATAATCTATGTATACATCAAAATACAAACAAATTCGGAATACGCTTTTTACAATTTGAATTTGAAATTTTCAAGTGGTCTCCACTTGAAAACAAAATGGTGGAGCAACTTGGTTAAGAAACTCATCCAAGATATCCATAACACAAGTTAAGGCGCTGTCCAAATTAGGTTCGATTTGGAGTATTATTTCGGAAGTTATCGTGATTTAAAATTTTCAAGTGGTAGCCTGATTTCAAGTGGCCCCACTTAAGATATCTGCCAATTTATTAAAAATGGCAGATAAATTTCATTAATAAAGTTCATTTAGACTCTTATGTCTAGATTTACATAAAAAATTCAAGCAAATCTTGCTTTAAATAAGCTTTTTACAATGTGGGTTAGAAATATTCAAGTGGCTGCCACTTGAAAACAAAGAGTCGGAGCAACTTGGTTAACGAACTCATCCAAGATATTTATAAGATAAGTTAAGACACTTTTCAAATTTGGTTCCATTTGGAGTATTATTTCGGAAGTTATTATGGTTTTAAATTTTCAAGTGGTAGCCTGATTTCAAGTGGTCCCGCTTAACTTAAGATATCCGCCACTTTATTAAAAATGGGGGATATAGTTCATTAATAAAGTTCTTTCAAACACTTGTATAAACTATGTATGCATCAAATTTCAAACAAATTCGGAATACGTTTTTTACAATTTGAATTTGTAAATTCCAAGTGGTCTCCACTTGAAAACAAAATGGTGGAGCAACTTGGTTAAGAAACTCATCTAAGATATTCATAACACAAGTTGAGACGCTGTCCAAATTTGGTTCGATTTGGAGTATTATTTCGGAAGTTATCGTGATTTAAAATTTTCAAGTGGTAGCCTGATTTCAAGTGGCCCCGCTTAACTTAAGATATACGCCACTTTATTAAAAATGGAAGATAAATTTCATTAATAAAGTTCATTTAGACCCTTATGTAGTCTATGTATGCATCAAAATTCAAACAAATTCGCAATACGCTTTTTACAATTTAAATTCGAAATTTCATGTGGTCTCCACTTGAAAACAAAATGGTGGAGCAACTTGGTTAAGCAACTCATCTAAGATATTCATAATACAAGTTAAGACGCTGTCCAAATTTGGTTCGATTTGGAGTATTATTTCGGAAGTTATCGTGATTTTAAATTTTCAAGTGGTAGCCTGATTTCAAGTGGCCCCGCTTAACTTAAGATATCTACCACTTTATTAAAAATGACGGCTAAATTTCATTAATAAACTTCATTGAGACCCTTATGTGGTCTATATTTACATCAAATTTCAAACAATTTCGGAATACGCTTTTTACAATTTGAATTTGAAATTTTCAAGTGGTCTCCACTTGAAAACAAAATGTCGGAGCAACTTGGTTAATAAACTCATCTAAGATATTATAAGTTAAGACACTATCCAAATTTGGTTCGATTTGGAGTATTATTTCGGAAGTTATAGTGATTTTAAATTTTCAAGTGGTAGCCTGATTTCAAGTGGTCCCGCTTAACTTTAAATATCTGCCAGTTTATTAAAAATGGCGGATAAATTTCATTAATAAACTTCATTGAGACCCTTATGTGGCCTGTATTTACATCAAAATTCAAGCAAATCTTGCTTTAAATATGCTTTTTACAATGTCGGTTTGAAATTTTCAAGTGGCTGCCACTTGAAAACTAAAAGTCGGAGCAACTTGGATAACGAACTCATCCAAGATATTTATAAGATTAGTTCACTGTCGAAATTTGGTTCAATTTCGAGTATTATTTCGGGAGTTATCGTGGTGACAAAATTTTCATTATATATATATATATATATATATATATATAGATAGATAGATAAACGAAGTGATTGCAATAGGTCGATTTCTAAAGAAATCAACCTAAAAAGAACTCATCAATCCGTTTACAAAGCAATGCACAAATATATTTAGAATTTCACGTTCAAGTACACATTCCTATACTATTAAAAAGTTGTTCAGCCATCTTAAACAGAGTTAAAGAGGAGTAAGGAAAGTTGTGTGTGCAATTTAGAATCCTTTTGGGATAGAAACTTAGTAAATATATGAAAATTCTTCATTAAATTCTTTTAACTCTTTCTAATCATTAAATCTGTTGACTCGTTTATCATCCATGCGTCATTTTTTTTTTTTTTTTTTTTTTTTTTTTTTTACTTTTCCAAATGAGATTGGAAAATAAAAAATATTTTAACTAGTACTCTACTCAAAGAAAAAAAATTGCTGAACGTTAATAAATTTTATTTTCGGAATTTTATTTTTTTTTTTTCGCTTATCTCATGAACGAATAAAACTTTAATTAAAAGAATTGATATTTTTTGTTTTTTGTGAAGATAAATAAATTTTTTTCTTTATTTTAACTTTTTAAGGTACATAAATAGTTTATTGTATAATATATATATACATACAAATCAAAAAATGAATACTGAAACTATATTTTAAATTAGATTTATTTATTTATTTATTTATTTATTATTATTATTTTTATTATTATTTTATGAACAAGGAATTTTATTACTTTCGACAATGTTACATACTTTCTATGAATTGTAAAATTCTTGAAATTATACTCAAATAATAATAATAATAATAATAATAAATTGAAAAATTATCATTATTTTCCATACCCTAGCATTTTTCACTTATCTGTTGGACGAATAAAACTTAAAAAAAAAAAAAATAAATAAATAAATAAATAAAATAAATGACTTTTTCTGCTTTTTCGTCAATTAAACCTTATATTTTAGCTAATCTTCTTTTCTTCTATACTTTAACATCATTACGTATATAAAATGTTCATGCTACAGAATATATATATGTTTATTTATTTTATAGGCTTCTTTTCTGCAAAAAAATTACTGTTGTTTGAGAAAATCAGATTTTGAAATGATTATATTTTTATGGTAGAAACGAGAATCTAGCTTACAGTATTTTTACACTTTTATGGTTTATAAGTGACTTTTAAAGAAGAAAATTTTATATATCTATATTATATATTTAATATATTTGAGTATAAATTTTATAGCAGTATTCCTAATTTGAAATTATTTCTTAATGCTAAACAGTTTTGATATTTCTTCTATAATTTTGAACTTCAATGTGCTGAAACAATTTTAAATGCTTATTGTATCAAAAGAATTAATGTTTGAATAATTTTAATTGAAATGTCTTTGATAACGTAAATTTTGATTAAAATATGCTTGAATTTAGAAAAAAAATTAGTAAGTACTTTTCATAATCCATTTTAAAATTTTTTGTGTATACTTTCTAATATCTGAAAACTTCTTTGCATTTTATTTTTCTAAGTTTCTCTTAAATATCTGCCCTTTTAAAAGTTTAATATTTTTTTTATAATTCTGAACTTTCCATTTAATTCCATTAAATCATTCTATAAACAAGTTATCCCTATTCGTTTATTTTGTTTCAATCTGTTATTATTATTTATTTTTTTGTATTTTATTTCATTATTTCTTCTTACTTTCTCTTACTCAAATACGGAAGAGATCTATAACGATTATGGCATCTATTCTTATGCAGTTAGTACTAGGATAGATAATAAAATAATAAGTCAGATGGGCTAGCATATGAGCTAAAATCATAAAAAAGTCAACTGCGTTAAAATGCGTATTTAGATATTTTTGAACATTATAAATATACTTAGCTGTAAAATATATAGCTTTAACCCCTTACCTTGTGAGGTAAAGCAATGTTAGCGTAATGCTACAAATGAAGTTCGCACTTTACGAATAACACGTGAATGTGCAGAGTTTAGGATTCGGTTGATTAATGGAGTTCGTTCTTAAGATGAACTAAATGATAATTTGCGATACGTTAATTTTATAAAGTGATTTATATAAAAGGAGAAGGTAGAGAAGAGAAAAGGTTAGCGGCTTAGTGGGAAGTAGAAAGGAGGTAGCTACTTAGGAAGTAGAAAAGAGAGTTAGCTGCTTAGAAGTAGTAAGTGGTAGAAGTAATTGGTAGTTAGTCGAGTAGTATAGTGGCTTAGGGAATCCTCCTACTAACGAAAGATTAACAAAGTCGTAAGAATAAACGACGTTAAGCTGTTGAGATTAATTATGGTTATTTATTTATGTTAGAGTTTTTAGGAAGGCTGCCCCATTAAGTTATAAAGGTATTAAATGTGAATATAGTCCAACGCCCACCTTTTCATTAAGCTCTAAATAAAAGCTCTTTATTTATTTTATATTCAAGTCTTGTGCTCTATTACTTATAATTTAGCTACTTCATAAAGTAATTAAGCTAAGCTTTATCTAAGTTAGAGGAATACGGCTGACACTTATTCATCACAACCTGCATAAAAAATTACGAGGTTAGATTCCCAATGCCACAATTTTTCACACAGGCGCCTGTAGTTATGCGTTCACTTTCCATTTTTTGATTCCACCCACTCTCCATCTTCTCTGAAATAAGTAAATCCTTCGAAAACACTGTCATGGATATTTAATTCCTTTCCAAAGCCATGAGAATAGTTCACTGATAGCAGCGTAACACAAAAAGATTGTACGTCGGCAATACGTATACATACGCCCGGGGCAGTTAAGGGGTAAAAAGCATCATTAGTACCCATGCTATAGTTATTGAATCGTTCGTTGACAATTTCCAATTTTGAAAATAGCTTAAATTAAGTAAGGCACGACAACAAGTCGCTGGAAAGTAAACAAGTTGAGTTTTATAAAATTTCAAAATCTGAAATTTTATATGGCCTTGAGTTTCTTATATTTAGTAAGGTAACTTTGTTACACAAAAAATGGTGAAGAAAAATATTTTTACATCTTTAAAACGAGTCGAGTTATTTGATCTTAAAACTTTAACTGACTTTCAAAGATTGTATAAAAGTTTATATAGAAAGTTTATAAAAAATTATAGTTTACATCTGTTGTATTTAGCGATCATCAGAACATATTTGTGAAAAAAAAAAAAAAAAAATCTCTATATACTCCAGGGTTTAACCTGGCAAAAAAATTACTTTAGCAATTTAGCGAAAATAGGCAAGCACTATTTTAGCTTTTTCGAAAGTTAATTCTTTGGATACCATCGATTTCTTTTACTTAGCTTTGTTATCCTCAGTTTTGTTTTCTATTCCTTTTGTTCATTGATGATTTTAACCAAGCATCCATATTTGTGACTTTAAAAATATGAATCAGGGAAACTATGTTTTGATTTTATGAATAGAAAAAGAGGTATTCATATCATATGCGTAAAATGAAAAAGCAATTTAAAAATCAAGTAAAGTGTAGTGGTAGATAATCGTGAAATACTAGGGCTAAAAATGCTTCTATGAAGCAAATTCTGAATTTTAACATACTTTTAAATATTTTTGCATTTAAATTCAATCATTGAAAATTAAAAATAAATCCAAATTACTATATAAATAAGGATTCCCAAAAATTTCAGCCCTTTCGTAGTTTTTGCCTGCAAATATTACAAAAAAAAAAAAAAAAAAAAAAATCTAAATTATTATATAGAGATACTTTATACATAGGTATCCAGTTTTAGCTTTTTAGCGAAATTCTGACCGACTTGTTTTAGCAAAATATGATACCTTTTAGCAAAATGCTAAAAAAACTAATGGCAGTTTACACCCTGATATACTCTGTTTGCATGATTTCTTTCTCATTTTTTGGGAGGAGATGAGATTTTTTTTTTTTTTTTTTTTTTTTTTTTTTAACATTTTTATTTGGAGCTTTAAAATAGATTCCGCAATATTAAACACTAATCAACTAATTTATACACAGTAATCGACATTTTTTCTAAGTTTTAATTAGTATTGAAGCTGGATTTCCAAAAAAATTCTATATTCCGCCACTAGGTGCTGCGATTGCTTACAGGACATATAGCATGCCAAGGGACATGCCAACAGCTTTCAGGACATGCCAACATAATTATATAGCGCACATCTCGTATAAAAGAGGAACACTATTTTTGCTATAATTGTCGTAAATAAAGATTTATCGTTCTAACTGATTACAATCTTGTTTTAATTTATTTTGCTTCTGACCCTTCATCGCAAATAAAAAATAAGTTTTTTTTCGTTAAAAGTAAAAAAAAAAAATTGTTTTAAATTATCACAGATTTATAGTTCAACCATTCGTTTTAAAGGTATTGACGAGACCTATCGAAAGATACCCATCTTGAAAATTTACCCTCCCCCCGGGGGGGGGGGGATGTACTTCCCCCAGGGGGGAAGCGATGCCCCCACATGCACAGAATTTTTTTCCTAGTTAACTACTACTATTATCAATAATTCATATTAATTTTACAATCACCAGTTTAAAATAACTCTCACTATGTACATTTATACGAAATTTTGTCCTATACTGCCATGTTAAAAATCTAGAAAAAATGCGATCACAGCACCACCTGTTGAGCTATTGATCCCCAAATCTAATCAGCACCAGTTTATGTCGGGGACCAACTAAATACGAAGTTTGGTTAAATTTCGTTAAAAAAAAAAAAAAAAAAAATATGATTTTTTTTCTAAGTTTTTTTTTTTTTTTTTTTTGTTAAAAGTAAAAAATAATTGATAACTTTGTTTTCAATTATCATAGATTTATAGTTCAACCATTCGTTTTAAAGGTACTGACGAGACCTTTCGAAAGATACCCATCTTGAAACTTTACACCCCAGGAGGGGAACCGATGCCCCCACATGCACAAAGTTTTTTCCTAGTTAACTATTACTATTATCAACGAGAACTTTCGAAAGATACCCATCTTGAAAATTTATTCCCCCCGGGGGGGGGGGTACTTCCCCCAAAGAGGGGGAGCCGATGCCCCCACATGCACACAACTTTTTTAACTACTACTATTATCAATAATTCATATTAATTTTACAATCACAAGTTTAAAATAACTCTCATTATGCACATTTATACGAAATTTTGTCTTATATTGCCATGTTAAAAGTTTGCATAAAATGCGATCACAGCGCCACCTGTTGAGCAATTGATACCCAAATCTAATCAGCACCAGTTTATGTCAGGGTGCAACTAAATACCAAGTTTGGTTAAATTTCATTCATTGGTTCGTGAGATACAGATAGACAGACAGACAGACATTTTCTAAAAACTATTAATTCGTATTCTGGACATCCCAAAACGTGTAAATCCATCAAAAAACGGAGGTCGAAAATTTTCACGAATCCAATACTTTCTGTTTATTACATATAGAAGAAAGTAACAATTATAAAAGTTATCAAATTTGAAATTTAACAACTTGATGAATTTTGATGAAAATAATACTTCCTGGTGGAAAAAAATTTTAATGATACAATTTGAGGAAAATATTACATTTTTTTCATCTTGTAGAAACATACTCAAACGTCACCGAACAAAATATGAACACATGGATCAATAAATGCAGCGGAAATAGCCGTACAAAACGGACATTAAACGAGATATGGAGTAATCACTTTTGCAAAAAAGAAGCAAAAGTGTAAAAGCAAAAATGTGAGCTAGGCGCGCCATTCTCGTCTTATAATTAGGGACAATACTTGTCCCCAAGGAAACATGTTTCAAACAACAAGCAAGTTCCGAATTGATAAAGAAAATCAAATCGAAATCAGATTTTCTTCATTTATGTACGTGCATTGTACTCTTGCAGTCATTTGTTGGACTTTTTTGCTTACTTTCCTTACATCAAAGCAATAAAATGACGATTGTTTTTTTGTAAATAAAAATAATAAAAATACGTCAAAATTATCTGAACATTGAATTTATGATCCCTCGTATCCACAACTGAGCGCCAGCCTTAGCTTATGAACGCTCTTTTTAAGCTAATCTGCATACACGTAAATCACAATCATGCAACAGGAAATTAAAAACATATTCTTTCATGTTTCGTTCTAATTTATTATGAAGTGCGGTTGATTTTGTTGCATCGGTGATAGGATATATTTTTTCGATTTTGAGTTACTCCCTTGCAGGCTTTTCCTCAGTGTTTACCGCAGTTCATTCACTTATACTAGCTAGTCGTAAAGCGTCTAAAATTCACTCGTTAAAAAATGAAAATGATGAATACTATAATAAACGCTTTAAATTAACCCTTTTCCAACTCTAATGCTCTAAAACGTTCTAAAAAGTATTGCCAAATTAAGGAGTTCTTTTATTCAACTATTACTAATAATTCTGAGGAATGGTATTTGATATATATAACGGACGAATAATCTTCGAAGTGATTAAGCAACCGTTACAGTTAAAATTTAGTGTTGGATATTAAATAAAAAAATCCCTAAATTTGGCAACCCTAAACAGAGGAGTGAAATTAAGTAGGACCAGCAAAGGGTTAGTATGTGTTATATGTTACTTCTTTATTGAACAGCAGTTGCAGTTTGACTGTTGCCACACAGTGGTGGTTACATCGTATTATCTTAAAGTTACAGTTAAGAGCATACTTGACACAGTTATAATTACAGTTACATATAGGTATACAGTTATAGTCATGGTCACATGTATAACATATCCTTTACAAAGTATGACACACAAGAATGTTATTAAAATATTTACAGTATGCACGAAAGAATGAAGATACAAATATGAACAAACTAACACACAAGAACGATTATTTTCTTACAAAAAACTAACGCACAAGAACAATTATTTGGTTACTTCCCCATACCTGTTAGGGAACTTAATAATACGACCATATTTGGTAATGTATGGCTCGCAGTCCAACTTCTTTTTACTTTCTTCTATATTCAATAGAAGAAGTATTGGATTCGTAAAAATTTTCGACCTCGGGTTTTTTGATGGATTTACACGTTTTGAGAGCTGTAGAACACGATTTGACCATTTTTAGAAAATGTCTGTCTGTCTGTCTGTCTGCGTGTGTGTGTGTGTGTGTGACAAAATTTTGTGGCAACTGTATCTCAGGAACTACTGCACAGAATTTCATACAAATTAGTATGTAGTTGCACCTTGACATAAATTAGTGCCTATCAACTTTTGGTAAAAATTGTCTTACAGGTTGCGTTGCCATCCCGCTTTTCCTAAATTTTTAACATGGTGATATAGGAAAAAATTTTGTATAAATGTGCATAAAGAGAATTATTTTTTTGTAATCATTATGAAATTTACAAGAATTATTTATAATAGAGATAGTCAACTGGGAAAATTTTTTTGTATGTGTAGGAGCCTCGCCGTCGCCACCTTCGAGGGGAGTAAATTTTCAAGATGGGTATATTTCGAAAGGTCTCGTCAATACCTTTAAAACGAATGGTTGAACTATAAATCTGTGATAATTTAAAACAAAGTTATCGATTTTTTTTACTTTTAACGAAAAAAATCTTAGAAAAAAAAATCGTATATATTTTTTTTTTTTCACGAAATTTAACCAAGCTTGGTATTTAGTTGGCCCCTGACATAAACTAGTGCTGATTACATTTGGGAATCAATCGCTCAACAGGTGATGCTGTGATCGTATTTTTTCTAAATTTTTAACATGGCAGTATAGGACAAAATTTCGTATACATGCACATAATGAGAGTTATTCTTAACCTGTGATTGTAAAATTAATATGAATTATTGAAAATAGTAGTAGTTAATTAGGAAAAAAATTTTGTGCATGTGGGGGCATCGCTTCCTCCCACAGGGGGGGGGGAGTACCCCCTAGGGGGGTAGGGCAAAGTTTCAAGATGGGTGTCTTTCGAAAGGTCTCGTCAATACCTTTAAAACTAATGGTTGAACTATAAATATGTGATAATTTAAAACAAAGTTATCGATTTTTTTCACTTTTAACGAAAAGAAATCGTATTTTTTTTTCTTTTTTTTTAAATATTGTTACTGAGTGAATTTGTATAGGAAAATATAGAAGAAAGTCTTGTGGTGGCCACAACATACTAGTTTGATTTTCCATTGTTAGAACCATTACCATTCAAATTATTATTTAAAGATGTTTTGTTAGTAGAACCAGTTATTTCAAAATCCTGCTCAAAAATTGTCTTACTGTAAGAAGGTTTTAAATAAAATCTATTTTTTCATAAAATGTTATTTTTCTCCTTTCTTATCCAATAGCTTCTAGGGTTTGTATAATCTTTTAATAACTATGCCTCTTTCCTACTGATTTCCAGAAAAAATCAAAACATTTTGATTATTTGTGATCTCCGATGAGGGTTTAGACGTTTTGTCACAATAGAATTTACTTAAGTTTTGTTTATTTACAATTTAATTTCTTACGTTTGTTTGGCGATCTGGTTTTAATAATTCTCTATTTATTGGTAATTTAGTTCGCGTTCGTCTACTCATTAAGACTTGAGCGGGAGAAAAATCTAAGCCTTTTATGGGAGTATTTCTATATTCCTGGATCGCACTATTAATGTCTTGATTAGACTCATAACACTTTTTCAGCATATTTTTGGCATTTTTTACACCGCTTTCCGCTTGACCGTTTGACTTCAAGTATCTCGGACTACTATTTACGAATTCAAAATCGCATTCGGATGAAAATGTTTTAAATTGATACGAATTAAAAGACATGTTATCTGCGACTAGAATTTTGGAAATTCCATATGAACTAAATATCATTTTCAATTTCCCAATTATTTTATCTGATTGTTTATTATTTAAAGGAATAATTTCTAACCACTTAGTTAAATAATATATTAAGATTAAATACTTTTACCAAATTTACAAACGTCGCAGCCTATTTTTTCAAATGGCAATGACGAAATGTTATGTGAAATGAGTGATTCTTTACAGTTTTTTTTTTATCTGTGCGTTTCACAGACAGAGCATTTAGAAATTAGATTTTCAATGTCATATCCCATATTAGACGAATAAAAAATTACTCTAGCTCTAGATTTACTTTTTTCAATTCCGAAATGTCCTTCAGGAATTTTATTAAGCATTTCTTTTCCAAATTCAACAGGAACAACTATTCTACCATTTAAAAAAACTATTTCATCTTCCTCAAAAAGATCTTGTCTTAATTTATAATAAAATCTTACATTGCCTGGAGCATTTTTTTTTTTTTTTTTTTTACTGTTAGGCCATCCATTTTTACAAAAAGTTATTAATTTACTCAGTACGCGATCTCTTAAGGGATATTCTTTAAATTCCTTTTACTTTTCCTCAGTTACATGCATATGCCTGATAGCTTTAACACATTTCTTTTAAAAACTCATCATTATCATATTCGTTAATATAAGACCTAGATAATAAATCTGCTACATACATTTGTTTTCTTGGTACATTAGTGACATCAATATCATATTTAAGTGACTTTAATTTAATTCTTTGTAACATACTAGATAAAATATTTGCAACAGTTTTATTATTAGTTGAAAACAAAGGCTTAATCCGTATAAGTAATTATTTTTCTACCATAAATATAATTATTAACTTTTAGTAGCAAAAGTATTCTTTTTCGATTTGAGCATAGTTTTGCTCATCCTCAGACAAAGTACGGGGTGCACAGCTTATTATAACTTGACTCTCTGACGCCATTCGACGTCAGGATGACGATTTTCTTTCGTTTAACCTATAGGATTCCTAATTTAGGCCAGAAATAGTGGAATATAACCAGTCATAGCTTTTAGAGCTTTTACCTGTTCAGGATCTGATTTAATTCCACTTTTGTTAAATACATGACCCAAATACTTAACTTCATTAACGCAATGTATTTTTATTAGGACTAAATTTTACATTTAATTTTCTTGCTCTTTCTAATACTTTTTGAACAATTTCATCATGCTCCTTTTCAAATTTGTACAAATTAATATATCATCAAAATAAATAATCATACGAATTATATCAAGGAAATTTTTTTCATTAGCTTTTTGAAACAACTCCGGTTCAATATTTAATCCAAATGGGTGTCGGTTAAATTTAAAACAACCAAAGGAAGTACTAAATTGACATAATTTACTAGAAGGTTCATCTAAATTAATTTGATAAAATCCATCTTTTAAATCAAATCCACTATACACAGATTTGTTACATAACTTAGGCATTAACTCCTCAACTGTTGATATTAAATTACATTATTTTTTAATGACTTTATTAAGATCCTGTGGATCTAAATATATTCCCATTGACTTATCAGGTTTCTCAACTATAACTAAATTATTAATCCAACCATCTGGATTTTCTACCCTATTTTATCATTTTCAAGAGCAATTAATATCTTTTTTAAGTTTAGTTTTGAGAATTCTGGAATTCTTCTGGTAGATTTAGTTACTGGTTTAGAATTACTATCAATTTTAATAGAACACATTAAATTAAATGTTCCTTACCCTTGAAAAACATGTTTATTTTTCTGAATAAATTCGTCCTTATTCTTTATTGCAGTAGCATCTACTTTTTGTTTTTAAATAAGACCTAATTCAATACAACTAGGTAATCCTAACAATGTTTTAGAATAATTATTACAGTTTACAAAAATAAAATCTAGATATTTAGTACAACTATTCATTTTACACTCTAAGTTAACTATACCTAGGGGTTTAATTACATTTCCTCCATACGCTTCTAAAATAATATGAGTAGGACTAATCGAATAATTACATTTTAAAGACTTAAGAAAATCATAATGTGATATATTTACACACGAACCAGTAACTAATTTAACTGATAAAATTTTATTTCATACCTTTATTTTTTGTATCCAACTTGATTCATTAGTTGGAAGCGAATCAACAAAAATATGCTTTTCTACATTATTAATTATTTTCGATTTAAATATAAAAATGCATCCATTAGCTAAGTGATTTAATTTATTGCAGATTTTGCAGGTTTTACCAAATGCAGAACTCTTTCCTCTTTCATGATTATAATTGCACTTTTTGCAGAGATAGATCTTTTCATTTTTATTTATAGCAGCTGTCATCTGTGACATCGAATCGTTCCGAGGTTTTTTTTTTTGCGATTGTTTATTTTGTCCCGTTACAAACAAAAAGACTGCGATCGCAGTCGCTTCGTTCAGAAAATTTACTTCTGTTGATTTCCGATGTATCACTTCAGATTGCTTTTTACTCAATTCAGCAGTACGGCAAATGTTCATCATCTTTTGTAGTATTAGAACTGATTCTCGTAAGATACGTTCTTGCAGCTGTTTTTCTTTCGTTCCAACAACAATTTGATCCCGTATTATACTGTCAGATAAATTTCCATACTCACAAGATTTTATGAGATTTCTTAAATCTGTCACAAACTCATCAAAATTCTCGAATTGTTCTTGAATTTGGCTATTAAATACATAGCGTTCAATCACGGCATTTCTGAGTGGGTTTGCATAGTTTTCAAATGCATTCAGCATATCCTCTGAGGTATTTCTCTGCTCTTCTGTTAGCTCGAACGCGTTATAGAGTTCAACAGCGTCTTCAACAATGCAATTTAACAATGCTACTTTGACGTCGTCCTTTTTCTCCGTATAGCCTTGCCTTTAGATAAATTTCAAAGTTCTGTCTAAATTTACGCCATGCTTCAGCGATATTACCGGACAGATCCAAACTTTTTGGAACTTTTAAGGAATTCATTCAGGATATTTCAGAAAACTAATTCCGAAACAGTTTTGGTTCGACACTCGGCTGCGCCATGTTATATGTTACTTCTTTATTGAAGAGAAGTTGCAGTTTGAGTGTTGCCACACAGTGGCGATTACATCTTATTATCTTAAAGTTACAGTTAAGAATATGCTTGACACAGTTATAATTACAGTTACTTATAGATATACAGTTATAGTAGTCATGATTACATATATAACAGTATACACGAAATATTTATTAAATATTCAATTTTTTTGATATTCTGCAAACCAAAATTATTTCTGATATATATATATAATATTTTGGTGGAGATGGTTGACAAAAGCACAAATGTATGAATACGTTTTCCTTTATTGTTTAGGCATTAGATGTAAGGCATAGATGCCAACATTTTAATTTATCCCGGAGTACTTTTAGCCCCGCCTTTAATTGGCACCACTTTTTTAATAGAAAAATTTTCTCCAATATGTAACTTCGATAAAATAAGAAAAAATTACTTTAAAAAAATAAATGGTATGGAATAAAAGGGGGGGGGGACCAAAACACTCCGGAAAAAATTAAAATGTTGGCATCTATGTGAAAGGCATTTTCAATAAACAGTTATTAAATTCATTATCAGATTCAACTCTAGCTGCAAAATTGGTGAACGATGTTGTCTACTGTTCGAAACAATCCAAAACGCTGTGTGAAACACTTCAAATTATCGTTAGAATAATTCCTTCATTTAAACCACAATATAATCTCATACTAAATATATTTAAATAAAATGTATGCGATACTAGCACCTTCTTACAGCGTTACAGAGTAATTCATTCAATGATTCAGGGATGAGAGTAAATATATAATAAAAATATATATTCAACTGTTTGTTACCATACAGTTTTAAGTTTATGTAAAATATATAATAATTATGTTGTTGGACATGCATATTGATAACATATTGGAATATTAAAATTCAGCCTCATAACTGGGACTTATAAAATAAATTTCTATTAAAAATCCTGTAATGGGGTATTTCATCTAAAATAATCAGAATTGTTCATTTCATGTGACATTAGCATATTTTTTCTTTTGCTGCAAGCAAAATTTTCCATGCATCACTTGGGAACAGAAGTCGACGATACCTATATGTATGGCTTATCTATGGTCAATATTTCGTAAATGTTTCGTTTTGGGTAGTTAGTTCCAATGCATATTTTGTTCTCCCTATGTATTTCTTAGTTACATATGACAAGAGTTATATAATGGTACTATTTTTCTAGAAGTTGGTGCCTAACTGTTGACTATGTGGACTATTATTCATATAAACATATTCGTGGAAACATATTCGAAATTGGTGTTATGAGTAATGTCGACTGGGCACGCTGGGGACGTAGTTTTGAACAGTGCACAGTCTGTGTGTGTGTGTGTGTGTGTGGTGGGGTCTTTTTAAGGAGACCTACCTAGTATTCAAACAAGTTTCTCAGTAAGCTACAGTAGACACCAAACGGCTAAGCCGACGAACGTGATTTGGGTTGATCAAAGAACTTCCCGTCAACAAGCTTTGAAAGCAGAACTTCTAGATCACATTTCTAATTAGCAGAATAAACGCTTGGTAAAGATTGTGCCGTATTGAAATCAGTATATTATCAATTAAAATTTATTGCATTTATAACATGTTATTTCAATAGTCTATTATATGAAATAATTAGATTCTATCTAATTATCTAATATTGCTATTTTATCTAATAATTGGAATTAAAGGCTCGAAAAACATTGATTTTTTAAAATAAACATATAAAACAAACTGATTTTGTTACAAATATAATCGTTAAAAAAAGGAATTGTAAAGAAGGAGTGCAAGGAAGAGAATCTTTGGGGGGAAAAGAGAATCTTTGGGGAATAAAATAACTTATTAAACCTTCATAAAACAATTGTGAGCAGAAATATAATACAATGGTGAAATATAAATGGAATTGAAACTATACTCCCCAAACATTACAAAAAGAATATACATATCTTTGGTTTCAAAACGTATAAAAAAAGTATGATAGAATTATATAAATCTTCATAACATATTTTTCTCTAATTAAACGAACGGAAAATATATAACGTAAAAAAAAAGTAGATAACGAAAAATAACGGTTGTATTAGTTTATTTCGGGAAAATGAAAATGTTTTTAAAAAGCTTTTTCATTTTAATTAACACATATCTGTTTGTCTGAAATAAATACATTTTGAATTTCTTTCGTTTGTTATTCGCTGAAATAAAGGCTTAAAAAAAATATATATATATTAAAATTGGTTACATTCAAGTTCATAAGCATGTTTTGTCATCTTCAAATGCGAGTAACTATTTTTAATTATTTAAAATTATAATTAATATTCTTGGAAGTTAATTATCAAACTTTCGAAAATAATTTTTTAGTTGTAGATATGTATTTATTATTATTATTATTTTAAATGGAAAGAGCCTGTCTCAAAGATTACGTATTAAATTTTAAATGAATACGTAGGACTAAGCGAATGAAAACGGATATAAAACAAAAATTAATTAACTGTTTAATAACTCATTTTAACCGTGTTATTTATTGAAAAGCAATGCATTACCATATTCTCTCTCTTTCTCTCCCCCCCCCACCCTCTAATTTATTATTATTATTATTATTTATTATTATTATTATTATTATTATTATTATTTTTATAAATATA
Source organism: Salticus scenicus (assembly GCA_963930645.1). Lineage (NCBI taxonomy): Eukaryota > Metazoa > Arthropoda > Arachnida > Araneae > Salticidae > Salticus > Salticus scenicus. The sequence continues at coordinate 202,385,982 of OZ005655.1, read as the reverse complement.
CACTCGTCTATCTCTAGCGGTAAACGGATAACAGAAGTAAATCTCATTAGCTAAAATTCTTCTAACATTTAAGGTAAAGCTAATCGAGTTTGTGCACAATTCAAAAGAATGACATAAAAAATCCAAACATTAATTTTTTGCTAAACTATTGCTGATTAATTTTGAATTGATTCATACTCTATGCATTTCCATTACTATATTGTTATTATTATAAAAATTAAAGCAAGAGCTGTAACAAAACCAAGAAAGCTATTTTGCTTAGCCACTCCTTACAAGGTAGGAGAGTTTGCTCTTAATTATAACTGTACAATTAAATTGTTACTGTTTTACACAATTAAATTGTTAACAATAATAACTGCACTTAAAGGACGTTGTTGTAAGTTTTTTTGAGAACGGATATATTTGTATTAGGAATGGTTATTTCAATTTAATAAGAATTAAAAAATAAATAAGTAAATAAGTAAAAAAAAGAAAAAAAAAATATTTAAAGAAAAATATAATTTAAAGAATATAAGGAAACTAGTTGGCATAGGTGGACTCTGATCAGTTCCCCATCATATATAGTATATACATAAATTTCTAGAACCGGACATTATCTTAACATAGTTATCATGTTAAGAAAAATGAATTTGAAAAAACGCTTGACACAGTGACAGAATGAAATTCCCGCCTAATAGGCTACCCACCGTTCACTTATTTATCTTATATTTATCTTATTCTAATCTATTAATTTATTTTATTAGGGTAAATTTCGTAGTTTAGTTTTCATGTTACTATTTCCACTGCAACAATCATCAAAATGCATATTTATATGGAAAAATTTCAATTTTCTTAAGTCGATAAAATCTTAAATAGCGAAAAGCTTACGAAATTTTCCTATTAGAATATTTGTAATCAGTCATGTTCATACAAGTATCATAAATGTTATTTTGAAGTTGTCTGATATATTTATGATCCTGAAAATGACCGTTTATGCTCAATTTTGTATTCTTCTGCCATATTAAGAGGATCGTAAATTCCAAGTAACTTACAAATTTCTTAAATTAGAAAATTCATACTCTATGGTATTCATGTCAGTATCCTAAATAATATTTCATAAGTGGTCTGACACTTTTACGATGAAAATATCCCTCAAGCTTGACGCTTGTGTGAAATTTTGCCCTAATCTGCCATGTTAAGAAATTAGTAAATTTCTAATAACTTACGAAGTTTTTATATTAGAAAATTCATAGTCAGTAATATTCATACCAGTATCCTAAATAATATTTCAAAAGTAGTCTGTCACCTTTACGATGAAAATATCTCTCAAAATTGACATTTATGTGAAATTTTGCCCTTATACTCCCATGTTAAGAAATTCGTAAATTTCCAATGACATGCGAAAATTTCAAAGTAGCATATTTATAGTTACTGATGTTCATTCCAGCATCAAAACTGATATTTTAAAACTGGTCTGACATTTTTACAGTAAAACGTTTCCATTTAATGCACGTTTAAGTGAAATTTTGTCCTATTCTCCCATGTTAAGAAAATCGTAAATCTCTAATAACTTACGAAGTTTTTTAATTCGAATGTTGTAAATGAATAAGGTTCTTGCCAGTATCGTAAGTAATATTTTAAAACTGGTCTGACCTCTCTGCGATCATTTGTTTGTGAGATATCGTGTAAACAGACTAACAAACTAACGGACTAACACACTAATAAATTAACATATACAACCAACAGACGGACACCATACAAATTTTGTCATTTTCGGATTCCTCACACCTGAAAACGTGTAAAAAAGTAAAAAAACTGAGGTCGAAAATTTTCACGATTACCTAAGTTCCCCATACCTATAGAATGATGGGGAACTAAAAAGAACAGACAATAAAAAATAATATTAGTTACTAGGTAACACGTTTGATTTAAAATTAGTACAGTTTCTATTTAGTTTCAATGATTTCTTATTTGTTGACCTAATCTGTCGTTGCCCACAATTGTTGCACTTATTGTTGTAAATGTTGCAGTTTTTCATGCAACCATCTGCTACAAGTAACGTACATAAACTAGTCCTTGAGAAATCGTTTAATTTCAAAATATATTGTAATACTACAATTCTATAGAAAATACTAGGAAGAGTTATGCACAATTAAAGTACCTGGAGTTTCAGGTAGTAGCCACTCTACTCTTTCTTGCCGATCCACTATATGCGCAATCTCTCCTAGCTTGACCTGATGTGGTTTTTTTTACAAAATTATTTATTTAAATATCATAAGTTGTTTTTCCAATATACTATATAGGGAAAAGGTTTAACAAAATAAATGAATAAATAAATAAATGAATAAATGAATAAAAATTTGCCTTTAATTCTTTTGAAAATTATTTTATTATGTTAACAATACTTTTATTTTGCTAACAATAAAAGTTAATGAAAAAAGAAATAATAAATTCAGAGATAGTTAACTGTAAAACATATTTAATTTATATGAAAACGAGAAAATTACTTTCAAACGTGTAGAAAAGAAATTATAAAATATTTCATACTGGACATCACATATATTTTTACACGATAAAACCTATCTGAACTTCTTTTAGGCAATGAACGAGAATGATAATAATGATAATAATAATAATAACAGAACGAGTAAATTTATATTATATATTTTATAAAAACAGTCGAAAACATGTAAGGGGAAAATAAAAGGAAAACATCTTTTGCGGAGTGTCAGAATTGAGTTTTATCTTTCTTCATCCTTATTTTGTTTTTTATATCTATTTCAAAAGAAAAACATTTAAATAAAAAAAAAAAAAAATCAATATATTTAACTTGGGTAAAATTGTAAATTGTGTGTGCGAATTGCTTTAATAATAATGAAAGAGCACTATTTTTAGTTCCCCATCATACTATAGTATGGGGAACTTAGGTAATCGTGAAATTTTTCGAACTCGGTTTTTTGACTTTTTTACAGATTTTCAGGTGTGAGGGATCCGAAAATGACAAAATTTGTATGGTGTCTGTCTGTAGGGTGTTTGTTAGTGTGTTAGTCTTTTTACACGATATCTCACGAACAAATGATCGCAAATAGGTCAGATAAGTTTTAAAATATTACTTTCGATACTGGGAAGAACCCTATCTTTGAAACATTCGAATTTAAAAACTTCGTAAGTTATTAGTAATTTACGATTTTCTTAACATGGGAGAACAGGACAAAAATTCACTTAAACGTGCCTTAAATGGAAACTTTTTACTGTAAAAATGTCAGACCAGTTTTAAAATATCAGTTTTGATGCCGGAATGCACATCAGTAACTATAAATATGCTACCTTGATTTCGCAAGTTATTGGAAATTTACGAATTTCTTAACATTGCAATATAGGACAAAATTTCACATAGACGTCAATTTTTAGAGATATTTTCATCGTAAAGATGTCACACTACTTTTGAAATATTATTTAGAACACTCTCAGAATATTAATGACTATGAATTTTCCAATATAAAAATTTCGTAAGTTATTGGAAATTTACGAATTTCTTAACATGGCAGAATAGAGGAAAATTTCCCATAAACGTTAATCTTGAGGGATATTTTCATCGTAAAGATGTCAAACAACTTTCGAAATATTATTTAGGATTCTGGCATGAATATCATAGACTATGATTTTTCCAATTTAAAAAATTCGTAAGTTATTTGGAATTTGCGATTTACTTAACATGTCAGAGTAAGGCAAAATTGAGCATGAACTTCCATTTTGAGGATCATAATTACATTAGACAACTTCAAAATTATATTTGTGATATTTGTTTGAACATGATTGAATACAAATATTCTAATAGGAAAATTTCGTAAATTATTCGTAATCTACGATTTTATCAACATAACGAAATTATAAATTTTTCCTATAAATTTGAATATTGAGGATTATTGCATTGGTAATAGTAGCATGAAAACTAAACAACGAAATAGACGCTGATAAAATAAATTAATAAATTAGAATATGATAAATATACCGAAGTAGACGGTGCATAGCCTATTAGGCGGGGATTTCATTCTGTCACTGCATCAAGCTTTGGTTAAATTCATTTCTTTTAACATGATTATAATATATCTTGCACTAGAGATTTATGAGAACATAAATATAATGGGAAACTGAGCAGAGTCCACCTATGCCAACTAGTTTATTTTAAATATTATGAAACACATAAAAAAATCTTTTGACTATTATCGATTATTATTATTAAATTTCGCATAAAGAGGAAAGAAAGTTTTTTCAAATATATCGATCAATAATGAAATTTATAAGAAGTGGTGTCTTTTATATAAGAAATTTAAACAGTATAATATAATTAATCAGCTTCCAGACAAAAACGAAAAACAAAACCAGCAAATCATAATGTAAATTTTACCTAAAGGTCAAAAACATGTGAGAAAAAAAAAATAAAAAAAGCCTTGAAGAAAAAACCAGAATAAACGTTTACCTTTCCACTTTCATACATTGATATTTGCAACTGATTCAAGAGAATAATATTTAATTTAAAATTAAAATTAAATAAATTTAACTTAACAATTTTTTTAAACTTCATGAAACTCATACATTTAACGCAAATTGAATCCTTATATCTTTTAAATAAATACAGGTATTGGACAAACTAATCGAAACTCTTCCATTTTTCTACGTTTTGTTGAGTATCTCAAAAAATACTTAATGCGTTATTGTCGAATTTTGGGAATAAGGAAAACGTGTCTTTTCTCATATTTTTCAGCAAAGATTTTGTCACGAAGGCTTTTAGGGGGTGAACAACAAATCCAATAAAATAAAAAATATTTGTGATTACCCTGTATCTGGAAATGCGTTCATTCGTATGCAAATTTTAGATGTGTTTATAAATGTTATATTTTTTACATACGTAGAGTTTTGTGAGGCTAACTCGAATATTTAAAGAGTTATAAATATTTTATTAAAAAATGCAAAAAATGTTCTCAAGTTTTTACTTTATAACTCTAGCGTTTTTTTAGAAATTTCCTGAAACTTTCAGAAAAAATGAAAACATATGACTAAATAATTATACTATAGTTTAAAACAAGTACATTTAATATTCAAAGAGACAGTTGTAATAAATACTTTATTACTGCTCATGCGAAGACTGTAGCAAAATAACTTTGATATAGTTTAATACTCAACAGTAGAGAGTACCTTAAAAGAAAAATTCAGTTCAATATTATGAAAATTCGCAGAGGTATAGGTGATTGAATGAGCTGCTTTTCAGCTATTTTCTAAAATGGTTTTTACGATAAGGGGTCATTCACAAATAACAATTTGCATCATAAAAAACTTTTTTTTTTTTTTCAAACAAATATTATTATTATTATTATTATTATTATTTAGGTTTACAGTTTTTTATAGGTATATAACGAAATGTATGTAGTACATACCTATGAAAAAAAAAAAAAAAAAAGAAAAATGAATCACAAATATTGTATTAACCCTTAAATGCCGAGCGTTGTCTTTCGACAACATACCCAATTTTGTCTTCTAAAGTATTATTAGAATAATATTGAAGCTCTAATGCCTCATGTTTGCCGACTGACAATAAACTGCTTTTTAGCTGTAAACCATAGTTAAAATAAAATATGATTTTTTAAAGTATTTTTCCCGTGATTTATTTAAGAGAGGTAAGAATAAAACTTTTTAAATTGGTTTAAAAAATATTCAGGCACTGAAGGGTTAAGTTTCATTGTGTAACATAGTTTATTATTATTATTATTAATTATTTTTTTTTCTGATGCAAATTTTCATTTCGGAATGACCCTTATCGTAAAAACCTTTTTAGAAAACAGCTGAAGAACAGCTCATTCAATCACCAAATGTTCAAGAATCCTCCATGAATGTTCATGATGTTGAACTGAATTTTTTTATAAGGTACTCTATACTGCTGAGAATTAAACTATATCAAAGTTATTTTGCTACAGTCTTCTTTGTTTTAAATTATAGTATAACTAGCTGGAACCCGTCGAATTCGACGATCACTTTATTGACCGTAATGTTTCAAAAACCGTCGCATCATTATTTAAATGTATTTCATGTTAAATCATCTAATATAATTTACGACATTTCACATAATAAAAGAAAGTCGGAAAAATGCTTATAAATTGAAATACTATGTATGACATCACTTTCTACAAAGTACTCTCAATGTGACGTCAAACTGACTTCAAATAAACAGATGCTATCTTTTATTTTCTATTTCGTTTAATACTAAGACTATATGTTAGCTGACCCGTCCGGCGTTGCCCGGGCCAATGATACCTTAAATGAACCTTAAACTCGTATTATTTTATACCGTTAACTCGATCTTGTTTGAATTTCTGTTTTTAAATGAAAGCATCACGAAAAAAATAATCATCTGTAACAAAACAATTACCTCGATCCGAACGAAACTCTGCCTTGTGACCTCGGTGCTTGCAGCAGCGCATACACGGCGCTACCAACATAAAAAAAATTCCCAAAAATTAACCTGGAACCGAACGAACCAGCCCGGGAAAGCCTGGGCCCGTGATAATAACCTTAAATGAACCTTAAATTTGTTAGATTTTATATCTTTAACTCGAATTTGTTTGAAATTCTATTTTTAAATAAAAGCATTGCGAAAAATAATAATCAGCTGTAACAAAAAATAATTACCTCGAACCGAACGAAACTCTGCCTTGTGACCCCGGTGCCTGCGGCAGTGCATACGCGGGCCGCTAACAACATAAAAAAAATTCCCAAAAATTAACCTGGAACCAAACGAACCCGCCCGGCAATGTCCGGGCCCTTGATAATAACCTTAAATGAACCTTAAATTTGTATGGTTTTATATCTTTAACTCGATTTTCTTTGAATTTCTATTTTTGAATGAAAACATCACAAAATAAATAATCATCTGTAACAAAAAAAAAATTACCTCAAACAGAACGGAACTCGGGTTCGTGACCCAGTGCCTGCGGCACGTATATGCAGGCCGCTAATAACATGGAAAAATTCTCAAAAATTAACCTTGAACCGAACAAACCTCTGACTCGTGTTACCGCTGCCTGTGGCAGCGACACCGTATAGCAGGCATGCTACGCACGCGCTGCAAAATCCACTTTCCTCCACCAGGGAGCTCAGTATGTTGTACACGAACATCACCAATCGCCTTGAATTTCCAAGACCTTTCAAATAAGGTGTCACATGGTGGTGTCAAATGCAAAATCCTTTAGTTACACTTTTCACCGCCAGGGGGCGCAGCGTATTCTATACATAAACACCAACCGTCAGTAAATATCAAGACCTTTAAAATAAGTTGTAACATGATAGGATCTACTGCAAAAATCACCTAGTTCCATTTTTACCCACCAGGGGGCGCACTATATTGAATACAAACATCCTCAATCAACATGAAATTTCAAGACCTCTATCAACAATCGCCTTGAATTTCCAAGACCTTTCAAATAAAGTGCCACATGGTGGTGTCAACTGCAAAATCCTTTAGTTACACTTTCCACCACCAGGGGGCACAGTGTGTTCTGTACGAAGATCACCAACCGTCAGGAAATACCAAGACCTTTAAAATAAGGTGCAACATGATATGATCTATAGCAAAATGACTTAGTTCCATTTTTCACCACCAGGGGTCGCCCTATGCTGTATACAAACATCCCCAATCGACATGAAATTTCAAGACCTTTAAAATGAGGTGCTACATGTGTGGGTCTAGAACGGATTTCCCTCTCAAACTAATTTCCCCCCTTTCCCCTCCCCTCCAAATCTACTTTCCCCCTCCCCCCCCCCTTTCAAATCGAAAATTCCAAATTCGCAGATATTGATTTTTTAGTATTTGACTCTAGTCCCCATATGTACAATTTCTTCACCGTGAAGTAATTTGAAGCTTAGTTAAGCTCGTAAACGTGTTTTTAACCCAACCCGTTTCCCCCGGGGGAGAAACGGTTTTCCCCCCGGGGGGAAAACCGTTCGACTTTTTTATATTTTTCTCTTCTCCTAGCACATCTACAGACCAAGACCTTTTTTTAGACACCTCAACCAAATTTTTACACCAAGTAGTTCTCTCAATATAGTGGAGACAGACAAAAACATGTTTCAAATTAATATATAGATGATTTAGGCATATGTTGTCAAGTTTTTTTGAAAGTTTCATGAAATTTCGGGAAAAAAAAAAAAAAAAAAAAAAAAAAAACCCTCTAGAGTTATAAAGTAGAAAATTGCAAAAATTTTTTGCACTTTTTAATAAAATATTTATAAGTCTTTAAATATTTGAGTTAGCCTCACAAAACTGTAGCCACGTGTAAAATATAACATTTACAACCACTTCTAATATCTGCAGACGAATGGACACACTTCGAGATACAGGGTGCTCAGAAATATTTTTTATTTTATTGGATTTGTTGCTCGCCCCTTAAAGGCCTTCGTGATAAAATCTTTGCTGGGAAGTATGAGGAAAGACATGTTTTTCGAAATTCCTAAAATTCAAGAACATTATATTAAGTATTTTTCGAGCTATTCGGGAAAACGAAAAATAAATAAATAAATAAATAAAAATAAAGTGTTTTCATTATTTTGTCCAACACCTGTATTAAATTTGTAATTCGATTCGGCCAATGACAACATTTAAAAACAAAATTCCTAAAGGCGTTATATAAAAAATGATCATGTTAATTTTCTTGGCAGACGATGCTTACAATAAGCAATTACAACTTAATAATCTAAAAAGAAAAACGTGGCAAGTGCAAATAATGCCGGGTGACGCGAGAAGTAAATTAATATGTAAAGCATAAGGGATTGGTTGTTAGTGAAATAATGAATAATAGCATGTCGACTATAATATGATGGATCACTTTTGGATCAAAAAAGCGCAGAAGTAATTTATTTGTTATTTTTAAAGATTAGCAACCAATATGAGATAATATTATTGTATAAGTTTGATGAGAATTTGAAATGTTCTTTATAAAAAAATATCGTATTACTTATAGCAAAAGCATTTGATCGATATTTTATTTTTAGTTTGTAATGGTAATTATTTTGGTTATATATTTTGAAATTAGTTTGTCATCCATGAAATTTCTGTTTAATTTATCTTCTAGATTAATTTTATGTTAGAATGTTTCTATAAAAAATCACCAATGAACTGATATGTAAATTAAAATACTTCCTAAATGGTTGTTCGTAATCGATGTTTTTTGTACAATATCGATTTGGGGAAATATGGAGAATACAAGGAATTTAAAGTAAAATTTTTATCAAAATTTTTCGGTTTAGGTCATTTATTGAATTTGTGTTTAATTTATAATATCTACCAATTATATGTTAGAATATTTCTTTAAGAAACTATTCATAAACCGATGTAAAATACATACGCACACACACACACATATATATTTATACATTGTATTTCATACTTGTGTATTTCATGCTGCTGTTTGAGTGAATGTTGATACATTTTTTTGTTCCATTTTATTTGATCGATTTTTGAATGATCCATATAAGTTTTTGCCTGTTCCATATTATTTTATCCATTTTATTTTATCCATAATGATTTTAGCCTTATATGTGCTTTTTGTTAAATTGTCTTCCTGGGGGGAGAGTTTTGATCAATTAAAAGCATGTTTTAACACCACACGTATGTCTCAAGTCATACGGGGCATTTTTGACAGTTTAAATAATTTATTTTATGTTTTTGTAGTAAGTTTACTTATGATTTTTTCACATTTATTAATTTTCATGTAAGTTTATCTTTGGTTATTTTTGTTAGATATTCTCAACTTTTAGTTGACTGAAAACATATATTATAATATCTTATATATATATGATAAATTTTAAATATAAGATGGAATAAAATTGAATTTTTAAATATAGAAGTAGAACAGAGTATTTATAAACTTATGCGCAAATGCAGCGAAAGGAAATGTAAAACTATAATAAATAAGCAATTAAAAAAAGCATATAAATGAGGCCCACTACCAGGTGAAACGGGCTCTATATTTAAGATGGGGGGATTTCAATTTTTCCTCTTTCTACTGACTAGTCAAGTTTGTCTAAGTATGTATGTATTTAGTTATTTTCTTTGTATTAATTAAATTCGTTTTCTGTATGGTCTTGCTTCCATCTATGAGAAGTTTGGGGCTAGAATCGTGTTTTTTTTTTTTTTTTTTTTTCTTTTTTTTTCTTTTTGGTTAGATAGCCAAAGTTTCGTCAGAAACGTCTCATATTTCATTCCCTTCATGGGGAACACCCCTGAAAAAGGCCCTCATGTGTTTTGGGATTAGTTTTAATTTATCCTTGGTAATTTTCTTTATATATATATATATATATACGTGTGTGTGTGTATGTTTAAAAAGGCCCACAATGCACTTTTTGTCTAACTTTTCATCTTTTCGAGTATCATCTCGAGAATCATTCCTATTTAAGTCTTAAAGTTATTGTGCCCAGGTGTACTCGCATACTAAATTGGGATGTTCTACAATTATGAGTTAATTTCTTTCGATGCATTGTTTACAATTTTCGAGAAAGAAATAGTAATTCCACTGTATGCCAGAAGGCAATTCTGTAACTAATCTTATTTTGTAGCGCATAGCAACTCTACTATATTAAGCCACCACATTGAAAACAACGGTAATCGTGGTTCTGAAATTAAAGTGTGTGTTTTGTGGGGAGTGTCAGTACTGAATAGATGGGAAGGATCAGTTTGAACAGAGTAAAAAATTAAGCATATTATCGGCAAAAGAACGAGCTAGATTTTATATACACTGCTCAAAACAATTAGAGGAGCAAACAAAAAAGTGAAGAAAACCGAGCGAGACACCCATGTATTGGCATACAATGGATAGTACACGTGTATTAATGCGCAACACAGAAAAAAGACGTAAAAAAATATGGAATTAAGCTTTAATTCTTCGAAAATAAGGAAAAAAACATGAAACGATGATTAAGGGCAACAATTCTGTTACATGGAAACAATAAAAAATGTACTGTTTAGACATGATGCATACGTTTTAAATAGGGTGTGTGGTCTCCTCGAACAGCTAAGACTGTTGCACACCTGTTTGGCATGGATGCGATGAGGTTATCGATTAGTCTTTGGGGAATACTGTTCCACTCCTCAAGAAGTGCAATCTCCAATTCTTGGACAGTAAAAGGCGGCCTTGGTCGGGCAGCAATGCGTCGTCCGAGCATGTCCCAAACATGCTCGATTGGATTTAGGTCAGGAGAGCACGCTGGCCAATCCATACGCTGTATTGTTTCAGCTTCAAGCATGTTCTCCACCAGACGAGCTACATGCGGTCGGGCATTATCATGCTGTAAAACAAAGGAATTTCCAATGGCTGCAGCGTAAGGGATGACATGAGGTCGCACTATCTCGTCTGCATACCTCCGGGCCGTCAAAGTGCCATTTCGAATGATATGCAGGTCCGTACGTCCGCCTATGCTGATTCCACCCCATACCATCCAACCAGCTCGTCTGTATTGTGACCTTTCACGAATGAATGCGGGGTTATTTCGAGTGCCCCTGTCCCTCCATACCAGAACACGTCGGGTGTCGCACTCCAGACTGAATCGGGACTCGTCTGTAAATAACACTTGGCTCCAGGCATGTTGATCCCAATCTCGATGTTCAGCAGCCCATCTTCTTCGGTCCGCACGGTGGCGGGGGGTCAACGGAATGCAGATCATTGGCCTACGAGCATAGAGCCCTCCCTCGTGAAGCCGATTACGTATTGTTTGGGTGGACACCCTTCGTCCTGTTGCCAAGAGCAACTGTCTTTGCAGCTGCGTAGCATTGTCTGTTCGGTTTCGACGGACTGTTAATCGTATATACCGGTCATCAGTTGCTGTAGTTGTGCGTGGCCGACCTTGCCCTGGTCGACGTCTAACATTTCCCGTTTCTTGGAATCGATTCCACAGCCTTGCGACAACACTTCTGGCGACTCCAACAGCGTCCGCGACACTACGTTGTGTTTGCCCGGCTTCAAGTCTACCTATAACACGCCATGCCATGGATTCCGGTAAATCCCGTTGTTGAGACATCCTCAAGTCAGCTTGTCTCCAAAAAAAATTTGTGCGCAATCGAATTTCACAGTTACGACAGTAAAACAGACGTTTCTGCAACATCCCGATTTCTGCCCTTATCGCCTTTTTCTGGTTTTTGACGTCATGAACTTTGATTAGCATACGAAGTCGTCTTCTTCTGTTTCCTACTAGGCTTTAAATTATGGGTGATTCATTTTATCTTACTTACCGGTGTACATGTTCGCGTAATTTTGTTAAAACCATGTGCTCCCCTAATTGTTTTGAGCAGTGTATTTTTCAAGAGTTGAAATTTCATAAGAAGTTTTTCCCATACTATGTATTTCATTTAAAGATCCAATTATTTCACCCACGTCGCAAAAGTTCATTTTTGTGAAAAACCCCTTATAGGCTTGTAACTTTAACATATTTTTATTTATTTACTAAAATTTGTGAGTTAATAAGGGGTTTTTCACAAAAAAAGAAATTTTGCAACGTGATTGAAATAATTGGATCTTCAAATGAAATACTCGGCATGTGTAAAACCCTTATGAAACTTCAACTCTAGAAAATACCTAAAATCTAGTTCGTTCTTTTACCGATAATTTGCTTAACTTTTACTCTATTCAAATGAACTTTTGACAAAATTTGCTAAATATATTTAGTTTTCCACCTATGCAATAACTTTTTTTTTTTATCTTTCGTGTATGCGCAGTAAAATAATATTTACTAAAAATGCTCATATCTCAACGAATATCACCCGTATGAATTTTATGTTTCCGAATTATGATTATCTAATGTTTTATCAATTTTTCAGAAAGTTTCGTAAAATTTTACGGAAATACGTTCTAGTTATGAGCAAAAAACCAAAAAAATTAGTACTTAATATATATATATATATATATATTGCATACATATACATACACATACATACTGCCTAAATAATTGCGCAATTCCCGCACCAAAATATACAAGTATTGTACATAGAATGTGGAACGATGTACTAAAGTTACAAGTCATTTGTAGCTTTTTGTGATACTGGATGATCCAAAGTATTTTCGATATTCTTTAATTGGTGGTTGGTCCCCTAATTGCACTATGGACTAAATCGATAGTGGAAAATAGGAACTTTTAAATGTTCTGTGCATGTATGATGTTTCAGGCCATTTCGTCTTGTATTTTTTTAGACAATCAATAAAATTTCAGAAAAAAAAATAATAATAATTTGATCACCATACTTTCAGTATAGTTCGCATGTTTCAATATCGTAGAAATTACTGATTTTCATTGATGATGAACATTAAAATTTGAAACCTAATGTTAAAAATCGCAGAAGAAAAAAAAATTATTATACAGTAGCCCTCACAAAACTTTCTTCTATATCATTCCAGATATATGGAAGGATTAAAAACTTTAATGTCAAATAAAGAAGACTTCAAAACTTGTTATTATAAGAAAAAAAAAAGGGAAGAAAGAAAATTACAAAAAAGAAAAGAAAGAAACTGAATTTTAAAAATATGCTATTAAATCAATACTTTTTTAACATGCACTAATTATGAAAGAAAATAAAAGAAAAAACCTACCATTCTTTAAACATATTGAAAATCGTATCGATACATTATTAATGTTAGAAAAGACGAATACTTTGTTTCAGTTTAGTCTAAAATAAAATCGGTGAATTTTCTTAAGTACGTTCTTCTTTGAAGAGAAATAAAAGACAGTTTAACATAACACTTTCTTTAATAATATTTAGATTCATCTAAATAAAAATAAGTATGAATAAAAATAGGAATAAAAATAAGCATCCATTCTTCGGTTTCTTAAGGAAAAAAGTCAACTTAATTTCTCATTTAGAATCTACACTTCCGGTTAATGAACAAGAGATCTTTTTCCTGTTACTTAAATGGCCTCACTTTGCTAAATTAAGTAAAGTATAGGGACATCCAAGAGATATTCAAATACATTACGTCTATGGGAGAAAGTGCAGGTAAGCAGAGTTTAATATCTATAGACTGCACTAAACTAAATGAAGTAAATGTATATTTTTTATATGCATAAAAACATATTTCGTGTAGAATATATGGAAATCATTCACTTTTCGTTTACAGATCTATACAAAAGGACTAGATTATATTGCGACAATACTTGAAAATGAATGGAAGTGTATTTCAGGTTGAGTCGTGTGTTATTAATATAGGATTATATTCATGCGCACCATGTGGTGTGTACGTAATCTTCAGAAGATATACAGGGCGGCCAATATTTAAGTGATGACATTCTATTTTATTGTTAGTGGTAATGCTTTAATATAATATTTTACCATGTGCAGGAAAGCTGCTCAGGAATTGAAATTAATTCATCCTAGACATATCGTAAATAATATATTTTTTAAGCTTAATATTGACGTTTGGTTTTTTTTTGTATATTTATACGTTTTAAGGCCTTCTGACTACCAAAGTCAAGTTTTTAACGTTTGATCTTTGTCTGTAGCTCTTAGTGTAAATTAAAAATAAAAAATTTCAGGCAATCCAAATGTTGTATTTTGATGCTAATACGTTTTAGTCCAAGCGGCGTCTGCAAAAAATTGACTTGATAAGGTATGAAGCTGATTTTTTTTCTATAGATAGAATTCATTGTTACAATGAAAATCTGATAGGGTTGCCTGGTCAAAGCCGTCAAGTTTAAGAGAAACAACCTCACTTCCGGTCACAATTTAAACGATTTTCGAACCCCACAAGTGTGAAGATGAAACCGGTGCTAAAATGTAGAGATTAATATGCTCTTTAAAATGGCATAGGGTTGCCTGGTCAAAACCGCCAAGTTTCAGAGGTTGCCTCGATAATAGGGGTCAAATTTAAAGGATTTTCGAACCCCACAAGTGTGAAGATAAAACCGGTGCTAAAATGTAGAGATTAATATGCTCTTTAAAATGTCATAGGGTTGCCTGGTCAAAGCCGTCAAGAAACAGAGGTTGCCACGAAAATAGGGGACGTATTTTGCGATTTATTTACCCAAGTAAAAAGCGATTTACCCAAGTATAAAGATGAAACTGGTGCTAAAATGTAGAGGTTAATATGCTCTTTAAAATGGCATAAGGTTGCCTCGAAAATAGGGGTCAAATTTAAACGACTTTCGAACCCCACAAGTGTGAAGATGAAACCGGTGCTAAAATGTAGAGATCGATATGCTCTTTAAAATGGCATAGGGTTGCCAGGTCAAAACCGTGAAGATTCGGAGGTTGCCTCCAAAATAGGGGTCAGATCTAAACGATTTTCGAACCTCACAAGTGTAAAGATGAAACCGGTGCTGAAATGTTGAGAATAATATACATTTTAAAATGGCATAGGGTTGCCTGGTCAAAGCCGTCAAGAAACAACGGTTGCCACGAAAAAGGGGAACGTATTTTACGATTTATTTACCCAAGTAAAAAATGATTTACCCAAGTGTAAAGATGAAACCGGTGCTAAAATGTAGAGAATAATATGGTCTTTAAAATGGCATAGGGTTGCCTGGTCAAAAACCGTCAAGAAAAGAGGTTGCCACGAAAAGTGTGTGTGTACGGGGTGGGGAGCGAATTTTAGCGGTTTTCTTACCCTAACATATTTAAAAATGAAACCGTTTACAAAATATAGAGAATAATATTCTCTTTAGAGTATCATAGGGTTGCCAGGCGAAAAACTCGAGAAATAGTGGTTGCCTTGGGGAGAAAAAAAAAAAAAAAAAAAAAAAAAAAAAAACTAATTTTGAAGGTTTTTTTTATACAATGTAAATAAAAAAAAGTATTTAAAAATAAATAAATAAATAAACTGTAATGAAACTGTTCCAAAATTTCCCATAAAAGCAACGAATTAATAGTAAAAATTAAAAATGTAGCATGCGGATACAGATAAGAAAATACGCCCGCAAAAGTTAACAGAAATGAAGATAAAATGCCCAAGAAATTCATAATAAAAATTCTGTTGGTATACAAAATAAATAATTAAATAAATAAAAAAAACTCTTATTTCAGATTTGCAGCAAGATTTACAAATTTCAATTTCATAAATTATTTCATAGTTATTAAGAAACGCGAAAAATTTATCAATTTTTTAAAAATGTTTTTCGCTTTATTTGTACTCATGATTAATTTGCAGAAGGTATTTTTGATTATTTTTAATTAGATAAAAAATTAATTGAGAAAATTTTCTAAAATTGACAAATTTTTAATATAACAAAATCGGCACAACCTAAAATTTTCGTATAAAATTCTACAAAGCAGCCGCATACATTTCTTCAGGGAATTTATATTCTCAATATTTTGACACAATTTGAATATTTTAAGTATTGAGTTATAACAGATGACGTCACATATTTCTTTGCTGAGGGATAGTTGACCCCACTGACCCATTTTATCATTGCGGAATAGTGTTACAAATTTATTGTAACACAGTGTTGTAAATGTATTTGTAAAAGCATAAAAAAATTCGACTACTACGCTTCCAGAGGCATGGAAAAATTAGCGTTGTCCTTCAGCAAAGTACGGTTGCTAAGAAGAAAGTCACGTGGTTGTTAGAACTCTATTGAAAAATGGGGAAAAACGAGCTCGTGAACTGAAATTAGTTTTATACAGATTAGAAAAAGAATGGTCACGCATAATAATTTGATTTTCTTTATGCTTTAAAATCTCTTACATCATTTAACAAATAAAATAAACGAATATTGAAATTCGCTTCCTTTTCTAAGCTGACCGCTATAGCTTGACAGGTTTGAAGCACCAATCGTAAGCAAATTGAAAAGTGTTGTATGTTCTACATTTAGCTCGCAATTTCATCTTTATATATTAATCATTTCGTGTTTAACCTTTTTACTTTCTTCTATATTCAATAGAAGAAAGTATTGCATTCGTAAAAATTTTCGAACTCGGGTTTTTGATGGATTTACACGTTTTGAGAGCTGTAGAACACGATTTGACCATTTTTAGAAAATGTCTGTCTGTCTGTCAGTCTGTGTGTGTGTGTGTGTGTGACAAATTTTTGTGACAACTGTATCTCAGGAACTACGGCACAGAATTTCATACAAATTGGTATGTAGTTGCACCTTGACATAAATTAGTGCCTATCAACTTTTGGTAAAAATTGTCTTACAGGTTGCGTTGCCATCCCGCTTTTTCTAAATTTTTAACACGGTGATATAGGACAAAATTTTGTATAAATGTGCATAAAGAGAATTATTTTTTAGTAATCATTATGAAATTTACAAGAATTATTTAAAAAAATCGTAATTTTTTTTTTATTATTTTTATTTTTTTTTAAACGAAATTTAACCAAACTTGGTATTTAGTTGGCCCCTGACTTAAACTGGCGCTGATTAGATTTGGGTATCAATCGCTCAACAGGAGGCGCTGTGATCGTATTTTTTCTAAATTTTTAACATGGCAGTATAGGACAAAATTTCGTATAAATGTACATAATGAGAGTTATTCTTAACCTGTGATTGTAAAATTAATATGAATTATTGATAACTTGATAACAGTAGTAGTTAATTAGGAAAAAAAATTGTGCATGTGGGGCATCCCCTGGGGAGAAGTACCCCCCGGGGGGGGTAAATTTTCAAGATGGGTATCTTTCGAAAGGTCTCGTCAATACCTTTAAAACGAATGGTTGAACGATAAATATGTGATCATTTAAAACAAAGTTATCGATTTTTTTTACTTTTAACGAAAAAAAATTGGATTTTTTTTTTTTTTTTTTTTAATATTGTTACTGATGGAATTTGTATAGGAAAATATAGAAGAAAGTCTTCTGATGGTCACAACATACTAGTTTAAGTAGTCTTCATGTGTGTTTCACTTTGTGTTAAACACCTTTAATATTCGTTAGCTTTTTGGAGACTGACCGCTATTTCTTTAGGAATTTTACCAGGTAAACATATGCCATTTTAAAATAACTTCTATGCTGTACATTCTGGAACCAGCCACACCTTTTAAATACCATATAATTTCATCCTTATTCATTTTCTTTGTTAATGCTATTCGTATTTTTTTTTTTTTTTTTTTTTTTTACACTTCGTTAAGAAATCTTCAAAACTCGCCTATTTTTTTTGTGGTTGACTGCTTTACTTGACAGATTTGACCAGGTAACCTTATGCCATTTTAAAGAGCATATTGATCTCTATATTTTAGCACCGGTTTCATCTTTACACTTGGGTAAATCACTTTTTACTTTGGTAAATAAATCGTAAAATACGTCCCCTATTTTCGTGGCAACCTCTGTTTCTTGACGGCTTTGACCTATGCTATTTTAAAAAGCATATTAATCTCTACATTTTAGCACCGGTTTCATCTTTACACTTGTGAGGTTCGAAAATCGTTTAAATTTGACCCCATTTTCGAGGCAACCTCCGAACCTTGACGGTTTTGACCAGGCAACCCTATGCCATTTTAAAGAGCATATCAATCTCTACACTTTAGCACCGGTTTCATCTTTACACATGTGGGCAGGCCCTGACTAACGGCAGGGCATACGGGGCAAATGCCCTGGGCCCCCTTCTGGAAGGGGCCCCCTACAGGCGTATGCATAAATTCTGCAACCTAAAGACCTCTTATGCCACTGAAAGGGCCCCCCCCAGACTAGGCTTGCCCGGGGGCTCCAGGCAGTCTAAGTCGGGCCCTGCGGGGTTCAAAAATCGTTTAAATTTGACCCCTATTTTCGAGGCGTCCTCCGGGTCTTGACGGTTTTGACCATGCAACCTTATGCCATTTTAAAGAGCATATTAATATCTAAATTTTAGCACCGGTTTCATCTTTATACTTGGTTAAATCACTTTTTACTTGGGTAAATAAATCGTAAAATACGTTCCTTATTTTCGTGGCAACTTCTGTTTGTTGACTGCTTTGACCAGGCAACCCTATGCCATTTTAAAGAGCATATTAATCTCTACATTTTAGCACCGGTTTCATCTTCACACCTTGCGGGATTCGAAAATCGTTTAAATTTGACCCCTATTATTGGGGCAACCTCTGAAACTTGACGGTTTTGACCAGGCAACCCTATGCCATTTTAAAGAGCATATTAATCTCAACATTTTAGCACCGGTTTCATCTTCACACTTGTAGGGTTCGAAAATCGTTTAAATTTGACCCCTATTATCGAGGCAACCTCTGAAACTTGACGGCTGTGACCAGGCAACCCTATGCCATTTTAAAGAGCATATTATCCCTTACTAAAATTTAAGGTTTTCTAAAACTTTTTTTATGGTTTTATCTAGGTTTTCAGGTATTTAAAAGGTTTTTTTGAAGTTTCGCTAAAAAATACTTCCTGAAAAGAAACCTCATCTAAGTTTTCTTTAGGTTTTATTCTTAAAACCTCCTGGAGACCTACGTGGGTTTAAGTTTTATAGAGGTTTCCCAAGGTTTCGAATAAATACATCGAAGATAATAAGTTTCCCCATGGTATTTAGACAATACCTCCACTATACCTGCAATCAAAAACGTTTTTTAAAGGTTTTATTTTTAAAACCTTCTAAAACCTGCACTGTTTTAGGTCTTGTAGAGGTTTCCCAAGGTTTCAGATAGATACATCGATGATAATAAGTCTTCCTATGGTATTTAGTTAATACCTCCACTATACCTACAATCAAAAACGTTTCTTAAAGGTTTTATTTTTAAAACTTTTTAAAACCTGCACTCTTTTAGGTCTTGTAGAGGTTTCCCAAGGTTTCAGATAAATACATCGATGATAATAAGTCTTC
The DNA here is from genome assembly GCA_963930645.1 of Salticus scenicus. Taxonomy (NCBI): domain Eukaryota; kingdom Metazoa; phylum Arthropoda; class Arachnida; order Araneae; family Salticidae; genus Salticus; species Salticus scenicus. Next base: position 202,366,233 of record OZ005655.1, on the reverse strand, counting down.
CTATGGTATTTAGTTAATACCTCCACTATACCTACAATCAAAAACGTTTCTTAAAGGTTTTATTTTTAAAACTTTTTAAAACCTGCACTCTTTTAGGTCTTGTAGAGGTTTCCCAAGGTTTCAGATAAATACATCGATGATAATAAGTCTTCCTATGGTATTTAGTTAATACCTCCACTATACCTACAATCAAAAACGTTTCTTAAAGGTTTTATTTTTAAAACTTTTTAAAACTTGCACTCTTTTAGGTCTTGTAGAGGTTTCCCAAGGTTTCAGATAAATACATCGATGATAATAAGTCTTCCTATGGTATTTAGATAATACTTCCACTATACCTACAATCAAAAACGTTTCTTAAAGGTTTTATTTTTAAAACTTTTTAAAACCTGCACTGTTTTAGGTCTTGTAGAGGTTTTCCAAGGTTTCAGATAAATACATCGATGATAATAAGTCTTCCTATGGTATTTAGTTAATACCTCCACTATACCTACAATCAAAAACGTTTCTTAAAGGTTTTATTTTTAAAACTTTTTAAAACCTGCACTGTTTTAGGTCTTATAGAGGTTTGCCAAGGTTTCAGATAAATACATCAATGATAATAAGTCTTCCTATGGTATTTAGTTAATACCTCCACTATACCTACAATCAAAAACGTTTCTTAAAGGTTTTATTTTTAAAACTTTTTAAAACCTGCACTTTTTTAGGTCTTGTAGAGGTTTCCCAAGGTTTCAGATAAATACATCGATGATAATAAGTCTTCCTATGGTATTTAGATAATACCTCCACTATACCTACAATCAAAAACGTTTCTTAAAGGTTTTATTTTTAAAACTTTTTAAAACCTGCACTGTTTTAGGTCTTGTAGAGGTTTCCCAAGGTTTCAGATAGATACATCGATGATAATAAGTCTTCCTATGGTATTTAGTTAATACCTCCACTATACCTACAATCAAAAACGTTTCTTAAAGGTTTTATTTTTAAAACTTTTTAAAACCTGCACTGTTTTAGGTCTTATAGAGGTTTCCCAAGGTTTCGGATAAATACATCAATGATAATAAGTGTTACTATGGTATTTAGATAATACATTCACTATGCCTACAATCAAAAACGTATTTTTCTTAATTTTATTTTTTAAACCTTTGAAAACCTGCACATTTTTAGGTTTTATGAAAGTTTCCCAAAGTTTCGGATAAATACTTCTATGTTAATAAGTTTTTCCATGGTATTTAGAAAATCCCTCCGTTATACCTCAATCAATACTGCTTTGTTAAATAAATCCTTGTCGAGTCATGTTCTTAGTCAGTCTAAAAACATGATCAAGGATTTATTTAACAAAACAGTTTGAAGTGTACTTTTTTGATATTTTAATTATTGGCAAGTGCTCGGATACTTTTGCTGGCGACTGTAGTTCTTATGCATTACTGTTTAATCAGGAAAAAAAAAAAAGAAAGAAACCTCACAGCTGAATTTTTTATTTTTACAATCATCATTGCGAAGAGTTTAACATCCAGATGGTTTCAGTCTAAAATATACCCTGTGTTTATCCTTTTCCTTAAAAGGAAAACGTGAATATCATTTATAAAAATAAATAATATTTCAAATTTACGTACCATTTTATATTAGATGTTATTATAAATCCATGGTGTATTTAAAACCTTCAAATATACTAGATAATAACACTTCAAATTTGAACATATCCAAAACTAATCAATAAAATAATTTTTCATCATTTATATATAGTATATACTAATATCATGGATGCACACTGTATATACTAATATCATGGATGCACACTAGGATGCATAATTGGAAAAATTACGCACACAGAAACTGCCATTTGGCTAAAAAATATAACTTTCTCAAATTAGCATAAAATTTCTCTAGTCCGAGACAACGCTAGGGGTGTTTCCCAGATCCCCTTGTTATATCTGTCCTCATTAAAATCTCGATTCTGAAACCTTCCGAAAAATTCTAATACAAACACTAGTTATTAAATTCAAGTCCTTGAAACAATTATTTAAGAAGTTTGTGTTACAAAAAGACTGTAAGAATGATTCATTGCTTTCTTTGTAATGGGTATGCAGAAAACATAGCTCAACATATATATATTTATATATATATATTTTTCCTTCTACAAATAATGCAAAAAAATTTTAATGAAAGTCACACATTTTTAAATGTTACTTAGAAAAATAAATAAATGAACACAAATTAAGGATAATTATATCGATTAATAGTAACTAGCATTCTATGACGTGATAATAATTGAAAGAGACTATTAATAAATAATAATTATGAGTGAGTAGTATCTGAACTACTGACGTGCCGCGGCAGCCTGGTCGGTAGAACATCGAGTTCGTAATCAGAAGATTGCCGGTTTGATACTTGAGCCGGCCGAAGACCGTCGCGTCGTGTACATTGATGCAGGCTGGTGCACGTAAAATCCGCCGTGGACGTAATGTCCACGGCTTTGTTCTTATCCCAAATTGTATCTCTTGTGGTCATCGAAACAGGAAGCCATCCCCCACATGAAGTACAGCCGGCAGCAAAATTATTGAAGTGCTAGGAATAATTCCTATTTAATAGATGGGCACCTAATACAGTTCTGTCAAGTAAAGATTTGCCGAGTCATGATCTTAGTTTTATGCTGTTTATAGAAAAGTAAGTTGATGATAAAAATTAGCAAACAAAAAAACAAACAAAAACATGCAAAATGTGGATGTGCGCTACAATAATTTTGCTGCCTACTGCATCAATATTGTGATGGCATGTCTCCTACTGAGGGCTGAGTGTTTTTTACGTCCCATTACGGCTAAGCTATGGTCAATTGATGCTGACCAGATGTCTTCATTTGCTGGAGACAGCCTTTATTTTAAAGGCATTTTTCTAAGTTTTTAAAAGAATGTAGGAAGTTAATTATTCATCACTGATATTTTATTTTTAGTCCTCATTTATTAAGAATGAAAAAATACATGCATAATTGGATAATTATAGCAATTTTTAACATCTCTCAATTATAAAGGTACTTTGATCTGGTTACTATAGTCAATAGGAGACGGTCGAAAAGTCATCGTAAGCGACAAGCCATCACAATTTTGGTCTTTTACGGAGGGGATGGCTCCCCCGCTACTTTGAATCCCAGAGGTACAGTCGCCAGCAAAAATATCCGAGCACTAGCCAGTAATTCCGCTGTCAAAAAAGTGCACTTAATACTGTTTTGTTAAATAAATCCTTGTCGAATCATGTTCTTAGTCATGATTCGACAAAACATATAACATATACAGTCGGCTGCAAAATTAATCGAGCACTAGCCAATAATTCCTATGTTAAAAAAGTACACTTAAGACTGTTTTGTTAAATAAATCTTTGTCGAATCATGGTCTTAGACTGACTAAGAACATGACTCGATAAGGATTTATTTAACAAAGCAGTATTAAGTGTACTTTTTTTAGACAGGGATTATTGCTAGTGCTCGAATAATTTTGCAGCCGACTGTATATCAGATTTGCATGCTTGACTCGTAGTCCGCTTGTAAATATTCGTCAGATAATTACAGATAGCACAAGACAGAATTACAATACGAAGAAATGGAAAAACACCCAGGGACACCGCGGGAATCTAACCCGCTCTTCTACGCTCGAATGCGATTAGCTGTGTGGTGATATAACCACTCGGCCTGACTCGACAAGAATTTATTTAACAAAGCAGTATTAAGTGTACTTTTTTAGACAGGGAATATTGCAAGTGCTCGGATACTTTTACTGCCAACTGTATTTGGATGAGAACTGGACATGTCTCTGGACTAACCTTGCTTAGGATTACTTTAATGCCTAGTGTAGCACTACTGCGACGTAAAACCCACTCAACCAATGCCAACCCGCCTAATGAATCTTCGAATAAAAACTACGGTTTTTAAAATGGGATTTTAAAACAGTGTAACTTATAATTAGGCTAGGCTGACTAGATCAAAGTACCTTTATAATAGAGAGGCATAAAAAATTGCTACAATTATCAAATAATGGATGCTTTTTTTCATTACTAATAAATAAGGTTGGTTGGTTGGGTTTTACGTCGCACTAGTGCTGCGCAGATGGGCAATTGGCGACGGTCTGGGTCTCACCCCTAGAGATGGTCCGGAGACATGTCATCTCAATTTTGATCCTCCACCCTAATAAACAAGGACTAAAAATAAAGTGTTACTGATTAATAATTTAGTTTCTACAATCTTTTTAACACTTAGAAAAATGCCTTCAAAGAAAAGGGTGTCCCCATTTGTCCCCAGAAAATGGGGACGTTTGGTCAGTATAAATTAGGCTGACCAGATCAAAGTACCTTTATAATAGAGAAGCATAAAAAATTGCTACAATTATCAAATTATGGATGTATTTTTTTCTTTCCTAATAAATAAGGACTAAAAATAAAGTGTTATTGATTAATAATTTAGTTTCTACAATTATTTTAAAACTTAGAAAAATGCCTTCAAAAAGAAGGGCGTCCCCATTTGTCTCTAGAAAATGGGGAAGTTTGGTCAGTATACTTATAATAACCAGATCAGAGTACCTTTATACAGAGAAGCCTTAAAAATTGTTACAATTACCCAATTATGGATGCATTTTTTCATTCTTAATAAATGAGGACTAAAACTAAAATATCAATGATAAGTAATTAATTCATTACATTCTTTAAATAACTTAGAAAAAGGCCTTCAAAATAAAGGCTGTACAAGAAAATGGGGACATTTGATCTGCATAGTTAACAGGACAGATACTAGAATTTTTTCTTGCGGAATGCAAAAACGTACGAGATCAGGAATTTTTCTCACTTCTTTGTAGTACAGAATGTCCCTCCTAAATGGAAAAAAAAATGATGCAAGTGTTATCATCATACTATTTAAATATTTTCATATCTTGCTATCACAACAGTAAAAATTTCATTCTTCGAATAAGCAGGCTTAGGCAATTTCAAAGATTGCAGAATTTTGAAGATTTCTAGCACTAAAATAGGCTTCTCTAAAAAGTTCTTTGTCTTTTAGAGTCAAAAGCTTTAGATATTCCAAAATTTTTGAAATTGCTTAACTCGATAAGTTTTAGCCGTCAAAGAGGGTGACCAAATTTCTGGGGAGGGCCTGCGGTAGCACAGTCACTAGAATACCGGGCTCGTAATTTAAAGATTGCGCGTTCGGTACCCGAGCCTTTGTGTACATTAATGGGGGCTGGTGCACGTAAAATCTGTCATGCCGCAATATTCTCCATGTTTCCATCAAAAGTTATACCTCTGTGAGTCACCGAAGCGGGAGAGCCATCCCTTCGGAGCAGGATCAAAAGTGTGATGGCATGTCTCCGGACAACTTCAAGAGGTGAGTCTCAGACCATTGCCAATTTTCCCTTGTGCAGCACTATTGCGACGTAAAACGCATCCAACTAAGCAACCAACCCAGATTTTTGGGGACAATCCCCATTTTTTGAGTCTGTCTCCACTCTAGAAAACATTTCGTCTTTTGGGAACTCCCTTTTTTAATATTTTTATAACCACTTTTCCCCATTTTTAATGTTGCTGTGGGAGAACATTGTGTGTGTGTGTTTTATCAAGTCTTAAAACTGATTTTCTTACAATGTTTTTGCAAACTTTATTTGTTGTTGGCAAAATTGGTGAAACACAAGCAATAATTTAAAAATGGCACCTAAACTGTTTTGTCAAGTAAATATTTGTCGAGTCACGATCTTAGTCTTATGCTGTCTATAATAAATGCGAAGAAAATAGGATCTTCAGGGCATTTTATTTTATTTATTTATTTTTTTGTGATAAATATCCAAAAATACGGACTGTCCCCAGAAATTTGTTCAACTCTGCCGCAAAACCATTTTTTAACTGTCAAATCTCATCAACTAATTTAATGAACTTTTAATTTTCAAAATCGGAAATATGGTTGTTACTTTTTAATAATACTCATATAAATATTGATTAGTCCAAATTTATTTTGTAGTAATATAATTGGAAAATATATATGGCAACGTGACGTTGTTTACATTTCAACTCAACTCCAAGATGGATGCCGCCCTGAACTTCGTGGAAAATGTGCTGTACAGGATTAACTCAGAATTTGGATTTCAATTATCGAGGTAACTGAATATATTTTAAGTTTTACATTGAATTTTAAAATGTTCACCCTCATCTAAGAAATTTTATGTATTTATTAAGAAACCTAACAGTTAATAATTTCTCTTGCTGTGAGCTCAGCGTCTCATCACTACGAATCGCAATATTTTCTAATAGTTAAGTAATTTTTTATAGTAGTTTTTCGTAATTAAAAAAGAAAAATACTACTTATTAAAAAGTTTGAAGTAAAGTAAGACACTCATTCTGCAATCAAGTAGTAATTTTCGTAATTTTTGCCTTGCATGTTAGGTAGTTTCTGTTATGTTACCCCTGAAATCTATAATCAGCGTGCAATTTGTAACATTCCTCTTAGTTATCTTCTGACATCTGCGCGTGTAGGTTAAAATTTAGCTTTAAAAAAATAAAATACATTGTACTTTTTTTTAAGCTAAAATTTTTCAAGGATATCTTTTTTTTTTATTTTTTATTTTAAGTGTACTAAGGTACATTTTCTGTTAGTGAAGTTAAATTTAGAAATCGGCGACTCCTCAATGTTTGGCAAATTTTTGAAGCATAAAAAAGCATTGTCAAAATATTTTTGATGCTAGTTAAATTGAAAAAAAAAAAAAAAAAATCTTGATGGGAAATATTAAATATTTCAGGACAAATACTGGAAAAATTAAAAAATTTTGATGGAAATATTTTTTTTTCCAAAAGTAATAAGATTACAATTAAATTATACTAATTAGAGCTTAATTGTAGTTTCACCGGCTAATTATGCGAAGCGTGTTAGATTGCCATATGTTATGGGCTTTAAAGGTTACCTTTGCTTGTTTGCATCATGTGTTGTGTGTTGAGAGTTTCAATATGTTATTTATTTCTTTATTATATTCATTACTTTCTTTTAAAATCATAAATGCAGTGAAGTGACTCTCATAATAAGTTAATTTCTTTTGATCCTCATATGAGATTCTCTGCTCTGCTAATTTTCTATTGTGAATACATACAGACATTAAGTTATTTTTAAAATTTTCAAAATGCATGTGGAACATATTTAGATTTTGTAGATTAATTTAACATCTTAGAAATGTATGCTGAGTTATAAAATAATAGTAAATGTAATATGTTTCTAGATTATGTGATTTTTTTTTTTTCTTTATAAATGCATATTTTGCCTATTTGGTGATTACTTTATTTATTTCAGAAAAAACTTCCCTATCACTGGCTTGCAAAGAAAAGTTCCTGGCTTGTAAAAGATGGATTAGTGGACCTTTGCTTAAAACAGTAAGGTACTACATTTTTTATTTAAGTTATTTTGAATTATATGCAAATGATATTTTTATGAAGAACTTATTGTTGATTAAACTTATTTATTATCTTAAAATTAATATTTTTGAAAAGATAAATTGAAAAAAAAAAGAGTTATTATTTTGAAAAGTCAATATATTATTATATTTCACATTAATTCTCCTTTAATTATCACCAATTCATAACTGGTGTCATCATTGATTAAATTCAGACGATTTTATTTAAAATCAGTATTCTTTTTGCAGTTTGTTACTTTTTCGTCTTAAAATGGGTTGTTTGGGTGATATTCCTGAATCTGTCAAACTTTGTATGGTTGATTTGTATCTGCATGGTAAAAATCAATGCTGAATAGCGAATTACAGGGGTGTTTGTGTCCAGAGTTTACCTCTGATTTCAGGGTTTTTACTCTAATCCATCTGTGTTTTCATATTTCCTATAAAGTTACTTTTTCGTGCATTAATTGTTTATTTGTTATGCAGGTGATATGTGAATGTAAAGTAAAAGAATTGAGTGCTTCTGGCCTAAATAGTTTGAGTTTGGGTTTTTTCTAATTTGAGGCTCTAATTTTCTGGGTTTTTACCTTTGAGTCATAATCACCCTTGGAATTATTTGCATTGTTCGCAATCAAGCGTTAGTAAAATACTAACACAATATTCAAAAAAGGAAAAATTACAAAATCGCTGAAATGGCGGCTTAAAACCATAAACATCTGTTAGAGATAACAGGAAACTGAAGCGTATAGTTCAGAAAAACCGTTTTAAAAGTGAACGATTCTTGCACCGAAAATGGAAAGAAGAAGGAGTTGAAGTTTCTACATTGACAACATTTAGACGTCGCCATAAATTTAAGTTTAAATCTCGTGTACCAAAAACAAAAGAGTATAAGATTAAATTGGTGTAAATCAAGGTGTTTATGGAGTGAAGGAGATTGTAAAAAAATATTATTTAGTGATGAAAGTATGTTTTGTGTTTCATATGGTAATCAAGGTATTTGAGTTTGGAGAATGAAGCAAAAAGCATTTGATAAAGAATGCCTGAAATGTTTGGTAAAATTTGCTGCTTGTGTCGTGGTTTGGGGTTGCATGAGCGCAGAAGTACCTGGAAAGTTAATCATCGTCTACGAAAAGGTTAACTCTAAGATATCTCAAGAAATTTTGGAATATTACATGATTACATCATCAGAAGATTTGAAGATGATTTCATCTTTCAACAAGATGTAGCGTCACTGCATACCTCGGGTCAACGAAGAATTGGTTCCGCCATCGCAACATTAAGGTACTTCCTTGGCCACCAAACTCACCAGACATTAATTCCATTGAAAACTTATGGGGTATAATGAAGAAAAAACTCCAAGAAAATCCTCCTTCAAGTAAAACTGAGTTAGTGGCACATATAAAGTCTATTTGAGCTAAATTGATAGAAATGTTTGTAAACACCTTGTATATAGTATGCAAGATTGATTGTACGCTGTTATTAAAGCTAAAGGGGATGCTACAAAATATAAACTACCATTAACTAATTACTTCATATTCATAAGGTAATACTTTTGCATAAAATAAAATATTCTAATATTTTGAACCAGTCTAAATTTTATTCTAATATTTTGATGTTTCAGAAAACTATTATATACCTAATTTATTGTATTTTATATTTTGTAAACGTTAAAATCTTATCTAAGCATTCCAGATTTAATTTATTTCCCAAAATTTGGGGTGACTGAAGAACAGGGTATGGTTGACTTTTTATCGCCAACTGAGATGAATAGTGCCAAATCTGTTGACCAACAATTTCGCCAAATTTTTGCCAAATGGCCATTTAGTTGTGGTAACCTCAATTGGAAAACTGCTATTTTTTGGAAATGTGCTCATTATGACGTCGTTTGAATAGCTTTTCCAGATTTAGTAATACTTTTTAATCTCCCTATTTTTTGAAAGTTTTTATAATTTTTTGCAGAATTTGTGTTTTTATGATGTTTGGTAATTATGATTTCAATATTTCTAAAGGAAATTGTGCTTGAATGGTTTATAAACAAAAGTTGGATAAGCAAATTGGTTTTTAAGGATAAAAAGTGTTGATGTTTGATTTTAGTTAAAAAAGGAAATTTTTTTGGTAAATATGGATAAAATAACATGATTGAAGTAAGATTGTTTTTCTTGATTCTTGTTTACAATTTATTAATTGTAAGTTAAAATGTATTTTTGAATACTTTTACGACGCCATATCGAAGTGGCTAATTGGACCATCGGTGCAATTAGTGTACAGGGGTACAGGCTATTCGGACCATCTTTTACAAGGAGAATAAGTTAGCACTGATAAAAGAGTAAAATTTAGAAATAATATAATGTGTCTCGTCCTTGTGCATGAAAAAATATCCTTTTACTTTTTTTTTGGTGGTGTCACACGGATCCGACAGGGATTAAAATTGTCGCAGTTCCGACTGTTTTTGTTTGAGGGTAGCACTTCTGACCGGATCTATCCGAAAGCAGGTGCAACACAGGAAGTGTGTTTATGTGTAAGGAGGGGCAGGGGGAGGCTTCACTGATTAAATTCGTTAAAAAGAGTTAACAAAACTGAATATATTTATTAAATAAAAAACCCAAGTACAAAAGTCAATAAATTCAATTTTTTTTTTTTTTTTTACAATATACAGTTATTGTAATGTAATTCAGATGTGTAGCTTGAAGTGGGAGGGAGTGCTAGTATGCGCAAGTATTTTAGTTGTTTACTTGTTTCCCTACCTTAATGATCTGGCGTGACACTCGCACAATACAATTGTTTCTGCTTTCATTAGAAAAAAATATTTTAAAATACTTTTAATATTAAAATATTTTATTTTTTGTGAATAATTATGTAAAAAAGCTAGTTAAGTATCTAATTAAAATCTTTTTTTTTTTTTTTTAATTGTAATAGAAAGACTAAATTATTTATTTAAAAACTAAATTAATTATCAAAAATATAAATTTTAATAATTAATTTAGATGAGATTGCTTAATACAACTGTTTCTTCTTTTAATAGAAAAAATTATTTTAAAACACTTTTAATATTAAAAGATTTTATTTTCCATGAATAATTATATAAAAAAAAAAAAAAAAAAAAAAAAAAAAAAACTAGTATAAAAAATATTTAATGAAATATTTATTTTAAAAAACTAAATTATTTATTTAAAATGCAATTTATTATAATTAAGTTAAATGAAATTGCTGAATACAATTATTAGACTTTTAATCAATAAACCCAGTAGTTCCGCTTTCCACGTTGGTAGACAGGAAGAATCGGGTTCAATCCTAGGTCATGGTTGTCGACCCTCATGTTCTCATTCGGGTTTAACACCTAAACTACCACCACCAAATTATTTTTAATATAAAAAGTTATTTTAATCAGTAATTATATAAAAAATAATTAAAAATATATTATAATTAAAAACTTATTTAATTATCAAAAATATTTATTAAATAATGAATTTAGATCAGATTACTTAATATTACTGTTTGAGCTTTTAACAGAAAAACTATTTTAAAATACTTTGTAATATAAAAATGTATCTTTTGTCATGATTATAGAACAAAGAACTAATTAAAATTATTTAAATAATCTAATTCATAAAATGTTACATTAAAATATATACAATATATACTAATTAAATTAGCCGAGCTTTCTGAATACTGTCCTTTAGGCTATTATTCAAAAAATATATTTCAAAAGACATTTACTTAAAAAAGATTTTTTTAATATTAATTATTATAGAAAAATATTACTAAGGGAATCAGGGTGATCTTTTGCCTGTCGTAAATGTGATATATCCATTGACGCAGTGATTGTCATGCCTTTAATTATAGCGGTCGGAAAAGCTACCTTGCGATGAACAGGTGTGCATTGATTTTAAGAATTCGGTCGGAAGTGCTACGATTTTAACCCTGGTCGGAAGTGCAACGTAAACTTTTTTTTTTGTGTGTGGGGGGGGGGGGGGGGTAGAGATTAATTATTTTCACAGAAATTTTGTACTCTAAATGATGCTAGAATTCTTCATAAAATGGGCAATAACTCAATAATTTTTATAAAGCAAATATGAAAATAATAAAGATTTCAAAAAATGAATAATAAAAATAAAAAATGCAACATGAAAACAGATCTTAGTAAATGAGTATTTTCAATCTTTGAAAAAATCTTCGTAATATGTTTGTTTATGAATATGTATAAATAAATCTGCATTGTTTTTTATTTCTTTTCCTTCTTTCCTTTTTTTTTTCTTTTTAACAATTAAACCGTTCCAGTATAATTCGAAGCAAACCAAACCCAATTTTCTATACAAATATATGTATGATTTTTCTGAAAATGACTTTTGTACTTATTTTGCAATGTTTTCTAACAGCAATGTTGAAATAAACATGGATTGTGGATCAATGGGGAAGTTGCACTCAGGAGGAAAACACTTTTCTTTTAATTGTAATCGATAAATTCAATCTTGTGAATCCCAAAAATCCAATTAAAATCATAAAATTAAGTCAAATTAGTTTTTAATTAACGTTTTAAAATCGCTAAAAACCAAAACAAAACCACGTGATCTGAAAATGCTCCGTGCTTGGGTTGACGTTAAAGGTGGAAATTAAGAAATTTGGTTGGTGGCCACTGGCCACTAGCCTTCATTTTTTTTAGTGGCCACTTTTAAAAAGTTAGTGGCCACTAGTTAATGGCCACTGGCCACTCGCTGATAAAAGTAAAATAAAATTTTCTTTTCTTTAATTTTTTCAATGTTCAGTCTCGACAAATCATTAAGAAAATAATTAAGGTAGTCAACTTTTTGAAACTCATTCACAATAATACATTTCTGATAAATTTTAATAAATGAAATAGGAATAGATTTACATAATTTATACTATGAATGTAAGAAAATACTATTCAATACAAAATTCATATGTTTAAAATGCTCTTTTGGTTATATTATTTTATAACAGAAAAATTCTGATTATATTGCCCCTTCACTATCCTGAATGGTGTCGATTTTCTACTTTTTCCAAAAAAAAAAAAAAAAAATCTTTGATTCATGAAAATATATTAGTATATGTAAATAAAAAAAATATTTTTTTAATAATACTTTATTTTGCAAGTTTCTTTTTCCGTTTTTTTTTTTTTTTTTTCATGTTACAAATGAATTATAAATTAATTTTTCTTTAATAATAATGAATTTTTTATAATTTGCAATTATAATCCCCCTCTCTAACTGAATTTAGAGAGTGTGGCTGGCCAGGCTCCAACTATATACCAAGTTTGGTTGAATTTCATTCATTGGTTCGTGAGATATGGTGAAAACACTAAACCACAGACACACACACACACAGACATTTTTAAAAAACTATCAATTCGTGTTCAGGACACCCCAAAACGTGTAGATCCGTCAAAAAACGGAGGTCGAAAATTTTCGCGAATCCAATACTTTCTCTATATTACATATAGAAGAAAGTAAAAAATAGTTCATATGCAATAACAAATATTAAATAATATGTAGTAAATAAATAAAATATTCAATAAATTATGCATTCTTCTGATTAAGAACTAAAAATATACATACATATATACATTTTTTTTTTTTTTTTTTTAATAATAACAGAAAACGCACTTACCTTTTCCCGAAAAAAGATATTTTTACAGAATTATCTGTAGCTCCACGTTTACTACCACTACGGTTGCTTTGTGATTCAGGATTTTCTTTAAATCTCTTCATATTAAAGCAATAAATCCAAAATTTATATTACTATATAAAGCTTGTTTTAAAGATTGAAATTTCGACAAACCACGCGTATGACTGAATGCGATACGGCCGTTGGGAATGGATAGAAATGCCAAGTTTGAAAAGAAAGTGGTATAAAATAACAAAGAAAATGCGTCGAATGACGTTTTTAATTTTTCTGCGAACGTAATACAATCGGAGTTTCAGCCGATTGATTATCTCACGAGCTTCCTTTTCGTCTCTGTCTCCCGAAAGTCGGCCGAAACTCTCATTTTGACATTTTTTTAAAATCAAAATCTAATACTTTTATAGAAAAATGGAAAAAAGCCATACGTTTTTTTAGTATATGAATAAGACTACCTGCCAATTTCCAGTTAAAATTGACTTCCGAAAATGTCTGTAAGTGGCGATGTTAAGATTTGAGAAAGCCTGAATTCGAGGCGCACGGAGTCGCCGCGCGATCCAAGTTTGCATTGGAATGGGGTATTCTATAAAGAATGGGTAGAAGAATTTTAAGTGTTTACTATTAAAATTGACTTTCGAAATATGTTTGCAAGTGGCGAGGTTAGATTTTAGAACAGCCTGAATTCTTTGCGCAGCGCGTTTACTGCGAAAAAGCCACCGCGCGATCCAAGTTTGCCGTGGAATGGGGTATATTTTATAAAGAATGGGTAGAAGAGAAGTGGCCACTGCAGTGGCGACCAAAGGCAATTTCTTTAGTCGCCACTTTTAAAAATCTAGTCGCCATGTGGCGAGTGGCGACCGTTAATTTCCAGCTTTAGTTGACGTCACAGTTCATGAAGTGCAAATGTTTACCGTTCATACATTCTTTTACCTATTGCTTTTTTTGTTCGCTCTGTTCTAATCTGGATTTTATATTTTATTTTTTATATTTTATTTTGTGAAGGCGCAGGAAATGGGTCCTGCTATGAAATTGTTTTTCTGCCTGTACTTACTATTTAAAAAAAAAAAAAAAAAAGATAGGTAACTAAACTGGTGCTTCGAACATTTGTATGGCGGGTGCACTTCATGAGGATTTGAAATGGGTATGCATACTATTAAATTAAATCATATTGCATATGTTTAGTATATTTAAACATCTGTTATAAATTATTTAAAGATATTTTAAACCAGCGCTTTTAAAAAGAGGATAATCGATGCTTTTAGAAAAATTTTAAACTGATGCTTTAAAAAAGTTTTAACTGATGTTTTTGTATAATTTATAACAAGTACTTTAAAAAAAGTTTTAAACCAATGGTGACATTTAAAGAAAAAGTGGTAACTGGAGCATTTAAGAATATTTATTTAAACTGCCGTTAAAAAAAAAAAAAAAAAAAAAAAATTAAGCTAGTTCTTAAAAAAGAAATATTTAAACTGGTGTTTTTAGAAAGTTTTAAACCAATGCTTTGTTTTTTCATGTGCATGAACCATTCATGCATGTCGTAGAGATACAAAATTTCCTGAAATTTTGAGGTGGTGAAAAAAGAAAAAAAAAAAAAGGAAAAAATGGGAATGCATAGTATTTTCTTTTTCTTTTTTTTTTTTTTTTTTTATCAAAACTATTTTTTCATTTCTGAATTTTTTTTTTTTTTTTTTTTGTACTTTTCCCATTAACTACACCCATTTCCCAGTTGATTTCAAGTGTTACTTATTAAAAATAAAAATTCATGCATTTAAGTGTTAAATGTTAATATAATATAGGATCAATTTTTTCTTCCTGTGATATGTTTGAAAAGGTTTTCATACCAATATTTATAACATAGTTTATAATATATATATATATGTATATTTTAATTGAAAGTTTTGATGAAGTTATTTTTTAAAAATTCCATCAGCATTCATAATGAAATATTCTGAAACTTGAGTGGATAACAGTATAGTTTATTTTTTTTCAGTGGAATAATAATTTTTAACTATATTTATGTCATATAATATAGATTGTGCCAGAAAAGCTTCTAACTTTTAATTTTCTCACAATACCATGTTACAAGTCAGTTTTGGTTTTATAAACAATTAGTCATGCACTTTGTTTAATATATTAATATTACATTAAATTTTATGTTAAAAGGTGCGGGGAAAAAAAAAAAAAAAAAGATAAATATTAAGAAAGACCTGCTTGAAACTTTTTTAATGTTAGAAAACTCTTTACTTATCATCGCCAGAAGCCAAAGCCAATATTGTATGGGGAATTTTGCCCTATTATAATTCAATAACTAATACATATTTTTAAATTCTGTTTTCACATCTTAAAAATTTTAAAATTTTAAATTGATTATCATTATCTGAAATTTATTTTTTATTGTTATTTTTATATTTTATTTTGAAGCTGTAAAATGCAAAATATCAGTCAAAATTTGCAATATACTTGCAATAGATTTTATTTTTTAACTTATAACAGAACTTACAATTACAATATATGTAACTATAAATATTTTAAATGTAGACCATTTTCTTTTAAATGTTATTTTAGAATTATTTTAACAGGATTGTACACAACCCTGTAATAATTTTAAAGATTTTTTAAATTAGTATCATAATTCCCCTGCAATCGTATTTAGCTAACTTTTTTTCTTTTCTTTTCTTTTTTTTTTTCCCCCACTATTAGTGTTCTTAAAAAAAAAAAAAAAAAAAAAAAAAAAATTCCTTTCAGTTTAAATTAAAGTGCTCTTAAAAATCAGCACCTATATTATGACTTAAAAATGGCTGATATTTAAATTTACTCTTAATTTTCACCAATTTTGTAATTGGTAGTATGTTTATACATATTTTTATTAGTTTACGTGAGACAATCTCTGTATTACCTATTTTGAATCACCTGGTACAGTGAAACTTGAATAATTCGAACTTGTTTAATTCGAAATTCTGGATAATTCGAATTCTTTAGTCAGTCCCTTGAATTTTGTATTAAAATAATTTTAAAAAATCATGGATAATTCGAATTCGATTTTGGATAATTCGAATTTTTCATACGATTACTTTTAAAATATTACAGTAAAATTTGTTCCAGAGATTTTTCTCAGCTAAAGTGCATTATTTTTTTTAACAGTCTTTCAAAAGAAGGATAAGGAAATACAAGAGTATTTCCTACCTACACTGTAAAAAATATGTCCTATTTACTGCCAGAAATTCTCTGTAATTTGAGAAAATACGCGTAATTTACAAAAAAGTTACGTTGTCAGAACGTATTTTCTCAAATTACAGAGAATTTCTGGCAGCAAATAGGACATATTTTTTACAGTGTAGTGCATCACAAGATATGGTCCATATACAGGAACTTCGAGGTTTTTTTAATTGAAAGTCATGTCTATTGTAGGAGATTCTGTTATTGTATCGATTGATGGGTTGAAGTAATGTGCTACAACACAAAAATTGTACTTAAAGAAGCAATAAAAAATATGTGACTATTTAAAAAATGTGTTGAATAATTAAGCTCGTAAAAAAATATTGATTTAATGGGAGGGGCTTAATGATGCAGTATTCTTAGATATAAAATTTATATGTTAAATCTTTGATCGTAGAGTTTCATATTTTTAATTTATCTCTTCTTTTTGACAAAATAGTATATGTAATTCGAATTTTTGGATATTTCGAATTTTTCTCTGGTCCCTTCAACTTCGAATTATCCAAGTTCTACTGTATATACTGTCTGCAAGCCGTTTTTCTGTGTCCGCGACTATGTCGCCGTGTTTCTGCCACTGGGCAACAAATTTGATTATTAAAATATATTTTTAATAACATTTCAGTGTATTTACCTTTTTCATAATTATTATTTTTTAAATTAAAAATCAATCTTTTCTTACAGTTTAAAAAGTGTTTTACTTTTTATTTGCACAAATATATAACTAATGTTTTATCTACTATTTTAGTATTATATAAGGGTTCTTTTTTCTAAAATATTTTATTTTTGTCTGTTTTACAGATACAATTTTATGTACTAAGTTTTTATTTAAAAAATTGCATATTACACACATACAAGATGGTTATACTTAAATTCTTGTAACTAAAAGGGATAAGCTCATACCATGAATTGTCGCTATACCGAGTTTGGTGGCATACTCGCCCGTTTTAACTGCGAAAACTGTTTGCAGCAAAAGTTTAATGACTTTATATTTTCATAATTTTTTAGTTTAGTTATTAATAAACAACTCTTATGAATGTTACATTTCTTTCAATAATATATAAAAATAATGAAATTCTTACAACTACTCGGTATTGGCCGAATACTTAGTCCAAATTCGGCCGAGTAACGAACATTATTCTTCTTTAATAACTCTGAAAAAAAAAAAAATACCTGTCTTTTTCTTATCAGCTTTATGTACGTCTGTATGTGTAATTGAGTGATTAAAAAAAATTTTTAGTCTTTTAACTTTTATTTAATAATTTATCTGAGATTTATTGTGAAAATTTAAAATAACATTGGATATGTTTAGTAAATTTTAATATATGCAAAATGTAATTAAACTGTGTACACTAGTACACAGTATTAACTTCCCAACTAGCTAGACATTTGAAACTTCCAGGACAGCTCCAGTGGTCGATCCAGGCAAAATTTGGGTCCCTTTTGTGGCCCCTTCACAAAATTCAACATAGTAAAAAGGGACCCTCCACAAAATTCAAATTTATAAAATGAGTCCCTTCACAAGATTTTGTTTTATAAATATGATCCTTTTATTAAATGTTTTCATATTTTCAGTATTATTTTTAATTTATGCCTTAATTTGGCTTAACGAAACTCTATTAACTTGATATTAAACATTACATAAAGTGATTGTAAAAACTGAAGATTTTACACAATATTTTACTTTTTCACAAAAATATTTTATATTTCACAAAAATAAATAAAAATTTCACAAAAGTATTTTGTTTTTCACAAAAAAGGGACCCAAAAATTAAAACCTGGATTGACCCCTGAGATCAGAATACGGTGACAATACATTTTTTATACTAAAACTGTTTCAGGTCCCTACTGCCTTCAGCAAAGTTTATGTGATTCCAGAGCTGCCTACTTTCAACCAAAGCAATCAGGAATCAGCAAGAGACGCACCCACTATCAGTAGTGTTTATATGATACAACAGAAAATTTAAGAACATGGTACATAAAAAGTTCTTTTTATCTTGTAATTATTTCCAATTTTAATGTTATCTTTCAGTGCATATTTACACAAATTTTTGCTAGTCTAAGACAGTAATATATATATATGTATGATCAAAGTCCCCTGTAAGGTTAATTTAGAGACAATGTTGTTATGCCTCTAATAATAATAAAAAAGCTTCTGTTTTTGAGGTTATAATGAATTAAAATTTAATAGATACATTTCTTTTTGGGGATTTTCCTGGTAATTATCTATTAGGAGAGATATGTGCATCACATAAAAAATGATGATTTAATAGGTTAAAAATAATAATTGATGTTTAAATGTTATGGTTATGCAACTTATTAAAAAGCTGCCTTGCTCTTTATTTAGCATATCATTCTATTTAAAAGATAATTATAATGTAAATATAAAAGTAATTATAAATTAAATAAAAAATAACTTATAATAATAATAACTGCTATTTTTCAGTAAAAAAAAAAAAAAAAAGTTTTAATAAACAGAACAAGAAGCCAGTTGCCATAAGGCTAGAAAAATATAAAATGAAAACAGAATCCACTCCTCTCAACACAGATATGGCATATGTGGACCAAACTCTAACGAATATGTGATCGTCAGAAACAGGAATTCATACATGATGGTAGTTATTTAACCACTTTTCCTAGCATGGATATGTCAAGCCTAAACTAATCATTAGCATCTCCATTTTTGCCCAAGTAGATACACAATCTGAAAGTATTTTTACCTCTAGCTGATGTAAATTTCTGATGTCTGCAGTGAGACAGCTTAGAGGTCTGCACGGGCCGAAATTTTCAATTTGCTCTCGGGCCCAATATTTTTGTGTGTAGCCGGGCCGGGCCTGGAGGAAATTTTAAGCCCGAGCCTAGCCCGAATCTTTTTCTAGATTCCTCGTTAATCAACGAAAAAGGAAAATAATAAAATACTTTTTCAGTCATTTATTTTACATAATTTTACAGTCTGACATGTCACATAAAAATTTATTTTGTTAAAAGGTGTTTGTAACTTCAATTTAATTGTCTATCAGCTTGTCTGTTCGTGATCTGATTTTCCGCAAATATTTTAAACATGTCTCGAAATTAATATATTTTATTTAAAGTAATATTAGATGGTTTCATTTCAAAATAATATGCATGTTACTACCAGTTTGCGTACATGTAACAAACAAAAGAAATTAGATACGTTACTGTATATAACGCTTTGTTTTCTATGGTTTGTAGTGTTTAGGTGGTATGAAGGCTATAAAAATCCTTCCGCGGTAACTTTTCCTCTAAGGCTTCTTTTTCTTTTCTCCGGGGCACTGTATGAAATTACTAGTATCATTTTTAGCATGTGCAAAAGGGTCATTCCATGTCAAATCAACCAAAAAAAAGAGGATTTGACACCCATAGTCTCAGATTTTGACGAAACTTGGTGTATTTGTTCCTTTCATGGATTTAAATGATGAAAAAAAATATTTTTGCTCTATCTTAAATAGTTTAGGTTTTACAGCTAGTTAAAGATTTGTGAATTTCATGTTTTTTTTTCCGATTAGGCAGAGGAAACGCAATTTGTTCTTTCATAAAGAATAGTTTTTATCTACCTTATTTACCAACTAATGTTGATGAAATTTTTTATGAGTATGCTTTAATATATAAGAAATACAGGAAAAAATAAATTAAACTAGCAAGTATTTGCACATGGCCAGGAAAAAATCCTGAAATATTATTTTGAAATTTTTTTTCATGAAATACAGAGTTCCACTCCAAATGGATTATCATCATGAGGGAAAAGGATAATCAAACAATTTTTTTTGTATTCTTGTTCTAAAGGATGTATTCTACAACATGAAAAAATAAAATAAGTGGCTTTTTGCATCCTTCATTATTTTTTCTGACTTCAAATTTAAAATTTCCAATTCCCGCATTTTCTTGAAATCGCTAAATTAGTTCCAATTTTAGTAAAATTATACAAAAATTTTAACCAAAATGTTATTTAATAAGTACAGATTTTGAATAAACATCATAAAATACAAGAATTTTCAGCAACTGTTTTGAGTTTAAAAAAAAAAAAAACATGATTCTTCGTCAGGAAAACAAAGTACACACAAGTACCGCAACGAAAGCAGCAATGCAGAAAATGTTATTTGTCAACTTAATTCAGTTTAAAAGATCATAATATATATATATATATATATATATATGGATAGATAGATAGACACATAATTTGTTGTTTTTGCTATGATTTATACTTTTTCAAAAACAGACTTTGGTGATGAAGACAAATAGTTTTTAATTCACAACTTAATTCTGTCCTCAATTTTAAAAGAGTTAAATCAGTTTCAAATAGTTTATCAAGAGTTTGCAAGGTTTTTTTCCTAACGTGGTATAACAAATGACAATCAATTTGAATCATTTTCCTCACACTGCACTTATCCAATTTTCTAATATACTATAACATTAAATAAATAATTAACAATAATTCTTTTCAAATAGTATAGCCTCAATAATGCATGCAGTCAATAGCTTGTGACTGACTAGTTACAAGATGCCAAGTTTTGTCTCTGCTACTGAGCAAGCTCACTTGTTTAAACATGTCAAACAAGATTTGACTTATTCAGACATCTAAACATGTACCTACACAGTAGACAAAACATCACTTAACTGTCTTGTTGCAACTTGAATGGTTTGATTGTTTATAATAAGATTAAAATTTGAAATAGCAGCGAGTAGTAAAATGATTAGAGTTTAGATCTTGTTTTTAAAACAAAATTAAATTTTAATGCAAATTTCTATTAATTAGAACATTTAATATTAATTTAGAAACTTTTTTGTTTGTTTTGAAATTTCAATTTAGATATAATTTTGTTGATTCAATTTAATAGCATTTATGTATGTATCTTTCTGTACATGTTGAATTAACATTCTTAGAAACTACTCTGTTGTTTTAATCATACACCACCTAATTGTGTAATTCAATTTTTCATTTTATTTCAAAAACCTTTAAACTGAAATTAGTTGATAAATAACATTTTAGTTCAAATTTTTGTATAATTTTACTAAAATTGGAACTTATAAATCATAGCAAAACCAACAAATTATGTATCTATCTATCTATATATATATATATATTAAGATCTTTTAAACTGAAATTAGTTGACATAACATTTTCTGCATTGCTGCTTTCGTTGCAGTACTTGTGCATACTTTGTTTTCCTGACGAAGAATCATGTTTTTTTTAAAACTCAAAACAGTTGCTGAAAATTCTTGTATTTTATGATGTTCATTCAAAATCTGTACTTATTAAATAACATTTTGGTTAAAATTTTTGTATAATTTTACTAAAATTGGAACACCTAATTTAGCGATTTCCAGAAAATTCGGGAATTTGAAATTTTAAATTTGAAGTCAGAAAAAATAATGAAGGATGCAAAAAGCCATTTATTTTATTTTTTCATGTTGTAGAATACATCCTTTAGAGCAAGAATAAAAAAAAAAAATTTTTGATTATCCTTTTCCCTCATGATGATATTCCATTTGGAGTGGAACTCTGTATTTCATTAAAAAAAGTTTCAAAATAATATTTCAGGACTTTTTCCTGGCCATGTGCAAATACTTGCTGATTTAATTTATTTTTTTCTGTATTCCTTACATATTAAAGCATCCTCATAAAAAATTTCATCAACATTGGTTGGTAAATAAGGGAGAAAAAAATTGTTCTTTATTAAAGAACAAATTGCAATTCTTCCGCCTGATCGAAAAATAACATGAAATTCCCAAATCTTTAACAAGCTGTAACACCTAAACGATTTAAGATAAAGCAAAAAAAAACTTTATTTCCTTATTTAAACCCATAAAAGGAACAAATACACCAAGTTTCATCAAAATCTGAGACTATGGGTGTCATGGTGTGGTTGAATTGACATGGAATGACCCAAAAGCATCTTTTCTATTGAATATGGTTGGATTAGCATTAAAGTTTTTTTTTTTTTTTTTTTTTTTTTTTTTGCCGGATCACAGGAAAGATTTAGATAAAATACGGTATATAACCGGAAGTGGTTGAAAGTGTATTTTTAGTACTATTAACCATTTTTAATATCTTCCTATATTGTTTGAGAATGCTAATATTTTCTGTTTGACTTTCTGTCTGTCTTTGTGCCTTCTGTACATCTGTAATAATGAAATACTGTTTATATATAAATATCTTGTAAATATTCAGCAGTTTTGTTGTTAAAGAACATTCTATTTCTTAGCTATATAAAACCTCTGCAAAACACATACTAAAAATCTTTTTTGTTGAAAGGCTTTTTTTTTTTTTTGTAATTTTACTTATTTTTGTATCGGGTCAGGTCGAGCCTGATTTTATTGCTTTTTGGCCGGGCCCGGGAATGAAAATTTCGGCCCGTTCAGAGCTCTAAGACAGCTGCTTTAAAAAAAAAAAGATTATTTGCTATGGGAAATAATCCACACTAACATTTTTTTAAGTTTTTTAACAGATAATCTGCAGAAAAGTACAGTGTACTTAATTTTTGTGTTTCTATACTGATGAAACTTACCGTAAAATCCTGAAAATAACTCCTCCCTTGAATGTAACCCTCCCCTTTCTTGCTGAAAGGGAAATTATTCCATTTTCTTAAATACAACCCACCCCCACCTTTTGTCACCGGGCGCACATACATAGCGCCAGTAAATCTATCTTTCACCATTTCATCCAAACCTACTTTCAATCTTCAAGTTTTCTAGATTAGCGCCTCTGCGCTTTTGGAAAACGGGGTTTCTTTCAAGATTTTACGGTACATAATATTTATGCAATATATAAATAATTTATTTATTTTTAACAGGATGCTTTGATATAATTCCTGAAAGAATCCAATGAAATGCACAGAAGTCAAAAATTAATTGTAAAAAGTTTTCATTTATAAAAATTCTGTATATTTATTTTGTTTTAATATCTGTTTTGTATTTTTAATAAAACTATATTTAATAAATGTATATTAAAATTCACATTTTCCTTTTTTCTTTGTTGAAAGAAAACAGCAGGCGGCCTACCCTAGTGCCTTTTTCTAATGAAATTTGGCCTTCCTTTATCCAGTTGTTAGATTCCCACATTTTTTTTTTTATTTTTTTTCCCCAGTACTAATATTTTTGTTTACATTTCATGTTAAAAAATTCTTAAATACCCATTCTACATCCATTTCCTTTTGCTGTTCTATTTTGTTCAGAAAATGTAAGATTTGTTAAAGTGTGAATAATACTCTTTCAATGATGTCACAATCAGGGTTGTAGTAAATTGCTGATATTGATTTTTTTGAAAAAAAATCACTTATTTAAATCATTTATTTTAAATATCAAAGTTATTGGCTTTAATGGAAATGTAATTGATAATCTAACTTTAAAAAATGAGATATTTAATTATTTCTTATGTAAATTTAAAAATACAATTCGTAAAATATAACAAAATATTTCATTAGACAAGCTAATATTTCTCATTTCTTGACTTTAGATTCATCTCTACAAAGCAGCATTAATAAACACAAAAATGAGTTATATCTTAACTTAATTAATTATGTATAAATTTTATTATATATTTTTATAACTTATTATATTTTAACCCGTTAATGCCTGAAATAATTTTGAAAAATGTATTTTGATGAATATTTCAATTTTAAACTAATATGGACAGCTGAGAATGAAATATCTTAAATTTAAAAAACTCTTCTAATAGTTTTAAATTAACAACCTATCCTCATTTGAGGACATTTAGTGTTCTATCGAAAAATCTTCGAGATAAAAAAAACTTTGAGATAACAGATTAATTTTCTATTATATGCTGACAAAGATCTCGAAAGTAAAGTATTATAATATATATTATTCAACTTGATTTAAGTTAATATATCTGCGCAAAAAGCAAATATATGTGTGACGAATGAAAAATCATAAAATAACTATCCGAATTACTGAATAGTAATTAATAGTAGACACATAAAACTTTCTGGGATCATTCGGAGTGATGCTATAAACTGTCACTAAAAAGCAAAAATCATTCCAACAAACCCCCAAAAATATACATGCCATTTTATTAGCTGTCCTCAAATGAGGACGCTGGGCGTTAATGGGTTAATTATTTATGCAAGTACAGCCTTATGACTGGTGTATGAATTGTAAATATTTAATTAGTGTATAATTCATTGATTAATATTATATGCATATTCTAGTTCGCCTTTACCCACCTAGCGGTTGATATTTCAAAAAGAAAATATTTCCTTGTTTATTTAGCTCTCATACCAGTTTATGTCATTTAGCATTGGCTCATATGATATTTAAAAAATAATAGCATAGTTTACATTGTGCTGCTTAAAAAGCCCTGAAGGCTCTAAAAATTTTTTTTAAAATAACATTTTAATTTAACTACATATAATCAGTTAAATACAATTCGAGGCTGCTGTCACTGCTTGTTTTAATGAATTGTACCCACTAAATGTAAAAAAAAAAAAAAAAAAAAAAAGATAAAAAAATAAGTGAAATTATTAAAATGATAATGAAAATATGAATTTTGTTAATGTGTGAAAAAAATTTTCTTGATTCAAATGATTTGTTAAACCTAAGTAAAAATTTTTTAGGATATCACCTTTTTTTTTTTTTTTTTATCTTCCCTAATTCCTTATTTTTTTTAAAAAAATTTGATTAGAAACTATGAGTAAAGTTTTCTCTCCCTTAATACATTGCTTCAGTTATATGTCATATTTCCTATTAAATTATCCTTTTCCAAAATTATTTTATGTGTCCAATACCGTGAGTAAAATTTTGCTTTATTTCAATACATTATTGTAGCTACAAAGTCAAAGTCTGAAGTTGAGTGGCTCATACTACCGCATTTATGATTGTTATAAAATTATTTCTTATTATGAAGATACTATGTTGAATAAAAATGTTGGTAATAAATGCCTACATGGATTTTTTCTATAGAAATAGAATATTATTTATATTTTTATAATTTAAGTAAAATGATTGATAGTGTGGATATTGTGCATATATATACACACACATACACATAATAAAAATCATTAAAATCAAATAAATCGTGATTAAAATAAAAAAATTCAGATTTAAATTAAAAAAATCGATTTTTTTTTTTTTTTTTTTTTTTTTTTTTGAAAAAAAAAAAAATCAACAACCCTGGTCACAATTACGTGCATTCACTTAAGCAATATGTGCAGGCAAGTTGATTATGGATAATTTCTGGTGCTGATTCTAAAAAACAAGCCACCGAGGGTGATTCAATAAAGGCATTTTGCTTTCAAAAAGGTATTTCCTAATTTGTTGTCCTTTGGGTTGCAATTTCTGTACATGATAAAAGTAAAAAAAAAAAAAAAAAAAAAAAATCTTGTATCTACTATGAATTTTTTCTTGCAAAAATGCTCTAAAAGAATTACAGTGAAACTTGAATAATTCGAACTTGTTTAATTCGAAATTCTGGATAATTCGAATTTTTTACTCGGTCCCTTGAATTTTGTATCAAAATAATGTTAAAAAATCAAAAGTGTTGAATAATTAAGCTCGTAAAAAATATTGATGTAAGGGGAAGGGGAAGAGGATGTAGCAGTTTTCTTAGATATAAAGTTTATATGTTAAATCTTTGATCATACAGTTTTAATTTTTTTAATTTATCTCTTCGTTTTGACAAAATAGCGTGCTTGCCAACATCCTAATTAATATTCTGTAGTGTTGATAGTCCCGCCCTTTTTTTTCACACCAGTAAATTTTTAAAGTAATATTTTGCAAATGCAATTACGATTAAAAAAGAAGAAAAATACTCTAAAATGGATACTGGTGTGAAAAAGAAGGGTTAACAATACTACGGAATTTTAATTAGTATGTTGGCAAGTATATTTTTCTCAGGTGCCTTCAACTTCGAATTATCCAAGTTCTACTGTACTAGAAAACTGCATTACCGTGGGATCTTTCTATGGGGTCCTAGCCCATATTTATGCTAGTTTTGGAGAAACCCACAGAAAACTCCTAACAGTTAAGCCAACGAGGGCTACCGGGTGTCGAACAAAGCACCTCAAGTATACCAGCTTCAGGGACAGAACCTCTCGGTCACTGGTGGGCCTATTTTTATGAGGAATATTATTCATGCAAAAGTGCGAATACACGTCAACCCACCACATATCAACTGGAGCACCACCTTCTTAATGATTTCATGACAATTTCCATAGTGATTCTATATTCTGGATCAAAGAACCGTACAAATATCGGGAATACTTTTATTTCTTTGGGATTTGAAGAATCTGAACAGACATAAACCATAATATACTTTGGTAAGTTTATTGGAAAGTTGTTATTTTCTGAATCTAACACAGAGAAAAGTTAGTGGTCACCGTTAGATACAACCAACAGCCAACTGAGCTTCCTCGTTTTTCGAAAATTGTTAAATTACGGACTAAATCCTTTTCATTTGAAAAAGAGGACCAGAGGACGAAAAACATTAAAAAAAAAAAAAAAGGAGTTTTTAGTCCTGTATTTAAAAAAAAAAAAAATCGTTTTGTTTAAGAGAGCAGAGTGTTGAAAAAGAAGACTGTCCTCTTAAAAAGAGTATGTCTGGTCACCTTACCTAAGATTAGCATGATTTTACGTTTTTAAATTGATAATCTTTTTTTTTTTTTTTTTTTTTTTTTTCTTAGTAACACCGTATACTGTAAGAATTCTATCTACATTTAGACTGAAAATTTACTCCCCACACTAAAATTTCCACTCGCCAATGGCGAGCTGGTGAGCGGAAATTTCACGCCCTGATCTATTTGATATATAACATATAACATTTTTAATATAAAAATGTAAAACAAATGAACAAGAATCAAAGATCTACTCTTCCTCAACCCTACAATTAATATGAAATATTAATTTTACCAATTAAGATGAACACTGAATATACTTGTCCTTGTCATAGTATATTATATATAACAATAGTTTACCTTTTCAATATTTTATTATTATTATTATTATCCACAAAACTTCATTAAAAATTGTAAACTTAATGCATTTCAATACTCAACTAAGAATATATTTAGAAGATTTTTAGCCCTTTCAGCATTATCTATTTTTTGGTATATCTGTTTAATGATCCGTAAAATTAATACTTTGAACAGTATAAATATGAGAATTTAATACAGTATACTACACATGCGTATTAATCTCATTTTCTTGAAAGAAGCAACATATATTTCAAAGTTTAGCTACGCTAGCCATTTTGACTATGCATGCCAGAAAAAGACAGGCTTAACACTTATAGGTTTAATTGCACATTTAATTGAACTATCTATTTGTTTTCTACATTTCTTTGAAAAAGATTTGCAAATGTATATTGCATGAATTTTTACTAGTTCTTTTTTTCTTTTCTGAGCAAAACTTTTACTGAATATGAAGCATAAGATGTTCCGTATAATCAGTGGCGGATTTAAGGGGGGGGGGGGGCTAGGGGGCTGAAGCCCCCCCCCCAAAACACTGTCATCCATAATTGAATTTTGCAATTGTACATTTTTTTATTGGTCTAGAATAACACTTTGAAAAATCTTAGCCCCCCCCAAAAGTCAAGTTCTGGATCCGCCACTGCGTATAATTCTAAAAATTCTACATAATTTACGAATTTTTTTTTTCTAGATATTTGACAAAACTTGTAATTATAAGAATGCCAAAATGTTTATTGGTAGATAGAGCATACAAAAAACATGGCTCTGCTGGGGGAAAGAAAAATTACAGGATATTTAAAGAAGAAAAAAAAATCACTCTTAGATATCAATTAAAAACATGGGATATTTTTAATAAATACCGTTATGTATTTATAAATAGCATGCAAAGTGTTAAAAAAAGAAAAAAAGCAATAGGTTATTTGATACCTACATCAGTGTTTTATAAATACCTTTTGATATCTATAAAAAACCTGCAAATTTTCTTAAAAGTACTTCAAGGTATTTGAAAAGAAACTTAAAAAAAAAAAAAAAAAAACCTTCAAAAAACATTTGGAGAGGTATTAAAAGAAAGCTTTGAAGGTTTTTCAAAATATCTAAATGATTCATGGTATTTTATAAAAACCTTTATGTATTTATAAAAATCTGCAATAAGTTTCTTACAAATACCTTAAAAGTATTTCTGAGAAACCTATATAGGTATTAATGGAGGTTTTATTATGGCTTTATTTTGCACCATTAAAGCCTTGATAATACCTTATTTTAAATACCTCTAAAACCTATAAAATACCTGTGTAAAGAAACCTTTATAAAACCTTCAAAAAACATCGAAGAGGTATTTTAAAAAAGCTTTGTAGGTATATTAAAAATACCTACATGAGTCATTGTATTTTAGAAAAACCTTTTGGTATTTATAAGAAACCTGCAATAACTTTCTGAAAAATACCTAAAAGTTTTCTTGAGAAACCTATGGAGGTATTAATAGAGCTTTTATTATGGCTTTATTTTGCACCATTAAAGCCTTGATAATACCTTATTTTAAATACCTCTAAAACCTGTAAAATACCTGTTTAAAGAAACCTAAAAAAACTTAAATAAAACCTTAAAATTTTAGTAAGGGTAATCTCTATATTTTAGCACCGGTTTCATCTTCACACCTTGTGGGATTCGAAAATCGTTTAAATTTGACCCCTATTATCGAGGCAACCTCTGAAACTTGACGGTTTTGACCAGGCAACCCTATGCCATTTTAAAGAGCATATTAATCTCTACATTTTAGCACCGGTTTCATCTTCACACTTGTGGGGTTCTAAAATCGTTTAAATTGTGACCGGAAGTGAGGTTGTTTGTCTTAAACTTGACGGCTTTGACCAGGCAACCCTATCAGATTTTCATTGTAACAATGAATTCTATCTATAGAAAAAAAATCAGCTTCATACCTTATCAAGTCAATTTTTTGCAACCGCCGCTTGGACTATTTGTTGGTAGAAAGGTTTGATCAAGATTGATAAGCTTCAAGTAATGCTGCTTGTGAAAGTTGTCTGAATATTTTTAAAGGAACCTTTAAATTTAATAACAGATTTGATTTCTATATAAATGCAAATAGAATAATTAAACGGGGAGTTGAGGGGAGAGGTAGACCTCTCACACGAAATTATTTGTAAGATAAAGCTGTTCTGAAGAATAATTTGAATTTTTTTAACATAGGTTTACATAACGGTACTCGTTATCTTACACCGTAATCTTCAAACTGTGTTCATAATATTAAATTTCAGCGTAAGTGAAATCGTGTGAGTAACACACCAGATTATTTACATTCTCATACCTTTATGTATGGTAGAAAAAGTATTGTTTTTGGGTCAAATATTTGAAATTGAGTGTTTGTTATATTTACACATTTTGAGGTCCGCTGAATCCAAAAATCATATTTTTTTGTGTTTGGTCTGTGTGTCTGTTATCATCATATCTAAAGTGCAAATAATAGCAAAACGTCCAAAATTGATATTTTAAATGCGTATCATATAGGGATGTTAAACTAAATTTTCCGTTTATATCAAGCAAATAATTCGTGTACAGGGATATCCAAGAGAATTCAAATATACTACGACTATGGGGAAAATTGCAGGTAAGTAGAGTATAACATCTATAAACTGCACTATACCAAATGAAACGAATATATTTTTTTATATGCGCAAAAGCATGTTTCACTTAGAATATAGCATAGAAATCATTCACTGTTTGTTTGCATTGCCACACAAGAGAGCTAGATTACAGTGCGACAATGCTTGAAAATTTATTATGCAGTAGACCCCACAAAACTTTCTTCCATATTATTCCAGATATATGAAAGGGTCAAAAACTTTAATGTCAAATAAAGAAGACTTCGAAACTTGTTACTATAAGAAAAAATATATTACATGAAAGAAAAGAAAGAAACGGAATTTTTAAATTATGACATTAAATCAATACTTTCTTTACCAAATACTATTTATGAAAGAAAATACAAAGAAACAAGATTATAGTGCGACATTACTTGAAAATTTATTATGCAGTAGCCCACACAAAACTTTCTTCCACATCATTTCAGATACATGAAAGGGTTAAACACTTTAATGTCAAATAAAGAAGACTTCAAAACTTGTTATTATAAGAAAAAATAAATTACAAGAAAGAAAAGAAAGAAACTGAATTTTTAAATTAGGACATTACATCAATACATTCTTTACAATATGCTATTTATGAAAGAAAATAAAAAGAAACTGCCATATTTTAAATATATAAAAAAAATAATAGGAATACTACATTATTAATATAAAAGAAAACGAGTCCTTTGTTTCAGTTCAGTCTAAAATATAACCAGTAAGTTCTTAAAAAATTCTTTGAAGAGGAATAATAGACAGTTTAAAATAGCACTTTCTTTAATAATATTTAGATGAATAAAAATAAGCATCCATTCTGCTGTTCCTAAGGGGGGAAAAAGTCTACTTGCTTTCTCATATAGAATTTACAGTCACGGTTAATGAACAAGATTCCTGTTTCTTAAATCGCCGCATTTTGATAAAATTAGGTAAAATTAAATAAAAAAAAAAAAAAAAAAGAAAGAAAGAAAAGAAAAGCTTTACGGTTTTATGGACTTTGAAATTTCAAAACAGTTTCTTTGTTAATGGAATTTGCCATTTATTTCTTTTTTCTTATTGACTGAAATAAAGAAAATACTTTGATCTCAAAGCTATAATCTTTATATTCTAACATATGTAAGATGTCATAATAGAGTTGTCTGAGACGATAATTGTTATTTTTGCGCATTTTTCTTTCTTTTTCTTTTTTTTTTTTTTTTCAATGATGGCAAATATACATTTTTTTTTCTTTTGCTGTCTTAGCTATCAGGAGAAATATTTTTAAAAAATTTTAAAGTCAAGTGGCCCCTTAATTTTATGTGCAATGTAGTTTACATATTTTTATGTACATATTTCAACATATTTTATAAATGTGCTTGCAATAAACACAAAATAATTATTAATTTAATGCTTGATCAGCATTTGTTTGTCAGTAGAAATACAAAAAAAAATAATGTACAGATAAACAAACTTAATTAAATTTGTAATTTTCTTAAAACAACAAAAAAATAATAATCGATTTTAAATAATAATAAGAAGAAGAGAAGCTACATATTATGCATTTATAAGCTTTTTTTTTTTTTTTTTCAAGTTTACTCTAAAGTAAAATTAAGAATAAATCTTAAATACATTCGGATATGTAACTATCTTTTGAAGAGAAAGAATGTATAATTCAAAAGACTTTTTAAAATAATTT
Source organism: Salticus scenicus (assembly GCA_963930645.1). Lineage (NCBI taxonomy): Eukaryota > Metazoa > Arthropoda > Arachnida > Araneae > Salticidae > Salticus > Salticus scenicus. Next base: position 202,334,735 of record OZ005655.1, on the reverse strand, counting down.
ATAAAAGAATTAAAATGAGTATCAATTCTTGTATTCCTTAGAAGAAGAAAAAAATGTCCATTTACTTTCATTTGAAAAATATGCAGTCACAGATAATGAACAGAAATGATCTCCAGTAATTTCTTTTTTCCTGTTACTACGATCGCGGCACATTGTTGAAATTAAAAGAAAGTTAAAATATATATATATATATAAAGTTTTCTGGTTTGATGAACATTGAATTTTAAAAATAGTTTCTTTGTTAATTGAATCTGTCGTTCATTAATTTTTATTATTTTTCTTTCTTCTTTTTATTAATTGAAATGAAGAAAATGCTTTTATCGTAAAATTGTAACTTTTTTGCTGTAATATCTTCGAGCTATCAGAACAGAACATTTTAAGGCGATTTTATGTACATTTATACATATTTATATATATATTTTCTTGTTTTGCGTTTAATGAACGTATATTTCTGTATGAAATTTCTTTTTTACTGTCTTTCGCTACACTTATTTAGACTGTAGATAGTTTTTTTTTTTATGATAATTATAAGTCGAAACTTTTTCCTAATTCTTTTAATGTCGTATGACTAGTTTTTTTTTTTTTTTTTTTTTTTTTTTGAGGAGTGAAGTTTAAATATTTCGATTCCATTTGCATTATAAATAAACAAATTTATAATAAATAAAAAATAAATAGTAAAACGATAGTTGACCAACATTATTCTGTTAATAGAAATGTAATAAAATGTACAAATAAACAAACTTAACGAATTTTTCAGTTTTATTAATACAATAAAAAAAATTCACCATATTTTTAAGCTATAAAAAAATCTGAACTCGATATTTATATATTATAAAATTCAAAAGACTTTTGTTTCAGTTTGTTCTGAAATAAAATTAAAAAAATATGTCCTAAGTATATTCTTACATATAAGTCTATTTAATGAATATAAGAAAAACCTAACGCAAAAGAACACCTTCTTAAACAATATACACAACAATAAAAATAAGCATTTTATTTTTCTAAAGGGAAAATAATGGTCATTTGTTTTTCAATGCAAAATATGCAGTCTTTGTTAAGGAACGCAAATGATGTCTAGCAATTTACTTTTGTCGTCATCACTGTACTTTATTAAAAATAAGTAGAGGTAAACAAAAATATAAAAAAGACTCTAGATTTATTAACTTTGAATTTAAAAATAATTTCTTTGTTAATCGAGTCTGTCGTCCATTAATTTCTTTCTTTTTCGGTTCATTATAACAAAGCACATGCTTTTACCTCAATATTCGAATCTTTTTATTCTAATGTGATCTTTTTATTCTAAGATGATGGTGTTTTAATATTGAATTTTTACGCCGTATTTTAACGTCGAATTTACATAAAAGTACAAATTTATACATGAATATCAAAATTTACATATTTAATGAAAAATTTAATTATTTTATTAAGGGGATTGTAAATGATAAAAATTCTCCAAAATCGATGCAACTAAAAATATCCAGATAGTTAGAAATATTATTATCAATTCATCAACCATGAATATTCATTTAGAGAAATTGGAGTGTACGGGTGATTTTAAATCAACCTTATAGTCCAACTTTTTCCAAATGGATATCCAAATAGTTGTTATGAAGTGTATGGAGCTACATCATCATCATCCTCATCATAAATTTCAGCTTTTATCAATTCACTGCAGGATGAAGACCTCTCCTAGGTGATTCTAAAATGCCCTGTTTTCTGCAATTCTTCTCCATTCTGCTCTTGTAAACTTAACAATTTCGTCTCTCCAACAACATAGTGGTCTCTCCCTCGGTCTTTTCTTATCTCTTGGTATCCGAAACAGGACTTTGGTGGTCCATCTGTCATCATTTCTTCTTGCAAGGTGCCCAGCTCAGCTCCATTTTAAAGAGTGAGTCCTAACATGCGTTTCTCTATGCTTCTCCAAAGCTATATAATACTTTAAAAATAATATGCAGTGTCTCTAACAATATTTAAAAACTTTTACAAAATTTTAAACTTTAAATTTACTTTTCTTGGGTTTCAAATTTTGGAATAACCAGTTGCTTATACTTCGCCTTACGATTTTGTTTTCATTTAAAATTTCTTTTTAAAATTTTGGATGAATGTTAACCAGTGTATTTGTAACAAAACTCGACAGGTATTTTGAAATGAAGAAATTATTGCTTTTATTAAAAATTCTCAAATTTATTCGCAAAATAAATAAACAGGTATATAAATGAATCATGAAAAATTCAGATTTTATACTTTTTTTTTTATGTTTATTTGTAACTGATTCTGTAATTGGGATATAAAAAATTAGATAATTAGATGTGTTTACAATCCTACAAGTGCTTAATGAAAAAAAAATCGCCGTTTTAAAATAATTTAGAACTCGAATGGTGCATTTTGAAATAGGCATAGATTCATGTTATTTTTCCCATATAAGATACCATTCTATCTATAGAATTGCCTTTTATAATTTAAAACATGCTATATGTATAAAAATGACAGATTTCATGGTAGTATTTAAAAAAAAAAAAAAAAAAAAAAAAAGATAGAATGTAAAACAAAAGTAATTCATGTACACGTTTTTATTCATTATGTATTTACAAATTCAGTATTTACAAATTCTGTAAAAATACTGAGAGAAACTGCAAACAATATTTTCTTATTAAAACCAACACCAGTAAATTTAGTTAGAATCACTTCATTTTAATGAAGTATTTGTAAGTGCTAGTAAAAGAAGGAATAGGTAAAATGTTTAAATTAAAACTAAAATTTTTCCAACAATATATCTATATTTTGTAATTTTAAATTATTTTAAACATATTGTTTTGGTGCTTCTGCAGTATTTGCATTATTTATATGCATTCTTTTATCAAAATAAAGATAAATGTAATATTTACCTAGCATTAATTTCCAAACAGGCCTTATTCATTTTGCTGGTCAATGTATTTTAAATGACATAAATTCATCACTCAAGAAATAAATAAACTGTTTTTTGTATCGCTTTTTAAATAAAAACTTAAAAAAAAAAACCACTTTTCTCAAAATTTTTCTCTCACTTTTCTCTAATTTTTCTCAAAATTTTATTTCGGGCAATTACCTATACATTGTTAAAAATTTCAGTTCAAACTTAAACCACTATATGGTGTAAAGTTATAAGCAACACCATAATATGGTTCAACCTCACCATTAAATTTTCTACTTCTTGTGATTGATTTTAAGTTGCACCAAAACTTGGAGCTACCATACATCCACTCACAAAGGAAGTATGATTCAGTAAAATTCTTACTGAAACCAAACAAAGCATAAGTTAAATAGCGTGATCAAAAACATAGGGTAAAGGGCAAATCAAGTGCAACAGCTCACCCACAGGCTAAGACAAGGTCCTAGAAAATGTAGCTGCTTCTATCAAAATAAACGAAAAAGAATTAGCGGGCAAGAAAATGTGACACAGTGCCAGATGCGTTTGACTTGAGACAAGAAGGTCTTCAGTTTGATCTCCGTCTGGGTTAAACTTTGATTTTTATTTATTTATTCTTTTATTTTTCAAAGCATAACACCAATATTTGGTTTAACATAAAATTATCAAATCATGGTAATAGGTTAAACCATCGGCTGGTTGAAGCTACTTCAGTACCAAGCTTTGTTAAAACTAACACCAGATTTCTAACAGAGAATTTTAGATTTTAAGATTTATCTAAGATACCCCGCTGCCACTGGTTCTATTTTGCCGCCCAACTGCTTAGTGCAGCTGTAGCTCCTGTAAGCGATATTTTTTAGCAGTACGTTGTGACGCTTATCTTATATTTGCTTTGAATTTTGAGTTGATATCGTTTTAACTAATTGGAATAATTTACTTCAAATTATTCAACTCAGAATCTTTGGGTTATTTTGCATTTTTTTTTTTTTTTTTTTTTGTACTTTTCGAGCGCTTGGTGTGGAGATAGCTGGGAACACTTATAATTGGATATTAATAGTATATTACTAATAAAAATATAATAAAATATAAATTCTAAAAGAAACTCGATATTAATAAGTTATTAAACTGATCAAAATAAAGCTTTCTTATGCTTTCAGTTAATACATATATATGCATCCTTAGTACTTTCTTACATGAAACTCTTCTCGAAAAAGAAATAATAGGTACGTTAAAAGAATGTTTTCTTTAAAAATATATAAAATAATAAAAGTAAGCATCAATTCTTCTGTAAAAAAAATAATAATAATAAAAAATAAATAAATATGGACAAGAAAAAAAAAAAACTATATTTGCTTTTTATACATAATTTATAGTCACGCTTAATGAACAGAAGTGATCTCCGATATATATATATATATATATATATATATATATATATATATATATATATATCATGTCATTGAGAATACGGCACTTTATTTAAGCTAAGGAAAGCTACATGAAAAAGCCCTTTGATTCTCCGAACTTCTAAATTATAAATAGTTCTGTTGTTAATCGATTTAAATGTTCATTGCTTTTTTTCTCTAATTCATTAAAATAAAGACATTCTTTTATCTAAATATTCAATTCTTTTTTATTCTAATGTCTCTTGGTATTAGAAAAAAATGTTTTAAAACTTCACCATTCACTATGTATTTTATTTTAAATGTTGATGAAATAATTTTAAAGATATCTGCTACATATTTTGATTAAATTGATCATTAATATGCAAAAAAGAAAAATTAGCATTTTCAATTTTCGATAAAAGTTTTTATTTGAAATATTTATACATTAATTTTAATAAATTTTAAAAATAATTAATTTAATGAATACATTTTAATAGCCGACCCATTACTGGAAGCCAAACATATCTATAAAAATCGAAAAATTTTAAATGAAGCATCTTGGTAATTTTTAATCGTAGTAGGATGTTATTAGGGTTATTTTTCTTCTTAGCATATGAAGATTGTGTTACTAAATATAGTATCTATAAGGACATGAGAACGATATAAATGTTTAGATACTTAATGTTTAGAAAATTAAATTTATCGATATTTTTGTGACGTGATATCGTTACTTATTTTATCTAAGTGCGTAGTGCAATACCTATAATCACCGAAAGACAAATCTCCTGTTAATTCTATGGGAAATTTTAAATCACACATTGACTAACATATATTCTTTTTTTAATTCCACTTCCACACCAAAAAACGCCGCAATTTTATCAATTTCTAATCGTCTTCCAAAATATCAATTTTCGTAATTCTCAATGTTTTATTTTTGAATTTAAAAATTCGAAAAATTAACTAAATGCTTTCTTTTGCATATTTTAGCTACGGAATAATATATTAAATATTTAAAAAATAAGTTTTTGGAAAATAGGTACAAATTTAATGTTTCTGAATTTTCTGAATATGAAAACGTGTTTAAAAAGAATCATTAGATAATGAGTAATTCTATAAACAAATTTCCCAACGGAATGACATATACTTTGCCTGTAGCGAGAATATAAAAGAAGTTGGCAAACAGTGCAACTGTTTAGGGCGAATCAATTTAACTGTTCTCTACATAAGGTGGCTATCGCATTAGCATTCATGTATATCGCAGGAGCCACATAAAGTTTACCAAATCATTGGCCAGTACTGTGTTATCGTATTATTTGTTAATTTAGAGACCTATAAGTTAAAATGATTTTCGTGTCGAAATCCATATTAGGGTAGATCGGAGGTAATTGGTCATTGGGATACTTTGGCCCAGTCGGAATATTTTCCGTCAAATGGTGTTTTAACTTCAGCCTATGATGTGTTATTCCGTCTTCTTTCTCGCACATCAATATCATTAAATAAGGAGCATCCATTAAAGAAACAGTGATAATTTTCAAAATTTTGGTAAGGCGAGTAAATTTAATTCCTCATAAATATTTGTTTATTATTTTTTCAAAATTACATTTTAAATTTTGAATCTTCAGACAGATATTTTTTGTTCGTTTATAAAATAAAACGTGTTTGTTTATTCAAATGCTTTCAAAATAATTCCTTATAGTCATGAAAAATAAAAATGACGATATGGGACTAGTTAGCCCATTTCACATGGGGCACTTTCGCCTGGTGGATAAACAAGCCTCTTAGGATCTCCAAAGCCTAACTGTAATAGATAAGATCTTTAAAAGTAATTTATTTACACAATGGAAAAAACAGAATTTCGCTCCAGGCGTGAGTTAGAGAATAGAATTTTGATATGCATGTAAGTGATATAGCTTAATTGAATTTAAGGTTATTCGAATAAGCCTTTTTAAACAATGAAGTTATAATATTTTATTGCACCCTTCCTATATTAAATTTGTTGTTCTGTTTACAAAAATATTAGCAACTTTGATATTTACGTTTCAGAACGTTATTAGAACGTTCAGGCGTCCTAGCATGCATAATTTTTTTTTATTATTTACTTTTCTGTAATGCATTAATGATATACCGGGTGATCCAAAAGTCAGGACAAACTTTAAAAATGAATAATTCGAAAACGAATCAAGATACAAAGATACGGTTTTCACCAAACGGATGAAAAAGAAACCGGGTTTTGTGTGGCAACGAAAAAAAAATTAGTTCTGTTGGCGACCAACAGATGGCGCTATAGAGTTTTATTTCACCAAAAGATGATTTACAAATGAAAAAAGTGTTGATAACTTACAAGTCAGCTTAATTACAGTACTACTACAATAACTGCTCAATGTGCTGTCCATCATTCAAAAGTACAGCTGTGAGATGATTACCACACCGTTCACAGGATTTAGTAGCATTTCTTGCGTTATGGCAGACACATTTTGGCGGATGCCATCTTTCAGTGCTGCTAGTGATTCCGGTTGGTCGCGGTACACTTTTGACTTCAAGAATCCGCACAGCCAAAAGTCACAGGGTGTCAGATCAGGAGATCTTGGAGGCCATGCGTGATTAAAGTAGCGATTGAGAATGCGATATTTCGATGCATGTAAGCTTCGACAACCATTACCTGCCTCAGTTGCTCCTTTTTATATCGTTTGTTGCTTTGCATAATCCTACATCAGAAATCCAACTGCGCCATCTGTTGGTCGCCAACAGAACTATTTTTTTTTTCGTTGCCACACAAAACCCGGCTTCTTTTCCATCCGTTTGGTGCAAACCGTACCTTTGTATCTTGATTCGTTTTCGAATTATTCATTTTTAAAGTTTTTTCTGACTTTTGGATCACCCGGTATATTTGTTAAATGAAATGAGGTTTCATAATTTAAAGTTTTTCTTTTTACGTATTTGATCGCTAATATTACATATTACTTCGCCATTGGGAACATATTTTTATAAATATCATGAAATATATTGTTTCGAATGTACGGTGATTAGAAAAAAAGTATTGTTAGATCCTTATTCACAACTACAGTATTTTTCTGATGTTGACAATGTTCAAACTTTGACGTTATTCAAAACTCAAGCCCTCACACTATAATTTTTCCACATCACTGAAGCCCTAATCTTTAAACTAAAGTCTGTATAACGTTTAAAAAAGTACGTTCATTCATCTTCCGATGATTGAATAACATTGGATAAACATTTGGTAATTATATGATATCCCACCACTCATAAAATCTGCACGTTTGCTTGGAGCAACAGCATTGAATATAACGACTGGGTTCAAGGAGATAGGCATTTTTTCCCTAGACTATAGCTTAATGGGAATAAAAATTAGCAATTTAGAAATGTCTATTTCATGCCATCGTATATCATAGATCGACCGAACCTAGATTCTGATTTTGTCTCGTATCTCTTTGCAGTTACCACTGCGCGTTTGTCACTTTTAAGAAATCTTCTTCTAGGGATATCATGGAACAACCAAGACGGGTAGGATGAGGAGAAACAGGACAATTTAACCTTTCTTGGCACTACACTGATAGTACAAACATAAAAATAAATTCAAAATAATGATTTAAAATTTTCAAAATAAAAAATTCTTAGAAGAAAAACAGGCCAACTAATCATAGTCTGCCCCACATAATTTTATAATAACAATGCAGAATTTCTTGTATAACTGTGTTACTTAATGGCTTCTGCGGTTATGATTTAGGCTTCATATTTTTTCAGACATGTCATCTCCTCTTATGTCATTCCTACAAACACTTAATACGCATTTGTAATTGGCAGTATGGCAGTTGGATGGACTGTGGTGAAAATAGAGATCGGGTAATGGTAAAACTTTGCCTCCTGTATATTGTTAGAGAAATATTGCTGCATTAATAACAGGATATCACCACAGTAAATTGTAATCCCTATATATTTCATAATTCGAATTTAAGGCTTTAAAATATACTTTTTAAATAATAGTTTGTAGCAACATTAATGCAAATATCTGTGGAAACATTAATTCAGATACGTATGCTTACGTAAAATAATTAAAAAAAAGAAACAAATTAATCAGAAAGAAATTATTGCTTTCTCATCTGTTTGGCAGGTACCTTTTGTCGTTTTGTGTTCTTCGCAATAGTTAGGAGTCGACGTTTAATCCAAAAAGTGGGTGGACATGATCTCTGTGCTTTGTAAAAGTATATGTGTTTAGTGTTTTATTCTAATTGACGTTTGATTCAGCAGAGGTGCTCCCAGTACTTTTTTAAAATAAAAATCTATTTGTTTCGTCGCTTCTGGACTATGTTAATCAAAATGTTTTCACCAGATTTATCAATTCTTGCTGTTTTCGTCGAAGTTTTTTCTTTTTTTAATTATTAGTGATCGTTGGTGAAACCATGTCCAGTGTTGTCTTTTAAAATTCTCAAAATAAACTGTGTTTGTCATACTAGGTTCGTTATTCAACTTACTTTAAGTAATATGTAAGTTTTCCCTGTGCTAAACAATATCGTGCTCTACTAACTGGCTAAGTCGTGGCAGTTTGTTACATAAGTGGCTCTCAACTCATGGCCCAATGGAAATGTGTAATTGTTTTCTCTCTGGACCTTTCTGTGCATCCAAGGGAATTCGATAGATTTGAGCTTGTATTCAACGAGTTTGTGTTATCATTTTAAATGAATCGGCGATTTTTGGCCAAATTAATTTCGGATTGTCAGTATTTATCATCCAAGAACAAAGTCTTATTTCAAATTTAAAATAAAATTGTAACAACTTTTTTTAGAAATATCATGTTTAACTTTTTTTCTTTCGAATTTGTCTAAACGATTGGGTGAAATTTCGCTCTCTATTTCTCAAGCCCGTGGCTTTTCTAGGCTGAAGCTTTAAAAAGTGAGTATAAAAATAATAAATGCGATTCATATAACATACCCAGAATTGATATTTTTTAAGACCTTTTCTTATACCCGCTCTGTCTGTCACTGGCGTTTGTCTGAATGTGTCACATCTTTTTGCTTATCTCTCAGCAATCAGACCACCTAAAGATTTCGGGTTTTTACTAAAATATTAGTCATGTCTGACGCTACAATTTAACACACACACACACAAAAAAATAATTGATTAGTTTTCTTTTAATTAATAAAAATATGAAAATAATAAGCTAATAATAGCAAAAAATTAGCTATTTAAATTTTATCCATAATTTAAATGTTGCCAAAAAAATTTACGAGTTCTTTTTTTTTTTTTTTTTTTTTTTTTTTTTTGACAGGAAAATAAATACATTTATCTAAACGTGAACAATAAAAAGTATAAAAAAAATAAATTATGCATCACAAAAATTGACGTCATTGTCACTTACTTATTTATTTTTTCATATTGATAAAGTGATAATATATTTCACGATGCAAACGTATGTTGTACTAAAATCAGTTTTATTTATAGAACCTCCTGGACGATTTTTTAAATTTTTGCATTGAAATACACCGAAAACTTTTCGCCAAGAAGTTTAATTTAGCAACAGCGATTTTAATCTAGGTAGCGTATCAAAAATATGAAAATTATAACCTATTACAAAAAAAAAAAAAAAAAAAAATACTTATTTAAAAAACAAATAAATAAATAAATGCCCTTTTCATAATGCACTAAAAAGAACAAAATAACTTTTACAGCTCAGTACCGCCGATCTGAATACTTGTATTTTACTACCATTCCAAAAAGATTGCACCTCTAACTAAGAAAAGTGCGGCTCATACCAAAATTTCCAATCTGGCTAACTTCCGCTCATATTTTTATTAATCCATAATAACACCCGGAATTGTTATTTTTTGTTATTATACTCATCAGATTCTAGAACCAATCTAATAAATTTATAATGTGAAATAGGTGGATTATTTTGAACTAAATAAATTGTAACTACTATGCGTTAGTTCTTTTTTTTTAAAATGGAAAATTTTGGAGATTTTAGGACGGTCTTTTTTCACAATAACGTGATCCTAAAGGGGTTTAAAGAATATGTTTTCTATAGAATAGATACAAAGAGTATCAGATATATCAAATTTTATCAGTTCTTCGGGGGGATTACATAGCTTATTTATCCTTACATATGTGAAGAGAAATATAATAAAATGATGAAATAAAACGGAATGAAATTACAATGCGCAACATTTTTACAAAATGAATATGTGTATGTACTTTTGTTTATAAAATTATTAAAATATAATGGAATTAAACAAATCTGCGTATTTAATGAATGTTAAATACAAAGTTCAAAACAAACGAAGCTGAAGAAAATAATTTATACTAATCTTCGCGAAACAAAAAATGTTCTTAAAAATATTTTCATGTTAATTAATACATATCTATTTGTCTGAAAAATAAATACATTTTTCAATTTGAATTTCTACAATTTTTCATTTGTTGAGATAAAAGCTTAAATAAACGTATTTTAAAAACGGTATTTAAGGGTATAAACATGTTTCTGTCGTTCTCATATACGAGTAGTTATTTATAATTATTTCAAATAATAATTAGTATTCATGAAATTTAATTATAAAACCTTAAAAAATGACTTTTTCTGTTGTGGATATGCATTTTTATTTGAAACAAGTCTTAAATCTTGCTTATTAGAAGTAGAACATTAAAAGGATATACAGAACTAAGCTGGTGACACCCCCCCCCTCACGTCCCTCCGGAAAAAACAATTAGAAGTTAATTAACTATTTTATCATTCATTTTCACATTGCATTTATTGCAAAACTTTCTATTATTACATTTTCATTTTCTTAGAAATAATCTTTCATTTCTGTTGTTATCAAAAGAATAAAAATGCAAATTTTATTTACTACAATCTTTTTAAGTTTATGGAGCTTTCATATAAAATTGTTAATTTAAACGTCAGCATTTATTTATTGCAATGTACTACATAAGAAATAACTTTAATAACAACAACGAAGATAGACAAATAAAATAAATGAAGTAAAATTTCCATTTATTGTTCTTCAAAATCCCTTGAGTTTATTTTGTTAGCGATAACAATTAAAGAAAAAAAATTACAAAAACTTAAGATAGATAAATCGTATTTTATTTATTATAAAAAGATAAAAAGTTTATTTTGTATCTATCGAAGAATAAAAGTATATAAAATAACTCATATTACATATGCCATAAAGTTATATGAAAAAAATTAATAAATAAATAAAATAATTGAACAGTTTTTAGGTAAGAAAACCGGAACGAGTAAATTTAGATCATAAATCTTATAGAAATGCTCATTAACTTGAAAGGAGAAAAATATGAGAAAAATATCTCTTGCGGAAAAGCCAGAAATGAGCTTTGTCTTTTCATATTTTCTTTATTTATTTTGCTTATTAAATCTATAAAAGAAAAAAAATCAATAAATGTAACTCAAAGATATTAGTTTTAAGATAAGTTTATAACAGAACATTACTTGTTCTTATTACAGAGCCTACATAGAAATCTGCTATTATCCGCAATCTATACAAAGAAAAAATAAACTTATTTCAAATAACAAGCAATGATGACATTCGTAAGAAGCTGTGAACCTTATAGAAGATATTCAAACAGTGTAATAAAACTAACCAGCTACAAGACAAAATATCGAAAACTATGGAAAGCAAAATTAGTAATTTAAAATGTAAATCTTGTCAAAAGGTAAAAATATTAGGTGAAAAAAAAGTCTTACTAGAGGTACAGAATTAAAGTTCATCTTCCCATCTTCCCATCTCCATATATTGCTAATTTTATCCATTTTAAAAGAAGAATATTTTATTAAAAACACAAAAAATAAACAATTTTTTTTTCACAAGAATTTTAAATTTTATAATTCTCATAATTTCAGAGCAATTTATATATTTTTTTCTATTAAAAATGTTAAATCCTTCTTCTTATTACTATTTTTTGCATAAAATTAAAAAGAAAATTCCTTAATGTCTTAAGGTAAAGCTAGGAGAGATTGCGCACATAGCGGATCGACGGGAAGAACTAGAAACTCAAGGTAGTTGTACAAAATCAATAGTGCAAATGCGCATGTCGATTGCTTCAAGCGTCTGAAATAAAACGTGGTTATTTTGTCTCGCTTTAAAAAATTACTGCTTGAATTTTCACAACTCTTCTGATTTCAATAGAATGGTAGTATTTAGAAATATTTTAAAATTAAGCGATTTCTCATCAACTAGCTTATACAAGTTACTTGTTGGATGTGGTTGCACGACAGCTGCACCATTTACAGCTGCACCATAAGTGTAACGATTGTGGACAATGACAGATTAGGTCAACAAACAAACAAACAAACAAACAAAAAACATTAAAATTGAAAAGAAACTGTATTACCTTAAATTAAACACGTTATCTAGTAACTAAATTTTAATTTTTATTATGCGGTCTTTTTATTTCTGATTGTCCAAAAAAAAAAAAAAAAAAAAAAAAAAAAAGGCCATAAAATTTTATGTAATATCAGTTATAGTGTAACCACGTTTTCTACGCCTAGCAGTGAGAACGAGTCCAAAAGCTTTGAGGGGTGCTAAGTTGACCGACATGTTCGGATTTAGTAAACTTCCAGTCATTCCCTTATCGCTTTTCTTCTCAACGAAAAAATTATCTTCCCTATTTTAACAGTGAACTCGTTCAGTCCGCACATGCGTAGAGTCTTCCATGGTCGCAAGAAACGTGGTTAAAGATTACACACAATTGTATAGGAAATATGGTCGCACATTACGGATATTATTTGTTCTTGTAGTCTAACACAGGGGTGGCCAACCCGCGGCTCGCGGGCCGCATGCGGCCCACCGCGTAGTTTCTTGCGGCCCGCGAAGAGACTAACGATACTTAAAGTTTGACAACTTTGGTTAACGGATCAAAAATTAATAAATACGTACTGACTTTTCGAAATGAAAATACCTTTCAACGATTATGGTAACTAAATAACTGTTGTGATGAAATATTACTAGATCCATTATTCGTTGTTTTTTATTATAGTTTTAATATACAGTTATAAATTTTCTACGATTCTATTGTTAATTTATGATTGAAAATAATTTAAAATAATGTATTCTGCTCCGAATTTTCACCCTACCTTTTCCCCAAAAAAGTATATACATATATGAAAAATATACTCACAAACATAGATGCACATATGCATATGTACAGTCACAAAATAATAATGATGATTTCCTTCCCCGACTAATTTCGCCGTAAATTATCATAGGAACCAGCAGCCGATGCCTAACGATTGATAATAACATCTAGTTTTTAATTCAATTGCTAAATTTTGTTTAGGGTGTCATATTAAAACTTGTACAAATTTCTTCTTCTTTTTTCCGATTTGTAACACCCATTTTTGATTACATATTCGAATTTCTGAGATCAAGGCGGTTCAAAAAAAGATATATTTTATATTCTTTATATCAAGTCTTCATAGAGTTACAAGCAAAAATTTATAAGGGGTAAACCTCTATATTTAAAAAAAAATTAAATTCAGATATCACACAGAAAAGTATTATATCCATTCAGATGATAATCGGAAAATAAATATAACAATTTTAAATATAAAATAATGTAAAGTAATGCTAATTAAGAAATGATGTGTACGTCTAAACTTACTTCAATAACTATTATAAATCATGCGCAAGCAAAGTAATATATGACACAAAAGATAACAAGTGACAGCCCCCTAAGAGCAATAAAAATTGAAATATCACTATAATTCGAAATATAATGATAGGAATGAACTCTAAATTTAGAAACCCATATTTTTGATGATGCCCATTCTATTCGTGCAAAAGTTAATGCAGGTAATAACTCATAATTTTTTGAAATATGAATTTATTAATTATTTTCATAATTCAAAAAATGCTTTTTTAATCAAAAAAATGCATGGAATATATTTGGGTTAATTCATACTAACGTAAAAAAAAAAAAAAAAAAAAAAAAAAAAAAAGAAAGAAAGAAATTTTAATGTGTTAATTTTTTGGGAAGACATGAATTAATGTTTATCACATTCATTTAACATTAGCATCTCCATATTTTAACAAATTATAACTCTGAGAAAAATTGGTAGAAACACATAAACTATACCATTTTCTGGGCTGATTTGAACCAAATAACCCAAAAAACTTGTCGAAATTTAGGGTTGCCTTTGAAAAAAAAAAAAAATAAATAAAAAATGAAGTTGATGTCAGTTGTAATATGTAGATACCCCTTAAGCAAAATCTTACTAAACCGTTCTAAACTAGGCCTTATTACTAATCGATTAGCACCAGCCGCAAGTCTGTAAAGGAGGTGTGCGTGTGTGTGTGTGTGGGGGGGGGGGGGGGGGTATGACTGAACATACGGTGCGGCCCGAATGAATAAAATAGATTTCCAATGCGGCCCACTAAGTGTTTTGGGTTGGACAGGCCTGGTCTAACACTCTGTAATTTGTAACAAATAACAATTAAATCTATAGTAAATAAAGTTGTTTGTATCATCGTTTTGTATTCATCGCCAGCTTGTATTTTACCATGTTTTTATTAACGTCTATTCTTGTTTGTTTGTTTGTATGTTTGTTTGTTTGCCCGGTATAAATCTTGCAATTTATTTTTAACTAACTTCCCTACTAGCTAGATATTTGAAACTTGCACAGTAGCTCAATACCCGGTGACAACACAATACTTCGAAGTCAGATTTTATGCTTTACCGAAAGTTCACAAACCCAATGTTCAATTTCGTTCCACAGTCTCTAATACTGCTAAGTCTCTAATACTACTGCACAGTCTCTAATACAGTACTGCTTCCTATAATTTAGCTAAATTTCTCACCACAATTTTTGCTCCCCTCCTTGCTGCTAATAGTTATACTGTTAAGAATTCCATAAAATTTGCAAAAAACATTCAAAACTGTCCTCACACTAATCTCACTATGGTTTCTTTTGAAGTAAAATCTCTTTTCACTAATGTTCCAATAAGTGGCGCCCTCTGCTGTCTCGAAAATAGATTAAAAGAGTTTCATTTCACATCTTTTGAAATACAAGAATTAATCTCTCTTACCCGCATTTGTTTATCACAAACCACTTTTTCTTTTCAAAATAAATTCTATCGTCAGTCTGAAGGTTTAGCCATGGGTTCCCCTCTCTCCCCAATTCTCGCAGATATTTACATGCACTATTTCGAAAGCAAGCTTTTTAAGAAAATATCTTTTCCTTTTTGGACCCGTTACGTTGACGACACCTTCACGCTTATCGACACATCTCATCACAATATTGACCATGTCTTAGAAACTTTAAATTCAATTGACAGTAATATCCAGTTTACATATGAAATAGAAAATAATGGCTCCCTTCCATTTCTTGATACCCTCGTCTCTCGCACTGTAAATGGATTTTCAACCACCGTCTATCGAAAAAATTTTGCTGTCTCCCTTCCTCCCCATGCGCGTTCATGTCACCCACCTAACCAAAAAATGGCTGCTTTCTATACTTTTGTAAACCGTGCCCTTAATATTTGTTCAAATCCTATTTTATTAAAATCTGAAATTAAATACCTGAAAGCCATTGCAATTGACAGAGGTTATAATCCTTCCATTACGGAGGTTATAATCCTCCGGAGGTTATAATCCATTTGGATAGTGCCCTTAATGGAAGGCCCTTAATGGTGCCCCCTCAACCGTGCCCTTAATGGAAGGTTATAATCCTACGGAGGTTATAATCCAGAGGTTATAATCCTCCTTATTATCCTTCCATTTGGATAGACAAAGCTATCCAAAAATTACAACTCCGTCGTATTTCGTCTAATAAATCAGTCTCTTCTAATATCAGTATTGTCTTACCCTATTTTTCTAAATCCAGTCAAACCATAGCTAAAATTCTCAATTCTGAATAGTTTAACATTTAAAATTTAATTACTCTTTTTTATGGATCTTAAACATGCTATTCAGTATGCAAACACAAGACCCAATAATATATATAAAAGAAATAATCATTTTAAATATACTTTAACTATATCGTTCATATATCTTTTCCGAATTGAAATTTACGAAACAAATTACCTTAAATGCGTTAGATGTATTTAAGAAACTTTTAAAAAACTTTTCATACTATTTTTTTTTTTTTTTTTTTTTTTACTTAAATAAATAAAAGTGCTGAAACAAAGTTTATTTGTCTTATATGTCCTGCATATTTATCAGACGGTCTCTAACTTTTCAAAATTTTGATTTACTACCACACAAAATAAAGTAGAAGATCAAAAGGAATATAGATTATTTGTTCGTTTTATGTTTTTAAAGAACTCTACTTTAAAGAGAAGTTTTTTAATGAAGGTACAGACGTTTTTCTTTTAATATGGCAGTTCAAATTCAAAGTAATATATAAAATACACTTTTTATTCAAATAAAAAAAATAAAAAATAAAGAAGTGAATAAAAATTACTGTATTGGGTTCAGTCCATAGCAATGTAATCCTTACAGCCAACAGATAAAGTTCATATGGGCAAAACTGCAACACATATCTTTTTTATTTATTTTTTAATAATTAAGCATACTCTTTACTTTTAAAAAATAGAAATACTACAATAATCTAATAATACTATAAAATAATACAATAATAATATAAAATATTACATTTTACGTAATGCTGATAGATTATAATCTATGTTGCTTCAAATGATGAGAAAATAAAAGGTCCTAAAATGAAATACAGGGTTCATTTGGCCTACTCATGATTATATTTCAAGTGTTGAAAAAAATGTGTTTTGTATGGCCCTGGAAAACTAAAGGAAAAATTACCGTTTTAACTAACAAGGAAACATTCAAAAGGTGTCATCTTCAAAAAGTATTAAAAAAAATATATGTGATTCTACTCTTCATAAAGCACCAGTAAATGAAAAAATTATCGGCTGAAATGAATTACAGCGACCACAAAAAATTATCAAAATTAAGCATATTTGGCGATTTCACACAGCTAGGCGATTGATTTTGAGTACTTGGCGGAAAAACAAAATACGGTTTTGTTCGTACACGACAATCTCGGTGCTAGCAAACGTATCACCTAACAGCGCTAAATCGCCAAATATGCTTAGTTTTGATAATTTTTTGTGGTCGCTGTAATTAATTTCAGCCGATATTTTTTTCATTTTCTGGTGTTTTATGAAGAGTAGAATCACATATATTTTTTTCAATACTTTTTGAAGATGACACCTTTTGAATGTTTCCTTGTAAGTATATGTAAAAAAAAAAAAAAAAAAAACGTGAAGCACAGAAAAAGATAAAAATATAAATTAATACACTTTACTGAATATCAATATTCATTTTCAATAAGTTGCCAATTGCCCATTCCGCAGCACTAGTGCGGCGTTAAACCCAATCAACAAACCAACCTCAATTTCAATGGTCCATTACTAAATTAATATATTTCATGAGCGTATTACGTTTTATTACATTAGTCTCGACACCTAAAATCACTGGGTGTCAAGTCAAAACTTTTTGCTGGTCATGCGTCCACGGCAACCCAATTAGCGTCCTGGTAATTGGGTGTCCAGCTATACACGAACAAGATGCGTAAAATAATACAGTGTTTCACCCTCAGTTGCTTAATTTGGCTTTTTTTTTTCTTTGGCTAACGGAAAATTTTAATTGAAACTTTTTATGTATTTCTGTAACAGGGAAGATTTAACAGAATTTTTTTTATATATTTCTGTAACAGTTTTTATTGATTAAATAACATAAACATTTCGATTAAAATTTTCCAATAGTCAAAAAAGACTAAAATTGTCAACTGCGATTCCACCTTGTATGAAAATTGTGTAATTGTCACACTTAATTTCATTTCTACCTTTCTAAACCTACCCAAAAGACCGAAGAATTTCTTTGGTTAGACATTTTGTACCTTGGGCTGTTCCTTCATACCTGTAATGACATAAATGAGGAATTATTTAATAAATTTTAGCACTATAAGTATTAAGAAGTTTTTTGTTTCATACAATAACTTATGTATTAGGAAGCTATACATACATACATACATACATACATACATACATATATATATATATATATATATTCAAATAAGCCGTTAATTCCAGCGTACCCTGTAAATATATAAATGAATATATTTGGATAAGAAGCGGGCATTATTATTATTATTATTATTATTATTATTATTATTATATTGAAACAGAGAAAATTAGCACGTTCACCCTTTATGTACATATAAACAAATATATGAGTATATATATATGTATATATATTTACTTTTTTCATTATTTTTTACTTCCATTACCCTACTACCGTAGGTAATGGAAGTATTGTATTCGGTCTGAAAATTCGATATCGGATTTTCACCTGATTTACACGTTTTAAGGTCCCCTGAGTCCAAAAAAGTGGTTTTTGGCAATTGGTCAGTGTGTATGCATGTGTGTGTCTGTGTATGTATGTGGATAATCTTCTGGCTATTATAGCTCAGAAACTAAAAAAGATAGAGCTACGAAACTTTAGAATTGAAATACGTCTGGTGTACAGATGAAATTTCCAAATTTTGGTGAAAATTGAAAAAAAGGAAGTGGGACATCGGAAACCGGAAGTGGGACCGTAAGTCCGTATCTCAAAAACGGCTCTAACGATTTTCTTCAAACTTGCTACATAAACACTCTCTTAGATGTCCTTCCGAATGATATAGTTGGTTAGTTCTGGAAAATTGATAGGCGTCCTGTATAAATAGCTCAATTTCAGGCCTCGCAAAGGCGTTCCTTTAAAAACGGTTGTACGGATTTTTTTCAAACTCGCCATTTTAACTCACTTTTAAATATGCTTTTGTATGTAATTATTGTTTTCCTGTCAATAATTGAGTTTAACCGGAAGTGGGACCGTAAGTCCGTATCTCAAAAACGGCTTGAACGATTTTCTTCAAATTTGTTATATAAACACTCTATTAGATGTCCTTTCGAATGATATAGTTGGTTAGTTCTGGAAAATTTATAGGCTTCCTGTATAAGTAGTTCAATTTCAGGCCTTCTAAGCGCGTTCCTTTAAAAACGGCTGTACGGATTTTTTTTTAAACTCGCCCTATTAACTCACTTTTAAATATCCTTTTGTATGTAATTATTGTTTTCTGGTCAATAATTGATTTTTGTAAAAATTGGTATCTCAAAAACGGCTCTAACGATTTTCTCTTTAAGTCACTTTTATGTTTTCTGATCACATTATCTCTCAAAAATGCCTGCCTATAATACGTGTAATAGTGGGTAATGGAAGTCGTGTGGTTGGTTCACACCAGATTTTTTTTTAAGAGACAGAAACAAAGTTATAAAGATAAGAAAGTTAAACTTTTAAAGCTTAAAAAGAAGGTGGGTAGCTCTAGCATAGAGGATCATAAAGGAGAGATTGTCATTCTAAATATTAACAATATTTCCAAACATATGGCAGCATAAACTTTGTTCGTAGGAAGCAGTTCAGCGATTCATTGAGATGTGAAGATGTGTTTTTTTTTTAATTATAAATAGTAAGTGAAATTTTAAAGTTCCTTTTATTTAATGGTTCAATATTTTTTGTTGAGTTAAGAATCCTGAATGTTTTGCAATACGTAAGTTATAGTTTTTTTTTCTTTACAGACTTTTAAGGCACGTATATATTCCAATGTTTCCTTCTAAGCATTAAAAAAAAAAAAGACGCACAATGGCGGTGTGACGTTTTAAATTGGGTGGTCATCTGTTCTTCAATTGAGGATAAATGGCCACATGAAATCAAGGAGAGATGACCACCTTTAATCGACGTTACTTCGAAACGCCAATTGCGGAATCGAATAAAAATTCAAGTACCGAAATAGGATACTTTAAATTATATTAAAAAAAAAAAGAAGCACCACAAAAATGGCTTTTAAAAGTAATAAGTACAAAACTTTGAAAAAACACCATAAAATGCGAGAACGGGCAAAAATTATTTCAGGTCGAAAGAACACAAAACCCTTCGTCAGGTGAACAGAGTATTCACGAGTGCTCCAAATAAAGCGGCAGCGTACCAAACCATAAAACAAAGCAATAGGTACGATATTTTAATTCCCAACCGAGTACATCAGAAACTATTGATGTACTAACATCAACAAAATTACTTTATGATATTGCACAGTTCCTGAAGAAACAGTGACAAAAACAGTTAGAAAACGTATCAAACAGGTAATTATGGTTTTGACAACATCATAAAATTTTGAAAAACGTTAAAAACATTTATGCCAGAAACAGATAAAGTTGATAAATAAACTGAAAACCATTCTAAAGTCTAAAATAAACGCGAGAAAGAAAGCAAAACACGACACTTCCAGTAGCGAAGAAGATGAAATACATTTGAAATTATCAGATTCTAGAGATTCGGAAAGAATAACATTTGAAAAAGATCACTGTATTGATTGTGGAGGAGAATATAACACCACAACCAAAAAGGATGACTGGATAAAATGCATAATGTGCGTAAAGTGGTTCCGTGAAACGTGTACAAACTACAAAGACCTTTGCCAAAAAAGTAAAATTTTTCGAAAAGTGAAGGATTGAAATTATACTTCAAATTTTGTTTTTCCTAATTTTATTCACTCATATTTCGGAATATAATTGCATCTTTACAAATTGCTATATGTTTTTACTTATTATCTATATGAAATGTGTTGTTTTTTGCTCTATTTTAACTTCATTTTTTCTTTCTTGTATTGGATGGCCACCTCTCAATCTGCCATTTTAATTTTAAACTATGTTTCCCACATTTTGTTTTCAAAATTTAATTATTTTTCTGCACAAAATATGATGAATGTATGTATAAAAAAGTTAAATGTGCGTGAATAATTTTTTGATTAGCATTCTAAGAATTTTTATTTCAATCTTTAAACACTATGGCCATCTATTCTAGAATTACCCTAATAAAATAAAATTTACTAAAAATCATCATTTTTGAAAAGAATAAAAATAATTCATCATGCATATTATATCTTTTCCTGTATGTCATAAATCGACAAAAAGAGATCACTTTCTTTATTCAAAAACTATTTTGTGAAAAAGCCGTAAGCTATTTCATTATCTTCATTCCTAGGACGAACACAATCATGAAAACTGAAAACGAAAATATATAGTTAACCTAGAAAAAAGTGGTGCTTGCTTACTCGTGAAAGAATTAATATGAATAGTGAAAGTGTTTGGTTGCTGATAGTGCAATAATGAATAATTGAGTGTCGACAGTATTATAATTGATTATATGTTAGAAAAAACTGTATGAAATTATTTGTTGTTTTGAAACTTTAATAATCAATAAAAAGTTGTCGATGATAAGTAAGTTTCAATGATGAATCAATAGAATCGCCTTTTTGCTATAATTATACCTCATTATCCTCAAGTTTTCGAGACAGAATCATCGATCAATATTCTAATTTTAAGGATCCTAGAGCTATAATTATTGCATCCAAAAAAAAAGTTTTTTGTTTTGCAATAAATAACTTTTTGTTAAAATAAATAGCGTCATGTATATTATTACAATAATTTAATATTTTAAAAAATTTAGAAATTTGGATATGGCTGAATATATTTATCAACAGATTGAATAAAACTTTTAGAATGAATTAATATTACACAACAAATTTTTACTTTCCGAACCGAACACACTATGTAAGGAATGTATTGTAATCATGTCAAAATCTGACTTTGAGATTTTCGTGTTTCCATACGTTTTGAAGTGCCCTGAGTTCATTTTTACTATTTTTACGATGATGTATGTATATGTGTATGTATGTGAGTGAAGACGATGTTCAAATGAGCTGAAAGTTGGTATATTTATTATACTAATTTGATAAAAATTACACTTTAAAATATGGACAAAGTTTTCTTTTAAAAAACACAAATTTAATTAAAATCATTTAAAATTACAAAATTTATGTTGTCAAAGCTTTTCGCACTGGTTATCAGGGCATCATCAGGACAATTTCAAGTCGTGTTTGATTACAAGTGCAGCAACAGTTCAATTATATACCAATAAAAACATACAGCAGTTACAGTATTCCTGCACTTGTAATCGAACATGGCTTGAAATTGTCCTGATGATGCCCTGATATTGAGGGCGAAAAGCTTTGACAAAATTAATTTTGTAAGTTTAAATAATTTTAATTAAATTTGTCTTTTTTAAAAGAAAAATTTATACGTGTTTTAAAGTGCAATTTTTATCATATTAGTGGTTTTTTACAATGACACGTGGTTTCTAAATATCTCTATATGAGATGCAATTTCATATAATTTGTTATACGTCACCATAGCAAAAAACCCTATTGATTTTGGTGTTATAGGACTTATAGTTTTTTTTTTTTTTTTTTTTTTTTCAGGGATACAAAGAAAAATTCTTTATCATTATGGCCTATGTTCTAGAATTTTTTAAAGTGCGATAGCCTCTAAATGGCTTACTCGACTGAGGTGAAAATGTATGCACATGTTATGAGTCACCATCGCGATGATAGTATAGATTTCGATTAATCTAGAACTTTTAGTTTTTTTTTTTTTTTTTTTTTTACAGGGACACAAAGAAGAATTCTTTACCATTACGCTCTAGGGACCCAAATTGTTTTAAATGCGATAGTGTCTGTACGCCTTATTCATCTGAGCTGAAATTTATACACATGTTATAAGTCTTGCACAAACCTTGCACATTTAAGTTACATGTTATAAGTCTTGCACGTTTTAACTTGCACGAACTGTCTAGATTTTGGTGAATCTAGTGCTTACAGTTTTTTTTTACAGGGATACAAAGCATAATTCTTTAACATTAATGATCTATGAGCCCAAATTCTTTAGAGTGCGATAGCGTCTAAACATTTTATTCTATTGATCTGAAAATTTATATACATATTATAGGTCACAATCACACGGAATGCATAGATTTTGGTGAATCTCAGCCTTTTTGATTTTTACAGGAACACAATGAAAAATTCATTATCATTATGATCTGTGGGCTCAAATTATAAGGAGTGCAATATGTTATTGTGTGATGTAAGAAAGTTACAAAATATCGTAAATTTTTTGGATATCACTACACTTTACAGATCTTAATTAAGGACCACTGTTCGTATGTTGCATTTAAAATATAAATCAAATCACGAAATATGGTACGAACTGCATGTTATATAGTTATATCAATTTTTGGAATATAATTCCTTATATTTAAAAGATAATTTTTAATAGATTTATATAAAGGCAATGATACCCTTGCAGCTATGCGATCTGTGTGACTTATGATTACATTGTATAATATTTGGTGACTATTATGATTATTTTTTATTAATTTCAGAACAATGTTATTTTTTACGCTATTTTTTAAAATAATATTATAGATATGTTCATGTATTCTAAAAACATATTCGTTATCTAAATAAAACTGCGCTTGACATGGAATCAAAAGATTTAAAATTCATGAAAGAACATAAAATTTCATGACTTTTGTAAACATATATAATATATATTATTCCGTTTTATTTCTGTTTATATACTATGAAGAAATGTATAACTCAAACCAAAAAGGATTTTAAACTACAAATATTTTTTTTCTGTAAAAATATGAAAAGTATAAGTGGTTTTAAACCTCCGGGTTCTAAAAAACTCTTCCATATTTTAAAATGATTGACATGTATGCTTTATACAAACATATTCTATGAGAGTAAGGTAAACAAGACATGAAGCAAAATTTATGCTACAAAATATATTTATTTTATATGTTTTTAGTGCACTTAAATTCTGTATTTTTTGTTAAAATATTTTTACTCTTATAATATAAACTTTAATTCAAAATCAAATGTTGTGAGTTAACTTTTTTTGTGGTAACCTTTATTTTATTTTATTCATACTATCTGCTTTAGTTAAGTATTAAAAAGCGGACCATAAGACCTCCTAAATAAAATTCATGTAATTTAATGTAATTTAGTAAAAGGGGATAGCTGTGAAAAAACACTACAGGGATGGAACACGGGCGCAGAATTCATACCACTATGAATGTAAGAAAATTGTCTACCTCTTAAATCAACGATATTATAGGTATGGAAATTTCTTAAACAGATTCCGGTATGAATTCTGCGCCCGTGTTCCATCCCTGACACTAACTCCCATAAAATTATGAAGCCCAAATGGTTTAAAATATACTACATAAGTGACGATCTGACTGTTTATTATTCTCAACAGTCGCATACATCTAATAAAGGGTACAACTGACACATATATACAGTAGTGTCCTCATAAATTAAGTGAAAAATTATAACTTTGATTTGTCTTCAGCAATTTCAGCCTTTTTGACGAATAATGGACCCTTCAAAACTGACTTACATCGTTTTCACAGCTCGAGAACCTCTCGGTGCGACTGCGGGGAAGAAGGTTCTTTTGAACACGCTTACTTTGTGTGGTCCATCACAGCCCCTAATCATTTAATTAACCTTCCAACTAGACCCAATAACTGGCTTTTCATCATTTTAGAACGTTGCCTTTTATGAACTAAATTAACAAAAACCATCATGACCATAATGGAGTTATCCAATCTAATATACTAAAAGCTAATTTTGCTTACTTTTCCTAAGTCCCGTCACAACATTTGTACTCTTTTCAGCTATCACCGGGGCTTCAACCCTTACACAAGTACAATCCATTTCCCAATTTGCAGCCTAAAATTTTACTTCTAATGTCACCCTTTGCCACAAGGTTGTAATCCCCAGAGACCAATGATTTTTTTTTTTTGTTGTTGTTGTTGTTCTGTGTATGTGTGTAATAAACTACGAGGAAGGATTAAAATCGCTCCAAACCATTGCATAGTGGTGAACGGCCTCCTACCTTCATTTCAAACCAATAAATTTAGCATTTTCTACTTCCCCTAAATTGTATAAAGTACTTTGGAATAATCTTATTTACAACAATGGAACCCAAAGTCGTACGCCATTACTCAAAACTTTCAGATTAACTTTGAAATCTACTAACCAAATTTCTTTTTCCGTAGCAACGAATTTGTTCGAACTACTCAATTTCATCACATTCCTCTTCTACCAAACCAATAATTTATTGTATTTTAGGAAAGGAAGGTAGTTATTCGCTTATTAAAAATCACTAATGTGTGCATGCAAGTGAAAAACTATCGCCATTAAACTTACGATTATGAAAAGGTTCAAAATATAAATTTTAAGTGGCTATCTAATAGCTTACAATTCTCAGGAAGTTCGTTTTCCTTAATGTTTTCTTTTCAAACCTATTATATTTTATATAAAGAGAAACCAAATTAGCGTTATCTTATTCTACCAAAGATTATAAAATACTTTCAAGGCATATCAATTCCAACATCGCTGCAAACACTGAAAAAAATTCTGTAACTGACATCTAGAATCTAAATTGTGGCTCTAGTAAAAACAGTTCCATGTCATCCTTCCAAATTCTGTAACTGACATCTAGAATATAAATTATGGCTCTGGTAAAAATAGTTGCATATCATCCTTCTAAATTTTAGTCTCCTTGGAAAGCGAGTTCTAGAAACCCCTTTCAGATTTCTAGAGTCTTTGCCTAGGTTATCGAGGTTAAACTTATTTAAAAATCTCTGCAAATGAATGCGAATACAAGAGGCGAGTTTTAACAACTATAATCTTGGTTTATGACCCAGTTCTAGATAATAAAGCCAGAATTTCTCGCAATACAAAGGATTCAGAATATTCAGAATATTGTTTTACCCTTGAGAAATGTATAGACTTGAAATTATCGATCATTTCGTCTATTCAGTTTATTGGTGTGCCTTTATATTCATAGCCCAGAACTTATTTCTAGTTTAGCGATTTAGAAAATGACCACTTATTCGTTCTACATGAAGGAGGCATACTTTTCTTTTCACAATGAAATTTTTCCGAAAATCATACCCTTACTCAAGACTTTCAGAGCACTTTTAAAATCAATTATCCAAACTCTTATCTTCCACGGACCAGTTCATCATTTAATGAATTTCTTCAAAATACACATTTTTTCCCTTCATCTTCCTAATCTATAAAATTAATAATTTATTGTAGCTTACAAAAGGGGAATGACTATTTACTTGTGAAATATCGTTAATGTTTGCACACAAGACAAAACTATTGAAATATAATAATATAAATATTGAATTCTTATTTGTATATATAAATTAAAACTAATTACAGACATTAATTAAAAAAATATATTTAAAAATCACCTTACTGGCTTCATCATCTTCTGCAAGAAGCTTTTCGTGGGAGGATCCTCCCCCTTTTTTCAATTGCAAAGTGCTGGTGTGGGCCTTGGCTATTTATAGCTTCATCCTGTTCTTCTAGTAGGTAGCGCCACTGTGAGTCTATTTTGGCGGATTCGTGGTCATTTATGGCAACTTTATCATTAATTATTTCGACACTTTCCCTATAAAACGCGTACGTATGGTTGTTGTAATTGGCTAATTTTGTGACGTCGTCTAATTTAATATCTATTTCATTTTCGTAATAGGTTCGAGGCGGTAGTATATCTGTCATATTTAATATCACTGTTTTGTTCTTTGAGGCGTGTTTTTAACCGACTTCAAAAAAAGAAGGAAGGTTCTCAATTCAAACCGTATGTTTTTTTTATGTTTGTTAGCTCATAACTTCTGAACGGATGGTCCGATTTTGATACTTTTTGTTTTGTTGAAAAGGTCTTGGTCTGAAATAGGTCCCATTGTAATATATTTACGATCTAAAGAAAATACAGGGTGCCCAAAAAAATCAGTCCCAACTCTTTTAACTGCTAAACGGCTGCAGCTATAGTGATAAAAATGGTATGTAGGTATAGCAAAGTGGCCATGCAGTACAAGGTTAAACCGCTTGCTGCGCCACCTTGTGGAAAATAGCGGAGTTAGTGTTCCTATCTCGAAAACGTTTCTAGAGAAAAAAGTGAATTACGAAGTTGAAGAGTATCATCAAGTATATCATCAAAACCCATTCAACACATTTTGTGAAATCTAGAAGTTTCTATTCAGGAAAAGTGACGTTATTTGGAGTCGGTTCTATTTTTTTTTACAAAAAGATTTTATTCTTTTTCTTTTTGTGACTCCTATGTAACATTCGGTATTTTTATCAGGGTATTCAAAAGGGATCTTAAGCAAGGCCCACACCAGCACTTTGCAATTGAAAAAGGGGGAGGATCCTCCCACGAAAAGCTTCTTGCAGAAGATTATGAAGCCTAAGTAAGGTGTTTTTTAAATATATTTTTTAATTAATTATGTTCTGCTTCATTTTAAATTTAAATAAGTTAATTACAGACAATTTTATAAAACATAAAATATGAAACCCTGTGATACCTCAGATATGTTGGCATTACAGAGAAAACTGCACCTACGCCAAATAAATGTATCTCGCTTTTACGACAAAATGTTACGTTATTCTTATGATGAAGTTAGCACAAAATAAATCATTATTCAAGCATACACTTATAATGCGTCTTTAAATGCAAAATTTTTCATTCGTATGAAGATTGTAATTTTAATATAAATTCATTTTCCTTGTAAACACTTTTATCAACATTTTTTAATAAGTCTTGAGAACGTACTTTATAATTATAGCACTGTATTTTTCATTAGAAAAAAAAAAAATATATATATATATATATATATATAATATAAAGGCAAATAAATAAATTTACTAGTACATACAAAAATAAAATATTGGTTGATAAATAACTTTAATAACTCTTTTAAGTTATTTATTTTTTAATAAAGTGCACTTCATTCTAGAATTAATTTATACCATATTTATGTTTAATGAAAATATATATATATATATCAGCCGGAAGAAATGAAAAAATTATAAATGAAATCATAGTATGTAAATGAATCAAATTTCAAACCCATTGAATGTTACTCGACTGAAACAAATAAAGTAAGATTGATTATTGTTTTATCCTAATTATTTTGGTTGATTTTTCTGAACAGTAAATGTGACAGCTCTTCAAGTTAAAAGTTGAAGTTAATCGGACAGTCAATTATTGTTATTAGTATACGCATGCGAGTTTATAATAAGACGCTTAAAGGCACAGTCATTTTACCAAATATGTTTCCGTAAAAGTTTTGTGCTTTTATAGAAGACGGATGATGAAAATAAAGCGCATTAAATGAATAAAAACCTTTCATTTTTAACAACAATTATATTATTTTCTTGTTATTCTTACAGTGAAGCATACAGGGAACTTTCCGGAAGTCTCAGAAGTTTAGTATCAACAAAAGGCTAGTTAATTTAAAGTGTTGAAAAAAAGAATTTTTTGTTTTTGTTTTCTTGTTATGTACTAGATCATATAATGATTAAATTGCATACTGAGTCATGTACAATCATATATCAATAATTATGTTTTCTAGAAGTTTTGAAAGCTTAGCATCAAGAGAAGATTAATAGGTTCGATATTTGGTTATAGAAATCTTATTATATTCCTTTTGCATAGATGACATAATTAATAAAGTATGTGAAGTTTTACATACTGCCATATATTAATATTATGTGGTATTTTCTGGAAGAATAGAAAGATTTACATCAAATACGTTTAGCTTCAAGAAAATTTTAGCAACAAGAAAACTTAACATCAAATCGAATTTTTAATTTGACGTATCATGTCTGGAAAATTTTCTAGTCTTCCTATTACATAAATGGCATAATAAAGAAATTATTATAATGATATATACGCTCCCCGTAATTTTTAAAATAACTTTCAAACATGAATGTTTTTACTAAACAAAACTTTCAGTTTAAGATTTTTAAATACAATGAGTTCAAATAATAATAATAATATAGATAATAATAACAATAATATAGAAAATTAAATGTTAAAGTATTATTATATACTTAGCAATTTGAATATAGTATTATTGGAGCATTTTCTTAAAATATGTACGGCACCATCGCTTATTGTCTGGTGTAAATGTACTGAAAATTACTAGGAATAACATTACAATTATTTACTTGCGTGCTACATTCAATTTCATAAACGTGAATTCATCTTAACAGAACTGTTGTTTATAATAATAAAGCACCATAGAACTGACGTTTTAAAGTAATAATTATAAAACTTCGAATAAACACCATAAAATATAATAAACTCGTAACAATTGTTTTGAGTCGAAAAAACACATGACCTATCGTCAGGCGAACAAAGTAGGCACGAATGCTGCAAACAAAGCGGCAATGCTTTGACTGCAGCACTCGTGCCTACTTTGTTCGTTATCTTTCGGTGTATGGGCTATGCA
Organism: Salticus scenicus; assembly: GCA_963930645.1. Taxonomy (NCBI): domain Eukaryota; kingdom Metazoa; phylum Arthropoda; class Arachnida; order Araneae; family Salticidae; genus Salticus; species Salticus scenicus. Next base: position 202,305,203 of record OZ005655.1, on the reverse strand, counting down.
TGAAATAGAGAAAATGCATTTTAAAGTTTATAGTATACGCTCTTTATTTATTTTTATTTATTAATTATTTTTCTTTCTAAGAAACTAATGTGCTTATATTTTGCGAAGGAACAGTGTGAAATTTTGAACAATCTTTTCAGTATTGTTAAAAAATCTAAAACTTTTAACGATTAAAAACTTTTGATAGAAGTCACGGCCATCTTTAGGTGTAATTTGTCTGGTCTGCATAAAATAGAAAAAAAAAATGTATTTTAAAGTTAATATTAAGTGGTCCTTATTTATTTATTTTAATTTAATTAAATTTTTTTTTTCTTTTTAAGAAAATATCTGCTCACGTTTTGTGAACGAACAATATGAAAGTTTGAACAATCTTTCAGTATCGTTAAAACATTTGAAATTTTTAACGATTAAAAATTTTCAATAGAAGACACGGCCATCTTTCGATGTAATATTTCTGGGCCATGCATGAAATAGAAAAAATGCATTTTAATGTTCATAGTATACGGTCTTTACATATTTTTTAATTTAATTTATTTCTTTTTAAGAAATTATCTGCTCACATTTTGTGAACGAACACTGTGGAAGTTTGAATAATTTTTTCAGTATCGTTAATTTTTTTTTTTAATTATTTAAAAGTATGCAATTCGCTTCAATTTTTATCAGATTTTAATATATATACATACATCTTCCAAATACAAATATTTTCGTAATAAAATAAACTGATAAAAGTGTTTCGTTCAAATATGACTTTTTTAAAAAATTGAAAAGGAAGATGTTGAAATATAAAAATATTGCAAAATGTATAGAATTTTAATGATAAAAATCAGTTTTGTGACTCCCAGGGCTTTCTTGTATTTTACAGGTGAGTATTATAAAGACACATTAAAGATTAAAGTGTTATATAACAAATACTGTAAATGATCGTACTTTAAAAACAGTTGAAAAGAATTTTCGAAATATATTTGTTTGACGTATATACATCGAGACGTTTAAATATGGCGTGTCTGAGGAATTTTCTTACCCCCTAAACCCCCCGTTTGAATGTAGTACATTCATAGAACAATTAAAGTTGTTATTAAATTTCAATTTTTATTACAAATTATAAAAACAAATTTAACACATACCACTTTTTGAAACTTACAAATATTGATCAACTTTTTCAAGCAACCAATGTATCAAATTTGAATTTCCTACAATTATTTTATTAAAGTTATGCTGATAATCGACAGTGACACGGATTAACTGCTAAAAATTTGATTTTCAAATTCAGGGGACCATAAAATGTGTTATTTTGGCAAAACATCTGTGTCGAAAATGGAATTTCAAGCAATATAATATATCTTTTAGATGGGTCCGTGAATGTAATTATCATTTCTATGCAGTATTTCTAACTTTTACATTATTTTAAAGTTTATAAAAAGAACTAGTATGATGTGGCTACCACAAGACTTTCTTCTGTATAATTTTACACAAAATTCATGCAATACAAATTATTTATTAAGTTGTTAAATTATTTTCTATTATAAATGCAGATGATTTATATCTGACAGAATTATATCACTAAATAGCGAAAGAATGTCATTTTTTGACCAATATCAAAATAAATACGATTTTTTATCACTGACAGAATTATATCACTAAATACCGAAAGAAAGTAATTTTTTACCAATATCAAAAGAAATACGATTTTTCTCTTTTTTTAAGTTTTTTTTTTCGCTAAAAAATGAAAAAATATATATAATTTTGTTTTAAATTATTACAGATACATATTTCAGCCATTCGTTTTAAAGGAATTGACGAGATCTTTCGAAATATACCTATATTGAAAATTTGCACCCTCCCGGGGGGGGGGGGAAGCGGTGCTTCTACATGCATAATTTTTTTTTCTACTTTACTACTACTATTATCAATAATTCATATTAATTTAAAAATTACACATTAAAAATAACTCTGATTATGTACATTTAAACGAAATTTTGTCCTGTACTGCAATGTTAAAAATTTAGAAAAAAGGGGATCATAGCGCCACCTGTTGAGCGAATGATCTCCAAATCTAATAAGCCCCAGTTTATGTCAGAGTTCAACTAAATACCAAGTTTTGTTAAATTTCATTCATTGGTTCGTGAGATACAGCAGTGTATGATACACACACACAGAGAGAGAGACAGATAGATAATCTGGCAGATATTTTCTGAAAACAGTTGAATCGTGTTCAGTGCATCCTAAAACGTGTAAATCCATCGAAAACTGGAGTTCGAAAATTTTCACGAATCCAATGCTTTCTCTATATATACATATAGGAGGAAGTACAAAATAGATAAAACAAAATAAAAAGTTATAAATTAGAAAAAAAAAAAAAAAAAACATATATAGCAATATGTAATAGTCGTTATAACTTACCACGTTTCATAAGTGTATTCTTACATTACGACCTTTTACATCAAGTTTACTAAATATTTTTTTTTTTATGTCTTTATATATGTTTGATTGTAATGAAGTATTACGTGCATTGTCAAATAGGTTACATGAATAACATAATATAGTTTGATGATATCAAAAGCATTTCAATTGAAACACTTGATAGTAAAACTTTCAAACTTATCTTTGTATTCAATAAATAATTTATCTTCCTTTGATTTCAAGTAAATAGTATCATTAAATATCGATACTTTGAACTGAGCTGTTGTACAAAAGATTGCGCTCATAATGAAATGGCTTATTGTGTAGCAACGTGTTAAATAATTATTAATGTAACAGAAATTTCTTATATCATGGCGAGCTACACAAGGAAATTTAGAGAGATCAAAGGAATGATATGATTGAAACAAAATAGTTGGAAGTGCTTTTAATTAAATTTATAAGAACTGTTTCATCTAATTTTACAAAAGTTTATTTAACAACACCATCAAAGATTATTTAGCAGCGATGACATTTGAGTAACATTTACAAATTGTTTTATATTTTGTAAAAATCAATTTTTTTACTAATATACTTTTTTTATACTAGTATTACTTTTCCTTATACCTATACATGAGGTATTTTAAAAGAGACATTTTTAAAGTAACATGCTCGGGAAGTAACAATTGTCTGACGTCAAGGCACAATAAGTACATTATCGCTCTTTAATGTTTTTGATTTAAAGTTCTGCTCTTTAATATTTTTGAGAGTACATTGTTGTCCTTTAATGTTTTTGACTTGATTATTTTTCACTCATTTATTGACTCTCAAAATTATTTCAAATATGAATTTCTTATATGCAAAAAATGTACATTTGATGAATTTCTTGACTAGCGTCAGTTAACTTTTCTTGCTTTCTCGCAATTATGATAGTTGAGATATTTTTTTTTCAAAATCTTTTCTTCATTCTTGATTCTCCCCCCTCCCCCCCACACACATACACATGCACAATTTTTTCTCGTTGAATCTGAGTGGCTATGAAGCCAAATAAGAATATACGACTAATTTTCATTTATAAGAATTTCGATTGAATTTATATTAAACCTAGAATATCTGACAATAAGAATTTCAATACGATTATGATTTAGATTCAAATTTAACTCGATTATGAAATCAATATAACATGAATTAGAATCAATGAGAATAAGTTTAAGTCTACTCACCCTCTACCAGCATCCCTGGATGAGAAAACGACAAGGGCTCACTCAAATAATTCTAAAATCGAATCCATCTTTGACAAATAGAATTTATTGGCTACATGACTTAACTTAAGATATGTAAGTATAATAAGTTTAAATGAATACGAATAAGATTTATTATTTCGACTTAGTTCTTGTTTTACTGTTCAACGGCGCAACGCACCTCTTCCGAATCTTGTGAGCGACTAGTAAAAAACCACCTGCTCAGAGCAGTCCCAAAGAGTTCAGTCCCGCGCATCATTACTTTCAATGCACTACTTCCTACCACTGAGCTATTCTTGCATATAACTTTAATATCTAGTAAATTCTGATTAACAATCTTTTTCGTACTGTTTAATCAATGCCTTGTTCACTCGAACACTTTTGATGAAATTTTCATAAATCCTTTCTAATACGATATCTTATATATCTATGAATATGAAAAGACCGAATTTTACTATATAACTAAATAATTAACTCTAGTATGTGAAATAAGATAAATAACAAAGCTCTGGAATAAATTATGAAATTTGATAACTGTCTTGTGTGGCAGAAAAATTAAACATTTTAATTTCAGTCTTACGTGCGAAGTATTTTAAAATATGCCATTCAAATAACGAAAATGTATTTTATTTTCTACACTCAAAATGTATATTTAAAAAAAAAAAAAAATGACATTATGGATCTAGAAAGGTTTTCAAGTTTTCTTTTAAGAGAATAAAAAAATTATCGAAGTTTTTGAAATGTTTGAAGTATAGATAATACTTTTCAAATTTGTTTTCAGAAAGTCAAGCAGAACCAAATGCTTTATCGGTAAATTTTATAAACTTTACTAGTTTTATTTTTCTTCGTTTTTCTTTACTTAAAAACAAAAACTTTTATAACTCCAGAAATGCATATAGAAAAACAAGACATTTTAAAAGTAAAAGATTTGTAGTTCTACATTTCAGGTGAAGCAGATATGTGACCGATAACTTAAAAAAAAAAAATAAATAAATAAATAAAAATAGTAAATTCTTAGCTGCATCCTTTGTTTCTTAAAAAATAACTAATTTTGAATTTTGTACATGCCGCCCATAGGCTGTTGTTGTTAGTGCGCCTTTTCTCATTCGGTAAGGACTGGACTTAAATCACAAACAAGGGTTGGATGTGTCACGTGCATTGTTGCTGTTAGTGACAGCGAACGCCGCGCCGCCCACTAGGTGCCCTTTCATAAATGGTCATCAATTTGGCGCGTCCCCGGCCAATGCAAGTGTTGCGCCATTAAAAAAATAAAAAATAAACAAAAAACATTTTGTACTTTTTTAAACCGTATCGGAGTTTTAAAAAAAAATTAACGTATTTTGCCCTTTATTTTTGTTGTATAATTTAAATTTTAATGTCGATAGCTTCATAAACAATTAGTAAAAAGTAGCATATTTTCAAATTTACAAATGTGGTTTTGGTTGGTTGAATTAAAGCTGTTGACTCCGTTGGTGACGTAGATCTGGGTGGAATTCTATCTGAGAGTCTTCTTTTTAAAGACTTATTGCTCTTAAGTTACAACATTAAGAACGTTATTTTTCAGTGACCAGTATAGATTATTAAATTGTGATGGCATGTCTCCGGACCACCTCTAGGGGTGTGTCACAGACCGTCGCCAATTGCCCATCTGTGCGACGTAAGAAATCCAACCATCCAACCAGTATAGATTGCTTTGCTAATGTAGATAAATAGACGAACAATCACTTGTTTTGTTCCTCAAAAGCGGTGGGTGTTAGTATGAGGGTTAAGGCAAGCGTCGAAACGTTCCTATATTTATACGTGCATTTAAACCTTTATTCACCACTATTCCTTTATTCACCACTATTTTTAAAATAATAGGAATTTTCAGATATTTTGGGATATTAGATAATGACATGCAAGAACAAACGGTGTCTAATATTCAGCACACTTTGACATTTTAAGTAGTTATTTGTGACAATATATCTGATATACAGAGCTCCCCAACGTGTTGTGTTTCTCTGTAGCATTTTATGATATTTTATTTGATAGGTAACTTGATTATGGTAGTTAATTTAAAATTTTAGCATTGAAATTTTCAAAAAATATTCTTTTTAAAATTGAGGCAACAATACAATAAAATTCCGGTAAAAATAAAGGATCATTGCGACCCTTTGGGTTAATGCCAAAATATCCACACAAACATTTTAGGCTGTAGGATTAGTTTATGAAATTCTAGTCCGTGGTTTCTTAATTTACGGAGAAATCTACAAAAACCACCAAATGGATAGGATGATGAGCTTGACCAGCGATCGATATAAGTAAACCTCGGGAAGCAGAATCTCCCAGACACTTGTAGTATATATATATATGTGTGTGTAAGATCTTGGCGGATGTCTAGAGTTGGTGTCAATGATGAGATGGAGATTAAACTACGGCACATTTATTTGAAGACACACAAAACATCAATTACACAAAAAGGCACATGAGAATTATTATAACAGTCGATAGTCGCCAGTGACCAGTCTTATTCCTTTGGTTTAACAAGAAGCTCATAACAATAAGAGATTATCACAAAGTAATATTTAAGCACCTACTCGTACTATAATACATTACAGAACTAAGGTATAAGCCTCCCAGGGCTCTACCCGATGAATCCGAGCGTTTCATGCTCTAACAATGGTGTAACGATCGGATTAGCCTGTGCGCTGATGGTCTGACCAGCTTACCACTGCAGCAGAATAACAACTAACTTTTTTACTTGTCAGCTCGTTCGCTGGTTACATCAGAGACAGCGCCATCTGTTGATCGGTGGAAGAGATACTTCCTACATACATACATACATATATATATATATATATATATACATGTTATTTTAAGTTCTTTCTGTGCCCATTTGTTTTTACTTTCTTCTATATGTAATATAGAGAAAGTATTGGATTCGCGAAAATTTTCGACCTCCATTTTTTGACGGATCTACACGTTTTGGGATGTCCTGAACACGAATTGATAGTTTTTAGAAAATGTCTGTCTGTGTGTCTGTCTGTCTGTCTGTGTGTCTGTCTGTGTGTCTGTATCATTTTTTTGTGGACGCTGTATCTCACGAACATATGAATGAAATTTAACCAAACTTGGTATTTAGTTGCACCCTGACATGAACTGGTGCCCATTAGATTTGGGGATCAATAGCTCAACAGGTGGCGCTGTAATCGCATTTTATGCAAATTTTTAACATGGCAGCATAGGACAAAATTCCGTATAAATGGGCATAATGAGAGTTATTTTAAACTTGTGATTGTAAAATTAATTTGAATTATTGATTATAGTAGTAGTTAACTAGGAAAAAAAAATTGTGCATGGGGGGGCATCGGTTCCCCCCCTGGGGGGGAAGTACCCCCCCGGGGGGGTTAAATTTTGAAGATGGGTATCATTCGAAAGATCTCGTCAATACCTTTAAAACGAATGGTTGAACCATAAATCTGTGATAATTTAAAACAAAGTTATCGATTTTTTTTACTTTTAACAAAAAAAAAAAATAAAAAAAACTTAGAAAAAAAATTCGATTTTTTTTTTTTTTTTTTTTTTTAAATTATTGTTAGTGATTGAATATGTATTAATTTTCACAAAAAAAAAAAAAAAAAAAAAATCTTTTTTTTTTTTTTTTTTTTTTTTTAATATTGTTACTGATTGAATATGTATAGGAAAATATAGAAGAAAGTCTTGTGGTGGCCACAACATACTAGTTTATTATTTTTACTAGATTCAATATTATACTAAACTGTCATCAAATTAATGTCCCTATCAAATTACCTGCCTCCATTAAAAAAAAAAAAAAAAAAAAATTGAATTTTAAAGATTCAGATTTTTACGTATTTTTGTAAATTTATGCGATTTATCAATAAAATAAAAACAATAAACTTTTAGATATTTTGGGATATTAGATAATGAGATAGGGACACACAAGAACAAACAGTGTCTAATATTCAGCACACTTTGACATTTTAAATAGTTATTTGTGAGAATATATCTAATATACAGAGCTCCCCAACATCTTATGTTTCTCTGTAGCATTTTATGATCTTTTAATTGATAGGTAGCTTGACTATAGTAGTTAATTTAATAAATATATAATTTAAATTTAAAATCTGAGAAACATCTGTTTTTTTTTTAAAATATGGTCGTTTAAATATGGTTTAAAGACATTAAATATTTATTTGCGAGTTTCGATAATCAATAATAATGGGTTTCTAAATAATTTATTTTATTTTATTTTATTTATTTCTTTATTTATTGTACAGCCAGGTACGTGAAGTGTTTCATCAGTTTCTCTCTTAGACGCAGACGTAACTAAATATTCAACCGTATCACATTTGTGGAAACCTATTTCTTCTTAAACTCCTGTTTCGGTCATGTACTATTTTTCAGTCTACTTATTTCATCTGTATTTGTACGTTTTTCTCCTGACCTAGAAATATTTAAATTAAATAAAAATCTGATGTGAAACAACCACACGACTTCCATTACCCGCTATTACATGTATTATATACATTTTTGAGAGATAATGTGATCAGAAAACATAAGTGACCAAAAAAGAAAATCGTTAGAGCCGTTTTTGAGATACCAACTTTCACAAAAAATCAATTATTGACCGGAAAACAATAATTACATACAAAAGCATATTTAAAAGTGAGTTAAAATGGCGAGTTTGAAAAAAATCCGTACAACCGTTTTTAAAGGACCGCCTTTGCGAGGCCTGAAATTGAGCTATTTATACAGGACGCCTATCAATTTTCATGAACTAACCAACTATATCATTCGAAAGGATATCTGATAGAGTGTTTATATAGCAAGTTTGAAGAAAATCGTTAGAGCCGTTTTTGAGATACGGACTTACGGTCCAACTTCCGGTTTCCGATGTCCCACTTCCGGTTTTTCAATTTTCACCAAAATTTGGAAATTTCATCTGTACGCCAGATGTATTTGAATTCTAAAGTTTCGTAGCTCTATCTTTATTAGTTTCTGAGCTATAATAGCCAGAAGATTCTCCACATACATACACACACACATACACACATACATTCACACTGACCAATTGCCAAAAACCACTTTTTTGGACTCAGGGGACCTTAAAACGTGCAAATCAGGTGAAAACCCGATATCGAATTTTCAGACCGAATACAATACTTCCATTACCTACGGTAGTAGGGTAATGGAAGTAAAAAAAAGAGCGATATTGTTAATATCGCTCTGATGCAAAACTAAATTTATTTTTTATTCCTAATAAAATATAAAGGTACTTAAACAAGTAAATCTGCAACAATCCCATTAATGAGATTATTTCTTAGGCTGAGTAAAACTCAAGTTAAATATTGAACGGGATAGGATATTTATTCAGAGAAAAACTTCATGATTCCATGCAGTCAGAATTTATATGATTGAGTAGTCATTAAGTAAATGAGATTTATTTCCCCTTTTTGGTAAAATGTATTGATTTTAATGACTGACAAAGAAAAATTATATATATTAGAAAAATATATCTGACAAAAAAATAAAAAATAAATAAAAAATAAAAATAAATAAATAAATAAATAATACCTAGCGGAATAATTGCGCTCATTAAAAAATGGTATGTTAAAATTAAATTTAAAAATATCAGTAAATTATATACGATTAATTAAAACCTGTCAGTTACAATCTATTAAATATATATCAGGTACAGTCGGTAACAAAAGTCTCCGAACATTAGCGAAAATTACTATATAAAAAAAGTACACTTAATACAGTTTTGTTCAATAAATCCTTGTCGAATCCTGTTTTTAGACTGTCTAAGAACAGGATTCGACAAGGATTTATTTAACAAAGTATTAAGTGTACATTTTTACATAGGAATTTTTGCTAGTGTTCGGAGACTTTTGTTACCGACTCTACAATCTATAAATTATTCTATTAATTTCAAAAAATGGGACAATATATTTTTAAAATAACTGTTATAATATAACTGTACCAGTTACGAATATTTTAAGGACATTTTCATACAACATGTTTTCATTTCAGAACTGTGTTTGCCATATTTGGAAATATTCAACGCATCATTTCGATAAAAATCAACTCTCTCGAGTTTTGAAGAAAAACATTATATGAATGTATTGAAATATTTTGATTTGGTTTTAAATAGATTAAATTCATATTGAGTTTCACATTTCGAATTTTGTAGAACAAGGTTATATATCCATTATTGCCCCCCCCCACTCACCTTCACCCCATCCTCAAAAACATAATCCAGTAGTGGAGACGACGTATTGTGGTGCCAGTAGTCAACATACAGTGCTACATGCTATAACAAATTTAAAAATCTAATGCAGTAAATGAAATCTGCATAATTATTTTGGTTACATGAAAGCACGGTTTCAAGAAATTGGCTCGAAATAAGCACATTAAAGCAAACAAACTGTGGTTTACCTTATTCAGAAATACAAGAAATAATAAAATTACAAAGAGTCTGAACAGTTGCAGCAAAAATTAATCTAAGTTTAAAACTAATGTCTTGAAAACTTTGTACTCAAGATATATAGAAACATAGATGGTTGTAGTAGTATTGTCGAAAACAAGACAAATGTATGCATGACTTAGAAACCTTATTTTTAGAATTTTCAAATGCATCTACTATTGGTACAATCACACCTTGTTAACGTGATTATAGGAACAAATAACGGGAATAAAATATTATCGGGAACAAAATATTCATGTTATCAGTAGTTCATGCCATCAGTAACTCAGAAACTAATCTTCAGTTTGACGGGGATTGTGGAAACAGTTCGTGTTAAAAGTACACTGTAAAAAAAAGAAAAAGAAAAAAAAAATAAAATTACAACGGATATCCCTCATCTTGTGATGTGATAAAATCAAGCACCCGAGTTGTAAACAATTTTCAAGCAGAACGTGCTGTTTTCTTACATTCTCTATAACATCAAACTATGACATCAAATCTATGACACAGATACGCGAATGAGCTTCAAACACAAACTAAAACTTTTAAATATTTATTACGACTTCCGCTATGATAAACACTAAACGAAAAAAATGGAGGATCGAAGCTGTGATTAGAATTCACATTAGGTCCAACTACAAACAAGTAAATTATAATTGTTTTAATTTTGATTTTATTTCTTCTATTTTTTAATTCTGTCAATATAAGTTTCACAGAGGTCTATGAAACTCCATTTTGAATTATGAATATTAAAAGTTACAACACAGTAATTATTTCTTCCCTAAATAAAACTATTAAACAGCAACTTTTCCAAACTAATTTATTTTAAAAATGATTTAAATTACTATTACTTACTGGGGGAAAAAATGATGTATTAGTTTTTAACCCTGAAAAATATTATGGCATTCAAAATAAGAACATTGTTTGGTAAATACTTAATATGAAACTTTTGTGCAATTTTTAGCATTCCATTACAATATTTTTTTCTTTCTTTAAATTTCAAGTTTCCTTTATTTTATGCATCATGATGACATTTTTATTTTTTAAATTTTGTTCGCTGTTTTAGATAGTTTCGATGTAGTTTATTACGCAGAATGTATTGATACCTTTTTTTTTTTTTTTTTTAACTTGTTCATTTTGTAAAATTAATATGTTTGCTAAAATTGTATAGATAATATGTATTCTGCAAAATATAGTTTAATAAAGCATTGAAAACTGGTCTTTTACTTTAATAAAATATTAAAATATTAAAGGAGTTATAATTATTTGAAGTACTTATCAAACAATGATTCTGATTTGACGAATTTAATATTTCTTTAGCGGATTAAAAATTGATACATAATTATTTTTAAAATAGAATCAGCAATATAAGACTTTTTTAAAATTTATTTGAATGATTAAATATTTTTATGTTGAAAAGAAATCGTTACTGCATAAAATTCTAATATTCCTTTATAAAATAGAATTTATTGAAAGTTATTATTTATATTACATTTCCTGTTAAAAATGCATAACATCTTCAAACTTATATTGACAGAATAAAAAAGATGAATTAAATAAAATAAATTAAAACAAATATAACTTTAAAATAAATAAGAATTAAAACCCATATAGCTTAAAATAAATAAAAGAAAATAAAAAAAGAAAACTAATATATTCTTTTTTTTTTTTTTCGAATGAAAAAAAAAAAAAAAAAAAAAAAAAAAAAAATACAACACCCTCTTTGAAAATTCAAGCACGTATTTATCTCCAACGCACTTGAAATTTACCGCAAATGATGCTGGCGATTTGTTTACCCGCACATTGTGATGTAATCTAGCATGTTTATTTTTTACAGTGTAATTCACGTTAACGAGGTTGAACTGTACAATGTTCACCATTGATATACTTACTTTAATTTTGTTCTAAATAACTTTATAGTTATATATATATATATATATATAAACTAATTTAACTGTATTTTTTTTTTAAATGCTCTTCTTTATAAGCAAAATTTGAGCAACCGAACACAAACAAAGGGAAAATTAGTCGTAATTTTACTGTATTGTCATTAGTTTTGTTAAATTTTTAAAAGAAGAATACTCACACTATCTGTTCAATAATGACAAAATTTTTGTAGTCATGAGGAGTTAAACCCTTTGAGAAACACTGTCCACGCTGCAAGAACGCATTTATTAAGTTCCAACTGCAAAAACTCATCGCGGAAATCTTTTAGCAAAATTTTATTTTTATAACATAGCAGAAAAGGTCGTCAATTTCTTTTATTTTAATTTTGTTCGTGAATTCCGGTGGCAGTGTAATTTAAATGATTCCAATTACCTTGAGCCGCAAAGGTAATTGGTATTAAAAAGGTTAAAAATTAGAATTATTACGAAGATTATTATCAAGAAAATCTGTCATTAAATCTCTGATCTTTTTCTAATATATATTTATGTTTCAAACAGGAAAAAGAAATTAATTTCATGAATGAAATACAAGAATTAAAATTACAAGAAACATTGGAAACTTAAACAAACATTCTTACCACAGATGTAACTAATATTTTAAAGAAATTTATGATACTTTCACTATTACACAGTTCATCATTAGAGTAACCTCACTTCGTTGTATGTCCAGATGCTTGTTCTAACATTCCTTTGTCTTTTGTATGTTTTCCAGATGATGAATACGTCTGACTATCGAAAACGCTTGTTAAATTTGTGAACAAGGTGTGCGTAGGTTAAATACGTTTACAACTGAAATATTTCAAAACTGTTAGGAATAGGCGCAGAATAAAAGTCCTGATGGTGTTAGAGGAAGGCAAGATCCGGTTTTTGTTGCAAAAGGTGAGACATCGGTATGCCATGTTTGGGTGACGTTAATGCCACCCAGAAAGACCGCAATCTTTCAAATTTGTCAAGTTCCTGAATTTCGGCGGACACTGAAACTAACAAATGTCAGTGTCCGCTGACAGCAAAAGCATTGTTAAGACCATAACAGAAGTCAGCAGTTGAATTTGGAATTTGATTTATTTCGGAAAAAATTATAAAGCTTTATAGAGGAAGTAAAAAATGACTTGCTGATTCAAAAAAAAAAAAAAAAAAAAAAAAAAGTATATTTTTTGAAGCATAAACATTTTGAAATGTAACTTTTTCTTTAGCCGTGACATATATATATATATATACATATAAATTTTTTTCTATATCCAATGTAAGTTATTGTGCGACGCAATTGTAACTTTTTGTGCATTGTGCAAAAAGAATTAGGTTACATATATTGCGCCTAATATATGTCATATCTGTAGGTTTTTCATTATCATTTTGACGCTTATAAATAGTTTTTCTTTCTTTCTTTCTTTCTTTTTTTTTTTTTTTTTTTTTAATGAAAATTTGAAATTTTGTAACAATTCTTTAGCACATCTGAACAATAAAATAAATATTTTTTTACAAAAAATAAAAAAAGAATGAATAAATAAAATAAATAAATAAATAAATAAATAAAAAAAGAGTAATATATTTACATAAAAGTAAACTAAGTCATGCGTTGTATTTTCTTTTTCAGTAAAAACTACTCAATCAATATCTGAAACATTTAAAATATTAGTAATAATTTACATAATGGAATAGCGTCAATAGCAACAAAAACAGAACTTTCCGATATTGCAATAAAGAAGTAAAGAATCATTCAAATTTCTTTATCGTAGAATTATGTTAACATGTTGAAAAAAAAATACTACTATAATTATAATATTAAATTAATAATTTTAACGCCGAATTTAAATCACAAAGAAAATATTTTAATACATTTAGTATTTACGAGAAGGGTATATTTTTTAAATGAGCTGTGTTTATTTTTTGTTGAATTAAGCAAACTTTCTAATATTTCTATTAAAATTCATGTACAGCTACTTTTTTTGTTGCAGACTAAAACATATTCAATTTATTAATACACAATAACTACGACAATTTTAATTAAATTTGTGAATTAATACCTGATAATCTTTTCTAGTCATTTATTCTCAATTATACCACTCATGTTTATTAAAAAGGGATTTTTCAAGAATTTGTGGCCTAAAAAACAATTTTAAAATAATTATAAGATTAAAAAAAAAATCTTTTTATATACCATATTTTAAATTATCTGATGAATCATAGAGCTCTTATCAATGTGCATAAAACTTTGAAAATGATAATGACGTCAATTTTTGTGAGATGCATAATTTAACTTTTTACAATTTTTTAATGTTCACATTTAATTAAATGTATTTATTTTTATGTCGAAAGAAAATGAACTCGTATTTTTTTTTGGCAACAATTAAATTATAGCTAATATTTTAATGGCCATTTTAACGCTATTAGGATGTTATTGTTTTCATCTTTTAATTAATTATAAGAAAACTAATCAAAAATTCGAAAATCGGACTTCAAAGTATTGTGTTATCACAGGGTTCTGAGCTATTGTGAAAGTTTCAAATGTCTAGCTAATAGGGAAGTTAGTTAAAACTCGAATGCAAGATTTGTACCGGACAAACAAACAAATGTACATACATACATACAAACAAACAAACAAGAATAGAAATTAATAAAAACATGGTAAAATGAGATAGAGCGAATATGTATAGTATTACATTTTTTTTTCAAACAAAATAATTTTATTTTTTTATGTCTTTATGCTACTTGGATTATGACTGAAACATATTAGAATGCATTGATCATAATTTAGACTAATTTAAATTATTAAATATTTAATTTCAATTTTATTTGGACGCAAAGCCTATTTCTTTCAGACGAAAAAAAAAAAAACACTCTCTCTTTTTTTCTTTTTTTAATTATGTTAACATAAGAAAACAAATATCCAAATGAAACTTATTTCTCTTTTTTGTGAATTTTCCTTTGAATTTTTTCTTATATATATATATTTTTTTTATATAAGTAACAACACACGTCTAAAATCACGTCTTATTACTCATGCCTAACATAGTACACTGACTACCAATAAGTATTTGGACACCTATGCAAATGGCGATATCTGCTGTCCTGAGGTACGTCATGGCCTCTCCCGGTATATATCGTGTAGGAAACAGCATCAGCATTAGTCGCATGCAAGATGCCGCGCAGTTCGGAGCTCTCTGATTTCGAGAAAGGTATAATTATCGGGTATCCCAAATGTGGCCGATCCTTAAGGGACATATCTAGCGATCTGAAGTACCCAAAATCGACAGTGGCCTATGTGATTAAGAAGTGGAAGGTGAGCGGTGATCGTCAGAATGTGCCCTGAGTCGACAGACCAACGAAACTGGGAGATAGAGACCGACGAGTGCTGTCCAGAGAAATTCGGAAGAACCGCACCCAACCGATGGTCCACATCCGCGACGAGTTTCAACAGGCATCCGGGAGTATTGTTTCAATGAATACCATCCGTAAGGAAGCACATCTGCTTGGTTTTCATGGTCGTGCTGCTGCCCATAAGCCTTTGATCACAAAGTCCAACCGCCCTGCTCAGTTAATGTGGTGCAAAGCACATCGAAATTGGACCGTAGATCAGTGGAAACGGGTTCTTTGGAGTGACGAATCAAGGTTCACCCTTTACTGTTCGGATGGCAGGTTCTGGGTCTGGCGTCTACCTGGAGAACGTCTCCTGCTAGAATGCATTGTGCCAACAGTCAAGTTCGGCGGAGGGGGAATTATGGTCTGGGGGTGTTTCTCCTGGTATGGACTGGGACCCTTGGTCCCCATTCATGGTAAGCTCAACTCCGATGCCTACTGTACTATTTTGGATGACAATGTGCTTCCTACGTTGCGGCAGTTTTACGGGTTGGACCCTTGTTACTTTCAGGACGACAATGCCAGTTGTCATGTTTCGACGTTAACCAAGGCTTGGTATGGCGCCAATGGAGTTCATCGAATGGACTGGCCTGCCCAGAGCCCAGACCTGAACCCCATCGAAAACCTCTGGGACGAGTTGCATCGCCGAATTCAGGGGTGCACTACCCGTCCAAAATCGGTGAAGGAAATTCTATGTCTTCTCCAAGCCGAGTGGAATAAAATACCACTAGCTGTCATACAAAGACTTGTGGAAAGTATGCCCCGGAGGGTTCACGCTGTAATTGCCTCTCTTGGAGGCTCTACAAACTACTGATTTTGAATAAAGTTAGTTTTTCTTTTCTATCACAGGTGTCCAAATACTTATTGGTAGTCAGTGTATAAGAAATAGAAAAATAAAAAGTAAATGTTACTTAAAAATACATTTTTAGATTCAGTTGCAAGTAAAATAAACGAAACAGAAAATTTAATTAAAAAGAAAGAAAAAAAGAACGCTATTACGCCAAACTTTTATATTTGCTTTTAACAGGAGAGCCTAATTACATCAAATGAGTGAAAATTATGTTGCTTGCCATAATCGCAGAGAAACTTAACCATTGGTTAAATACCGATTTTGCATCCATTTAGAATAAATTGCAATATTTTCCCATATAATTGTTTTGAGTTTTTTGTCTGACTTTTGAAAAAACTTCGGCGCGTTTTTATAAATATAAGAGTACCTTTTGCACGAACATAATATCTCTAAAAGACATTATGATAGCGTTAAAACTATTTGTTTCAGACAGCAAATAAACGTTGTCACCATTTTTCGATAGACCACCTTCAATGAAGCAAAATACCCGAAAATATTAATTTAAAATTTTATGTACTTATGTAGACCTCACGCCTAAATTTAAATTATGTTTAGGGCATATTTTGAATTTATGAATTGTGCGGGAAAATAAAATTTCAAATCGTTTGTTCTTCAGATAGCATTACTTATATTACTTATTATTATTATTATATGATATTTTAATTTTTAGGTAACAGATTAAGTAAGAAACTAAATAATTATATATATAGAATATATCTTAATATGAATGTAGCTATTTAGAATAAAATGAGATATCTTCCAACATAATTGTTTTGAATTTTTTGCCTGACTTTTGAAAAAACTTTAGCGCATTTTTATGACTATAAGAGTACCTTTTGCACTAGTTTTAATATCTCTGAAAGACATATTTATTAAGACGTGAAGACTATTTGTTTCAGACAACAAATAAACGTTGTCACCATTTTTCGATAGACCGCCCTCAATAAAGTGGTATATCCGAAATTATTGACTTAAAAATTTATGTATATATGTAGACCTCACATCGAAATTTAAATTATGTTTAGGACAGATTTTTAATTTGTGAGTTGTGCGAGAGAATAAAATTTCAAACGGTTTGGTCTTCAGCTAGCATTATTTATATTATTTATTTATTTATTTATTTATTATTATTATTATTATTATTTATTATTATATTATACATACTTCCCAACATCCTAATTAATATTTCGTAGTATTTTAAGCTCCGCCTTTTTTTCACAGCAATATTTTTTAGAGTATTTTTCTTCTTATTTATTCGTAATTGCATTTGTAGAATATTACTCTAAAAATTTACTGATGGGAAAAAGGGCGGGGCTAACAGCACTATGGAATATTAATTAGGATGTCCGCAAGTATGTCTTATGTTATATATTAATTTTTGAAGAACAAAATAAATATGCATATAAAGAATATATCTCAGTATGAATTGAGCACATTCTATTTTCGATTCAAATTTTACTGGTATAAATTCTTTCACTAACTGAACTTTGACACATATACTTAAATATACACATGTATTTGAATATTCATTTCAAATATGAAATATTAGCTTAAATATTTACGCATTTTTCTTGAATACAGTACTTCAATACGAAACTAAACAGGTTGTGTAATCTAAATGAAATATGAATTACGAAATGTAAATATCCTTTTACTCATAACACTCATTTATCATCTATATTTAAATTTAATGCACATAATATACAGTTCTTTATTGCAAACAAAAGTTATTTGTTTTTTTTTTTCTAGAAGAATTCCAGATTTTGAAAAGAACCGTTGTCCTATTAACATCGTGCTGACATATAAATGCAAACATTACGCCAAGGCTACGAACAGTGAGTATGCATTTTATATTGTAAACTCTTTCGACAACTCAGCGAGTGATGTTAAATATTTATTACTCTGACATATATCAGGATTTCTCCAATGATTAAAACGTTTCTAGACAACAAACCCTCTCTTCTGGTATGTATAGAAGGACGCTAAATGCATTTTAAGTTTGTATTTAATCGATGTCAAGCAACTTCTGCTTTTGTAGTTGTAAATGTCCTTTATTTTTATTGGCTGTTTAAAGCCTCATTAAGTTTTTTTTTCTTTAAGATCTCGTGTCTCATTTTTACATTAGCTATAAAATGTAGTTTTAAATGGTTGTAAACAAGCTGTTAGTTTATATCAGCTGAACTAAATACACTTTTATTGAAGCTATTAAACAGTATTTGGTAAGAATAAGGCTCCCTGCAATTACAAAGATTAGTTGAGATGTAAACTTTTATGAGATCAAATAAAAGTGTGTAATTTTTTTTTTTTTTTTTTTTTTTTTATTACAGAAATCGGGTGACCAAAGTTGTCTCTATATATTCTAAATAAAATACCAGAAGTAAAAAAAAATATATATACTTAAAATTACAGTGGGAAGTTGAAAGTATCTTATATCTTAAACTGAGTAAGGTTGTGATGTTATTAAATTGTATTTCCGACATATATGAGTAAAAGTAAATGTTTTTTTTTTCATGTAAAGGCCCAATTAATTTTTACAATAGAGAAAATAATCAAATCTTGAATCTCAGCCTAGTTAATTTTCGCTCTTTTAAAATTAATTATGTCTTTACATAAAATAATCTGTTGTATGCATATTCACAATTTCCAATACATAACTGCCAACCCTTCCAATTTTTGGTTACCAGTATTTTTTACAGAAAACTTTAAAAGCTTTTATAGCAGTTTTCTGGGAAACAATAAGGTGAAAATTTCTATATAAAAATATAGATATCCAAAAATCAGAACGAATGGCATCTATGTCATTACTGTTGCTGATAATGTATATTGCTGCTTTAACATTTTTTTTAAACCTTCATTTCAATATAATATGCTCAGTTTTAATAGATTACGTTTATTCTAAGCGAAAAAAAATGCATAAATTTGACTGGAAACAAACAGAAAACAATTTTATTTGTTTAAAATTCTACTCTATATGTTATTTTGTATTATTTGTATTAAGATTTTTTTTTTGCTAGTTTGTAAGTAGAGTTATCAGTTGTGTGCTTTAACAGAAAAAACTTGTGTTTAAAATATAGTCTAAAACATAAAAAGAAATGTAAATTATGTTGAATTTTTTATTTTGAATTAATAATTCTTGGATATTATTCACTAGGATAGATTATTTTAATTTTCATAATGGAAACTAAAACTTTTTCTTTTCATATTTTTGAAAGTCAATCAAATTTCAATTTCTTTACTAGAAGATTTTATTATAAATTTTGTGTTTGGAGTGTCGCTCTAGCCTCTTTTTGCACATTAAATTTGGCTCATTAAATGGGAGCTACGACTTAAAGTAGATTCTGATCCATTACGAACACCCATGTCGAAACTCGTATTCGAACCTGACATTTGGCAACTAGAGACATTTGGCAATAATTTTTCAGCTGTCATACGTACTTTATTATAGAACATATATTCTTTTCTATGAAAGTCAACTAAAAAATAAAGCATGTTTATTAGAAAACAACTTGAAAAACAAAATTCTTATTACAAAGGATGTGTCATTGAATTTATCAAAAAATTTATCAAATTATTTTCCTGATATCTCTAATATTGTGAATGGTTGATCATATGGAAATATATAAATTAACTTTTATCAATTAAGTATCAAAGTATACAACACAAATACTTTAAGTATACTTTTTTTTAATGTTGAATTTATTAAAGTTACAAAAAAAAATGTTTATAATTAAAATACTTATATTTTATTCGACTTTTTTTCAAGTATCAAAATAAATGAATAAGAAATCTATTAACCTACTATGATATATTAATTATTATAATCAATTTCTTTTTTCTATTTGATTGAACGATTTTATTTTAGTTGAACTAGAACTTTCCATTTAAATAATTGCCCCTTCAGGCTAATATTCCTTTGACCAAACCCAACTTACAAAGTATTCGAAAGATATAATTTGAAACCGAAGTGGAATATCAATTGAATTTCGAATGTTTTATCTGGAGCCTCCCAGCGTCAAAAATCAATCGCCCTTCCCTCCTATCACTCCTACCGTTTGAGGAGAGAGCGCCAATTTTTCCTTTCCAAAGCTTATCCTTGACAACTTCTTGACAGAAACTTTTAGTGATATGATTTTCCTCTGGCTAACATTCGTACACGCAATTTTCAGTTGCAGCTTCTAATTGCTTTATCATCTTAAAATATGTGTGTGATGAGAAAGCATCAATTTAATTTTCTTAGTGTTAATGGAAGGCCCTTATAGGGGCTTTTAATGTATTATTGTCTTTCATTACAGATGTAGTTGACAGGAAATCAGGTAGTAAAATGTTGTAAAAAATAAACTATGCTCTTTGTTATAAATGTTTAATTAAAGTGTTTCAAATTCTTTGTTTCTTGTTTAGCTTGAGCAATATCAATTTTATTAAAATAATTTGAAACCATAACGGTATAGTAAATACAAATACATATGAAAAAGAAGCCAAAATAATAACAATAAATGTACATATAAAAGGTTTTTAGTTAATTTAAAGTATTGAAGATGGTTACGCAGTGTGAATAAAAATATTTTTCCAGTAAAACTTTGAACTTTTTTTTTTTTTTTTTAGTTTGGATATATTGTTTAAAGTACTTATTTCAATGATTAAAAATGCATCATATTTTAAATTTGTTTTTCTTTAAAAAATAATTCTTAATATTATTTAACATTTTCTGTTTTAAGAATGCACCATGTGCTTAATAATTCATTATAATACTCTTCAACGATGAAGACTAAGCAGTACTGAAATTATCGCAATTAGATTTAGAAATATCGCAGCGATTAAAAATGAAAATCAATCAAAGTTTAAAACCATTTTTTTCTTTATGTAGCGTTCGTTTGGTGACCGAATGGTAACGTTTTGGATTGGTCTTTAGTTTACAGTTGCCCAATTCGAGTCTTAGATTAAGCATGAATACATGTAAAGGTTTCAAATACACTTTAGTCAACAATTTCTAATCTAGTTAGACCTAGTACGAAAAATATGACGGTGGGGCGCTAAATCAAACTATACCATTTTAGATCAGAATTTAATTCATTTATTGTAAAAAAAAAAAAAAAAAAAAAGATATTAGTTTAAAATTATCGATTTTCTGCTATTATATTTATCTTTAATGAAAGTAGTTATAATATTAAGATTTAACATTAAGAATATTATTTTTCAATGACCAGCATGGTTTCTGTTACCACATGTAAGTGAATAGACGAACAATCACTGATTTGTTCCTCATTAGCAGTAGGTGTTGGTACGACGGTACAAATTGATTGAGTATGCAAGGATCCATGGGCGGAACGAGATGTTATATGATATTTCTATGCTGCCCTAGCACGTAATCACGCGAGTTTTGGAAAAAACCATGGAAAAATATTTCTTGGTTAGGCTGACGAACTTGATTAGAATTTGAACTCTCCACCTCTCGTCTACCAGTTTAAAATGCAAAATCTCTGGACCACTGGTCAAGGGACAAGCCAATTTTTTTACTTTTTATTTATTTTTCATTATTATTAACTTCTATTCTTGTTTGTCCGGTACAAATCTTGCAATAAAATTTTAACTAATTTCTCTACTCGCTAGACATTTGAAACTTTCAGAATAGCTCATAACACGATGATAACACAATACTTCGAAGCCCGATTTTCGAATTTTTGGTTAGTTTTCTTTTAATTAATTAAGATATGAAAATAATAATAATCTTCTAATAGCTTAAAAATTAGCCATTAAAATATTAGCTGTAAAATTACGAGTTCATTTTCTTTGAATATAAAACTAAATACATTTAATTAAACGTGAAGGTTAAAAAATTATAAAAAGTTAAATTATGCATCTCACAAAAATGGACGTCATTATCACTTTAAAAAATTTATACACATTGATAAAGTACAAATGTAGTTTTATATCTATGATTCAAAAGAAAATTTAAAAACGTGGTATATAAAAAAGTTTTTTTATCTTATAATTATTTAACACTTAACAAGTGGAAAGAAATGGATTATCAATCCAAGCTAATCTAAGAAATTTAAAAAAAAAAACTGTAATAAGTGTAATGTACGTCTTGTTACTGATGAAAACACGGCATCTTTACAACGCAACGTGATGTCTTACACTAAGCGACTGAAAAAAAAAAAAAGAAAAAAAAAAAAAAAAAAAAGCCACACTGAAAAAAAAAAAAAAAAGACTTATACATTTTTTATTTGTAATAACTTTAAAATTAATGTTTGAAACAGATACAGCTGTCTTGTTTGCAAAACACCAAAGGGGGGAAATGATATCTATGTACATTTTTGATTTAATAATTTGCTTTTTTGCACTCTACGAAGAACTTTTCAAAAATCTGCATAAAACTTCCTTTTTGAACATAATGCAATAACTATACACTTTGTATTCTATTATGATTTATGATATGAAATAAACAAGTTATATTTTAATATATGAAATAAAACTATTTATTTGTTAGATATAAGCAATTTTTTATTAAAAATATGTATTTTGCATTGGGATAATTGCACCTTTATATGGAATTACTGCTTTAATGCGCAATGGCATAGTTTTATACAGTGTTTTAATATAAATATCATATATTTCAATGTACCAAATATAACAAATAATTTTTTCTAGTTCTGGCAGAGATATAGGCTGCAAATTTCGAATCCTCTCCCCTCTACCCCGCCTTTTTATAGACGAATCTTTTTCGTGCGGATCGCGATTAGGACTATTTCCCTGTCTGGTAAAGAAGAAATTCTACTATATCCTTTGTGGGATTTAACTTAGAGTGAAAAAAGATATGATTACTTTCAGAATTATAGGTTCTCATGGGAATGGATAGGAAGTTTTTACATTTGAAGTAAATAAACTTACCACATACGCCGTGTAATAAGGTGCATTATCATCTGGAAATTCTGTTTGCGGAAATGTGCAAGATACCTCCAGAATAGTCGGTCAGGCACCACTTTTATGAAGATTGTGTTTTATTTCGAGTTAATTGATCCCTTGAGCATAAAAATTTGCCCGGCTGTTTGAAAAGTTATGCACCGCCGTACCATAATATACGGAGAATGTGTCACTGTTTTAAAAGTACGATTTTCATTAAGTCGGTCATATTTTCGTTGTCAGATCTGCTTGTTTCCTTTAGCTTGAAATAAGTTAAACTTGACTCATCAAAGAGAACCAGTTCAGCTCAATAATTAACTAATAATTTTTTAATTTTTTTAGCCATCTGAGGTCTTGCTTTCCTAATTCTCTTCACTAAAATTGGAATTCTTTCAAATTTTCTGTTATTTACATCTGCTTTGCTTAATAGCTGCTGTACTGCAGTTAAAGAAATTATCCTGCTAAATACTTTTTCTGAATCTCTTTTATGTTCTAAATGTAATACAAACCGATTTTATAAGCAATGGCTTTTTTACTTACGGTCATCTCGCTTGGATGAGGAACATGGCTGCCTAAAACCAAATTTCCAGTTTAAAAGGCCAAAAAATTTTATATCTTGCTAAAAATCCTTTTACCAATATTTCGTTAACATTTAATTATTTTGCTATCTCACGTATTAAAATATTTTTTGATTTTCATTCAAAAATTAATACTTTGTGTGATTTCGTTAACTGCCTTATTCTTACCTTTCTTGAAATATATTTCTAAAATTACAATTTTTCTGGCAATTGCATTTTGTTTTGAACACTGGACTCAAAGCTAAACTGCAAGTGGTGGACAACATAATAAAATCTGTTCGAAAATTTGCTTTTTAAACGATAAAATTGGCGGTTGTAGAAGGCAAAAAGGAAAATATCCAAGTGCGGCTTTTTTTTTTTTTTTGTCGCTTAGTGTACCTTATATTTACTAGGAATGTTCTGTTTAAAAGTTCTTGTATATGCCAAAGGATATATGTGAAGAATATGTGAGTAATATATGTAGAATATGTTAATTGGCGGTCAAGATTTCAGTTTTATTCTTATCAATATGACTAATTCCTATAATTTTATTAATAAATGAATTTTTAAATAGTTATATATAGTTAAAATTCTCATATCTAATTTCTCATAGTTGATACCAAAAAGCCTTACTACATACGTAAAAAACGATTATTGTGCATAATGATTTTGATTCCATTTTGATAAATAAGGTTATTTACTATTACTTTACTTTCTAGATATATTTTAAAATGGTCACGTATTAATATTTAGTTTTAATATTTAATTTCTCATATTGAAGTTGTTGCTATAAAAGGTAAAGAAAAATAAAAATCATATGTAAATTGTGGGCATCATAAATGTTCAAGATATGAAACTATTAATTTTAAGAATTAATGATGGTGATATTATTTTTGATTTACGGAATTGAAACTGAATGAACGGATGATCGATTTATTTTTGTGAACTTACCTTTCGAAGAAAAGAATCGGCCGCAACCTAGTGAATCAAACTGAGAGATCCCAACATGGTGTTATCTAGATTTCCGATCTTAAATGTTCATCTCATGTATCACTGCCGTCAAGAAAGGGTATTATTTTTATCTCTCGTATTTTAGATAACTGTCAAGATCTAACACATATTTTATTTCTTGAAGCTTTCGTCTCTTTAGAGCCTGTCGTAGATACAGGCTCGGAGGAATGTTTTTGAGTAACGTTTTTCCAGGTGTTAGTTGAAAAATACATTGAAGAAAACAATTACATTTGTTGTGGAAGTTAAGATTCATATAGAGTCGAACCTTGTTGACATGAACACGCTTAACGTGAATTAATTTTAACATGAACTGTTTCCGCAATCCCCGTGAAAATTAAGATTAGTTTAGTTATATGAATTTTAGTTACTTATAGCATGTTAGTTACTGATAACATGAATAATTTTTTTATTCCCCTTGAGATTCGCGTTAACGAGGTTTGACTGTATTATGTTCCCTTAAGGATTAAAAAAATTCGAGAAAGATGGAATTTTAGTAAAATATATATAATTAGATTTGTAAACATAGAGCATTTTCCTTAGAACTTGGATATGTTAGAGACCTAAAAGAATATAGCCTGATTTCTTGCTTATAATAAGCGTTTTATTTATTTAAAAAAGCTTAATTGCACTTATAATGCAGGTTTATACAACCGTACATATCGGCGAATTTATTCTCTTCACCACTTTGACAATATTAATAATATGTTTTCTGAGAAAGTATCATTATTTTTATAAAAAATATATATAATCTGGAATGATGCTGCATTTTTAGCATCTTACTTAACTAGCACATCTTCTCCCTGGGACATCCTCAGGGTATCCTGAGGTTTTTAAGTACATCCCTCGGGCATCCTCATAATGCACTAAAGGTAAGTGTGTTGTTAGGGTAGTTTAGCTGATTTTTCAATTACTACAAGTAACAAAAGCTTGGTAGCGCAAAAACATATTAAAATGAGGAAGAAAAAATAATTCTTTAATTTTAAAGATTCTGATTTTCTTTAAAATTTATTGAAACGTAAGTTTTAGTTTATTAAATAAAATTTATTATTATTTCTGTACTTATTGCATTTATAGTATTTTTAATTTTACACATATTCGAAATTTATTCCTATTTTAGTGTAATTAAATCTATTAGTCTAAAATTTCCAATATTTCATATCTTTTTTTTTTCCCCCAATAATAATCGTAATAATTATAATAGGTATTATTATTATCATATAGAAGTGATTATTACCACTTTTTAGCACAAAATTGTTTTTTATATTTCCATTATAATTTTAATTCTTTGCAGAGCTGAGAAGAGAAAGATACTATATGCTCCCAAGTTCCGACGAATCAGATGAATTTATTTTTAGAGATAGTTTTTTACTTAAGTATTATATACTAATTCTTTGCAAAGTCGACAATAGGAAGGTACTATACTCCCAAGTTCGGACGGATCATATGAATTTCTTTTTAGAAATACTTTTTGACTTATGGATTATATACTAATTCTTTGCAGAGTCGACAATAGAAGGATACTATATGCTACCAAGTTCCAACGGATCATATGAATTTCTTTTTAGAAATACTTTTTGACTTATGGATTATATATCAATTCTTTGCAGAGTCGACAATAGAAAGATACTATACTCCCAGTTCCGACGGATAATATGAATTTCTCTTTAGAAATACTTTTTGACTTATGGATTATATACTAATTCTTTGCAGAGTCGACAATAGAAAGATTACTCCCAAGTTCCGACGGATCATATGAATTTCTTTTTAGAAATACTTTTTGACTTATGGATTATATGCTAATTCTTCGCAGAGTCGACATGAGAAATATATTATACTCCTCAGTTCCTACGGATCATATGAATTTCTTTTTAAAGATTTTTTTTTTCTTTTTTTTTTTATACTTATGGATTATATGCTGCTGCAAAGTTTACGCTGCTGTGGATAATACGATATTTTTCTTTAAAGATAGAAGGAAATTCCCATCAGTGAATTATATGTTGCTGCGGATTAGGAAATTAGGGCACTGGATTAATGCTTTTTCAAGTGTGAGTTGAAATAGTAAAGTATTAGAGAAAACATTTATATTTTTCATGACTGTTAGAATTCCTCTGTTACATTATAATTAAGATTAAAATAGCTTGATAACAGTAGAATTTTAATAAAAAATATATAATTAAATATTTATGTATCGAGCGTTATTTCAGAGCTCGTTGTTCATAGATCTCAAAGAAAATATTTGAGTAATGTTTTTCAGGTGTTAGTTAAAAAAATATATTAAAGTAAACATTCATACTTGCAATAAAAGTTTAAATATTCCCATTATGTTCTTATTAGCATTAAAATAATTTGAGAAACGTAGAGTTTCAGTAAAATACATTAAACTAAATTTTTATATGTAGAACATTCTTATTAGAGTTCGTCGTGGATTGCCCTTTTCCCTCAATTAGTTATAATGTACAATGTAGAAAATAATAGTATTTACCATAAAACTGGAACATTCCTATTACGTTTCAAATAAAATTAAAGCATTTGATAACTGCAGAATTTTAGTAATATATATATAATTCTCTTTTTTTTAATTTGTAGATGTCAACGTAAGTGCTTTGAAATACCTGCATGTGTTCGAAACTAGTGCTCACCCACTGTTAAAAATGGTTTCTTAAAAATTAGCTAAATTGTCTCAAAATAGCTCCGAAACAATATATACTTGAATTTGAAAACCCATGTACTCATTTTTGAGTATACTAACATGCTCAAAAATGGGGTTGCCCTATAAGAATCCCAATCTCTCCGTGTTTGACACGTCAATATACTCAAAAATGAGTACATGGGTTTTCAAATTTATTTTTTCGGAGGTATTTTGAGACAATTTAGCTCATTTTTAAGAAACCATTTTTAACAGTGCCTTTATATCAAAAATGAACATAAAAATAATTCTTAAAAAAAAAAAAAAAAAAAAAAAAAAGTTAAATTTATAATTTTGTCTCTGAAATAAACTCTGTCAAGGTAGAATTCAATTAGAGTAAAGCACCAGGAGAGCTAAGAAAAAAATATGACTTCTTGAAAAACCTAAGGAAATCTGCTTCGTGGGTTGACGAGACACGTCAGAATGGTGCACGGATAAATATCAAGTGACCTGCTATTATACAAAAAAGGCAATAAGGCCATAAGGAGTTATCTTTTCCTCTACAAATTTATTTAAAAAAAAAAAAAAAAAGAAGAAGAAGAAAAGACGAAGAAATTTAAGTGAAGTTTACCAATGTTAGGAGTTGGGAGAAAGCTCTAAAGATGAAATGTCTCTCTTTTAGAGTTAAAGATCTTTCTTTTATATGAAAGCTCTAAAATTCCATCTCTAGGAGATTCATAAACGTCAATGGTCAGAAATTGTAGTTCCATATCGAATTCCTTGACAGACTCGAGAAATCTGAACAGCGAAAGAGCCAGAACAAGAGAAATGAAGTCAGTTGGGATGACTCCGATCGGTTAAGGAAATTAACTGGAATTCGACCAATAAAGAGAGAAGATTAAAGATGGTTTTAAACCGCTGACAGAATATATAGAAACGCTTAAAAATGTGTAATAATATAGAAAATAGAAGAAGCTAAAAAATAAAAAAAGTCAAAAATAAATAAATAAATAAATAAAAATAATCTTGCTGCTAGTAATTTTTTATAAATATAATTCAATAATGTATTTATAGAGTTATTTTATATAAATTTAAATTTAATTTTAATTAATGATAAAGTAGGAAAGTTGAAGCCGCGGATTAATTAAATTTTCAATAGATCGTATGATTTTTTTTTTTTTTTTTAAAGAAAATTATAATCTTAAGTGAAAATTCTGTGTTACGTCAATCTACAAGTAATACACTTTTTAGGACGGGAAGAAAAAAAAAAGTCATTTTTAGTCAAAGCAACTAAGAGACGTTTCTTTTCTCTTCCCATTCAAAGATCGTTATTGCAAACTGAATCCAACACAAAAATTTATTCAACACAAAACAGGTTTATATTAAAATAACTTATTTTTATTGGACAATCAGCTTTATTAAGCTAATAAAGAATAAATGGAGAAGGATGTCCCATTGTCTTTTTTTTTTTTCAGTTTCGGAAATATGCCTGAAAGTATTATTTTTATTCTGGGTGAAAACTTAAGTATTAAAAAAAAAATTCCTATTGTATTAATTTTTATATGTGAATCGTTCTCTTTGTCGTATATAAAATCCTGAAGAAATATTTTTAAATAACATTTATTAGTTGTTAGTTGAAAAATAGATTGAAGAATAATATATATCTCACGAAAGTTAAGATTGTTCTATTTTGTTCCCAATAGGATTAAACTAGTTTGATAAATGTAAATTCTCATTAAAATGCATATAATTATGATAATTTTTTGTATTCCGAGCATTCCTCTTAGAGGCTATTACAGATAAAGGTCTGAAGGAATATTTGAAGGAATATTTTTGAGTAATATTTTAACAGGCGTTATATAATTGATAAATGTAATTGAAAAGTATGTTTAAATTATGGTCTCTTTAGAATTGATAGAATTAGGGATAAATAAAATTTTATTAAAATATGTTGCATGAAATTTTTATATGTAAAGCGTATGCATTTAAAAATTTCCAATCCAATTTATACATGCATTTCCCAATTTATTTACTTTGAATTTTGTTCCTTAGAATAATACATCATAAAAATTTTCTGCAACTCATGCGGTGCATAATTTGAACATTTTTAAAAAATTCTTTAGAAAAAATGTTTTGTAACGATTTTTTTATTTTTTATTTTTTATTTTTTTTTGGGGGGGGGGGAGGGGGTATTTTTGATTTGCTACACATGCAGTACACATTAGATAACAAAACTAAAGATCACAATTGTAAGGTGTGAGAGAACTTGCCGAAACAAACAATTTTCACAACATATTTAAATTTTAATTTGCGACTAATCTCTCAAAAATTTTGTTTAATCACACCTCTGGTATATTTTATATATATTAAAATTTTGCAAATAAACTAATTAGTGTATGAAGTTTCTTTTTTGCTTTTCTTTTATTTTTTGTTGTGCATAAATCTTAAAAATTCCAGTTTTGTAATATATGAAACGGACTTGATACCACTTGGTCCATTTTATAAAGCTCTCTACACTTGAATACACGTGTTTGAAATTTGTTACGTATATCAATCTCAGATCAACATTGAAGGAATAAAACCTAGGTACACGAATCTTGTATTTAACGATCTTGGAAGTAACATATACCCGTAGTTTCCATACCTAATCAACCTCACATGCCACTGAGAGTGCTAAAATAGCCGATGATGATCAGGAGAAAAAATTATTTTGTAGAATCACGTCTAAGAAACATTACATGAAACGTATAAACCCAGCAAAACCTGGGATGATGGCCAACACGAGGCCAAGTGTTGGTTGCCAACAGTAACAGCTGCTGGCCCGTTGGTGGCAAAAGTTAAGGTGCCGAAGGGAATATGTTACGCCGGCCATCAGGTGGCCGCATTCGACCGATCCACTGCTGGCAGCCTGCCGTACGATCGGAATAAGTCAGTGGGCCACTGATGGGTCATTGCTGGCAGCTAGCTGTCGGTTGAAAATAGGTTGTGGGCCAGTGTTGGCAACCAACATTAGACTAGAAGTTGTTAGTGGGCCAGTGTTGGGCCGCCTGATGGCAAACATAATTTTTTCGTATTATTGCTGGCAACCTTCAGTGGACCAGCTGTGGCAAACATAAAATCTTCATATTACTGCCGGCAGCTTTCATTGGCCCTTTGCATTTTCTCATTAATGGGCCAGCAGTGGTTTGTTTATGGCTGTTTTTTTTTTTTTTTTTTTTTTTTTTTTGTTATAATTATTGTTTTTATTTATTTATGATATCCTTAATTTTATCAATGCTGTTTGCTATGCATTCAATATTCATTTTGATTTTCCTTTTTTTTTTTTTTTTTTTTTTTTTTTTGTATTATTTTTAGAAGTTTTTTTATTCTAAGACTGTAATTATAAATTCAGGATTTCTAGTACAAGGGGAAAAAAATCACTTGATAAGTTTTCTTAAAAAAAAAAAAAGAAAGAAAGAAAGAAAGAAAAAGAAAATCTTATAAATTTACTTAAAAAATAATAATAATAATTCTCTATGTTGCATTATTTTCAAATAAGAGATATAATTGAAATATATAAACGTATATATAATAATAATAATTCATCATTACAATGATCGAACACAAGAAAGTATGACTTAACTTAATCAATAAAATATTATATATGTACTGATAAAAAAATCTGTAACTGATATCTAGAATCTAAATTGTGCCTTCAGAAAAAATAGTTCCATGTCATCCTTATAAATTCTAGTCCCCTTTGAAAGGGAGTTCTAGAAACCCCTATCAGAAATCTAGAGCGCTTGACTATATTCTCGAGGGCAAAGTTATTTAAAAATCTTTATAAATAAATGCGAATACACGAGGCTGGTTTCAACAACTTTAATCTTAGCTTTTTACCCAATTATAGAAAATCAAACGAGAATTTCTCGCAATACTATTCAGACTATTGTTTCACCATCTAGAAATGTGTAGACTAGAAATTCTCAATCATTATCATTTCGTCTATACAATTTATTGGCGTGCCTTATGCGCATAGCTCGGAAGTCTATATGTGTCTAGTTAAGGGATTTAGAAAATGACCCCTTATTCATTCTAGATGAAGGCAGTATATATATATATATGTGTGTGTGTGTGTGTGTGTGTGTGTGTTTTCTGAGTGTGAAAGTGGAGCCTTATATAAGACAAAATACAAGGTTATTACAAAAGAATTATCGGGTTTCCGAAGCGCTTATTTCGAAACATAATTGGGTTACAACAATGAGTTATACATGAAAATAAATCGAAAACATCCAAGATTGACGTCCATACTATAGATGCAAGAAGCCTGTGAGGACGATAATTTTGAAAACAAGTTTGTTTTAAGAGACGAAGCTACCATTCATCTTAGTGGCAAGGTCAACCGACACAATGTACGGATATGGGGCACTTCTTCGTTTGGGGATATGTTAAAGACTGCGTCTACGTACCACCCTTACCTACCACTTCGGCTGAGTTGCGGAACCGCATCACGACTGCATTCGCGACCATCGACGCGACCAAACTGAGTAATGTGTGGAGCGAACTGACATCTGCCGTATCACTCAAGGAGCACATATCGAACATCTACTTATAGTATGGACGTCAATCTTGGATGCTTTCGGTTTATTTTCATGTGTAACTCATTGTTGTAACCCAATTAAGTTCCGAAATAAACGCTTCGGAAACCCGGTGATCCTTTTCTAATAACCCTGTTATTGAAAAAATTAATGAGTTCTTTCTAAGACATTGATATATGAGATCATATAAAATAAATATGAAAGAAGTATAACAGAATATATACAACTAGAAGAAGGAGAAGAGGCTACCACGACTTAAGACGAGTGAAGTAGGTTGACCTAGTTTGGTGATTGTCCAATTTCCGGTAAATCCTCTACAATACTATATGAAAACAGCAATTTTTACTTCCATTATCCGACTACCGTAAGTAATGGAAGTATTGTATTCGGTCCAAAATTTCGATATCGAGATTTCACTTGATTTGCATGTTTTAAGGTCTCCCGAGTCCAAAAAAGTGGTTTTTGGCAATTGGTCAGTATGTGTGTGTATGTGTGTGGGGAATCTCCTGCCTATTATATCTCCGAAACTAATAAAGATAAAGCTCGAAACTCCAGAATAAAGACGAAACTGGTGTATAGAAGAATTTTTCAAATTCTGGTGAAAATTGGAAAACCGTAAGTGGGACATTCGGAACCGGAAATGAAGCCGTAAGTCCGTATCTCAAAAACGGCTCTGACGATTTTCTTCAAAGTTGCTATATAAACACTCTGTTAGATGTCCTTTTGAATGATGTAGTTGGTTAGTTCAGGAAAATTGATAGGCGCCCTGTATAAATAGTTGAATTTCAGGTACTGCAAGTGGATTCCTTTCAAATCATTAGAGCCGTTTTTGAGACACCGATTTTTACCAAACTTTGCGTATCCAGTTGTTGACCGGAAAACAACAATTACATAGAAAAGGATATTTAAAAGAGTGTTAATATTACAAGTTTGAAAAAAATCCATACAGCCGTTTTGAAAGGAATCCACTCGGAGTACCTGAAATTCAACTATTTATACAGGACGCCTATCAATTTTCCTGAACTAACCAATTATATCATTCGAAAAGACATCTAATACAGTGTTTATATAGCAGCTTTGAAGAAAATCGTGAGAGACTTTTTTTTTTTTTTTTTTTTTTTTTTTTTTTTTGACTTACGTCTCCACTTCCGGTTTCGAATGTCCCATTTATGGTTTTCCAATTTTCACCAAAATTTTGAAAATTCATCTGTACACCAGTTCTGTCTTAATTCTGAAGTTTCGTAACTGCATCTTTATTAGTTTCGGAGATATGATAGTCAGAAGATTCCCCACACACATACACACACACACTGACCAATTGCATAAACCACTTTTTCAGACTCAGGAGACCTTAAAACATGTAAATCTTGATATCGAATTTTCGGACCGAATACAATACTGCCATTACCTACGGTAGTCGGGTAATGGAAGTAAAAATGGTAGAGTTACGTTTTGAAACACCAACTTCCGAGATTTAAAACTGACCAACCTAAACAGGATCACTGTTAATTTTAATGTAATAACCACGTAAAATAAACGAGAAAGGATATCTAAAACAGATTTATGTAACAATTTTCAAGAAAATCGTTCGAGCCGTTTTTGAGATACAGAATTACGGTCCCACTTCTCGTTTCCGATGTCCCACTTCCGGGTTTCCAATTTTAGCCAAAATTTTGAAAATTCATCTGTACACCAGTTCTGTCTTAATTCTGAAGTTTCGTAACTGCATCTTTATTAGTTTCGGAGGTATGATAGTCAGAAGATTCCCCACACACATACACACACACACACTGACCAATTGCATAAACCACTTTTTCGGGCTCAGGAGACCTTAAAACATGTAAATCTCGATATCGAATTTTCGGACCAAACACAATACTTCCATTACCTTCGGTAGTCGGGTAATAGAAGTAAAAATGCTAGAGTTACTTTTTGAAACACCAACTTCTGAGATCTAAAACTGACCAACCTAAACAGGATTACTGTTAATTTTAATGTGTAATAACCACGTAAAATAAACGAGAAAGGATATCTAAAATGGATTTCTGTAAGAATTTTCCAGAAAATCGTTAGAGCCGTTTTTGAGATACGGAATTACCCCACTTCCCGTTTCCGATGTCCAACTTCCGGTTTTCCAATTTTCACCAAAATTTGGAAAATCCATCTGTACATCAGTTTTGTCTTAATTCTGAAATTTTGTAGCGTTAGTTTCGGAGATATGATAGTCAGAAGATTCCCCGCACACATACATACATACACACACACTGACCAATTGCCTAAAAACACTTTTTTGGACTCAGGAGACTTTCAAACATGTAAATTAGGTGAAATCTCCATATCGAATTTTTGAACCGAATACAATGCTTCCATTACCTATGGTAGTCGGGTAATAGAAGTAAAAAAAGTAAAAATAAAGGGAAATTTAATTAATTAAGAGATTAAGTTATATAACCAAAATGTAAAAAGCATTTTTTTTTTTTTTTTTTTTTTTTTTTTAAGATTTGAGTTTAATTAATAATGTTAAAGGTATCGATAATTATGTCAGGTAACATTTTATAATATTAAAAAATCTTATGTTAAACAACAACACGACTTCCATTACCCACACGTATTATATGTTTTTTTTTTTTTTTTTTAGATAATATGATCAGAAGACATCAAATTAACCAAACGAATTATTGAAAACTAAAATTTTTCCTGTATGAGAAGAGTGAAGACACATAAAACAAAATTTACATGGCAAGTTACAGAATAACACAAAGAAATGATTGAGCTTTTTTTTTGAAACACCAATTTCAGATATCTAAAATTAGCCTGCCTAAGCAAAATGACAGCTATTTTTCCTGTAATAACGATGTAATATATGAGAAAGGATATCTAAAATTGATTTATGTAACAATTTTCAAGAAAATCATTAGAGCAGTTTTTGAGATACAGGCTTTCATCAAAACAAAATAAATTTTTGATCGGAAAACAATTGCACATGAAAGAATATCCAAAACAGGGTCATTATGCCGAGTTTGAAAAAAATCCGTACAGCCGTTTTTAACGGAACGCACTTGTGAGACCTGAAATTGAGCTATTTATACAGAACGCCTAACAATTTTCCTGAATGAACCAACTATATCATTCGAAAGGGCATCTAATTGAGTGTTTATATAGCAACTTTGAAGAAAATCGTTAGAGCCGTTTTTGAGATATGGACTTACGGTCTCACTTCCGGTTTCCGATGGCCTACTTTCAGTTTTCCAAATTTCACCAAAATTTGGAAACTCCATCTGTACACCAAACCTATGTCAATTCTGAATTTTTGTAGTTCTGTCTTTAATAGTTTCGGAGATATACTAGCCAGAAGATTCCACACACACACTATACGCAAACATACACACACACACACACACACACACCCTGACCAATAGCCGAAAACCACTTTTTTGGACTCAGGGGACATTAAAACGTGCAAATCAGGTGAAAACTTGATATCGAATTTTTGAACCGAATACAATACTTCCATTACCTACGGTAGTATTAAAAAATTAAATTAAATTAATTTCAACCACTGTATTTGAATAACATTTAAATTTTTGATATATTTCATTCTGCATACTATGTCCATGTATTATATTCTGCATGTGCATACTTATTTGGTTTAAAGTATATTACAACAAATCTATCTTTAATAATTACCATTACTATATAACATTTATGGATAAAAAGATTCAGATATAAAATGGATGTAATAAAAATAATTGATAAATAATAAAAGTTTTAATTAACATCACAGAATTTGTATATTTTAAAAAGTAAGGTTGTATGTGAAAATGATTAAGATAATGGATTATTATGTCAATTTGAAATCAAGTAATTAGTATCTTTAAATAACATGAAACATTACCTGCATAATGACTGTTATCTTTAACATTACTCACTAATCTCATTTGAAACAAATAAATCTGGTGTGTCACTCACACGACTCTTACCCTGAAATTTAATACTATAAATACAGGTTGCAGATTAAAAAGTAAGATAACGATTACTGTTATGTGAACCTGTGTTAAACAATTCATATTAGGCTTCTGAAGAGTTTTATATGATAATTAGTTCTGTGTGAGGGGGGCTACTGCCCCCTCAACCCCCCGTTTCACTAATGCACCTACATTTATATAGAATTTAATTCGGTTATTTAAAAACAATTTATTAAAATTATTATTTAAAAAAATTATCTTTTATGATAATGCAGACGATTTCCATATTAGAGTTGTAGTATAACACTAAATATAAAAAACAAATTCCATTTTATTCTCAATATAAAAAAAAAAACGATTTTTTTTTCGTTTTTTTTTTTTTTTTTTTTTCGTTAAAAGTAAAAAAAAAATCGATAACTTTGTTTTAAATTATCGCAGATCGTTGGTTCAACCATTCATTTTAAAGGTATTGGCGAGCTCTTTTGAAAGATACCCATCATGAAAATTTACTCCCCTCGAGGGGGGACTTCCCCCCCATGGGGGAGGCGAGATTCCTACATACACAAAAATGTTTTCCCAGTTAACTATCTCTATTACAAAAAATATATATCGTTTCATTTGGTTTAGTGCAGTGTATAGAAGTGTAGCACACACACACACACACATATATATACATACAAACACGTGCTCGTATATTACCGTGAAATTTTCCAGAATGAATTCAGGAAACCTTGAAACTTAGATATACATTAAAATCTCACTGTCAAAATGTTTAATGCGTATAATATTTTTCTTAGATAACAACATTAATAATGTAATAAACATGGTGCTTTAAAATCCAATTTCAATTTTAGATCAGTCGACATTTTTTTTTCTTTTTCTTTTTAAATTAAATTACTTAAGTTCAGGTTTTCTTTACTTTTGATTCATTGACATAAAATTTTTGTAATAGATAAAACAATAATCAAGATTTTCAATCTTTTTTTTTTTTTTTTTTTTTTTTTTTTTATGTAGTTTACTATTTTATTTATCGATAAAATTTTAAATTCAATGTTTCTTTTACCAAAAAAAAAAAAAAAAAAAAATGAAGAAGAAGAAGAAGAAGAAGAAAAGAAAAATAAATTTACAACACGAATATTTAGCTTTTAATAATTAAGTAATAGTTTTAAACATATATAAAAATTTATTTTTTAACAGCTCCGTTCAGTTTAATCTGTAATTCAATAATAAGTTTTTTAAGACTTTTTGAAGTAATTTTTTAAGGGAAATGCTACATATATAAAGTAAAAAAAACCAGATGTTACATCAAATAATTAAATAAGGAAGTTGATTATCTTTTAGTTCTAAAAACAAATGAACGCTGTTGCTAAGTGGTTTATAGCTGCCATCTGGTCATACAGTTGCTGATTCACCTAAATATTTAAAGAAAAACTAACACATCCGCAGACACATTTTGCTTACTTAGACAGATTTTTTTTTTCTTTTTTTATTGATGATATAAGATGTTTTCAGTTGCACTTTTAAAAGATTCAACTGGAAAATTACAGCGAGCTAAAATCAAACTGAAATTAGAAATTTATTTTGTGTATACATTTTAGTGTCTTATTTATTTTATTATTTATTAGCTGTAGCATTTTAGTGATTACTCTTTTCGAAAATAGAAAAATGCATTTCTTATTTTTTATTAAGAAAAAGAACCATTTGAAAAAAATAAAAATACAGAATAAGGATTGAATATCTCAAATACTTATTTTTAAATGAATACTATTGTAAATTTACAGACTCTGAATAAGCATTTTAGAAAGTTAACGAAATTCTTTTAGAGTGTGTTTTACTCTTTTGAAAATTATGTTACCATAATAATATTAATAATAATCTTTTGTGACACTGACACAACTTTCTCTTACTCTGCAGTTTTCCTTTTTCTTTCTTTCTTTTTTACTAGCTGGTTTTGCCCGCTTAAAATAAATAAATAAATAAATCACTATTTTTTATAACATTTTAGAAAAAAAAAAAAAAACCTTTAAAGAATAAATAAATAAATAAAAAATCATGACCTCGCTGAAAGTATCTGCTGTATACGGTGGTGTCTTTCCCATTTGTGCGTGTTGGGTTCAGGTTATCACTGACTGCCGCAACTTAATTTTTGGGCACTTCAGTTTTGGTATTTATCAGATAAATCGTGGAGCTGCTATTACCCAAGAACTACAATTTAAAAAAAAAAGACTGTAGCTCAGTATCAATTAAACATTTGAGTGTTGACACCATGTATTTTAAGACCTCGATCTCTCTACTGCATTACATTTGATTTCAATTAGCACATTTTTTTTTCTTTTTCAAACAAATTAAATAAAAGCAAATACATTTTAATTAAATTTAAAATTCAATACGTTTAAACTTTCCTATATATTACCATTTCTTTCTGATAAATACAATAAATAAAGTATCCTTCTCCAAGGAATTTAGATATTTATATGTATATATAAAATATATAATATAAAACAAATAATATAACAGCCGTGTTGCTAAGAAATGCGGACGATTAAAACTGAAGAATAAATTTAAGAAAACGAAAAAAAAAAAAAAAAAAAAAAGGGGGGGGGGGAATTAAAATTAGCAATTCGAAAATATCTTAGTGAAGTGTGCAGTCGTCCAATCTATCAATTTACCAAAGTGTGCAGCTCTGCAATTAGAGCACGCACAAACAAAACATTTCGCTTTATTCATATCATAAGTTTACATTTAATGCATGTTTCTGTTAAATAAAAGTATCTGAAGCAGATGTATATATAATAATTTTATACATTTTCATGCAGCTACATTAAAAAAAAACATGCTCACAATTCGACCACTTGACTAATCAAAGATTAACCAGATCATAATCCGATTTCCAAGGAAAATAATAATAATAAATTCGACTCGCAAAAAAGAAATTTAACAAACCCAACGTGAATTAAAAAGAAAAAAATTGCCAATTCAAATTGTTACGGAATGTAGACAGAAATACATATTTTATTATTAAAATTCGTTTAAAGAAATAATTTAACGGACAAATTTTTTCTCAGAGCTGTTTATTTATGATATATTCTCTGTACCGCATGCTTAAATCAAAATATTTGTATTATAAATATTTCAATTACATTCACATAAAAAATAAAATTATATCTGTTTAACTTAAATAAAGTTAAAAAACATTATTGCAATTTTATCGCTTGTAAAGAAAAGCATACCTTTTCCTTTTCTTTTAAAAGTATATAATGCATATGCAAAAACATTTGCTTGAAAAAAAAAAGATTTGAATTAATTTTTTCTTTCTTTAAGGAAAATAGATTATCATAATACTACATTGTTTAAGAAATCCCGAATTTCTAATCACAGTCTTAGAATAAAGAACTTTTAAAAATAATATTTAAACATCAAGAGAAAATCAAATTCAATATTGAATTACTTACTATTATATGTGTTACTATGATATTGTTCCTATTATATATATCCATCTATGAGAAATAACGTCCTTACTGAGCAATAAACATTATGAAATGTGTGAAATGCGAGGGAATTCAAATCAGCGGAAGTTTGACCGCAGCGCCCTCTTTTATATGCAGGTATTTTGCCAGAGTTGGTTCGTCAGACCATCCTGTGGATTGAGGCCACAATGAGACAAACATGCTTTTGGCCATGTGCACTTAGCTTGCAGAAGGCCAGCTGTGTTGTGCCACTTCTGTGCCACCGCTATTTTCGCTGACGGCAACCATTGTTGCTGGCAGCCACAAACGGCCCGCTGCTTAATCTACCCAAGGCAACCTGCAACTGATGGCAACTGCAGGATGCCAGCTATAGGCCATAACGTCCCCATTAGTAAAAGTTTTGCTGGGAAAGTAAGTCAGAGGTTCGTTCTACGATCAGATGCATAT
The DNA here is from genome assembly GCA_963930645.1 of Salticus scenicus. Classification (NCBI taxonomy): domain Eukaryota; kingdom Metazoa; phylum Arthropoda; class Arachnida; order Araneae; family Salticidae; genus Salticus; species Salticus scenicus. The sequence continues at coordinate 202,265,396 of OZ005655.1, read as the reverse complement.
ATGTCTACTATAAATTCGGTGAAAGCGATATCACATTTTAATAATCTCCATAGAGTCAAAAATAACAAACGTATGAGTAAACACAATATATATTTGTGACTGACAGTATATATCATGCTGACTGTTTCCAATTATACCGGGAGTCCCATAAGTCTTTAAATAATTTTAAAAATCTTGAAAAGGAAAGAATTGGCGGAATTGAACGTGATTTGCGAAATATTTACTATCGTAAAAGGGATTTTCTTAAATAGTTAAAATTGTCGTGGATAGTAGACGCTGCAACAGGCCCAGTAATTATAAATATGGAAATCAGAGTTCTATAATTTGCCAAGTTATACAATTAACAGCTCATTTATGATTTTTCCTCCTCCTTGCTCGTACATTAACTTTTAATTTTGACTTTGAAATCGTTTGATAAAAAGCTATTAGTTAAGTTGTTTTACCTCAGACGAGCGATTAATTAGCCGTTACTGTAAACATGAGCGATACCCTCGCTCTTCGAACTTAACAGTGCTTGGATTTTTGCTTTAGGGTTATGTCAAGTCCAGGGTTTACCGCAGTAGTCCAGCTTCTTTGGCTCAGTTAGAGAACGCCATTCATCCTGATATCTCCTGAATCCAATCGGATATGCTAAATGCTGCAGTTAGTTGTGTTGTAACTCGCTTGCAAACTGCAGTTTGTGGTGATGACTGGACTACAGGATAAGAGTGATATGCTTGTAAACATTTGCTTGCATGTAAATAAATATAGCTTTCCATGAAAATGTGTGATGTGTACCCCTAAAGTGTACCCCTTTCTATTGACGATAATTTAAAATATTGTTTTCTTTGCCAAAAAAGAAAAAATCCTCTTTCATAAGAATAAATTTGCTGCAAATCTCATTCAATTCTACTAATTCCTTCATTTTTTTTAATGAGTTTTTAAAGTATTTACAGATTTATGAGACACCCTAAACATACAGTGTGTAAATTGATATCAGACATTTATTTTCACCATTGTAAAATAATCTAGATACATTGGCCTGAATAAAAAGAAAGAAAGCATCTTTCTAGGATTAAATCGGACCGAGCTATTTCGTTTAAAAATTGGTGATTTCATCAGATATTTTGTTTTCCAAGACGAGGACAGTTAAAAAAGTATTTTGTATGCAATTATTTTTCCGTTTAATTTAAATATTATATTTTTCGAATGATATAGGATCTCGAAAAATCGGTTCAAATTCCAAGATGAAATAACTCGGTTAGTTTTAATAGCAAAATGGTACTTTCCTTTTATTTATTTATTTATTTATTTATTTTTACACGCTTTTATTTAACTTGGTACGTTGTTTATTTATGAGTTAGGGTCAAATCTAAGAAGTGAACTTTCATCCATTTTCTGTCATCCGATTGACCTGAAATTTTACATACATGCATAACTCATTTGGGCACGTATGGCAATATTTACTCAAGAAGTTATTGGGGGAGACTAGGGGGAGGTCTTGGAGTTCCTGGTACCCAATCTCTTGTTAAAAATTTTTATTTAGAGTTTTAACTCACTGACTATCATCCGATTAAGCTGAAGTTCTGCCTACACGTACGTTATCTTTATCTATAGCCACTGAATCGAAGGTTTTAGCACATTTTTAAATAAAAGCGTGTTTTTTGAATTTTTTATGCATGTATTAATTTTATAATATGTTAAAATATCTAGTTTTGTTTAATGAATGTAATTATGGGCGTATGGGGATTATATAAAAATGTAATTTTGTAATTTTTACAGAATTAATTTTGAGAATTCTTTCGGTTTATAACTTCATTATTTACTTCATTTAAAACAATATCGTAATGGGAAGCTTACCCTGTTGACGGACCATCGTGAAAATAAATACCGCTTAAAAATAACAATTTGTACACTTAATAATAATAACAGGAGACTTGGCGTTGGAATATTAAAACCCGAATAAACTACTACGTCAGAAACGCCAAAAGAAAAATATTTGCGATGGATACAGCTGTTTCGGTAGCCTTAAGCGTACCGTCTTCAGTGCAAAAAAGCACTGAAGACATTACGCTTAAGGCTACCGAAACAGCTGTATGCATCGCAAATATTTTTCTTTTGGCGTTTCTGACATAGTAGTTTTTTTCGGGTTTTAATTTGCACACTGTTTGAATGTTTGTTTATTGATAACATATACACCAGATTTATATGCTTGACTCGTAGTTCGCTTGTAAATCATCGTCAGATAATTACACATAGCACATGACAGAATTACAATACGAAGAAATGGAAAAACACCCAGGGCCAGCGCGAAAATCGAACACGCTCTCCTACGCTCGAAGGCGATTAGCAGTGTGGTGACATAACCACTCCGCCACGGAGGGCCCATTTGCACACTGTATATAAATTGCAATAAGTAAATAAACAAACAATATTCAATATGAATAATATACAATTAATAATTCGATAAGAAGAATATTCAATTTTAATTGTAGCATAATTTATTAATATTTAGTCCAATTTATTATTTTAGAAACAGAAAGTTTTGCGTTTTTTCGCAATGTGAGAAATATAGTCTCCTGACAAAGAGAACACTGAAAAAGGCGAATTTTTCAGAAAGATATCAGAGAGCATGCAGAAATGTGTTAATATAATTTGAAGATTGTAAGCTTTCTGAAACATAACTGAAACATTCTGTGCTGTAATGATGTATAAAGAATTTGTTTGCTTCTGCTTTTGTTATATATGATTGTATATAATGGAACAAAGGCTTTTTTTAGATTTATAGATAATATGCATAAATTTTCTGTTTGGCTTTGAATATTTTTGTGACAACTAAAATATAAAATTAACGTCCATGTGCACAATTAAAATTCTGCAAATAACACACTTCTACGTTAGCCGTTTTTTTTTTCTAGAGTAAGATGGTGTTAAAATAAACATTTGTAAACTTTATAATTTTGGAATAAAGTTAGTTTACTCAATGTAATAAAATACATTATATATCTTTATAAAAAAGCCTTATCAACACATATCTTTGTAATACGAGCGTTTGAAATAAATTCCTGACCAAACAAATTTAATAATAAATCCACTTAAACTAAAACTAGATTTATTAATTATTACGAAATACATTCAATTAGACAAACCTCAAAATCCTTCCATAAATTAATTAAAGTTTACTTATCCTATTTTGTTTATAAAATTAATTTAGTTGTGTTATAGTCATCCGGAATTAACGTAATGATAAGTTTGCTAGAAACTTAATATGGAGTTTCGATTTATCTCTTGATGAAATTAATTTTAATGATTCCCTAACAAATTTTGCATATAAAGCTATCATATTATTAATATACAAAATTAAAGTAATTATGATGAAATATTTTTATGCATCTCAACTGAAAACGAAACTTCTATTCATTAAACTAATCTGGTGTGTCACTCACACGACTTTCTCTTACCCTGAAATTTAATACTATTAATACAGTTTGGAGATTAAGAGGTAAGATAACGAGTACTGTTATGTAAACCTATGTTAAACAATTTAAATTAGGCTTCGGAAGAGTTTTATATGATAATTAGTTCTGTGTGAAGGGGGCCGCCCCCCTCAAACCCCGTTTCATTAATGCACCTACATTTATATAGAATTTAATTCGGTTATTAAAAAATAATCCTATTTAAAAAAAATAATTTATTAAAATTATTATTTAAAAATATTATCTTTTATGATAATGCAGACTATTTCCATATTAGAGAAGTAGTATAACACTATATGTATATATATATGTATATAAAGTTGAATTTATTCTCAACTTAATTATTACATTTATTTTTTATTTATTATTATTATTATTATTATTATTATTGTTGTTAAAAATGAATAAAATCGATAACTTTATTTTAAATAATCGCAGATAGATGCTTCAACCATTCGTTTTAAAGGTATTGGCGAGCTCTTTTGAAAGATACCCATCATGAAAATTTACTCCCCTCGGGGTAACGTCCCTCCAGGGGGGAGGCGAGGCTGCTACATACACAAAATGTTTTTCCTAGTTGACTATCTCTATTGCAAAAAGTATATATTCGTTTCATTTGGTTTAGTGCAGTCTATAGTTGTTAAACTCTACTTACTTGCAATTTCCCCCTAATAGACGTAATGTATTTGTATACTTTTGAGTGTCCCTGTGCACGAATCATTTGCTTCATCTCAACGAAAAGTTTACTGTAGCATCCCTATATGATACACATTTAGAATACAGAGTTTGGAATTTCTGCTACTATTTGTTCTTGAGATATGCTGATAACAGACAGACACACAGACAGACACACAGACCATTCTTTAAAAACACGATTTTTTATTCAGGAGACCTCAGAACACGTAAATATAACAAAAACTCACGTTCGAAAATTTGCTAAAATATAGCTATGCACCTCTTATTTTGTTTTCAATATTACCTCTCACTTTAGAGATATCTTCGATTTTGCAAGTTTCTTCATAACGTTTACATGTTCGCATGTATGTATCCCGCATAACTTAATAACTGTTAGAAATATTTGCAGAAAGTTCTAATTTTATATATAGGGCTTATATATGGAAAATATTTTTGATATCTGAAGTTTTCGTAAATCCCTGTGAACAAACCAGTATTGCAAGATATAACATTTTAAATTGAGAAAATACTTTCATAAACCTAAATAACAAATATAAGTTACGGAAGCTAGAATGAGGGTATCCAGACAGACGGCTCTAAACACTTTTCAACATTGCTAAAATGTGTTGAAGACATAAACAACAGTTTATAAAAATATATTTGAATACTTCTTATGACAAGCAGGCTTGTAAGAGCCGTTTTTATCTTTTTCAGTTTTAATAATATTATACTTTTAAAAAAAAATAAAGAACATGCTTTTATTGAAATGTAAACTAATAAATAATTTAGAATTAAACAAAAACCATTTTTAAAAATCCTCCCCTGACTGGTCTCGAACGCTAGACTTTTAGGCTCGTAACCCGGAGCTTTACCTCACAGCAACAGTGTTCACGTAGGGAATGTCTTTTTTTACAATATAGACTTTTTGTTTGCTTCTAGAGCTGTTACAAACATACATACAAACATACATACAGGTGAAGCTAATAAAAGCGTGTTAAAAATTAGTAGAATTGTAGTGTTCTAAAGCGGCATTTTTGTATAAGAATTTCTCTCATTACAAAATCTTAATGTTTGAAAAAAAAAAAAAAAAAAAAATGGAATTTAGGTATTACTTTTTGTATATTACAACAGGTAATTAACTCATCAACTTAATCCAAAACTTAGCGTGTCCTTGAAAGCTACATTTGCATAATTAACTATTACGTGATATTTTCATATCTGTGACATTTTCATAATTAACTATTACGTTTTAAATAAAAAGATTTTGTGTCATCTGTTTAGTATCGATTAAAAGATATTTTAAGATGGACTTATCGTATAAAAATAATATGATCTATGCACTAAGCTTAAAATAATACACTCTATTTAAATTATCAGCATTCGTTGGAGTTTCATAAAAAATGTATATTATCGGCAAGATAGTTACTAAATAATGTTAAAATATTAAGTTAATTTTGTAATTTCATCTATAAAAAGATTTGTTCTAAATAAAAAATAAATTATTCTAAAAACGAATAACTTTTGACGAAATAGAAATGATCGATTTTGTGCCATGCATGTGCCAATTTTTCATGGTGAAGCGTCGTGATAAACAATTTTGATGAGAAAAAAAGTGTTGCGTATCTTTTTATTTATAGTTCTTATTTGCATATTTTTAATTCTTCCCTTACAAATGCGTATATTAACATCGAAATTTTCATTAGTTGTAGTTATCTAATGATATTTTTATATATAATTTTAATTGAAAGAAACAATTTTCAATGAATGTAACAGATTTAGTACAAGTAGAGCTGAATAAGACAGGAATTTAAAAAGAAATAATCTATTTCAAATTCACTAAAATTTGTCAAGTATTTATACTTGCATATTTTAATTAATTAGAACAGTTTTTCTAGTAAAATTAAAAAAATAAATAAATAAATAAATAAATAAAAGAAAAAAACTGGTTTTGTTAAAAACTGTAAGAAACAATCTAAGACCTTAAAAATTAACAAATGCATTAATAACACTGGTCTGCGAAAACGTACTTTTATTTTTATTTTTTCACTGCATTCGGTTCCTTTAATGTGTTTTGATACGCTGAATTCAGAAATGATTATCACTTCTTCCTATCACATAAGGATTTTACACTAAGTAAGGATGAAGACCGAAAGAATTCGCACAGAATCTATAACATATTCGAATCTATTTATGTATAAACTACTATAGAATAGGCTATTATTTATAAATTATCTTTTAAATATGTTTCTTTATATCAAAACTCCGTTTAGAGATTTTTTCTTGTGCACGGCTTGAGGGCCTTTCTGGAAGGAGGGGGGGGGGGGGGTCTATGCAGCATCCAACGAAAATCTGTTGACAAGTTAACACTCCATCGTCTCGGATACCTCCTATACATTTCTTTGATATCTTGATGAAATAGTTCTGCTTCTTCTTCACTCACATCACCGAGATTTTTCCAGAAATAACTTAGATGGAAACTGAAAAAGTGAAACTTTAAGCTCTAAAAATCACATTTTTTGTCTAAACTGTATGGGATGGAAACTTTTGAATAGTTTTTTCTTAATTAGCATACAAAAACATACCAGAAAATTGCATCACCTTGAAGAAAAAAATTCCATCGCAGGCCTATGTAATCGTATTTGATCTCATGCATCAAAACTCAAACGTTTAATTATATTAAACGATAATAGAATTACCAAATGTAGAGTGTAAAAAAAAATCTGTTAAAGAAATAGAAAATTTCGGTAACTTTCTTACAGAAATTTCGTGTTTTCAAAAACTACAGAAATTTAGTTTAAAATTAGGGGAGATCCGTGTAATATATACCCCCTAAGCAAGAATGCTCATTAAACTAAAATTATTAAAATAAAAGGATTAAATTTGTTGGCTGCTCATTGCAATTGTATAGCTGCATGGTACAAGCTTAGTAAAGCACTTTGGGAAGTATCAATAATTGCAGTAAATACGTATTTTATTTATGTGTCGATGGTCCATATTACACATACGTTCGTGTACACTGTAAAAAAAAAATTCAGTATTTTACAACAAAAGGTGCTGGCACCGCGGCTGCCAGCACAGTTGTTGTAAAATTTACAAACTGCTGTTTTTTATGGTGCTGTAAAATTTACTGCACTTTGCTGTGAATTTTACAAGATGCTGTTTTTAGCAGTGCTGTAAAATTAACTGCATTTTGCTGTGAATTTTACAAGATGCTGTTTTAAAAAGTGTTGTAAAATTTACAACAAATTGTAGTTAATTTTACAACACTTGTTAAAACAGCATCTTGTGAAATTCACAGCAAAGTGCAGTTAATTTTACAGCACTACTAAATACAACATCTTAAAAAATTCACAGCAAAGTGCAGTAAATTTTACAGCACCGTAAAAGCAGCAGCTTGTAAATTTTACAGCAACTGTGTTGGCAGCCGCGGTGCCAGCACCTTTTGTTGTAAAATACTGTTTTTTTTTTTTTCCCCCTTTTTTTTTTTTTTTTTTTTTTTTTTTAAGTGTAGGCAGTGATGCCAGATTGGGGATTTTCGAGGCTTCTAGGGACAATTTTGGGGACCAAATGTTTGTGGGGACTATTTTGGGGAGTTCAACTTTCTGTCAATGTTGGCAACATAATGATTTATCCCTACGACTAGAGACTTTCAATAGCTTTATTGTTATTTGGGGATTTTTTTCAAAAATTGCCTTCATTTGGGGAACAATCTGAGCTTAACTTAAATCATAGAAAAATATGCTTGTTTTTTTTTTTTTTTTTTTTTTTTTTTGAAGAAATTTTTATTTTTCCTCTTTAGTAGAAATCAAGCTGGGGATTTTTTCAAAAAAAGAAAAAACACCCTGATTTGGGAAAATTTGAAGACCTGTTTGGGGAAATAATTTTCGACCATCTGGCATCACTGAGTGTAGGCGGTAGAGATGGGAATAATCGAATGATTTTGATAATCGAGTGATTTGCTTTCGAATGATTTTAATAATCGAATGATTTTACAATCGATTATTGATGACGTAAGCGTAGAATAAGCGTTTTGTAATTAGTTTCGGTTTCTTCGTAGCTATCAGGTTGCTTTCTGTTTATACTTTGTCTTTTCACTCATTGCTATCAAGTTTTAAGGTCTAACCTAGAGTCCTGCACACCCGACCCGAACCCGACAGATGAATTTTATATCAACCCGAAACCCGACCCGAACCCACAGTAGAGAAACTTTTACGACCCGCACCCGACCCAAACCCGCTGTCTTTAGACCCGAACCCGACCCGAAACACGAAAATGAAATAAAAATTACTTATTCATCTAAAAATCATACAAAACTTTTTTAAATTATAAAATAAGGTAAATTTTCACTGTCATACAGTTGGTAAATTATTTAAAAAATAATTTGAAATGTAATCACTAATTGTTTAGTTTAAAAATTAAAAAATCTCAAAAATAGATCAATGATAATTTTTAACGATTTATGTAAATTGTTAACTTCAAGAGTAAACTAGTATGTTGTGGCCACCACAAGACTTTCTTTTATACTTTCCTATATTTTACTAAGTGCAAATAATTTATTTATTTATTTTTTTTATTATTATTATCTAGCAGGATGAATGCAAACGATTTGCATCTTAAGAGACAACTAACACTAAATATCCAAAGTATGCATTTTTATTGCCTATAAATGGCATCTTAAAAAGTACGTTTTTATAACCCGATAAGAATTCAAATTGGATGATCATAATGTCTCGTAATAGCCTTTTCACATTTCAAGCTTTGTTTGATTATACTCAATAGAACCTGAGATATAGCCTCCTCCTAAATCTCGAAAATTGCTGATAGCAGCGCCACCTGTTGATCGGTTGACAAAAATTGATGGGCACTAATTTAGGTCAAGGTGCCTCTACATATAAATTCATATATAATTCTGAACAGTAGTTCCGGAGATACAGTCGCCACAAAATTTTTGTCACACACACACAGGCAGATAGACATTTTCTATAAATGATAAAATCGTGTTCTAGATCTCTCAAAACGTGTAAATCCGTCGAAAACTCGAAGTCGAAAATTTTTATGAATCCAATTCTTTTATTGAATATAGAAGAAAGTAAAAAATGCACTTCAATTTAAATGTTCGTAATTTATTGTTTAATACTTATAGTCTGGGGAAAAAATGATGTATTATTCTTTATTGCTTTTTTCCAATGTGGATGTTTAACTTTACTATAATAATTTGTGTAGCATGTATGTGATTCACAGTTAAACATCTGCTATTTAAGGGTCATTGATCACTTTAAATTCCCATAATCAGCAACTTAGCTTCCTCCGGTGACAGTTTTGCTTGGTGCATTATTTATTTGTTCTAGAGAAGGCGATAAAGAATATAATCTGCCTTGATGGCATTCGTTTCCTTTATGTGTTTATTTTACATTACTTTTTTTAATTAAATTATAACAAGTATTCCCTGTATATTTTCTGCATATACAAATGTAAATGGAAGAAAATTCAAAATTTCATTAACATAAAGGCGAGGATTAAAATTCATTGAAAATAAAGATATCTTAAAAAAAAAAAAATGTAAATTAAGAAATAATTTAAATTTTCAAAACGTAAAAGCAAGGTTATGTTGTATTTCTTATATGTGTGTATATATATATATACATATATTAACAATAGTAAATAAAAATTTTAATACAGTACTTTAAAATTTTCATATAATTTCTATAGATGATCAGTTTTCGATTTGTTAAAGAAAAGAAAACGTATACGGATATTTTTTTGTCATGCTTACACGGATTTTTTTTTTTTTTTTTTTCAGGTGGGTATCCGCGTATAGGAAAACGGGGCTCCGACACGTGTCTAAAATCACTTAAAGAGCTATAATTATGTCTACAAATTTATGCTTTCAATTGTAAATTTTTTTTTTGAATGATGTTCTCAAGTCGACCCGACTCGTAGAAAGCTAGTTCAAAACCAGGTCATGTCCATTCGCACAGCCGTACGGAATTTTCTGTGTTTTTTCTCCAAAACTCACAGGAAAACTGCTATTGAGTGTACTCCCCTCGAACCTAGGTCCCAAGGGCAGACAAACACCTTCAATTCTCACATTATAACCGAAATGTTTAAATTAGTCCACAAATAGACACTGAATAAAATATTGGAAATTTTTATTAGGTTCATTTGGTTATTATTTATACTCAGAATTTCAGAATTCCTTTTTTAGAAAATATATATATATATATATATATATATATATATATATATATATATACATATATACTAAGGCCAGGCCATTATGAAACCTGAATCCATTACTTTTTGACATGCTTGAAAAAAAAAAAAAAAAAAAAAAAAATCCTTTTTATTTGTAAATACAAGAAATAGGCAAGTATTTCTTATTCATGCACTAAAATATCTCACAGCATTTTTTTTTTTTTTTTTTTTTTTTTATGTAAACTTAAAGACTAATAATTTTTTATAAAAGTGTGTGAAACTGTTTAACCCACATTTCACCCTCGTCCTAAAATAGGACACCATGCATAAGTGATGTTTATATAAATTCTTTTGAATATTTTAATTCAAATTAAAGACGATATATTATTTAAAAGTCCAATAAATACATATGTGTCTTTATCGTTAGTTTAAATTAACGTTTAATGTATGTTTTTTAATTTTTAAAATGACGATTTTTAAAGATTTATTCATTACATTTTCAACATATTATTACTTAAAAGGTTTTACATTCAAGAATAATGGATATACAAATTTATTGAAGTAATATTCTACACTTTGTACTGGTAAAACAATTATATATATATATATATAGATGTTAAAACCCGAATAAACTACTACGTCAGAAACGCCAAAGAAAAATATTGGAAATGCATACAGCTGTTTCGGTAGCCTATAGCGCACTGTCTTCAGTGCAAAAAGGATTCTGAATGAGGAGAAGTGCTCGTATAAGAGCACTTCTCCTGAACGAGCACTATACGAGCACTTCTCCTGATTCAGAATCCTTTTTGCACTGAAGACGGTACGCTATAGGCTACCGAAACAGCTGTATGCCTATCCAATATTTTTCTTTGGCGTTTCTTACGTTTATTCAGGTTTTAATATTCCAACGCCAAGTCTCCTGTTATTATTATATATATAGATGGTCTGTTTTCCTTATATTTCCAAATGTCCTAAATTATTGTCCTACTTTTAGGACAGCCTGTACCGATTAAACTAATGAAAAGTTGGTAAGTTTTTTGATTTTGTGTGTATACACAGACATTGAAAAACATTTTTTCAATGCTTGGTAGGACATGGGTTAAACGGGGAAAAAAGGAGGGGGGGGGAGATTTCTTTGTGTCAGCCATAATACTCTTAAAAGCGATTACAGAAACTCTAAATGATTTTGAAGGGTTGATATTTAATTGCAGTTTTATTTTTAAACGTAGCTATGACTGCTAAAAATGCCATATTGTTTATTAACTAATGCTTAGAACAAGAAAATGCTACCTTTTTTTTTTTTCTTTTAAAGTATATAATGTTATTATTTCGTAAAAATAAATAAATAAACAAGGGAATAAATTAAAAGAAAAAAATGAAAAGAAAGGAAGAAATAATATTTAAAGTTGTAGCGCTAAATTCAAACTCGTACGAATATATTAAATAGCCTATCGATATTGAGCCATCTTCCCTATCATTTAAAAGAATATAGACGACGCTGTCTCCATTCTCATCAAAATATCTAATGATATTTTGCCGATCATTAAAATGAAGTGAAAATATTTTGTTTTCAGAAGTCAGAAGTTCGTCGGCTCTCGCTGAGAGATGTAGCTGTTTTCGTGTAAGACGCCCCTGTGGCCATGGGCCGCAGGCAGCGGCCTGTAAGAATATTCGTTCTTATGTATCCTAATGTTCTGTTTACTGCGAGCGATGTATATAGTTATTGTGATTGTGCTTTATTATAATTAAAATATTAAGTAAGGGAATGCCAGCCCCTTCTTTCAATGTTCTAAGGTGTCATTCCGTTAAAAAATTAAGATTTTTTTTTTTTTTTTTTAAATCTTAAAACGTAAAAAAAAATTAAAAATGTAAAAATCTCTAACACCAAGTTTATATGTGTCTCCTATTAAACATACACTAACACGCATTAAAATTAATGATAGACAGTTATAAATTTATAGTAATTCGCTTGCACTTTGAGACAGAGGAAAAAAAATAAAAAGCAAGCATTTCATTCAATATCTACATAAAAGTCAAAGTTGTGGTATGGTCAGTGTCTTTGATTGAAGGAAAACTGTGATGCTTAGGCGTTTTAGAGTGAATAAACTCATCGGGTTCATTTTCAACTTTCATCCAGTATTTGTTTATCTTACTCAGCGAGAATTTTTTGACATGCTTAGTTTATAATCTGCGTTAAAAGATGTTAATGTTTTTTTTTGTTTGTTTGTTTGCTTTTTGAACATACATGTATATAGGTACAGCATAATTGAATATCCGCAAAATTGAGAGCCATGGGTTTCGTACATAAACCGCAAAAAGGCTGAACATGAAATTGAAATGACATAAAATGCATTCTAGCTTAAAAACTTGAATGTATCGTATATAAAACATAATACAAACAATGAAAATATTTATAAAAAGTAAAATTATTTGTACAGTCGAACCTCATTAACGCGAATCTCATGGGGGATAAAAAATTTGTTCATGTTATCAGTAGTTCATGTTATCAGTAACTAATCTTCTTTTTGACGGGGATTGTGGAAACAGTTCATGTTAAAAGTAATTCACGTCAACGAGGTTTGACTGTACTTCATATACTATAGGATGTAAAAAACATAAAGAAAAAAAGTGAACTTAAGATGAAGCCATGGTTCAATTTGTAATCTAATTTATGCTCTAAATTAAACAGTACCGCAGACATACAAACATTTAGTTTATTCCACAGAATTGTGAATAACCGCCACATTTTCACACCACTTTAGTTGTAGAAAAATATTCTCCGATATTTAATTACGATTGAATATTAAAGAAAGTACCCGCCAGGAAAACTGGTCTGAAAGAAAAAAAAAAAAAAAGCGGTCACATCAATGTTTTGAAATAAATTGAAATCTTGACGTGTTTGGTAGCGTATTCTACTGGAGATCAAATAAAGCAAAAACCACATAATTCTTTATATTTACTTTTTTTTTTAACCTATCATTTGTATCTGTTTATTGTTGATGATTTAAAAAAAAAAAAAAAAAAAAAAAAAACTTTCTTCTGATTTCGCTCATTTCCCGCTCCACGAATTATCCACAACGTGTGTAATCCGTTTGCGGATAATCGAGAGTTTACCGTATATATATATATATATATATATATATATATATACAGATTATTACGGGTAAATCGAATTGCAGTAGTCGGTCGATACAGGTTTTGGGTTTTTTATTTTAGCCCATTTTAAATGCAAATTATTTTGTATGTGGTGAAGGTGGGGGGGGGGGGGGAGAAAAGTAAATCTTTTTCTTTAGCAATTTTTCTAAAAGTTAACTAATCGTGTTCAGGACATCCGAAAACGTTTAAATCCATCGAAAAACGGAGATCGAAAATTTTTACGAATCCAATGAATGTATTTTTTTCTTGTTTATATTGATTTTTCAAAAAAACGAGAAAAATAAAATAAAATCCTTATTTATTTATTTATTTATTATTATTATTATTATTATTATTTCATTTGGTCAAAATATTTAAAAAGCGCAATAAATAAATCAATAAAAATAAAAATAGCACATTCTTTTCCTTAAAATATGAAATTGCGTTCTTTAGCAGCAGTTACATATATATTAATGTTTTAAAATTTCTTTTATGCTATTTCTATTTGGTGCCAAAGGGAAAAAGAAAAAAATTGTTTTCATTTACTCTACTTTGTCCGAAAGAAATAGATCTCTCGTTCTAATAGCTTATTTCATGACAAAAGTTCAGGGCTGGAAGTTTCCGTCTTTCTTCAAGATATTTTCAAAATCTGAATGGCAATTTTTATCATAAAAATAAAATAAACCAAAAAATTATCGTTACTGAATAATGGCTGGAAAATGTCCTGAAAAAAAGGAGGGTGTTTCGAATTCTACAGAAATTAAAAATTCTGGAAACAGTAAACGTAAGATTATTTAAAAAAGCAGATAAATATAATATAAAATCTAATTTCAATAGGTATATCTGTTATAGCAGATATCGATTTTGAAAATAAATAAATAAATACATAAAATAAAATAAATTCAATAAATAAAAAAGAGAGAAAATTCTTCCGGGATTCAAAAACCCCACTATCGGATCACAGTTAATTAACAGCAGCGCTACCTGTCGGCCGATATACACATAAATTTAAACTAGCGTAGTTGTCTGGCCAAATTTTTCAAAGGTCGTTTGGATGGTTGAGCAAACATCCAGGTTTAGATTATAAAACGGGCATAGAATGCAACTGGCGCCAAATTTCGGCTGATTGTCGAAATTTGCTACAGGCAGAATTTTTAAAAGTGTTTGCAGGGTGAGTGAACAGGCGGTCGTAGATTTTGAAACAGGAAAACAACGTCGAAGACGTCACCGAGCAGGAGTTTAATACGGTGAGTTTTCTGAAGGATCGCAAACCCACTGGTCGCCGAAGGCGAATTTGTAAGCTATACTGAAACAAAAGAACTTTCATCCTGATTTAGTTAAATTAATTATTTAAATTTTTTTTATAATTCTACCTCTATTTAAATTGGTATTAAAATTCTTAAAATAAAGAAAATTGGAATGTAAAATGAGAATTTCGTTTAAAATGACCTAATGAAATCTTCAAATTAAGCTCTAAGGATCTCTACACAAATTAAGTTTAATATGAAATTGAATATGAAAAGGAACATTCAAGGTCAAAGTCATTGAATATGACCCTAAAGCGCTCCCAATTTTTGCACTGATTCGGCCCCAGAAATATACCTCTTTTAATTTTTTAAATAAACTATGTGCATCATACTGTTATGCGAACATTCTTTGCTATTAAAAAAAAAGAAAAAAGTCAAATAATATCGTAAGGACTATGTTTTTATACTTGTTATATTATTTATCTTGAAGTCAAAGGGAATACATTTCAAGTTCAAGTTAAGAAAATCTTCTTTTAACCCTAGAACACTAGCGTGTTCATAAATACTCTATCACTAGAGATACCTAAAATTGACGCGCTCATATAAAAGTCGTTTTATTTGCTTATATTACATTAATATTGTTTTTAAATATGTTTAATTATTTGCTGTTTTACCCAATATTACTAATTTTTCATTATCTGAATAATTATTTCGAAGCACTCAAACTCAAACAAGTGTATCGATAGTAGGGAAAGTGCAGCAAAAACCATTAAATGAAGACCGCACGTAAAATTTACGTACCACTAGTGTTCTAGGATTAAAAATTAATTTGTAATCATAAACATATTCAATTTGTTATGATAAATTGCTTAATAAATAATTAATATTTTTTGTTGAATTTCATGAGTGCAAGTTTATACACGTTAACATAAATCTGTTCATATAAAAAAGTGCATTTAGCACTTCCTTAGCCAGCATATAACTTGATAAATGTAATTATATGAAAAACCTTTAAAATGACTATACTGAATGATTAATAAGAAACATTTTTTTTAATTAATTGTAAATCGTTAAGAGAAAAGTTGTAGGTGTCATGAACTAGACATGCTACAATATGTTTACAACTAATGCGTTTTAACGAAAATTTAATTAATCAATACAAAATGTTAATATAAAAATTAAAAACTAACCTTTCTGATGAATGGACATTCTTCATTCCATGCTCTTAACGTTGTTCATTCCTCGTTCATGGTTCATCTGCATCTGAGTTCAGAGACGCAGATGTTATGCTTCCACAAGCAGATGTTCCTGTCTAAAGTCCACAGGAAGTCGATTTTACAGCATTTAGTGCTTGAATTTATTTGACAGCATATATACTTGAAAATATACCGCAGAAAGTGCAGGAAAAATTACAACATTTTTTTACAGTGTAATATGGACCAAGTGGTTCATAGTGATCTTTCCCGAAGTAGTTCTTATTTTTATAACCACTGATACATACTTCATGTGGTAAGTACATATTTTTTTCTGTTTTGCGTATGGAGAACTGACACCAAAGAAAGATTGGAACGTGCGTAGTAGCTATTCAAATTGTATACTTCCGCGGCTGAGAGGTAACATTGCCATCTATAATGTAGGAGACTCTGGTGCTAGAACTAGACTTTTATTTAATGATTGAATTTTAACAGTGTGCCCTACGGATAAAATCCTGTTGTGTACGAATATTCTCTGCACTGTTCTATTACAGAAAATTTTTTGTCAACGTATTTTTTTCATAGCATACAGACATTTTATGGAAACTTTGCTGCCTGGAATATTCTGTAATATAACAGAATTTTTTTACAGTACACTGTAAAAAATATGTCCTATTTGCTGCCAAAAATTCTCTGTAATTTGAGAAAATACGTTCTGACAGTGTAATTCTTTCGTAAATTACGCTTATTTTCTCAAATTACAGAAAATGTCTGGCAGCAAATACGACATATTTTTTACAGTGCATACTATAACGAAACAAATCGTAAATTGTAAGATATAAACAGATACACCTTATTTAAAATTTAAAATTTAGCTTCAATGCCTACCATAACTATTATCATTTGTTTAAAGCGTTTGTCAGACAACATGCCAACTTACTACTGTATGGGTTCTAAAAATGGCATAACCTGTTCTTTTATATTTATTGAATTTTTAGGGGATTAAAACAGTGTCCCACATTAGTAGAAGTTACAACCTCTAGGTGCTGAAATAAAAGGCAATCTCAAGCGCTAACTCTTGGGATCAACTTGCTATAACTGTCTTTTTTGACATGCAAGATTTATTTCTAAGTTCTTAACTACTACTAAAACGAATCAGTACCAGAAAAGATACCCTATAATTTCAGAAGATATTATACCTATTATAGATAATTTTTTTAATATTTTGTTAGCACTCCTTACAACATGCAATTTCTGAATAAAGGTATGCCTTTTGTTTCCGTAAGATTATCTAGCTCTATTGTAGGGTGACCTGATTTTTTCAAATTCCGAGGATAGTCCTCGGAAAATACTTTTCATCCCCAAAAAATTATAACACATTTGGTGAAGCCGGTTATAAAGTTATTAATATTTTATTTCAATAATTTATTATATGTATAATGAATAAGCTGAAATAATAGTGTTTCAGGTGCTTCATACATAAAAATTACAAAAACTTTACAATTTAATGTGATTTATTTATTTTGTCCTCAATATTCGGGGTCACCGCCATATTTGTCCTCATATTCAATGAAAAAAATCTGGTCACTCTATTCAGATAAAGATCGAATCAAGAAATTATGTTGTCATGGCACCCAGGTTGTGTATACCAAGCAATATGTATTGTTTTAATGCATATCGTTTTAAATTCGGACGAAATTTTCAATGGGTCACAATTTTATTTTGCTTAATTTGTTTATCTATAATTCTTTTCCTGATCTAGAGTTCTCTTTCTGTATCCCTGAGGTAAAGGACATTATGTTCATTTTTTGAAAAGAGAACTGCCTTGTCTTTTATGTGCTACAATGAAATACATTTGCCATGAATAGAGAAAATGGACATGGTTTTATTTTAACCTGTCTTATCTACTTTATAGTAACTGGACGTTAGCGCTTAATGGCTCTATATAAAGCAAAAAATACACATAAAGGACATGGTGCTAGCCCTTTCACAAAGTGGTCATGGTGTCCTTTAACTTCAGGGTAAAGATTTATAGTCCACTCAAATTATTGAAAAAGTACTTGAATTCAGCATCGTTCAATTTCTTCCTAGAAAAGCTGTAAAAAAAAAAAAAAAAAAAGATGTAAATAACTAATAAAAGAGAACTACTAGAAAACATGCATTCCAGTACAAGTAATATTATTTGTGATACACTTTATTCAACATAAAATATGGAATTATTTTATGTGGTTTTATTAAATAAAAGCTAATCATATTTTTATATAAATACTAGAATAATCGTACAGTCGGTAACAAGAGAGTCTGAACACTAGCAAAAATTCCTATATAAAAAAGTACACTTCATACGGTTTTGTTAAATAATTCCTTATCGAATCCTGTTCTTACACGGACAAAGAACAGGATTCGACAAGGATTTATTTAACAAAACCGTATGAAGTGTACTTTTTTTACATAGGAATTTTTGCTAGTGTTCGGACACTTTTGTTGCCAACTGTAAGTTCAAAGAAAAACACAAGCATGCGGTCATACGGACACTGTTTCTATATAAAACGTGATACATTAGGCCCAGTGGATAGTTTGGAGTGTACGTTGAAATTTATTAATAAATACAATAATGAGACCAATTAAAATACATATACATATAAAATAATTAAAACATTAAAAATCATAAAAATAGAAATATCGAGCTTCAACCTAGATTCATCATCAATACACTAAAAACTGACAAACTGAATTATAATTTTTTAATTTTTTTTTTTATGTTTCACGCATTTTAATTTGGCTCATTATTATTGACATATTCCTTTAAGAAGACCTTTACGTTTAGCAAATTTGATCTCATGTATGAAAACTGAAAAATTAATTATGTGAAACGATAATGGAACTGCCAATCGTGCTGTAATAAAAACAAATCGGCAATTAAAAGATCAAAACAGATGCACTTTATTTTCAATTTGAAACTTAGCCTCAATATCTAAAATCACTATTATCCTTTATTTAAAGCGTATGTCAGACAAAATGGCAACCTACCACTGCGTTGGTTCTAAAAATGCCATAACCTGTCCACTCATATTTCTTAAATTTTCTGGGGATTAAAGGAGTGTCCTATATTGGTAGAAGTTTCACCCTCTAGGCGCAGAAATAAAAGGCAATCTCAAGCTCTAATTCTTAGGATCAAATTGCTATAACAGACGATTTTGACACGCAATTACCTAAAACATCGTCTGCCCGACGTTTAACATTCAATCTATTTTACTAAAACGGTATTCTTCTCTGAATAAATGGTTATCAAAACCAAGTCGATACGCCCAGTAGAGCTTTCATTGTTTTTTTTTCTTATTATTTTATTTTTTGATCGGTTTTTCATTACCTAGCAGTTGGAATGCACTTATTCTAGCCCTAGCACGCCCTTCCTCGATCGTTCAAGCTAATCTTTCGTTAAAAGCTTTGCGATCGTCGATTTTAAAAGTGCTGAGATGGTGCGCACATTCGATGGCCAGAAGATGAGACAATTTTCTACCAGGAAAAAAAGCAAATGGCGAAAATGAATGAGGGAATTTTAACACTGAATTTATTCTGATAAGTTAAAAAGAGGTTAAGATATCAAAGTTTTTCAAAGCTTTTAAGCAATTCGTTCCTCTTTTAACTTTTTTCTTTTTTTTTTTTTTTTTTTTTTCTTAGCTGGGGAGTATACAGCTTGATTGATTGTAATGCATCGCGATTTATTTCTTAAAGCTAAAGTAGCAATTGCAATTTTAGATATAATTATTGCAAGATGAAGTTGTTTAAGAGAGGCAAAAAAAAAAGTTGTAAATCTATAAACACAGTAGCGTAAGAGCATAGCAGATCTTTAACGTAGCAAGAAAAAATGTATTAAAATATTTTAAGACTAAATTTACAGACATTTAAATAGAATTTCATGAAAATATTATTTTATAAAAATACATTATTATTATTACTATTAATAATATTATCATTATTTTAACTAATAGAGATGGGATTCGGTGTATATAAAATTGTTTATGTAAAATAAGGATTTAGATGATCTTAATAAAGTGGTAATTAAATTTTAAGGATATAAAATATTATATAATACAATTATATAATACAGATGTCGACAGTGTATTTTTTATATTTTTTTTTTCTCTATTCACTATCGATTTTATTAAATTTTGTTAAAATATTGAATACACCTTCCTTGGCATAGCACTATAGTATTTTAAAATATAATATACAGTTAAAAATATATCTAGAAAATGGGGCTGTACACAGTCTTAATTTTGTGTGTGTTTGTTTGTTCGGGCTGGATCGGGCTTGGAAAAAGATTTCAAAGGGCAGTATGGCCCGGAATTTCTTTACAAAGAATGTATTAACAAAGAATATAAATAATAAAACATATTTTCAGCTATTTATTCTACATAATTCTATAAGTTAGTATGTGACAGAAAATTTTGTTTTGTTTAACAAAATGTGTCACAAAACTTATATATGCTATTAAAGGTCACAATAACAAGTTTCCTATTACAAACAATAAGCGTGTCTCTACTAGTTTGCGCACGCGTACAAATAAAATTAATTAATTATGTTATAGGGCACGATGCTTTATATACTATGATAAAAAATGTACAAACTATGAAAGATATTTTTTAAGCACAATATCGCTACCTTCCGGGGCATAAAATGTACTCAAATTAGCATTATTTTTCAGATGTGCAAAAACATTTTTGAATTGAAAATGTTTGAATTAGCATCAATGTTTTGTTTACACTGTCATACAACAAAATTAGAATACATTACGGGAGATAAGTGGAAATATCTTAAAGTAGATATATAGTAATATTAACCATTTTTAATACTTTCATAAATATATGTTTTCATTTTGAATTTCTGTCTCTTTATCTGTCCGTAATAATGAAATTTCCTTTGTATTACAACTGTCATCTAAGTTATCTGTAGCTTTATTAATCGATATTCTACAATTCGGTTACTTTTAGCCTTTTAAAAAGTGCGATAGTAAAAAATTTTGTTTAGAAATACATGCGACATATTTTTTCTAAATATTTTTATTTGAATCGGGTGTGATTTTATCAGGATTTATCCGGCCCGTTCCTGGGCCGTACCCGGTCCGAAATTTTGAAGCGCGGGTTTTTACCGGGGGGTAGCGCTGTATAGATATCTACACGGCCTTTAATCTTTTAGTAAGTCTGCAGGATCCACCGATTAATATACACAGAAACATAATCAACATAGTTTACCACAATACAGATTTTACGTAAACAGTTTGGTGCAATTTTAACTGGAGATAAGCCATCTGGGTAATCTCAAAATATAAATAAAAGCAGTACAACATATCGGACAATATGAACCCAAAATATAGTATTAGCATTCTTTTTCATAATGATTATCTCACATATCAAGTTTAGAGTGCTTATACACTATAGAAATTGTGATTATAGTCTTCCCTCACACAGAGAAAATTCCGGCATAGCAACGCAACTTATCGGCTGATATTTACTCAAATTGAATGAGTATGTAATCTTAAAAAATGGCCCTCTCTTATATCAATTGTTTTGCTTTTATACATCATCGAAACTAAAATATAACTTTCCAGTATAAGGGAAAATAGCAACGTAGCTATGCACCACCAGCAGCATAACAACGCATTTAGGCATATAGCACCCAGGCTATATGCACCAAAAGTTGAGAGACTCTACATTATGTTAAGATGCGACTAAATATATATTTTATGAAATTGTGTGCATTAATCCTTTATCTAGAGTTGCTACAAAATTTTAGCACACTCACACAGACAGATCGATATTTTTTTTTAAAAGGAACACATAATGTTAAGGAACTCAAAATGCATGAAAATTTTCAAAGCTGAAAGTAGAAACTTTTTAATTGTCTATTTCTTTCTTCTATAATTATTTTCAAATTAAAACGGAAAATAAAAGCAATTAGATGTCAAACTCTAAATCTGTCCCTTACAGATTTTAACCAGCCATTCACAGAAAAAGTCTAGGATTTCTGTGTCTATCCCTAAAAAAATAGGAAATTGATCTATATTTTATGAGAGAAGCATAAACATTCTGAAAATGCGTTGGTGTATAGGTGTGTTTGTGTGTTGGTATGTAGGTTTGTGTGTGGTATGTGTGCGAGCTTGTGTGTGCATATTAGAATTTTATACTATTTTATTTCAGACTGCAATCCGCAATGCTTTTTTTACAAATTGAAATAATTAACCTCTGTGGGTTAAGTTTACATTTGCTCAAATGATTGATACTATTATTAGGAAAAAGCAGATATTTATTCAGAAAAATGACATTACTTCTTTTGCGTTGCGCCATGCTTGCGATTATACGCCTCAGCGAATACTTAACAGATTGACCTGAAATGGTTGTTGTGTGTTTTACAATTTATCATGTTTGTTTACATGGTAAATGCATGCTTTGATTCTTCTTCATAAGTTGCACAAAAATCCGTTTTTATATGCTTTATAAAAAATGTATAGTTCTATTTATTTATCTAAAGTCAATAAATGAGCAAAACAAACAAATAAATATATAAAATAAAATGAATATATAAATAAATTAAAACTTGTTAGAATGTGTGTTTAAACGTAATTCTTCTTATTTTATCTTCTTAAATGAAATTTGGAAAAATAATCTAAAATTCGTGAGTAAATCTTTAAGTAAAATGAAAACCTAACAGAAAAAAAACAAGCTCTAATAATTTGCTATTAATTTTCTTTATTTTCTTTTATTATTATTGTTATTGTTATTATTATTATTATTATTATGTTTAATTTAAAACAAAAGTAAATCCGATGTATAAAGTCTGATCCCCAATTTTGTATTTTAAATCTTTGTAATATTATTTCTAAATTCGATTTATAAAGAATATTTTTTTTCTTTTTTTTTTTTTTTTTTTTTTTGCATACAAGAAAAATGGTTTTCACAAGAAAGGTTTTTCTTTTAAATATTTAGGATAAAGATAAAGCATAATAAAGATAACTTTCCTGCGTAAGCGTTATGATTTCAATGTATTTTTATCTACTTTAAATGCATTATCAAAATAATCTAATAATAGCTGAAGTGAAAAATATTTATGTTGTATATTTAACTAATAATCTATATATATAAAAGAACACTTCCTGAGTGAGTTAGTGAGTGAGGGGGTGATCTATCAACTCCCAGACCAAACCCCTGGACCTAGAAGCATGAAATTTTGTGACAATGTTCTTTCTATGACGTAGGCATCCACTAAGAAGCGATTTTACAAAATTCGCCCCCCAAGGGGGGGAGGGGGGGGGGCAAAACTTGATTTCACAAAATCCTTCATATCTCAAACAAAAAAACAGATATACGTAAAATGTTTGCTTTAAAATATAGCTAATACAATTGTCAAAAAACCAATTTCTGGAATTTAAAAAATTCGGTCCCCAAGGGGGGCGGGGGGGGGGGGCAAAACGTGATTTCACATGCGTAAAAACGTGATTTCGCATAATCCTATATATCTCAAACAAAAAAATAGATATGCGTGAAGTTTTTGCTCTAAAATATAGCTAATGCAAATATCTAAAAACCAATTTCTGGAATTTTAGAAATTCAGCCCCCAGGTGGGGCAGCAGGGGGGGGGAGAGGGGGGGGGCAAAAATTAAAAGAGAGTTAGATCGTTCAAAATTGGTATATAGAGGTTTTCGATACCTACAAATCGATTTCGGATATTTTCGAATTTGTAAAATTATTAGGAGGGGCGGGAAGGGGGGGCGGCAAGGGGGGGGGCTATGGGGCAAAACCAAATAGAAATAGAGTTAGGACGTTCAAAATTGGTACAGATAGATTTTAGAGGCCTGCAAGTCGAATGGGGATTTTTTCGAAAGTGTAAAGTTATTAGGAGGGCCGGGAAAGGGGGAGGGGAGAGGGGGGGGGGCAAAAAAATAAAAATAGAGTTAGATCCTTCAAAATTGGTATATAGATGTTTTCGATACTTACAAATCGATTGCGGATACTTTCGAATTTTTAAAATTATTAGGTGGGGCGGGAAGGGGGGGGGCTGTGGTCAAAAACAAATAGAAATACTGTTAGGCCGTTCAAAATCGGTACAGATAGATTTTAGAGGCCTGCAAGTCGAATGGGGATTTTTTCGAAAGTGTAAAGTTATTAGGAGGGCCGGGAAGGGGGGGCAGAGGGGCAAAAAAAAAAGAAAATAGAGTTAGATCATTCAAAATTGGTACATAGAGGTTTCCAATACCTACAAATCGATTGCGGATATTTTCGAATTTTTTAAATTATTGGGAGGGCGGGAAGGGGGGGAGTAGAGCGGTAAAAAAATAAAAATAGAGATATATCGTTCAAAACTGGTGCATAGAGGTTTTTGATACTTACAAATCGATTGCGGATATTTTCAAATTTGTAAAATTATTACGATAGACAGGAGGGGGGGGGCGAAGTGGGAAAATAATAGAAATAAGAGTTAGAGCATTTTGGGAATTTTTTCCGAAGGCAGTGAGAACCCGGTGCGACATTTTTCCTACTCAGATTTTGTTTCTCTTTTTTTTCATGTGATAAAAATTAATGCAATTTTGAGAATTCATTATAGTGATTCATTTAAAAATAGGGACCAGCGAAGCGGGCGTTGCCTGCTAGTAAATATATAAAACAAAAAACTTTTTACAACCTTGTGTTATTCCTGCACAATTGTTTTTAAATTATACTTTGTGATAACACTTAATTATTGAATAATTATATTTTACAAAAATTAGAAGTAAAAAGGAAATAACGGAAGAAATTTCTTTCTTTCTTTTTTTAACTGACTTAAAGTTTTAACTATGTCTATATTAATGCAAACAGACATGCAAACATATGCATTAAGACACACTGTTCAGAATTTATAAATAATCGTGATTTTTATGCAATTTCATCTAAAGAGGCTTAATCAGGTTACAATACACTCCAAGACAAAATAACGACGCACCAAGAAGGAGTTATCCGAATAGGATAAAAATTGATAGATGTGCTCTACATGTACAAAAAACAAATGATTACAGTTTCAAAAAATTTGGATGATTTAATCAAGAGAAAGGACTTCACAAATTAAACAAGTCAATAACGCATTGGTCCACTTCTGTCCTTTATGTAAACAGTCATTCGGCTTGATATTAATTGATAGAGTTCGCAAATGTGCTCCTGCGAGATATCATGCGAAATTCTGTCCAATTACGGCTTTAGATTGGAAAAGTCCCGAGCTGGTTGTAGATTCCTTTTCAGGATGCTTCAAACGCCCTTAGTGGGAGAGAGATCTGGCGACTTTACTGGAAAAAAAAAAAAAAAAATGTTATACAAGCAGGAAAACAAGCAGGGATAACTATCTCTTTGCGTGGGCGAGATTATCATTTCTGAAATACACGATCAGAATTGCGTAATATGAAAGGGAACATAACGGAACGTAGAATGTTGTTGACGTACCGCTGTGGTGTAAAAATGCCACGGATGACAACCAAAGGGGTTCTGCTATGAAATCAAATGACATTCCAAACCTTCACTCCTAGTTGTCAAGCCGTATAGCTGACGACAGTCAAGGTGGAATCCCGCCTTTTTTCGGGGAGTCTCCAGACACATATTCGCTTGTCATCGAGTCTCAAATTGGAGTGGGACTCATCATTGAAGACAATTCTACTCCATTCAGTGACATTCCAGTTCGAACAATCCTGATATCACTGCAAACGTGCTTGCCATTATACAAGTTGACATACAGTTGATAGACTTGTAATCTTCAGGAATATTTTATAAATGAACTTTTAGGACTCTGCAAGACTTGTCATTCATTCATGGACAATTGATATACCCGAACACATATGGTGATATTGATACACACTGTAAAAATAGGTTCTTAAAAATAAGTATATGTTGTCTCAAAATAGCCCCAAAACAATATATACTTAAATTTGAAAACCCGTGTACTCATTTTTGAGTATACTGACATAATCAAAAATGGGGTTGACCAATGAAAATCTCAATGTCCCCATGTTTGACATGTCAATGTACATGGGTTTTCAAATTTAAATATATATTGTTTCCGGGCTATTTTCAGACAATATATACTTATTTTTAAGAACCTATTTTTTACAGTGCACGATGAAGATATGTCTTTCAATCTAAAAATTAGTATTTAATATAGTCTATTACTTAAAAAAAAAATAATATTAGATAAAATGTTGTGCAATTAATAAAATTTTTGTGTATGATCATTAAAATGGCTTTGAAAAACTGAAATAGAAATTTCTTTTCGTTACCAAAGAAAAGAGTTATCAATTAATATTAATAAACATATTATAATATCAGTTACGCACAACTGGATATTGAAATATTTTTTCATTTAAGTAAAAAAAAAAAAAAAAAAAAATTCTGGTCTAAAAACTCACTTCGCCAATGAATTAGAACCAATTTCCTAACGATAAAATTATAATGCAATATTTGCCAAGCAAAACAGTCGAACAATCCTGATATCACGAAACTGGACAAGAAACAGCTTACTCTAAACTATTGCAAAACCATATAATATAAAAATATCGGAATTACTGTTAATCGGTTTCAAAATTACCTGTCCATTCATTAAAAAATAATCTGTTATTATTATTATTATTATTATTGTTATTGTTATTATTATTATTATTATTATTATTATTATTATTATTATTATTTATAGTTAAATTATTGGTGTTAAAAATTCAAATTTCTCTGTTCTACGTTTGATTATTCAAAGTCGATATGTCGTTAATTTGTGGAGTTATTGTTAGGTTTTATTTATCTTTCTTGAGAAGAAAAATTATGATTTATATTTATGCACCTGTTTTTATTTGCGTATACTTATACCTGTTTAAAAAACATTTGTAGGATTTGATGGAACACAAACTGATATTTAAGATAAAAACTAGTAAGCTTGTGAAGAATAATCTTGTATGACCTGTTCAATTTACCCAATTCCTAGCTGTGTATTCAAGTAATAATGTACATATATTAATTTTAACTTAACAAAACAGTGTGTTAAAATGAGGATGAAATATGGGACTTTTCTCTATGAGCCTAATAAAAATCAGTGACCCCCCATGCTTCACTTAACTCTTTATCTCCTGCATTATGAAATGCGTTTGAAACATACTTTTAATTACTTAAGAATATTATTGAAAGATAGATGCAATAAAATTATGCATATAACCTCCATATACACTGAGAATATATATATATATATATATATATATATATATATATATATATATATATTTATGTATACCGTCTTCATCTAGAACTAATGGGTAGCGATTTTTTGATTCTCTAAAATAGCCGTACATATTTCCGAGTTATGTGAATAAAGTAAGCCAAAACTGAATAGACAAATTGATTAATAAATTCTAGTCCATACATTTCTAGACAGTGAAACAATATAATGAAAATTATGGATATTATGAATCGTTTATATTCAGAGAAATTCTTGTTTGATTTCCTACAACAAGGATCATAAACTCGAATTATAGTTGCTAGAACTCGCCTCTTAAGTTCGCATTTATTTACAGAAATTTTTAAATGAATTTGACCTAAGTTATATAATCAAAAACGCTCTATAATTCTAATAGGGGATTCTAGAACTCTTTTTCAAAGGGGACTAGAATTTACAAATATGACATGGAACTACTTTGACTAGGGCGACAATTTAGTTTCTAGATGTCAGTCACAGAAATCTTTCTTTGCATAGTAATTAATGACGATTTAGTGAGGTGATATTTTAGTGTAGAATTGGGATAATAGAACTTTTAAAAAGTGCAAAAAAGTTCTACGTTTTATGTTCCTTATATTTTTTTTCTAAGCTTGATGGTAGATTCTTGGGGTAATAGGAATTATTTATAACGCACGTGAAGATTGTAAAAAATGTCAAGCAACAGCAAAAGCACTCTATAAAAATCTTTTCTGAAACAAAAACAGTTACATGTAGCGTCCACTGAGAAAAAAATCTGTAACTGACATCTAGAATCTAAATTGTGGCTCTAGAAAAAATAGTTCCATGTCATCCTTATGAATTCTAGTCCCCTTGGAAAGCGAGTTCTAGAAGCCCCTATTAGAGTTCTAGAGCGTTTGCTTATAATATCGAGGGCAAAGTTATTTAAAAATCTCTGCAAATAAATAAAACTACAAGAGGAGGGTTTCAGAAACTATAATATTGGTTTATTACCCAATTCTAGAAAATCAAGCGAGAGTTTCTCGCAGTACAAAAAGATTGAGAACATTCGGAATATTCAGAATATTGTTTCACCATCTAGAAATGTGTAAACTAGAAATTCTCGATCATTTCGTCTATTCAGTTTATTGGCGTGCCTTATGCGCATAGCTCGGAAATCTATATTTCTAGTTAAGGAACTTAAAAAATGGCCACTTATTCATTCTAGAGGAAGGCGGTCCATTTTTTTTCTCAGTGTCTAATGCTGTGTAGGGTGATTAAAATGAGGTACAGACTTTCTTTTTTTATAAATGTCTTTGATATTCCTTACATCAGTCCTAATTTATAAGTATTTTAAAGTAATGGTATTTTAAATATAGTCAGCAGGTAAAGAGTTAAATATAAGATAACAGTTGGTTTCATATTACCAATAAACTTGCTAGCAATATAGCAGGTGTCAAACTCATTTGTACTCTTCAATACTGCTCTCGAGGTAAACTGATCTCAAAGCGATATCTCGAGCTGACCCTCAAGTATGATTTTATCTGGTCATTTATACACTGTCGAATCAATTTGCATTCAGACGCTACTTATTTTCCACCAAATTTATTAAATAGTATATAGCTGATAAATTTCGCAAAACCTAAAGTTTTTCTTTTATAACTACTATTCTTCATAGAGACCTTTTTAATTCCCTATCTTGATTTCTTCGCAACTTCTCATTTACGAATTTCCTATTAAAATTCTGTGAGGCCTCACAATCCCCTTCCACGAAAATAAAATTTCGCTAGAAGACACTTAAATAGGTACTTAGGAAAATTATGAAACCTAAAAGGACATAGTCCTTCAGGGTTTCTACTAAAATGCAAGAACGCGAGAATCTCCCACGTATGTGTTGTTTTATTTTCTCACTCATAATTTTTAACATTAAGAGAAATTTGTGCATTCTTCTGATGTCAATTTATTAAAATTATTGGTCCAAGAAAGATTATTCATAAAATTTAACAATCTCGAAATGAAAAACCTCTTTCACTTTTCACAAAAATCAGAAGATTTAAACAGACCTTTTCACAAAAATCAAAAAGTTAAGTAAAAAAGTGACGTATTTTGCTGATACTTTGAGTGTATACTTTATATTTGTACAAGTAAACACCAGAATAATTGGAATTAGATAAATAATCTTGTACTGAAGATACTAATAATAGTAAGTTTCTCAATTTCCGGTGTAATGGTCGCCTATATTTCAGTGATCGAAAGTGGAAAAATAGACGTATTTAAGCAATTAAATCCGATTATACTCAAATTATACCAATGAGCTATAAAATTAGACATCATTAACAATTTTCATTGATGCATTTTTTTTTTTAATATTTTTTTTGTTTTCACATTCTTTTTTAGAATTCTCATTTTCTTTCTGAGTAAGCGTAAAAAAAATCTTATGTTTTTACCTCTGATGAGAACCATATCCTTTATTTATCTTTCTATATACTAATAGGTTTCAGTTTCTTAACGGCCCTCTTCACTTACCGTCGCCGGACGCCCGAGCCAATGCTATTCTATGGGGAAATTTTCTTTACAAATAACTTATTAACTAATACATATTTTGAAATTCTGCTTTCACATTCAGAAAATTCCCAACTGTTAAATTGACGGTCCTTTTTAAAAATGTATTATTTTAATTTTTAATATTTTATTTTGAAATTACAAAATGAAAAAAAAAAAAATCACATATTGAAAATTCTTATTTTGCAGCTTCAAAATGAAATATAAAAAAATTTAAAAAATATTTTTTTAAAAAAGGTGCGTCTATTTCTTAGCTGGGAATTTCCAGAATGTGAAAACAGAATTTAAAAATATGTATTAGTTAATAAGTTATTTGTAAAGAAAAATTTCCCATAGAATAACATTTCCTTCGGCTTCCGGCGGGGGTGAGTGAAGAGGGCCCTAAAAATTTAACCATAAAACATCCTCCAACACAAAATTAGCTAATCCATTCTAAAACAACTCTCAACTACCTACATTTATCCTTAAACCGACGAAAATACAGCTACATTCAGAATTAAGCTTCTAGACACATAAAAGCCTAATAAATTCTATAAACCACTTACGTAATGTCGTACCTAAAATAAACTTGCAACATGAAATGCTTGCTCTAAAACATTTAACTAATTCCTTTGAATCAGATATTTTCAATAAATTTTCATGATTAATCGAATCTTCAGTCATAAATGTATGAAAAATGTCTTTGTATAATCTGAAAAATATTTATGCCAGAATTAAATATCCGGAAGGAAATTTCAGCTTTGTTTTTTCGAAATTTGGTTTAATTATCAATCTATAATGAGTGTAGTTTTGTTAAATGATAACCCGTTAACGTTTACACTAAGAAAAAAATATACTGCCTTCATCTAGAATGAATAAATGGTCATTAATCTCGCCGGCAGCCTTCGCCCATGTTATTCTATGGGAAAATTTGTTGCTAAAATTACACATTACCTAATGAATATTTTTAAATTCTGTTTTCGCAGTCAGAAAATTCATAACCGTTAAATGAGTACTCATTTTTGAAAAATTCCTTTTTTTTTAATTTTTACATTTTAATTTTGAGTTCAAAAATGCGATTTTTCACAAAATGCATTTTTCTAATTTTCTAATCGCAAAAGGAAATACTAAAATTTTAAAAAATCAATTTTTGGAAAACAAGTACTAATTTAAAGCTTATGAATTTTCTAAATGTGAAAACAGAATTGAAAAATATCCATTAGGTAATGAGTAATTATGTAAACAAATTTTCCCATAGAATAACAGGGGAGAAGGCTGCCGGCGAGATTAGGTATTGTCCGCTCAAATTTCCGAGCTATGCGCATATGGCACGCCAATAAACTGAATAGACGAAATGGTCGAGAATTTCTAATCTACACATTTCTAAATGGTGAAACTATGTTCTGAATATTCTGAATCTTGTATTACGAAAATTTGTCGCTTGATTTTCTAGAATTGGATCATAAACTATGATTATAGCTGCTGAAACCCGCCTCTTGTATTCATATTTATTTGGAGATATTTTCAAATAGGTTTGTCCTCGATAGTATAGGCAAACGCTCAGGAATTCTAATAGAGGTCTCTAGAATTCGCTTTCGAAGGGGACTAAAAAAATTTGTATAAGAAATTTATAAGAATGACATGGGACTATTTTTCCTAGAGCCACAATTTAGATTATAGATGTCAGTTATAGAAATTTTTCTCAGTGTACTGGCGTGCCCTATACTCATAGCTCAGATATCCATATTTCTAGTTTAGGTATTTAGAAAAGGGCCACCTATTCGTTCTAGATGAAAGCTTTTTTTTTTTTTTTTTCCTCAGTGTAGAGTCCTATTTCTAGGACAGTTTTACTTAATGAAAGTCATACAAGAAAACCATATTTATCCCAACCTTCTACAAGCGCCCAGCGTTCTATATATTGGACACTAATTATCTCGAGCTGTAAGGATGGAATAGCAATTATTTCTCTAGGTTAGATTAATATTAATATCTTTAACATAATTAAAAATAATTTTACTTATTTTTATGCTTTAAATTAAGTTGGGCTTTGAAGAGGTTTAACCCTTTGCGGCGCACTGTCCTCGCTGCAAGGACGCAATTATTCAGTTCCAACTACAAAAACGCATACTGGACATTTTTTAGCAAACTTTTACACTTATAACATAGCAGAAATGGTCGTCAATTTCTTTTATTTCAATTTTTTTCGTGAATTCCAGTGTCAGTGTAATTTAAGTGAACCCAATTACCTTGCGCCGCAAAAAGTTAAACAATTAACTAATGGAAAAATAAAATAAAATAAAAAAATAGAACACAAAATACAGAATGAATGAATAATAATAATAACTAAAAAACTCCAAGCCACATGGAGGTTAGCAAACATTCCAAATCAGGAGATGAGCTGTTTTTTTGCCGTTACTAAGATAACATGATCACCACAAACACCCATAGATTCAGAACAATTACTCTAACTTGTCATTGGACACATACAAATCTTATTTAAAATTTTGTAAGGTTTGATATATCTAAAATAATTTTCATCAAACAAATAACCGGTATATATAAGATTTTACGTGAAAACTTCAGTAAATCAATTTAATTTCGTGAGAAAGTTTAATTTTTATAGGTTTTTAAATCAGATCAGCAGAAAATAGAGAATTATAATAAAAGCAATAAATATTATTATTAATAAGCTATCCTTAGTTGATTCTTATCATGACCATAACTCTAATCGAAAAAACTCCTTTTTTCCCAATTAAGCCCTAAAGGTAAACTATATTAAGCCCAATTACCGTTCCACCTATATAATACTTAAAATGTTTTTTTAAGTATTTGAAATATTGATAAATAATGTGACAGATATGTATAACCTTTAATTACACATTTGGGAAAAAATGTTCAAACGATAACCGATTCAATGCAATTATGTCTATTAAAAAAGACAACCTTCTAAATATAAAATCCATAAGGCAGTTTACGGCAGAACAAGTTATTTTAACCAATTTTTTTTTTCCTTCTCTAAAAGTACAGCACAGAATTCTTAGTTAGGTGCTACTGGGGACGGCTGAAGCAACACTCAGTGGGAATGATAATAATAATCATTAAGTTACCTAAACATTGGGGCGGGGCCCAAAACATTTTAGTGGGAATACTGCAATTGACGTCTGCCGAAAGTGGTTTGTCAACGGATACAGGGAGACTGCCGTTTTGCCTTCTTC
Organism: Salticus scenicus; assembly: GCA_963930645.1. Taxonomy (NCBI): domain Eukaryota; kingdom Metazoa; phylum Arthropoda; class Arachnida; order Araneae; family Salticidae; genus Salticus; species Salticus scenicus. Next base: position 202,232,529 of record OZ005655.1, on the reverse strand, counting down.
ATACAAGGCTGAAGGTGATAAGAGATCTGTTTAGGCCTAGAGGATATAAAATGAGATTTTTTTTTTTTTACTGGTGGAAGAATTTTTTTTTCCCTTTCATTTTTGTTTCATTAGGTGGTATCGTCGGCACTTTGTAATTAGTAGCTGAAAATCGCTGCTCGTTTAAAGCATTTAACCTTCGGGTTATATAAAAAGGTTGATGGGCAGTGGAAAATCTAACGATTGATTGGAGGTTGGTAATGAGAAATATCTGCGATGCATGTATCGATAAAACTTTGCTACAATCTGTTGACGTACAGATATCTAATGTAAATAGCTATGCATGTAGTTCACTTGTAAACGCATTTGAAAATGAAATCTTATCGACAATATTTATTTTAATTTATTATATATGTATTTATACAAAAAGTTATTCTTTGATATATATTGATTAATAAATGCTTGATGTTTGACATTTTGTCTCTATCGTAAAAATTACCAAGATTAAAGTGATAAATTGAAATGTGTACACCGGCTATCCAAAGTAAAGCAAGAACCTGTTTTCCTATTTTCTTCTTTTGAGTATAACTCTTAAATAAATGAACATGTAAACATAAAATTTGGATGGCATGTTTTTTACCAAATCATTAATGAAATTTTATATTTTTAATATGAACAGTAATTTATAAACTGATATTAATTCATTTTTTCTCAAAAGTAAACATTTGAATAAATTAAAAACTTAACTTATTTTAGAAAAAAAAAAAAAAAGAGAAGTTTTATTGGTCTATCCCCCGTTTCGCCGAAACTAAAATTTCTTTCCCCTCTCACTGACAAATTCCCCAAAACAGGGAAAAGCATTATCATTGGTTAAACCCCTGTTTCGTCGACACTTTTTTCCGAAAAGTTTCGCCGACACTAAAATTTTTATTTATTTTCGCATTTAAGCATGTTAAACATCTGGAAGAAGTGTGTTATTTGAAAGCAATAATCCTAAAAACTTACTTTTTTATTGTTTAGATGCAGTAATGTAGCAGAAAAGAAATTGGAGAGTAAATAGGCAACATCCAGGGTTAGAAATTAGAATGTGAAAATCAGGCACCAGTGGCACCTAATTATTTTTCCTTAAATGCCAAAATAGCTTAATTTTTCAGGCGTAATTTTTTAATAAGATAAGACATTAATTTATTATTATTTATTTAATAAATAAATAAAAGCACAAAAGTTAATATATATTTATAAATATTTTAATATAAAATAATAATAATAATATTTTAAAATAAAAGTTAACATTTATATTTAATATATATATATATATATATATATATATATAACTTCTGTAAAACAGAATGAGCTATATATATAAATATATATTATCTGCTGGTCAACTCGTTTTTAAATTCAGTCGAATTCAAAGTATACATTTTCAAGCAAAATGAGAACTGCTAGAAAATATTCATTTAAACATTTTTTTTTTTTCTTTTTGGTTGTTTTAATTATTAATGTTTACTTTCAGTTTTATAAGCCCAAATTTGATTTAAATTAACTCAGTATTTCAGAAATTATCATGATAAGAAATTTTTGATTATGTATTGATAAATTAACTGATAACAATTGGTAGAAAAGTAATATATATATATATAAATTGAAATTTTACATATTTTTTTTAACAGTATTTATGTAATTTTATACTTGCTGGTTTTTATTGAGCTTATGTATATATGTGTTTAAATTGATAATGTAAGAATTGTTTTTTAATAATGAAAGAAGCATTTTGTAAACTTCAGTAGACTCCCATAAATCCGCTCATCACAAACAGTGTAAACAATGACATTTATAATAAAGTTCAAAGAAAAAAAAAATCATGAAAGAACTTATTTTAATGTTGTTATTTTAGAAACTGAATCTAATGAGATAAGGAAAGTTAATTTTAAGTAAGGTGCATGTCTTGGAAATAAGTACCTAAATTCTTTTAATCTAATAATATTTGGGCTTAAAAAAAAAAAAAAAAAAAAAAAAAATCCATAGACTTTAGATATAAATAAATAAATCATTCGTCCAGGACCTATATTTCAAAAGTGTAAAAATAAAATTGCAAATTTATAATACAATTATTCTTACTAGTATCGCCCAGCGGTCTAAACTCGACCACTTTCAAAATGGAACTAAATTGCAAATCAACAGTGCCAGTTGTTGGCCAGTATGCACTCAAACTGAATCAGCAGAGTTTTACTTAATATATATATATTTACGTTTTGTACACTGTGGATGCTGAGCCTTTTCAAAAATGAGAGGAAATCGCAACGCGGAACCCTGTCGGGGGACATAGCCGAAAAACTAATCGATACCAATTGAAATCAAGGTCCAACCAAATATCGAATTCTGTTAAATTCAGTGTATTGGTTCAGGATGTACAATGTTGGAACTCAAAAAGACAAATATTTTCTAAAAATGGTCGAACTGAGTTCAGGAAATCTCAAAAGGTGTAACTTTATCGAAAATTGGAAATCTAATTTTTTTCTGAATCTTACGCTTTTTTCTTATATATGCAGAAGATAGAATAACAAATCCACTTTTAAAAAAATCTGATGTGGGCACCACATGACTTCCTTATACACTTTTAGAAATATACGTAATGTTAAAAAACATTGTCATTGGACCCGAAACAGTTGGCTAAAAAAAAAAAAAAAAAAAAAATCTGTGCTTAATATCAATTCTACGAAAATCTTTATCAATCGCTTCCGAATTTTGACTTAAGGTTGAAATCTCAATCCCGTGGACTTTTACATCGGCTACAACGTTTTCGTCATTATTCGTAAATAATAAACAGCAAAAGACAATATCATACAATACGTTGTTTTCCCATTGAAAATGATAGGATTTCGTTATACAGAGATATTTAAGTAAATAGAAAAAGAAAAACAGATTTTATACACATTGAAAGAAAGAAAGAAAATAAAATTAGTAATTCTAACTTCTAAACTTTCATTAAATTATTTAATTTAATTTATAATTGTTGCCAAGAAAATTAAACTTTAAATTTTACATCTACTTTTTAAGATAGCACGCGATCGTGTTTTATATAAAAATCAAATCATTAAATTCATATTTTTATTTATTTTTATTTCATATTATTGCACGCGCACTATTTATTTCCTAATTCAAAATTATTAAAAAAAAAACTTTTTCGATATCTCTTGTTACGATACTAATTATTATTATTATTATTATTATTATTATTATTTTTTTTTTTTCAAAAAAAAAAAAAAAAAAAAAGATTTTGATGAAATTCTGGCAAAAGCAGAATTTAGTTTAGGACGGAGGGCTATTAGTTTTTTTTTTCTTCCCAATTATAACATCGCTTTCAAATTATTCAATTATATTTTCGATAAATTTTAGATTTCGATAAATGTTCAACTATCGAAAAATGATTTCGACAAATGTCCAACTATCGAAAACGACAACGCAAAAATCCCTGTCTGAGACTAATAGGCCCTCAGTCCTAATAAATTATCACCGTGTGCCGTTCAGCTTTTCTGAAAGTTAGTTAAAAACCGATGCAAGATTTGTACTGGTAACGCTGACGAATGCAGCAGGGACCCGAAAAAATTGACTAAAAGTATTTAAAAAATGCATTTTCACCGTGTTCTGAACTATTTTGAAAGTTTCAAATGTGTAGCTAGTCGGGAAGTTAGTTAAATAAATTTTCTGTTGAAGCATATAAACGCTGTCAAAGGCAGCAGTCACCTGAAACAATTGGCTAAAAATATTTAAAAAATGCATTGTCACCGTGTTCTTAGTTTTTCCAGAAGTTTTAAATGTCTAGCTAGTCGGGAAGTTAGTTAAATTGCAAGATTTGTCCAAACCGTTTTTGAGTTATTACCGTTTTTTGATACATTTTGGCCAGTATGAACCTAATTTTCCTAAATATCTCCAAAACGGAAAATCATACAAAGTCCAAAAAGGGAGGTGCACAACTAGATGTTATAACAAACCTATGTACCAATTCGCAACTTTCTACGTCCAACCGTTTTTGAGTTATGCGACATACTCACACACACACACACAGACACACATACATACAGACGTCACGAAAAATCGTGTAAAGTCCCTTATATCTTTAAAACGAGAGCTCGTGTTAAGACAACACTTGCAGGTGTACAACTAGACATCATAACAGTCACACGTATAAATTGGCAACATTCAGCGATCATTCGTTTTCGAGCAATGTGAAATACAAAATCCATTTCGCAAATCGGGATTACTATACTTCCTTATACTTTGTATAAGGAAGTAAAAATAAGTAGTCAATTTCAATTAATTGAAATGCAAGGAAATCTCAAAACGTATAAATTCACCAGAAACCAGAAATCGAAATTTTTTTCTGTATCTTCTACTTTATTATTACATATGTAGAAGCTAGTAATAAATCCACTTAAAAAAAAAAAAAAGTTAATTTTAGTTAATTGAAATGCAAGAAGATCTCAAAACGTGTAAATTCGTCGGAAACCGGAAATCAAAAGTTTTTCCGAATCTTATACTTTTTTCTTATGTGTTTAGAAGATATAGTAATAAATGCATTTTTTTTTTTTTTTTTTAAATAAGTAGTCAATTTAAGTTAAATGCATAATATTTTAGTTTAAAAATATGTCAATATGTCTTCAAATTAGAGCTGCCGTAAATGACAAAAGGAAAAGAAAGGAAAAAAAAAAGGAAAGAAATTAGATCTTAATTAAATTAGAAAAAGAAATTAGAACTTTCATAAATAAAATCCTTTTATAATTTGCGTCTATGTTCAATTTTGGTTTGCCACTCATTCACTCAAGTTTCTACCACACTAATGGCTGTTGTTTCTTTGAATGAAAAATCTGTGGTCCAGTAGAGAGTATAGTGATGCTACATCTATATAAATTACTGTGAATATGGTTTTATTTGAAAGAAATTGCCAGATTTAACAACTTTCTTCTTTAGGAATTTTTTAATAAAAAAGAATACGTGTATAAAATGAAATAGTGCATAAAAAGTAAAAGTATTTTTAAACACTTTCTTGACATCGTAAGCAAATAATTTTTGTATTCTGCACATCTCGTTAATCATACCTTTCGAATGATACCATTTTCAACCATCTACTCACATAATTAATATATTAAAAGTGTACCATGCTTGCGTATTAATATATGGGTACTAGCAGGCTACACCCACTTCGCTGGTCACTATATTTAAATGAATTTTCAAAAGAATTGAGTCACTATTTATTTTTATATATCAATATAATTAAAAAAAAAGAAATCGCACTAAACCTCTCATCGTTTAACCTAAAGAAGAACGCAAAAGGAAGGCCGCTAAAGAATGCATGCGATTGAAATGAAAGAATAAATTTAAGAAATTGAAACAGAACAATCAATGGATAAAATTGAAATATATATATATTCAAACTCGAAAACCGAAGAAAAAAATATCCATAAACAGCATCTCTGAGCGCCAAGCTATCCCTGTGCCAAGTTTTCTAGCTTTGCGATCAGAACTCTGAGCTCCAAATTGCAGACAGATACGCTGACACACCTTATTTTAATTTATATAGATAGTAATTATAATGATAAAAAAATAAATTTCCACGTATGTAACCAATAGTATTTAGAGATTAATGTATGCTCTGCACCTAAAAGAAGAACATCAGACTAAAAGAGAGAAGGAAATGGAAGCCGGAAAAATAAAATCTATTTCATGTTTTTCGGTATAAATGCTATACCTGGTAATTCTCCTAATGAAAGATTGTTGATTTAATTTAAATAGAATTCTTATTACATAATTATTTAAGAAGTAAGAAAAAAAAATTCAGATGCATTATAGTTTATTGTACAAGTATAAAAACTTGAGAATAATATAATTTTCACTTATGTTTATTTACTCAATGAATTTTTTTAAAGGTTGCATCTGTAACTAATGTGTTCGGAAAGTCAGATGGAGTTACTGTAGGTTTTTCTTTTATATTTCTTTTTGAGAATAATATTGCAATTTTTTTTTCATGTATGGAATATTAGAATATTCTTGAAAATATTATAAAAAGTTATTTCAAGTCACTAAGTGTTTCGAATGTGTACCTTTCTTCATCAGATTAATGAGAAAGTACACTGAGAAAAAAAAATATACCGCCTTCCTCTAGAATGAATAAGTGGACATTTTCTAAATCCCTGAACTAGAAATATAGATTTACGAACTATGCGCATAAGGCACGCCAATAAACTGAATAGACGAAATTGTCAAGAATTTCTTGTTTACACATTTCTAGATGGTGAAACAATATTCTGAATATTCTGAATCTTTTGTATTGAGAGAAATTCTCGCTTGAATTTTTAGAATTGGGTCATACACCAAGATTATAGTTGCTGAAACCCGCCTCTTTGTAGTCTCATTTATTTGCAGAGATTTTTAAATAACTTTGCCCTTGAGAATATAGACAAAATCTAGAATTCTAATAGGAGCTTCTAGAACTCGCTTTTCAAGGGGACTAGAATGTATAAAGATGACATGGAACTATTTTTTCTAGAGCCACAATTTAGATTCCAGATATCAGTTACAGAATTTTTTCTCAGTATATGTTCTATCATATAGATAATCTAGAATTTGAATATTTAGCTCTCTCTCTTTCAGTTCACGGGTGCCGAATTTGCGTACTGGTTCAGGCATAGATGTTTGTGGTAGATCAGAATGTGCGCAGGTCCGTAGGTCCAGTCTAATAAGCCCCAATCCAAACATGAAATTAATGAAACCCTTTTTTCACTTGATGGAAAAGGCTTTGGAGTCACGCAGTATATTGTTATTTTCCTTATTTTCCTTTAAGGAAAGTTTAATGTCCCTTTTACACACTCTATGTGTTTTATGTTTAATGTCCTATGTTGTACTGCACAATTTTTACACTTATTTCAATTATGGTTATATTATAAAAGAATCCATCGCAAAATTCCAAACGAGTCTTAAATATATCGAGCGATAATGATATTTTAGAACATTAAATGTTTTGTTCTTAAATATATTCATCCTAAAATTTTAATTTTAACAAATCGCACCCTGGTAAGAAAAGGGACACAAGTCAAACAATAGCACATTTGACTTTCTATCATTGAATAATGTACATAAAGTATTCCAGTGCTCACGGAAGGCACCAGATCTCTACCTCAAAAGCTATCCACTTGAGAGGCAGTTGTGCCGGTTTTATGTCAATGTTAGTCAGTGCTTTATCGTTATTTTTAAATTGATTTTTCTCAAATGCTTTATTTTTGAATTGCGTCACTTTTCTTGCCGGGTGGGAAATATTTACAAACGCCTACATTTTACAACAATGTTCCTATAAGAATTAAGAAGACATACCACATAACAACAATATAAGTAACTTTATGACCATTGTTACTAATTAAGGAACTTTTCTAACAATATAAAAATAAAGACAACAATGAACAAAACAAAAAGTATATATTAGCTGTTCCAACAATAATTTCTTTGCAGTCATTGAGCAAATCACGAGTATCGTGTAATTTGAGACTGTCTCTTAATAAAAAGCAATTTTTGAGTAATTTTGTGACTTAAGTGAGTTAATTTTGTGTTGAAAATGGAGGAGTTACGCAAAAAGTATCGTCGTGGTGAAATAAGTAAAGAAATATACGAATTTAAACTCTCAGAATTAACTCTTATGAATCTGGAACGAATCAATTATATCTATGCAGGAAGAAAAGAGAATGGATTTGATAGCTTTATTATCGAACTAAAAAGTAGTGAAACACAACTGAATGTGACAATGAATGTTTTATTGGACGCCCAAAATATGAAAAATAAAGTCAACTGGCCAAAAATTATCTCAGAAAAAGTTAATCCACTTCTTACATGGGAAAATATAATTGGTCCTCAAATAAGAACTTACTGTAAAGATAAAAACATTACTGGAATGAAAATATTTGTAAAAGGTAAAGGACTTAATAGATTTCCAAAAGAAAGCCATAAAGTTAGTAAATATGTATTTGAAGAAAACCACTTTAACAAAATACGTCAAGATAAAACTCGTCCAATTCTAAAACCATGTGACATGACCAAAGCAATCTATGCAAATGTCAATGGCAATCCTCCTAAGTTTGAAAATCCAGCTGAATACAAAAATATTCACAGTTTGATTGATTATATTATGCTTAAAAGACACGATCTTATTAAAGCAGAAAATGCATCTGATTCTGACAAGTCTGTAAGAAAAATGAGCAGAAATGAAACAGAACATGTTTGTGATGAAAATTATTTTGAAAAAAAGACCTGTAACGAAAACTTCCGTAAAAAACCAAAGTTCAAAATATGTTTCAAGAGCAATTCTCTTAATGAAAACAACATCAAACTGAATGTAAATGAAAATAAACCTATTCGCGAAATTGTATTTCATGAGAAGAATATTCCTCATAAGCAAAATCCGGTGTCAACTAAAAGTATAGCTATAGCTCGAAATAATGTCAAAACTATAAATTTAGATTCAAACATAATGGAAAGACACGAAATTGAGCTTACATCTTATTTTGACGAAAAACATTTTCATAAAAACAACAAAGTAGAAAATGAAACAAGAAAATCACCCCAATGTGTTATTTCAACGAAAAAAACCTAAACTAATAATTTGGTGGGAGCAAAAAAGAATCAGTTTTAAAGATCTTTTCATTGCTTGTTTTCCATATTGCAAGAAAAAGGCTCGAAAGAGACATTTGCCATAAACTACTGTCTTAACTCTTTCTGGTCTATTTAAAGAATATTAAACAATATAATGATACCATGATTAAAAAGGTTTACCATGAGTAAAAGTTTTCAATCCATAGCCCTGTTTTGCAATATCCTAGAAACTGGACCCTCCAAACTTCAACCCGCCCGAAGCAGTTCTGCCTGCATGTTATCGGCAGGAAATGTCATCTAATTGAATTTTGTACTGTATATTTCTAAGTTAAATAAACACTGCTTCGGGTAAATTACCTTGTGTATTATTGTTTTTAATTTCTTTTGTATGTTTAATTTCCGAACATGCACTACATTTAGAGAAGTGCGTTCTTTGTTCAACAGAGTTTGGTTGCTACAACAAAAAATTTGTCAACAAAAATAATTTCTTCTATTACCAAACTACTTAACTGTAGGCAATATGGAATATTACACTTAGTCAAAATTTTACATGTCGAGTTTTTTCACCATATTTGCTTGTTTTAACTCATTAAGCTCCAAAGATCCTGCTGCGGGAGCATTCGATTAAGAATTTTTTTTTTTTTTTTTACAAGTAATTAAGATAAATATATTTTTTATTTTTTACGTTGCATATTAAAGTGTCTAGCTTCGTTGATATATTTTTTAAAAAGCTTGTATTATAAATTCTTTTTTTTTTTTTATTATTCAAACAAATTTATCGGATTTTACTGCATAAGAAAAAAAAAAAAATCACCGAAAATAATTCATTCGCGTCCAGGGGTATAAAACAATGGATATGAAATAAAACAGTTCTTTTTTTAAATTATAACAAACAGGGACCAAGAAAATTAATTTAAAAGGATTTTAAATCTTATTAACATATGTGCTACTCGATTAGGGGCCAAGTCTTCCATTTTGGAACTATATCACATCTTCTAACAAAGAAAATTTCTTAAAATTATTTAAACTACTTTCATTAGAAATGCACATTGAAATCCAAAACGTATGAAAATTCAAATTTTTTCAGTGAGATTCATAGAGCGGCGTTTAACGGTTTAAGATCGCCTGAGTCCTCTTGCACATTTTTTGGAAATTGGTCAGTGCATATATGCGTGTATAATATGTGAGGAATCTTTTAACTATGATATTACCTATCTAAAAAAAGATAAAACAATAATAAATCATAATTAATGCAGATCCGGTGTACAGGTTTGTTTTATTAAAGTATTGTAAAAAGAAAAAAGGAATTGCTATACGTTACATTACTTATAGTCATTATAAGAATCGATGTCCGTATTATTTTTATTTCTTTTAGAAGGAATACAGAATTTACGCGTATTACGTCCAATCAGGGTTAATTATCTGAAGTACATTGAATTACACTAGTCGGCATGAAAATTGCCTCTGACACCATTTCATTATATTTTCAGGTAAAATGACCTCCTGAATCCGAATACGACTCCCATTTTGCCCTATAACCCACCGTTTTTTAGAAATAGTCCCCTATTTTTATCCTTTTTCAGTGATTTTATGGCTTTAAATTTGATATTTAGGAAGGGGGAGGATTATTTTAACCATTAAATATCTTCTGAGGGGCTACAGAGTTGGGAAATTTTAAAACATGAACATTTGAGACAAGGGAAAAATTTTGGGGGTTATTTGCCACTGAAATTATGCATTACATACCTTATATCATTTTTTAAATCTGTTATTAATGCTATTTATTAAAAATTAAAATTATTTTTTTTAAACTTTATGTTATTTTTAAACTTTATATATATATTTTTGTTTTTAGGTGTTAAATTAATTATTTTCCATTCTTCAAATCAAATTCATGGTCATAAAATTATCGAACAGGGAAAGAAATTGAGGGAGGGGGGTGGTGTATCTAGAAAACGGTGGGTGATTGGACAAAATGGGAGTCATATTCGGATTCAGGGAGTCATTTTACGTAAGAATCAGGTATCAGATCGCGTTTTTTTTTTTTTTTTTTTTTTTGCGAAGCAGTGTTATTTAAATACTAATAAAACTGGCACATGGTTTAGAAGTTTGCTATAGCATAATCGTTACTGGAAATTGTGTGCTTACCGATTATAGTTTATTTTTACTGAGACGTACAAAAGAATTCGTATACATTGTGGTCATTGTAAAAACATGAATTTGGGGAGAAATACTCAAACACCTTATTACAGAGTGGTTACTGTCCCGCTTTTCTCCCCCCCCCCCCCCGATTTTTAAACCAATATATTTACGTGTTAATTTTTTACTTAATTTATCTTCCAACCTAATATTAAAAATTCAGAAAGAAAAATACTGGTGGAAGATTCAGGGGGAAAATGTGGCCTGTATTATTGTTTAAACTTTTGCTTATTTATTAATTCAATGGTTGAAATTATTTAAACGCCTTGTAATTACTTATGGAAGGTCGAAAGGAGTCACAACAGTTTTTATTTCTTAAAGAGAGAGGTGGTACGTATGCATGTGGCGGAGAGTACACGGTAGCTTCTAAATGTTGCATTCAGTTGAGCTCAAATGAAGTAGAATGTTATCGATTAACATTGCATGAATCATAAAGACTTTTTATGAATGCTTATTGTTCTTTCACAGGGATAAAAAAGTAATTCTTATACATAGTGTTCTGCGTATTTGAAGAATTTATCCCTTTAACAATGATTCGGTCGGTAGGGCGTTGCTTTCTGAAACTCCAGGTTCCAGGTTCGAATCCTGGTGCCGGCATGGATGTTTGTGATGTCCTATGTCTTCAAAATATTGTGCACTTGTTTCTGTCAATTTCTGTATTATGGATCAATCGAGACGAACGTCGTTGTAACTATAGGTCTCAAAGCTAATAAATGTCAAATGTCAAATTCCTTTAACGAGTCGTGGTAAATATATTTATCACTACAATCATGAATTTTTAAATGGTTAAGGCGTGGTAAGCTATCTTAATACGTTTACTGCTTTTACTCCACCAAAATACATGAAAAAAAAGTGTCACATTTTGTGTTGCTTCCTTCTTTTTTTTTTTTTTTTTTTGAAATTCTCTTTCTAAGGCCATGCTATGAAATTGGTGCTTAGACCAAAAACAGTTGGCGTGTACATGTAACTTACCATGTCTGTCTCAGTTTAAATTAACAAATTGTGTTATAAGTATACTTCTCACAATCATATAAATGCTTAAAAATCAAATTAATTTTATCTAATAGGCTTAATGGATTTTTTTTCCTTAAATAAAAATATTTTAATATAACATTATTAGAAATAAATGGCCCATTAAAAGATTAAAACGTTTTTTAGTAATGTTAAATTGTTTAAAACAAATCATAACAAAACTCATATACACTCTACTAAAAAAAAAAAAAAGACGCACCAAGAAAGAGTTATCCGAATGGGACAAAAATTGGTAGAGGTGAAGATCATGTGTAGAAAAACAATTGATTACAGTTTCAGAAAATTTGAATGATTTAATCAAGAGAAAGGGTCTCACAAAGTACACAAGTCAATAACGCGTTGGCCCACTTTTGGCCCTTATGTACGCAGTTATTTGGCTTGGTATTAATTGATAGAGTTGGCAGATGTGCTCCTGTGAAATATCGTGTCAAATTCTGTCCAATTGGTGCGTTATAGCGGCAAAATTCCGAGCTGGTTGTAGGACCTTTTTTTTATGCTCCAATCGTCCTCAGTGGAAGAGAGATCCGGGGACTGAGCTCAACCCCATTTCACTAAGCCGCCTATTAAGGGTCTTTGAAGTCCCTGAAGTACCAGTTGTACGTAGGATCGACGATAATGATGAATTGTAACTTTGTGTACTGCTTTGCGATTGACTGGTTCTCACTTTCTGTCCTCTCTTTACGCCGAGCGCTTCGTCCCTGACGCTATGTTCGGCCATGGTTCACCGATTCCTGTCAATATCATCTAACAGTGATACCACTCCTATCGATTTGTCAAAAAAATCGCAGATTAGACGAACCAGCTTCTTTGAGCCCAACTACACACCACACTCAAATGCTGACATCTGCGCATGTTGTTTGTGTATCTGTATTGTATGCGAGGCATAGTTACTGTCCTTCTGAGTACACGGAATAAAATGCTCGAGGAATTTATGACCTGGAATCAAAATTTCTCATTTTTAATATTTTGCCAATTGCGCAGTTAAAATGCGCTGCAGCGGTGCATGCTCATTCGGAAACAGCCAAACATTAAAAATTTGCATTTTCCATCGAAACCTGTATGTATGCCAATTTGTGTCCAGTTTTCATTACTCCTTCTTCGTGCGTCTTTTTTTTTTTTTTTTTTTTTTTGTTATAGAGTATATAATATACTAATGGAAAGGTTTGGTTGCAATGATAAATTGTGTGTATACCATTATTAGAAATAAATTGCCCGTTAACAGGTTAAAACTCTCTTTAGTAATGTTAAATTATTTAAAACAAATCATAACGAAACATATATATAATATACTGAATGGATAAGGTTTGGTTGAGTTTCATAACAGTTTTTTGACAACAAGTTGACAATTTTTTTTTACAACAAGTTGACAGCAGTTTCTTTAAAAGACATAATTTAGTATTTCGACATTCTTTTAATATTCTCATCAACTAACATACTAAATTTATAGATATTTTATTTATAATAAGACAAAAATATTTTTTATTTCTATTTTAAATGAATTAATATTTGAAGTTATCTAAATTTATTTTTGATGAATTAGCGCACTTAAAAAATTGGTTCACGATTTTCTATGTAAATAGGTCCAAACATTGACCAAGAGAATCTACTCTGAAAGATGGTACACGGGATGTGTCGTTTTCGAGTCCAAGTAATGTAGTAAATTAAGCCGTTTAAACGTTTTTCGTTGTTTTCTACAAAACTTGAAAGAATACGCGCTAATACCCCTTAAAATGTCTCTTACGATTTCTTTTAACAAGGCCTAGGTCCATCGCTTTCACAATCGGCCATGCATCAATGCATCTTTCATTGCAAATTTGTATAAGATCTGAAAAAGTGGATTTACTGAGTAAATAAAAACCAATCAAAAATAGTGTTAAGTTCAAAAGAAAATCTTAGAAAAATAAATAAATGTATAAATAAAACTGATTAAAAGTAAAAACATTTCGGAAATTTTGAACTATTTATCTATTTTAAATTATTACTATTTATCGAAAATAAAAATGGTAAATTCAGTTACGAATAAAGTGAATCGGTATTTATCCGATAATCTTGTAAATAGATATATAATACACTGAAATTATAATAATTTTCTGGAACATTAGGTATCACAAATACTATGTTAGCCGCAATATTTTGTCTTCAACTGCATTGAAAGAAGTTTATTTATTTATTTATTATTATTTTTTTAATACCGAAAATAACTTGCCTTTCCATTCCAAATACGCTTGTTTATTCAATGTTACATCATTTTCTCCCCTCCGTATTTAAAATGAGATAACGCAAGTCAGCAAAATAATGGCTTTTGAAATTAAATTTTAAAGTCTAAAAGAATTTATTAGAATTTCAAAACCACATTGCTGAAAAACAAATGTTCGGAAATTACTCTTAATAAGTTACTTGAATTGGTACAAAACACTCATTAGCTGATTAAACAGTTATTTACTTTATATAGTTTATAGTTATTTACTTTAAAACATATTAAAATTACTTAAATTAAATAAGCTTTTCGGGGAAAGTAGGTTTCCACGTTCGTATTTAAATGATTGCGAAATATATGCATTAAAAGGGATTTCTAGTATTTTGTAAACGTTCAACTAAACATTAATGAAAGGAAATTGTGAAGAATCCATTAATTTGAATGTTGAGAAAATTCCCCTTTTCTTGGAAATCTAAGACAGTTGCGTTAAAGTTTCTGTGTTTTAATGAGGCTCTGGTATTTTATTAAAAGATTAAGCCAGAGTGTTTTACATAATTTGTTAACAACTCTGTTATTGTAAAAATTACATGATTCACTGCTCGGCATAAAAATTGCCCCAACACCATTTTGGCAAATTCTTGTGTAAAATGACCTCTTGATCCCGAATGTGACGCCCATTTTGCCCTATCACCCACCGTTTTTCAGAGATCGGCCCCCTATTTTTATCACTTTTAGGTGGTTTTGTGGCTATAAATTTGATTTTTTCGGGGGGAGTGAGGATTACTTTAACTGTTAAATATCTTTTGATGGGCTATAGAGTTGGAAAATTCTAAAACATTAACATTTGTGGTAAGGGAAAAATTTATGGGGGATTTGTCGCTGAAATTATGTATTGCATTTCTTATATTTTTCTCATCTATTAATACAGTTATTAAATAAACATTATTTTTGGTTTTCTTTTAGGTGTTGAATTAATTCTTCTTCATTCTCTAAATCAAATTCATGTTCATAAAATTACCGAACCGTTATAAAAATTTAGTGAGGGTGGTGTTTCTAGAAAACAGTGGGTGACTGAGCAAAATGGAAGTCATCTTCGGATTCAGGATGTCATTTTACATAACAATCACTAATAATGGTACCACAGCTCGATTTTTTTTCCTGCTACGCAGTGTTATTACCACAACGTTAGCGGAGGTCACCACGTAGACACTAAAAAAGTTTCTAGGCTCTGTCTGTATGTTTGTCTGTATGTCTTTCGAAAAGGCCACAAAATCATCCTACTGACATCCCCTATAAAATTATCTGTATAGTTTTGGGTGTGTATTCTATTTGCAGTTTTTATACAGGGACATACCAAAGTTTTTCTTATCGTTAAGAACAATAACTGTAGGCACCACAATAGCGGCCGAAAATATCCACAAAAAGGATTCTTTTTTTTTTTTTTTCATTACGGCCTAAGCAAAAAATTTCGTTTAAACACGTTTTACCGCAGTTACACTGCTTTCAACTATTGAGAGTCTATAAAGCATGTTTCTGTAGAAAATGTGTGCTTTAGACTTAACAATTATTATACACCACCTTATAAAAGTGTTCTGAAAATGCCATGCATTCATCCAATATGTAAAATTTCGAATAATAATTCATGAGCTACATACAATAAGTTTTATAATTTTTACTTGTGTATATAGTATTTATGGCTTGTTTACAGGAATATTGAAAAGAATTCCATTGCATTAGAGCCTATGGACAAATTTTTATTTAAGCGCATTTTAATGCAATTATGCTGCATTCAAATGATTGGAATTAACATACATTTTTAAGAGACTTAAAAACATAATTTCTCAAAAAAAAAAAAAAAAAAAAAAAAAAAAAAAAAAGGGGGGGGGAGTAAATTTTGCACTAAATAATTTATTTTTCGGACCCCATAAAAAAATTCCGATGACATTCTGTTCTCATCCAAATGATGCCAAATTTGATTCAAATCTTAATGAGCTACAAGAAATTAATTGTATAATTTTCATTGGTGTATATAATGACTGTGGCTCGTGTACAGAGACACACAAAAGAATTTTGTACCATTACGGTCTACAGACGTTATTTCTTATATGTGTATTTTAAAATGGTTAAACTCCATTAAACAAAATGAAATAAACATTCATTATTGGAATGTTTAAACGCATGCTTTTTGTGGAAATCGGCATGCATAGACTTGGTAATTAGATTACAGAGTTATACAAAATAATTCCGATATGTTATGCAATCATTTGAAATGAAATTTGGCACAAGTATTTATGAGTTAGAAGGCGTTAACACAAGGTTATAAGTTACAAGGGAATGTATATACACACATACATACAGATATATATAGAAAGGCGCATACAACGGGGGCTTAAGAGGAGAATTTATCTGGTTATGTAGCGAGGTTACCATATATATATTCTCATTAAAATATTATCTTAGAGTCCACCCTCTTTTCTTCAGAATCTAATTACACGGTCCTATTTCATTTTCAACAGGTATTGTAGTCTAAAAATTTAAAGCAAATACTATTATTAAACTTAAAAAATAAATAAATTTAAGAAATTTAGTTACTTTGTTTGGCCTGCGTATGTTTCTTTGGTGAATTGTTTGAGTGACTACTCTTTGTTCTCACTCTTTTCTATTGCTAACAAAAGGATTATATATATATATTAAATAATATGGAATAAATAAAATGATCTGCTGAGTGATGCAAATAAGATGTTGAGGTTTCTGATCTGCAGATCCATTAGTAAAATATAAAATTAATCATAAAAAAATTGTAAAATTGTAATTGAGGGTTTAACATGTTATGTAATACAAAAAATTATAAACTCTAGTGGAATCCTAAAGTATTTTGTAAAAATAGAATATATCTGTAGTAAAAAATAAAATCAGTCATTTTTTTTTTTTTTTTTTCGTCACTTAGCTATGTACTACGTATGTCGAATAAAGTTAAATATTAAAAAAAAATATATTAAACAAAAATTACTTATTAATATCATTGTAAAAATCAATCTATTTTAGTTTTCTTTTGCTTCTGTACTAAAATAATATATTTTTTTAAAAAGTTTCCAAATAAATAACATCACTGCTTTTTAAATACTGCCAATAAATAAAATAAAATAAAATAAATAAATAAATATTAAATAGATAATTAAATAGATAATTAAATAGATAATTAAATAAACAGAAATCCGAAATCTTATTCACTGAGGGTTTGTGTATCAAACACCGTATTTGTAAATTTTATGTATTTCAGCAGAAAATTTATGTATTTAACATCATACATTACTGAAAATGTATATATGAAATTTTGCTTAAGGGGACTGGAGTTCAGAAAAAAAAAAGAAAGGAAAAGAAACATTATGTAATTAATTACCTTTTAACCTGCAGGAGAAACTCAACTATTAATAAAATTCTCAAATTTCATTGTTTGAATAACAGTGTTGGGTCTTGCTTCTGGCATAAACAATCTCTTTACGCTATTGTCCTGTCTTAAAATATTTCAAAAAATCATTTTAAATATTTATAAATTCGTGTTAAATTTCTGAAATATTTCGAA
Organism: Salticus scenicus; assembly: GCA_963930645.1. Taxonomy (NCBI): domain Eukaryota; kingdom Metazoa; phylum Arthropoda; class Arachnida; order Araneae; family Salticidae; genus Salticus; species Salticus scenicus. The sequence goes on along the minus strand of OZ005655.1, from coordinate 202,214,902 downwards.
ATTTTTAAAATTCTTCTTTACTTATTTGTATAGGTGGTGTGGAGGTTAAAAGAATGCTTCATCTATTGTTTCTGGCAGCCGTACGTAAAAAGTTTACGACAATAAAATTAATTCTTGTTTAAATGCATCATTTGCAATTTTTAGCTTTAAAGCTAAGCATTAATAGTTGTAAACATTCCGAATGTAAAAATGCAATTTTACAAAACGTACATTAGGTATTGAATAATTTTCATAAAAATCCTTGCCTTAGAACAACGAAGGGTTCACTGAGAAAAAATTCTGTAACTGACATCTAGAATCTAAATTGTAGCTATAGAAGAAATCGTTCCATGTCATCCTTATAAATTCTAGTACCCCTGGAAAGCGAGTTCTAGAAGCCCCTATTAGAATTCTAGAGCGTTTACCTATATTCTCGAGGGCAAGGTTTTTTAGAAATCTCTGCAAATAAATGAGACTACAAGAGGCGGGTTTCTGCAACTATAATCTTGGTTTATTACCCAATTCTAGAAAATCAAGCGAGAATTTCTCGCAATATAAATGATTCAGAGTATTTAGAGTATTCAGAATATTGTTTCATTGAAATTCTCGATAATTTCGTCTATACAGTTTATTGGCATGCCTTATGCGCATAGCTCGGAAATCTATATTTCTAGTTAAGGGATTTAGAAAATGGCCACTTATTCATTCTAGAAAAAGGCGGTATATATATATATATATTTCCTCAGTGTTTGGTTGTTTGTAGACAACGTTATTTAAGACGTCCTCTTAAGGCCAATTGTCTACGTGAGGGGCTTGGGTCTGGGGAAAAAGCCCATTACTGAAGACTTTCTAAAAAAAATTATTTATTTTTTTATGCACTCGAATTCATCAGAAAACCACCAAAAACTCCAGAACAGCTACTATGACAAGCGAAATCATGCTTCAAACTCTTCAGGTTTAGCCAACTAACTATGTGAGAAGAAACTCTCGATCACTGGCGAGACCATTACATTTAAATTCATAAAAAAGTTAAGTTTACGCGTTCAAAATTTCTTTTTTCTCTTTCATTTAAGTAAAATAAGAAGCGTTTATATTTAATAATTTCAATATATGTATATAATATATACATATATTGAAATTTTGTAATTTGAGCAAATTACGAGAATTTTTCTTATAAGATAACCTGGAATTCTACAATCTTTTTCTACGAGGCAATAAGTATGTGTATATGGGCTGGGATACATTAGAAAGACCCCCAAGCATACCACCCAGATTAGGTCCTTAGAGTATACAGTTCGCCCTAATACAAATACTAATACTCACACACCAATGTGATAAATCCTTTTAAATCCAAGCAGTCTATCTTTATTTTTTTCCCTATCATTTAAAAATTCCAAAACATTTTCTTTAAAGTTATATCTATTCATAATTTCACTCATGTAGACATATCTCTTGATCTTGTTCAGTACAGAATTCTACTAATAGCACGATTAGATAACTTAGAATTTCAAAAAAGAATTCTAACATCTGTTACTACATTTCTAACTTGCAAATTCTATCATTTTAGAGCACGATTTTCCAATCAATATTCGAAAAGAATTTCTTATGCGTGGGGTGCAGAACTCACTTGGCAATAATAGAGGATAAGAGCATCCCTATTCGAAATATTAGTGTTCTAAAAATACGCCTCCTTTATCTTAGATCGTGACATAATACCGAGATGTCAGATAAATTTCTGGACTTTTCCGCCTTTCATCAATATTTAAAGAGGCTATTAGTATTATAATTAACTGATAAAAATTAATTAATACACGATGTAGAGATATTGATTTCAGTAAATTAATAAGTTTTACAAATTTTTTCATTAAATTTGCTTATATACTTTAATTTAGCTTTGTGTTTTAAGAAAATCCGAACGCCATAAACATTTCGAACAAAGATATAAACGATATAAGGAATTATCTATTAAAATTTCATGTAAAATTTTTATTCAAGTTTAACTGAATTAAGGTAAAGATTAGATAATGAATAAATGTTACAGAATATAAGAGAAGAAACTTATTAATCATAAGTATCGTATATCGATAATTATATTTCCTTAAATTTTGAAAATGTATTTATTTCAGATAAAACTCCTATATTTGTGAATTCACAGAAAAAAATATATTTATTAGAATTTTTAGTGATTAAGATAATTTTAACAAATATGTTTACCTTTCTTTAAAATTCAGAATGTGTTTGGAAAAACAATTAGAATTCAATATTATTCATAATTATTACAAATGACATTCAAAATTTATCTGTAAAAAATCCTTTTACACAGCGTAAAGTGTAGAATGTATTAAAATATACAATATGATAGTCATATTATTATCATTGTTATTGTTGTTGCAATTTGTAAATTTAGAAAATCATTGATTTAATACAACTTTTCACTAAATAGTTGTATTTTTTTTCCCCCTTTAATTCTTGCATTGAAAATAGAACAAATTAAAAGTGCCATCTCATATTTTTTTTTCCAAAAATGACTATTGGTATTTAAGTGAAATAAAAATAAATCTAAAACTTATTTCAAATTATATATCTGCAATTATTTTTAATGTTTCTTACATATGTCTACAGAAAACAGCAATATTATTAACCGAAATGACTGTTAAATATTTATTCAATTTTTTTTTTCTGCATTTCTTCGTTGAACCGAGTGCCGAATATACAATTATTTATTAAAAAAAAAGATATAATAATAATATATGAATTGAAATTAAAATAAATAAATAAATGAATAAAATAAAGTAAATTTTTTTCAAACAATTCTTTTAAAACCACAAAGAATACTAATTAAATAAAAAAATGATGTTCTGTAAAAAATATTTGCATCAAATATTAGAAAACCAGTTGGTTGTAGGGCTACTAAGGCGCCTGTTGAAAAATGATGAGTTATTTTATTTATTTCTCACTTTAAATAATTCATTTGCTAGCAAGCCCGTGCGAAGTTTTCACACTTTATTTGTCTCTTCGTTACCTTTAAAATTTGAAATTATTATTATTTTACTGACGTTATTTTTTAATATGCATGAGCAAATTTAATATTTATATATAGTCTTTTTTTCGCGTGAAAGCATACTTCATTTTATGCTAAAAAAAAAAAAAAAAGCAACAACTAAAAATTTAAATGTCTATTTTAAAGCTGTTATTTTCATATTTTACTCTAATCAAAAATTCGTTACAAATAAGATAACAAATGAAAGGGGCGATTTTTCTGAAACCGTCGGATTAAACAGCTTATCAATTGGTCAATTAAATTATTTTGTAAATTAACTGAGTATGAAAATTTGGAGGCACAGTGCAAGGAAATCTCTTAAGCCTATCTCTTAAGCTTAAAGCGTGACAGAGTCAGGCACTGATGACCGTAACTATATTAATAATTAGTTAAGTATATTACAAAAGTAATAGTAATAGAAAATGTTAAAAAGGAAAATTCTTTTTAATGGGGGTTAGAACTGGGTGGGGGTTTGGGTTAGTTTAATGTAATATTTTGGTGTCCTAGTTTTTTAATGATTTTATAAAAGATTCTTTTAATGAATAACTTATATTTTAAGAAATAGAGGAATGGTGGGGAATATGGAATAGCCGACTAAATCGTTATACCTCACCTGTACATTGCTTGAAGCTAGCGGAAGCACGACAAACATCTTCATCAGGCTTCATATATGAAAGGTCCCTTGTGTCAGTCGGAAGAGTATAGATTCCGTGTCATAAAACTTGTTAAGTTTATCAACATTTAGACTTTTTAGTTCCCCATCATACTATAGGTATGGGGAACTTAGGTAATCGTGAAAAATTTCGACCTCGGTTTTTTTGATTTTTTATACGTTTTCAGGTGTGAGGAATCCGAAAATGACAAAATGTGTATGGTGTCCATCTGTAGGGTGTGTGTTAGTGTGTTAGTGTGTTAGTCCGTCAGTTTGTTAGTCTGTTTACACGATATCTCACGAACAAATGATCGCAGAGAGGTCAGACTTGTTTTAAAATATTATTTATGACACTGGCAAGAACCATGTTTATTTGCAACATTCTAATTAAAAAATCTCAGAAGTTATTCGAAATTTACGATTTTCTTAACATGGGAGCATAGGGAAAAATTTCACTTAAACGTGCAAGAAAAGAAATATTTTTATCGTACAGCTCTTAAATATCAGTTTTGATACCGGGGTGAACATCATTAACTATAAACATGCGACTTTGAAAATTTCGCAAGGCAGAAAAATTCGTGTTCGCTGTTAACCCTTTATCCGTCAATTGTATCATTAAGCAGAAATTGGGTTTACTCGGAAATGGATATAGCGATTTCCAAAAAAGTTTGTAGTTAAGTGCTTTTCGGGGTGCTTGGATTAACCCTGATCTTCAGAAAAAACTGTTTTCGCTGTTAACCCTTTATTGCCCAATGGCAGCAAATGGTAGAAATTGGGTTTACTCGGAAATGGTTACAGGGATTTTTGTGAAAGTTTGGAATTAGGTGCTTTTGGGGGTGCTTAAACGATTGGAATTATCCTTATAGTCAGGAAAATTCGTATTCACAGTTAAATCTTCAAAGGTCAATTGCAACGTATGGCAGAAATTGGGTTTACACGGAAATGGAGAAAGCGATTTTTTTGAAAGTTTGGAGTTAGGGATTTTTGATGAGAAAAAACGATTGGATCTCATCTTCAGGTAAATTCGCGTTTACAGTTAACCCTTTATCGGTCAATTGCAAAACACAGCAGAAATTGGGTTTACTCGGAAATGGATATAGCGATTTTATTGAAAGTTCGGGATTAAGTGTTTTCTGGGATGTGCTAAAACGATTGGATTTGCCCTCATCTTCAGGAAAATTTGCGTTCTCAGTTTACCCTTTAACGGCCAATATCAACATATGGCCGAAATTGGGTTTACTCGGAGATCGATATAGAGATTTTGGATGAAAGTTTAGGGGTACATAAATGATTGGAAATATTTTCATCTTCAGAAACTTTCGCGTTCGCTGTTAAACCTTTAAAGGCCAATTGCAACGTATGGCAGAAATATGGTTTACACCAAATTGGACATAGCGATTTTGATGAAAGTTTGGAGTTAGGGATTTTTTGGTGAGAAAAAGCGATTGGAAATATCATGGCAGATAAAATTCATTTATAAACTTGGTTGAGACCCTTATATGGACTATGCATACATCGCCACTTGAACAACTTGGTTAACGAACTTATCCAAGATATTTATAAGATAAAATCGCTGTGCAAATTTGCATCTATTTGGAATATTATTTCGGGAGTTACCATGATGATAAGATTTCTATTATATATATAATGAGAGAGAGATAAAAGAAGTGATTGGAATATTTCGATTCCCAAAGAAATCAACTTAAAATGGCAAATTTGGGTTTATGTTTTGAAAAATGCATATAAAATGCCCCCAATGAGCGCGGAAAATCTCGCATTTATAACTCTCAATTCATCCACCTGAGAGGCATTCATGTTAGTTTTATTATAGCCAAGTTTTTTTTTTTTTTTTATACCATCTATAAGTTGATTCTTCTCAAATATTGCATTTTTAAGTTGTGTTCGATTTCTTGTCGATATGCCATATGTCAATTTTACTTTGATAGTTTTTAACAATAATTAAACTGTGTGGAAACAAATACGTGATGGGGAACTGTGCGGAGTCCACCTATGCCAACTAGTTTTTAAGGTAAGTATTACGAATTATGTAATCTATTTACGAACCAGTAAAATTGAGTGAAAAACTAGCGTCATTTCCGGTAGGGGAGTTAAGTTAGTAGTCTGATTCCCCTGAACTTATTCCTGCCAACACGTGATTGAGGTTGACTTATTCTCAAAAATGATAATTTGGACAATATGGAATACTAACTATTTCGTATTATTTGCGATTTTTATAAAACTTGAATGTTGATAATTTTTAAATATTTTTCATTTTTGGTAACAATTTCAAAATAAATGGTTTACATTTCAGTTATTCATGTTTTTATATTTAAAAAAAAATACTATCCTATTCCATATTATCCCTCAAGGAAATAGATATTTCCTTTCAAAATTATTCCATATTACCCGCTTGATTCATATTTTTCTACAACAGCATTTCTTTTTGTTAACTAAATTTCTTTTATTCGAACTCTATCTCTATATTTCGTAACGCCAAAACGCCAAAACCAATTAACAATACCTAGAAGTTTCCTACAGTAGAATCTGCGATGATCTAAAATATTTCAATTTATTGTGGTGAGTTCAAATACAAATGGTATTCCACATACACTTCCGCTCCGTTAAATATTCTGTTTTACATTTTTTAAACACACATGCATGCATATATATATACAGTAAGACCCCGCTTAACGCGGGGGATACGTTCCATCAAAGTAGAGCGTAATGCGAAACAGCGAGCGCACAATTTCATTGAATCCCCGTACTGCTGAATGGAATTTCGGGGAATCCACAGGGGAAATAAAAGAGCGATAAACCGAAACAGCGCTAAATGAAACAGCGTTAAGCGTGGATTTACTGTATATATATTATTTCAAAATTCAAAAGACAATTATGTTTATTTTTTCCCTATATTTATTTGTAATTTATTTACTTTTTCCGGTACAGAGTGTCGACAGCTGAAATTTTTCCCTGGTTTGGTCATTAGTATATTTATATAATAAAATTTTACTTAATTAATCGTGCAAACTTACTAGTGAAAATTTCGAAAGAAAAATACTGGTGTAAGAATCAGGGAAAATATTTCGACTGTCGACACTCTGTATAATTAATTTTAATTACCACAAACAGCAGAAAATAAATTCCGAATATATCCTGGCTGATACTGAATAATTCACAATCTAATTCACACTTAGTTAGATATGAGATATAGTAAAACTTATTTACCAATTTTTTGACAATTGAAATTTTTCAAGGTTTTCTAGTTTAAAATAAATGAGTTAAGTTGCAGATCATAAGATGTGTATAAAATCAACAAACCTGATATGCAAAATGACCCTTATTAAAAACTATGTTGATATTAATTTGGATGTATTTCGGTGTCTTTGTAATTTTTTCGTTTATGGGAAGACTTTATCTGAGCGTCTATAGAGTATTGATGCATTAGCCTTGTTGTGGGAGATGATCATTATTAAGGAAAACTATGATGATTTAATTTAGGTGGATATTAGCTAACGTTTGGCATTAATTTTACTCATTTTCTGCGATTTTCAAAATGATTATTATATTAGCATATGTAGCACCAAATTACAGCTAGGTGCATTTGGAAAAAATTTATTCAGTGAAAATATTTTGGTTCGATATTCATGCATGTTAGTTAATTGGGGCACTGCGCTATTATAGAGAATGATATAAAAGAAAGTTTTCAGACGGTGCCACAGCATATTAAATTTAATTTAACTTTAAAGGTTATTCTAAGTAAAAATCTAAAAAACAATGAATAGTTACTTTTTTAATTTTTTTATTCAAACGAGTCTTTTTATTTAAGAAAATAAATTTCTTTTCCTTTCATTCGGACCACCCTTAGGAGTGTGTCCTAGACCGTAGCCAATTGTCCATAGCGTAGCACAAGTACGACAAAAAATTGTCACTGAATCATTTCTTTCTCACTCACTGTGAACCACTCATTTAATATTTTTTTTTTCTTTTTTTTTTTTTTAAATGCAGCATCAATGCTTAAAAGTTTGAAAAAATAAGGATCTAAGATTATTCTTTTTTCTTTCTTTTTCGTAACTGCAATGATGTGATTAACATTCTCCCATCTCATTTCTACATGCACCTTAAGAATCAAATTTTTATGTTAAATGGAGCAGCAATTCAGACCATTCATTAAATATCCAAAATTGGATTGAAAACAAAATTTTGTTTAAGAAGCTATATTGGAAAAATAAGGTTTAATATTATATTAAGAAGAAAAAAAATTACATGCATTTATACTATATAACATAGTTTTATAACATCTTCTGGAAAAGCTTTTCCTTCTATAATTTATTAAAATCCACTAAAAGTAATATTGATGTTCTGACAAAGGTAAATAAACTAGTTTTTAGAATCTTCAATTTAAATATCTGCTATCTAATTAATTTAGGAGGTACTAGTGAAAGCAGTACTAAATAAAGTTTAAAATTTTAAAGTTACTATATATTTGCTAAAATATAGAAACTTTAAGAGTAATTCATGTATCTATACACTTTAAAGAATATGTGTTATATAATATGATTAAAAATGTCCGCTGATTGATTTAGGGAATACGTAGTAAAGAATATTAAATTTATTTATCTAATTTTGTATCTTTCGTCTAGAAATAAATTAAATGTGACTTTCTTCAAACTTGACGAAATATTGTTATCGAAACTAAGTCTCAATAATTTGTGTTTTTAATATCGATTACTACTATTTAGTTAAAATGCTGAGGTTGTATATTTATGTGTCCAATTTATTGTTAGAAACTCTTGTTAATATAAATTTATTAAAATTTCTTCTTTCTTCTTTTTACAAGCGTACTTGCTTGAAATATGAAGAAGACTTTTTGTGAAGATTTAAAAAGTGAATTGAAACTGTATCTCTTATATATATATGTATGTATGTATAGTAGTATCGACCAGTGCTCATAACTCGACAAACTGTTTTGAGTATGTATTTAAATAATAAACATAGAAATTGAAAATTTTCGATTAAACAATATTCGCAGTAATTAATTTTCCTAAAAAAGAAAAAAAAAAGAAAAAGAAAAAAGAACTAAGAGCAATTTTATTTACATGATGGATGATTTAAATCCCTATGAACATCTCTATGTATTAAACTCTCTTTGTCTCTCAATCTGACTAATCAAACTCCCTTGTCTGAGCATTTCGATAGTAAAGAACACTGTCTATTATAAATGCACAAATTACGTGTATAAAATGAAAGTTGTGTAAAAACAAAGGTATTTTTGACTGTTTTCTTGGCCTTGTATAAGAATTATTATTTTATATATGTACATATAATAATAATAATAATAATAATATAAATAATAATATAAAATATAAAATAATATAATATAAAATAATATGCGTATTCATATGTAATATGAGTATTAAGGTTATGTGTGTGTATAAATGTAAAAATATTTTTAAACGCCTCCTCGAATTCAAAAGAGATTTTTTGTTTTGTTTTTGCCAAACTTCCATGAAGTATTCCTTTCGAAAGGTACTATTTTTAATCTTCTACTTTTATAATTAATACGTTAAAAACGTATGGGAAATTTCCTGTTTGCGTATTAATATAGTACGCAAAAATATATAGATCCGATTAATAATTTTATCACAACAGGAAAATCAATCGATTTGAAATTGCTGGTTATGTTTATGGGTGTGTACAGGTATGACAGATTATGAACTTAGTTTTTTGTGTAATTTTGTTGATTTATTTGAAACATTCAGACTTTTTCATCTATAATGCAATTATTTTTACACAATAAAAAACTTAATGAAATTAAAGACAATCATGAATTTTTATCGTTCATTGAACGAAAAAAATAGCTTAAAATTCTTTCAAATGTATAATTAATAAGTAACGGCAAATATATCTTTTTCATAACCCATGATTTATCTTCTAATTCCTATGATAATACTCTTCAATAATTCGGGCTAAATAATTTGTTTTCAAATAAGTTATGTTTCAAAAATTTTACAAGATTAAATGTTAATAAATTTTATGATTTGCTAAGAATAAAATAATAAATTCCAACTGTTAAATTATTGATATTTTGCTTCGGTGTTCAAAATATTCCTATGAAACAGCATTTTTTTCTAAAACAGATATTTAAACAAGAATGAAAAATTTAGTTTACATAGATTATTAACATTTTCCAAGTGTATGAACTCGTTGGATATCGTTATACCTTGAATGAAATTTGCTTACGTAATCACACAATGGAGAGGTGTAGTGACAGAAAGACAGACAGGCTAAATGAATTGATAAACACTCTTAAACATTGTTTGAAAGTGTTAAAAAAATTTAAACGCAAATGGAAATACAACTTTAGCAATTACCAGTATCCAAATGTATTTCCAAACGAAAGTATCAATAATAGAGCGAGGTATTTTATTAGATCAGAGATCATCGGGTCCAAAAATTATGATTGGTTATGTTGGTAAAGAAGTGACATCACGAATTAAGAAAAAAGAAAGCATGGAGGTGAAAGAAGAGAGTTTACTTAAAAGGTGTTTGAAATAATTTAAAATTAACTTTGGTCGTATTTTGAAATGTGAAATTAGGAGCTTTGGTAACGGGGAAACTTCAGACGATATTTGTACTATTTTTGTAATCAAAAACTTTCATCTAATATTTTCTCATTTCAAACTGTAATAAATAATTTTATATTTGCCAAAGCTTCTGATAAGTATTATGTCTCAGGCCATACTGTAGCAACTTTCTCCACTGTAAATATTCCTTAGGTATTCTTCAGAAAATAGCATTTTCTGCAAACATTCTTCAAATGTTTTAAGATAGTTTTTTTTCCCATAAAATATGTACAGAATTTTTTAAGACATTATAAATACATTTTGTAAACTTACTTAAGAGATGGGGCAAATAACTTAAGATATTCTGCAGATTTTCTTTAAAGAAAATCTTGAGATTAATTTTAGTGGGATTGGCTTATGCTTTAATGCATAATGACTCTGAATACAAAACAAGAAACAGAATGTTCTTATCGGATATAGAAATGATAATTCATAGAAATAAGGTTTGGTTTGGAGTGAAAGATCTCAACATCGATAAGAAATTGAAATGAAAGAACTTGGTGAAGGTTTAAATTTGCAGGTTCCCTATTTTTGCATGGAATTGATGAAACATAATGGAGGTAACCACAAACGGAAAATGCATTGAAAGGACCATTAAGAAGAAAATACTATCATCTTACACTTATTTAAGAACCATAATAAATATTCATTGGTCATACTACATATTGTTCTGGACAACTTCTGATACTGCAAATATTATATTACAAGGACTATTTTGCATCGTTTGTGATGAATGTCCAACAAATACAGGAAAATATAATAGTGTAATACGCATTATGAAAGAAAGAATGACTACCCTTGTCAACTACATATCAATGGAATTCTATTAAGACAACTGTTTAAGAAGTTATATGAAAAAACATCTAAACCAAGTGCAATTGTTTGGTCCGTTGGCAAAATTTTAATATCTCGTCATATTTTAATATCTGTGAAATTTGAACCCATTGAGTTAAAATTAAACGTTTTTATTCTGAAAATGTAGAAAACCTAAATACAGAACAACATTAGCTCTATGGTATTTGTAAAGCTGTCTCCACTGGAGAATGTTGAAATAATCTGACAAAAAAAAGAGCAAGTAAGCTGTCTTATGATGGATCGGTGCAACAGAGAGTAGAATCTTGCGATTATTCATAAGTAGTGAGACACCATCAAAATATTTAAAAGAGTTAGCTATTTTTGTAGCCAGAGTGTACGCTCCAGGATGGTTTATTATCAAGAGCAACACTAAAATATGAAATGAATCAGTAAATCTGTAGAAAAAATGAATAATCGTCATACTTAAGCACCGACAATAAAATTATACTTCAAAAGAACTTTCAGAATGATTGATACTTTGGTAATCTGGGAAATCTGCTCATAGTAATGCTAAAAGATCCACGAGAACGTGCAAAAAAGAAAAGGTATGTGCGGTAGAGTGACCGCCGTCAGGAACGAAGTTTCTTACGCATTTTCTCCAATTCTGAATTTGGTTTTATATAGAGATTTTGATTGCTTATTCTCTCTCTCTTTCTCTCTCACTATTTTATTGTTTGTTTTCTTTTTCTTTATTTTCTTTCCTTTCTTTTTTACTTTTTTTTTTTTTTTTTTCTCCTCAATGCAAATAATGTAAAGTAGGGAATCAAAAAGTTGTATTTAATATTTTAGCGAAAATATTTGTTTAGTAAAAATTAAATATAAAAAAATGAATTATAAATTATAAATTTCATTAAAAAAAACTAAAATAAAAGTAATGCAATTTACATATAATTTTTAATTAACATTTTTCTTCTTTCTATATTTGAAGCCCTACCAGTGGCCGACAGATTCTGCTTCCGAATCTGGCAGACGAGTTTTATCTGGGCATTATATGCAACATAAATATCGGGCTAGTCAAACTCAGGCCAAGTTCCTAGTCCTAAGCATAGAGTTCTAGAGTTATTTAGAAATAGTCCTATAAGAAAGATCCTTAAGGAAGAATGCCCGGTTTGAATCTAGAACCTATAATCTGCTTCTCGTTAGACGTTTTCTTTGCTTCCCCCCCCCCCTTCCATTCTAAAAAAAATATTTGCATGAATACAGATTAGAATTTTTCAGAAAGTTCACGGACGGAATCACTTTTAGCCGAAGTTTCTCGCATAAACAATCGGTTTTAAATACAGACCATAGCCAAACTCTGTATATATTTGAACATCATTACAATATACTAATATTACAAAATACCTAGAAAAAATATACAAATGTTAGATGTCTCGTTCTTTTACAATGCGCTGAAAAGTTAATTCAATGCAACAACTTGTTTATATTTATCGTGAAAACTGTGAAAAACTAAGCTTAAAACCATAACAATAAATTTGTGCAAATGAGTTTAAAGTGCCAATAAACTCAAATAATAAAACACTTCGCCTTAATAAATAAACAAATAAATAAAACGTTTTGTGTTATTTCTTCACTTCATTTCAAAATAACTCAAAGAAAATATTTTTGCTATCATTCTTAATGTTGTGAAGTAGAGTATAATGATTCCTGCTGGAAAATACTCCTAAGCTGGATTTGAAACCATTTCCAAGTATTTATGTCACATCAACAGAGCTGATATCGAATGGGTTTAGTGTCGTTTAATCCTCTTTGTCGGTAAAACTGCTATAAAGTACGCACCACACCCAGATTTATTGTTTCTGATTTAAAGATTATAACACTTTAAGTAGAGTTTACGTGAATGCTTCGCGGAAGCAAAAATGAAAGTCATTTTAAGTGAATTTTAAGTCTTATGAGAAAAATAATAAGAAATAAATACCAGTTGCGCATTTTTCTAACTTAAACGTGTAAAAGTTCAGAAAATACGTTTATCGTATAAAGAAAACGCGAGATAAAGTTTGGTGTGAGTAATACTGGATATATCTTTAGGTGATAGCATGTTTTACTCAGCATGAAGTTTAATAATATTGTAGATTTAAAAAATTAAAGAACACGCTTTTATAGAAATGTGAACTAAAAAGCACAAAATATCTATCTTAGTATTAAAATGCAGGGTAAGAGAAAATCGTGTGAGTGACACACCATAATATTTACATACATTTAAATCTTTAATTAAAATAATTTAGAATTAAACAAAAACCTCTTCTGACTGGGATAGAACGCTAGACCTTTAGGTTCGTAGCGCGGAGCTATACCTCGACGCCATGGCGTTCACGTAGGAAAAGTATTTTTTTTACAATATAGATTTTTTGTTTGCTCCCAGAGCGTTTACAAACATACAAACAAACATACATACATACAATCATACATACATACAGGTGAAGCTAATAAAAGCGGGTTAAAAAGTATATCTACTTATAATATGAATGACATTTTATTTCTAAATTTTTATTTTGGAATTCTACAAAAATAAATAAATAAATAATCGGTAGTGACTCTACTCGAGTTTTCGAACATTAAGTAATTAATGGTTGTGTAAATAAAGTAAAGTAAGAGGAATCGTTAAATAAATAAAATATAGTATGATGTTTACTGTATTATATATGACTATATTCTCCATATAGTCTGATGTTTAATTAAACGCTATTGTACTTTAAGTAATTTGAGCCCATAGATCATAGCGATGAAGAATTTTTGGCTGTGTCCCTGTAAAAATCTAAAAAGGCTGGATTCAACAAAATCCACACAGTTTGTGCGACTGTGACCTATATTATGTATGTAAATTTTCAGTTCCATCGGATAAGGTATTTAGACGCTATCGCACTTTAAAGTCTGAGCCCATAAGCAATAATGATAAAAAAATTTTCATTGTGTCCCTGTAAAAAGAACTACATGTGCTAGATTCTCTAAAATTCCTACAGTTCGTGTAACGGTAACCTATAACATGTATATAAATTTTCAGTTTATTTGAATATGGAGTTTAAACGCTATCGCACTTTAAATAATTCTAGCCTATAGGCGATAATGATAAAGAATTTCTCTTTGTATCCCCGTAAAAAAAAAAAAAAAAAAAAAAAAAAAAAAACTGTAAATGCTAGATTCTCCAAAATGTATACAGTTAGTGTGATGATGACCTATAAAATGTATATAAATATACAGCTTAAACGGACAAGGCATTTAGATGCAATGATACTTTAAATAATTTCAGCCCATAGGCCATGATGATACAGAATTTTTGTTGTGCCCTGTAAAAAAAACTATCCTTGTTGAATTCACCATGATCTATACATTTCGTGTGACAGTTACGTATAACATGTGTATAACTTTTCTGTTTATTTGAAGAAGGCGTTTAGACGCTATCGCACTTTAAATATTTTGGAATAGACATAGACATAGATATAATGATAATGAATTTTGTTGTGTCCCTGTAAAATACTATAAATGCTAGATTCGCCAAATTCAATACAGTTTGTGTGACGGTGATTTTTAACATGCATATAAATTTTCAGTTAATTTGAATAAGTCGTTTAGACACTATCGCATTTTAAATAATTTGAGCCCATAGGCCATAATAAACAATTTTTCTTTGTATCTCTCTAAAAAAAAAAAAAAAAAAACTATAAATGCTAGATTCACCAAAATCAACAGGGTTTGTGCTACGATGACTTACAACATACGTACCGACTTTCAGATCATTAGAACAACGCGTTTAGACGCTAGCGTGTTCCCTTAAATACACACACACACACACATACATCACCGTAAAAATAGCGAAATCGAACTCTGGCGACCTCAAAACGTATAGATATATGAAATTCTAAAAGTCGAATTTTTAACATGATTACAATACTTTCCTTACATAGCATGTTAGGAAAGTAAAAATAAATGTTGTTTTTTGTTATTTAAAAAATGAACAGTTATTCATCAACAGACATTTTTGTAAAAAATTTATTTATTGTCCGGAATTTTGGACAAGAATTTTAAAGAAATTTGGCTTTTTTTTTTTTTTTTTTTTTTTTTTTTGTTAATGATTGGACAGATTGGTTAAATATCTTGAATAGACAGATATATCGTTTCCTTTAAATTATTAATTATTTGGCACTTTTTTTTCTGTTGTTGTTGTAAATAACAAGAATGGAACAAATATGGCTGGTTTTAAGATTTGAAATGTTGCTACTCAACAAGAATTATAACTGAAAATAAACAATGCCACATGATGAACATAACAGTAAAGAAAATAACCATCCGTAAATTATTTTTCAAATTATGTAATTAAAAAAAATTATACCCATTTTTTCTCACCTACTCATTTTACACCATACATAGAAAACCACCTGTAATTCTAATATAATTTTCTGAAATGAAATTTCAGGGTTGATGAATAAATTTCTAAATTAATAATTTTATTTATTTAATAAAATTTGAGAGTTCATAAGGGGTTTTTAAAAAAATAATTTGACACATTGTGGCTGAAACAATTGGATCTCCAAATCAGATTGTAATATGTGGAGAAACTTTTTATATATTGTAACTGTGAAAAATATTTAAATCTAAATCATTCTTTTGACAATAATTTGTGTTATTTTTACTTAATTCAAATGAATGTCAGACATACATTGGTCAATATATCTAGATTTCAACCTAAGTAATGAAAAAAGAGCAATCTTTCGTGCATGTGCAGTACAATATTTACTACAAATAATCATCATACCTCCGCGAAAATTAAAATGTACGCATTTCATGTTTCAGAAAAAATGTTTTTGCAATAAGTTTTCAGTTTTTCTGCATGTTTGATAAAGTTTTGTTAGAATCCAGGGCATCTATTCTCCGACCAGATTATACCTCAATTCCCACTGTGGCAGTCGTTATTTTGATCACGTGACGTCACATACCAACTTTTGATTTGACGACTGTCGTTGTTTAAGGACGGTCGCTATGGCAGTCGGATCGGAGAATAGATACCCAGTCTTCTTATAAGCCAAAAACATGCTGAAAAAATTAAAAATTTCAGAAAAAAGTATATATCTCTAAATAAAAATGTTACCCCCCCCCCAAAAAAAAAAAAAAAAAAAAAAAAAAAAATGTAAATAGTGAGTGAATTTATGTGTTAAAATTACAAGACTGTTATATCTTTTTATGATACAGGGAAATCCGATGTATTTTAATTTTTATTTTTCAAATTCTGTTTGGTCCCCTAATTGAACTCTTTAATTAATTGTTACTGGAATGTGTGAGCCTTTAGGAATGTTCTTTGTCTCTCTAATGTTCAAGGATATTTCGCCCATCATATATTTAGAGAAAAGTAAAAAAAAAAAAAAAAATCGAAATATCGAGTAATTTAATACTTACTGTAATTACTGTAAATGGCAATTTATATATTGGATTTTATCCCGAAAATTTACAAGATTATATTTATCAATATATCTGTACAATTTAATTTCATTTCTTTTGCGGTTTCCCCCAATACTTTTGTTTAGTTTATAATTTTTTTTTTCACTTAAGTATTAAATTTAAAACTAAACCATTAACATAATTTTTACATTCATACATTATAATTAATTTCGGTGGAAAGTGAGTCTTTTTACTTTCTCTTACCCATAAGGTAGAGAAAGTATTGTTTTAGGGTCAAATTTTCGAAAGTAAGTTTTTCTTATATTTACACGTTTTGAGGTGACCTGAATCCGAAAATCATGTTTTTAGCGGTTGATCTGTGTGTGTGTCTGTTATCAGCATATTTCAAGAACAAATGGTAGCAGAAAGTCCAAACTTGGTATTCTAAGTTTGTATGATATGTGCTACACTAAGCTTTTCGTTGAGATGAAGCATAGGGTTCGTGTACAGGGACACCCAAGAAAATTCAAATACATTACATCTATATGGTAAATTGCAGGTAAGTAGAGTTTAACAACTGCAGACTGCACTAAAAGAAATGAAATGAACTTATATTTTTCATACGCATAAAAACATGTCTCATGCAGAATATGGCTGGGAAATCCTTCATTGTTCATTTACAAGGCTACTCAAAAAAACTAAATTATAGTGAAAATTGATGGAAGTGTATTTCAGGCTTCAAGTATATTCCGTGTGTTATTACTATAGGATTATATTTAGGTGCACCATTTGTTCTGTACATAATCTTCAAAAGATATACATGACTGAAAATATTTAAGCGATAATTTTCTTTTTTATTGTTAGTGGAAGTGCTTTACTATAATATTTTACCATGTCCTGGAAAGTTGCTCAGGAACTGAAATGAATTCCTCATAAACAAATGAAAAATAATGTATGTTTTAAAGCTAAATATTTGTCGCTTGTTTTTTGTATAGTTACACGTTTTGAGGCTTCTTGATTACTGAAGTCAATTTTTTTACATTTGATCTTTGTCTTTGTGTCTTAGAGTAACTTAAAAACTAATAATTTTAGGAGATCTAAAAGTTGTATTTTCATATTTAATATAAGCTTGTTGCTAGATAAATTTGATCAAGACTGATAAGTTTCAAAGAATGTTGCGTGTGAAAGTTGTCTGAATAATTTTATGTGAACTTTTAATTTTAATAACAGATTTAAATTCGATATAAGTGTATGCGCAGTAATGAAGCGGGGATGGGGGGGGGGAGAGTGATTATAGCCCCTTCACACAGAACTAGTTATCATATAAAGCTCTTCCGAAGCCTAATTTGAATAGTTTTAACATGGGTTTACATATCAGTTACCTCTTAATCTTCAACCTATATTTATAGTATTAAATTTAGGGTAAGAGTAATCAGGGTAATCTGGTGTGAGTGACACACCAGATTATTTTAAATAAAAATTAACATAAATTATTTTAGTATTTTAATTATTCCTTGCTTAACAATTTATCCTTAAATTCAGTTTACATAATTTGTTTAAAAAATCTATGTGCTTATTTAAAAAAAAAAAAAAAAAAAAGCTAAAAATCATGTAATTTTGATTATTTTTCTCATTAATATATAAATATTATGTTCTGTGTTCGTGATACTGTAAATAAATTAGTTTAAGTTTCTCCATAATCTCACGGCGATTTAATTTTATTAAACTTTGTTAAATTATTCCTGTCAAAATATTAAAATTATAATAACATATATATTAATTTTGTTTAGTTATTTTAACGGACAATTTATCATAAATATTTTTCTATACGATCAACATAAAATGCATAAAACACATAGCATTTAACGAACATCTTTAAGAACAATCTTTATACTACTGAAGTGTTTTTATGTTAGACACAAAAACACTCAACTGAATTAACAGACCTCTTAAATCAATCTTGCCCAATTAATAATTACATCTCTTAAAAAATATATTCACATGAATTCTCATATATTTTTTCTTTACACCTGACATATATAATACTTCCCATATTATGATTTTTTTTTTTTCGGTTAAATTTATGAACATATCTTTATACGTACATATTTTGTTATTTTAACATTGAAAGTAACAAAGGTTACACTTCATAATCTGTTTTTAACAAGCTATCGCGTATTATCACGACTCCAAAGGCACACCTAGATCTTGAAAAATCACCCTCTTCTGATCGTAAAATCTATAGGAAAAACAAGTAGACTCACTAATAACGAAAAGCTGATTTGAATGCCACATTTATTGGGCACATAATCCCTGTTGCTTTAGGTAATGTATATTTGGAATAATATATCCTGTGGCTTTTTTGAAACAATACATTTTTATAAAGATATCAGCATTGTAAAAAATGCAAATCTTATTTTGAGAGTTATTATTTAAATTTTGGTTCATGGTGTGTTTTCTTATCTTTTATATTCATAGAAAATGTTTTTCAAGTTCTAAAGGTTGAAATTGCTCAAAACCGCTGCATAGTGTTGAGCGACCATCTTCCGTCTTAGAATCTTAGAATATCTTTTGATTTTACATTTGAAAGTAATCCTCTTTTAGTATAATAATAATCTTAACTTAAACTTTATGCTGATTGGAAATTAAATTATATATAATATAGCTGAAAAAGATAAGGTCTATTCTGAAAGATAATATTTAGATGATTTCTTGGTGATAGAAGTTGGAATACTCAATAAATAAATAATAATAATAATATAAATCGTTTAATACGTTGGGAAAATATTTCTTTACTTTGTATATTTTAGAAACATGTGACAGAAAAATTACATATATAACTTCCCTATGAAACAAAAATTATAATCATTGCTTCATATTGTTCAGTTTTATATTCTATTTATAAACATGTGCAAAACTCTCGCCTTTTATAACCCTTTTCCCCGAACCCTATTAATCTACAAGCTAAAAGTAACTGCTTCTCTTATTAGTTTATTGTTAATAGTTTATTTTTGCTAAGTTTACATTATATTTAAACTTATAATTAAAATTTAAAATTATATTTTAAAAGGATTTTCGAAAGAAACTTTTGTTTGCTATTCAAAGAGATTGTATCAGAATTCATGGAAGTAACTGATTATTAAAGGAACCTACACGTGCGATTTGCATATCGGAAAAGTTCAAGTCATTTATCAATCTATATTTGAACTTTAATTCAAACTCATATAAAGGATAAATTCTGAAAAAAAAAATGATAATGAAGATTTTCTAATTAAAAATTATTTTAATACCTTAGAACTTTAATTCAAACTATTGTAAATGATATATTCTGAAAAAAAAAAATATAATGATAATGAAGATTTTCTAATTAAAAATTATTTTTATACCTATCTTTAAACGAGTCTTCTTCATGCAAATGTGTTAACTGTTTTTTGTACTTAAAAACACTCTTATCATTTATAAGACAATTTATCTTATTTTCTTGCACATGGCCAATTAATGTAATTTTGTTGGATACATATAACGAATTTTATTCATAAGTTGCTTTTAGTAAACGATGTCTTGCCTTGGAAAACTTATCATGAGTTCAATCCATTTGCTATTTTGTTTATTCTCTAGCATATTCAAGAGCGATGCTTAGAAGGGCGTAGTTGGTTAAGGGCCGGCTTCACTCACCGGCGCCGGAAGCCGGAGCAAATGTTATTCTATGGGAAATTTTTCTTTACAAATATCTTATTAACTAATACATATTTTTAAATTCTGTTTTCACATTCTGAAAATTCCCAGCTGTTGAATTGACGGACATTTAAAAAAAAATATTTTTTAAATTTTTTATATTTTATTTTGAAGCTGCAAAATACGAATTTTCAATATGTGAATTTTTTTCATATTGCAATTTCAAAAAAAAATATTAAAAATATAAAAAAAAAATACATTTTTTAAAAATTCCGTCAATTTAACAGTTGGGAATTTTCTGAATGTGTAAACAGAATTTAAAAATATGTATTAGTTAATAAGTTATTTTTAAAGAAAATTTCCCCATAGAATAACATTGGCTCGGGCTTCCGGCGACGGTAAGTGAAGAGGACCGTTAAAGAGGTTGGGTAGTTGGTTCTTTTAATTTCTTCTCTGATCAAATTCTAAAAAATAGAAGCATTTAAAAAATACGATGCCCTAGCCTAAAATGGGTTAAATCAAATTATTACCTCAAACATTTTACTGTTGCAAATATCTATATAAAATGTGCATTATTTTTATTATATTTGAAACTCATTTTATGCATCGAATTATAAACGATCAAAAAGAAGCTAATATACTTTAAAAAATAATAATATTGTAAAAACTGTAGTTTTTTTTTTTTTTTATTTACTCACACAGCAGCAGTGCATTTTGTGTCTATATCATGACAGTATGTATATGTTTTGTCTGCATTTTCACTTGTAATGCAATTTTTCATATGAATTTCTAAGCATTTTACTTAAATAGAATCAGTGAAATACTTTTATTACCATCATTATTATTCATATAATTCAATGACATATTTTCTTACAAAAAAAAAAAAAAAAAAAAAAAAAAAAGGTAATGTTTTCCTAACATAACAGTATGGAACAATTATATGTAAATATCTATCTACAAATCTTTTTTAATATTTTTTATTGAAATTATTAATAAGTTTCAGAAAAAAATGGCTTGACATGGGTGATGGATACGTGTCTATTGTTCAGGGGTTTGCAAAAACAAATAATGTTATGATTTCATCTTTCGGAATTTATATATATAATTCAAACAAATGGGTGTGACTATGAGTTTTATCAGATAAACACATCTAAAAAATATTACTTACCTAGAGTCATATATCCTTTTTGGATTTAATTCCTAAAATGCGTTTCAATTTTGTAAACAAAATCAAGTATTGGTATTCTTAACGTTTATGTAATCAGTTTATGGGAAAAGTTTAAAATGCAGCTTTATTTTCATATATTTCGTAATAACAATAAATATTTCCTTGTGGAGTAATTATGGCTTTCTATTGTTTCACTGCAGAAATATTCGTTAATGACTTTTGAATACAAAGCTATGCGCATGGGAACTAGGCAAGTCTGAGTTTATTAAGGTTGTTTGATCACTTTTAGTTATGAATATATACATGAGTACGGCATTAAATATAACGTGATAACCAAGAGTTTGTGATATCACTGCGTTTCAATTGCATATAATGTGCAAATCGACATGGTTTCAAGGTTTTAATATTGAATATAGTTGTTTATAATATAATAAAAATCCCATCTTTTTGTGAAATAGGATTGTAAATTATGAATATTAAATATGAAATATTCATCACACAATGAAATCTAATTTCATAATGTGCTGGATTTTGAATAAAGATACAAATATATATTTTAAGTAAGTATGTATTATATATTTATTAGTGTTTATTCTACTATTGTACTTAAATATGGTATGATATATAATAACAGGAGACTTGGCGTTGGAATATTAAAACCCGAATAAACTACTACGTCAGAAACGCCAAAGAAAAATATTGGAAATGCATACAGCTGTTTCGGAAGCCTTAAGCGTATACCGTCTTCAGTGCAAAAAGGATTCTGAATCTGGAGAAGTGCTCGTATATATAGGAGAGGGGTCGAATTTAGTTCAACCATTTGGATTACAGGAAAGGTGGAGAGAGTTCCTTTTGGTGGGGACAGTCCTTTTTGCACAGAAGACGGTACGCTTAAGGCTACCGAAACAGCTGTATGCATTTCCAATATTTTTCTTTGGCGTTTCTGAGGAAGTAGTTTATTCGGGTTTTAAAATTCAATCTAGTTCATAAAGAAGCTAAAAGAGGTTTAAAGGCAGTTTTATTTCACATATAATTCTGCGTGAGGGAGGCTGTCACCCACTTCAACCCCCCGATTAATTATTGTGCCTACATTTATTTAAAAAATAATCAGAGCTGTTATTAATTTACCTCATAATTTAACAATTTTGATCCTTTTTTCAAGTGGCAACCTAATACCATCTTCAAAATACCAAATTTGACTTTCCTGCAGTTATTTGTTTTTAAGTTATGTTGATAAATGATATCCATAGAGATCAAGCGCTAAAAATTTTATTTTGGTATTCAGGGCACCTTAAAACGTGTTATTATATAAAAACGAGAGTGGGAAATTGAAATTAAAAATATACTGTATTTACAGTTTTTTGCATGAAAAATTAATTTTTCTTCCTGAGTAGTGTTTGTCGACATAGGGAAATGTGACAAAGCACTTGCATCAATTACATTCAGTGGAAAAGAAGGTAAGCTTAATTTTGCGTAGCCCTGTATATTATCTAAAAACCATATGCACATTACGTTGTGTAGTTAACTTTAGTCTTGTATAAAAAACACATACACAAAATGAAATACACTTCCAGCAATTTCCAAGTATAGCCCCAATATATCTAAATACTTTGGGTAGCTCTGTATATGAATAATGAATGATTCCCATACCACAATCTACGAAAAATATGGTTTGTTGCATATGAGAAAAAAATGTTCATTTCATATTATTTAGGGTGATCTATAGTTGTTACACTGTACTTACCAGAAATTTCGCCCACAGACGTAATGTACTTGAATTTTCTTTCTCTTCCCCGTACACGAGCTCTTTGCTTGATCTCAACAAAAATTTAGTGTAGAATCTCTATATGATATAGATATGAAATACTAAGTTTTGTCTTCCTTCTGCTATTTGTTCTTGATATACGCTGATAACAGACACACAGACACACACATAGACCAACCGCTAAAAACATATTTTTCAGATTCAGAGGACCCCAAAACATGTAAATATAACAAAATATCGATTTCGAAAATTTGGCCCTAAAACAATAATTTCTCTACCATATAAAATAATGTAAAAGAAAAAAAAAAAAAAAGAAAGCGAAAAGAAAAGAAAAGAAAAGAAAAGAAAAGAAAAGAAAAGAAAAACCTAAAATAATAAGTAATAAAAATATATAAAAAAGGTAAGTACCCACACACGTGTGTACATAAACTAATCAGCATAAATCAGCTTAAAAGAATTGTAAAATTACAAATAGCTTTATTTTTCTGTAGTAGGCATAAACAGTATAATTATTTTTTTTAATATATATTTTTTTCTTGTGATTTTAGATTTTCTTTTATATAACTAAAAGTACACTTAATACTACTTTGTTAAATAAATCCTTATCGAATCAGGTTTTTAGACTGACTAAGAAGGACACGACAGGGAAGAAGACTCGACAGGGATTTATTTAACAAAACAGTATTAAGTTTATTTATTTTATACATAGGAAGTATTGCTAGCGCTCGAATAATTTTGCTATCGACTATAGTTAGCTGGTTACTATAAAAAAAAAAAAAAAGCTGTCAGA
Organism: Salticus scenicus; assembly: GCA_963930645.1. NCBI lineage: Eukaryota > Metazoa > Arthropoda > Arachnida > Araneae > Salticidae > Salticus > Salticus scenicus. The sequence goes on along the minus strand of OZ005655.1, from coordinate 202,190,985 downwards.
CGTATAACTTGTTATGGCAATTTTATGCCTTCTGATCACGCTATCTCCAAGAAATAGTACATATGCGTAGCGGTAGGTAATGGAAGTCATGATTACACACCAGAGTTTTGTAAATGTTTTAAACACGTGATGACTTTAAAACTACCTTTTTGGTGATTACACAGCAGATTTTTATATTTGTTTTAATTATGTGATGAACTTTAAATTATCTTTCACATACGCACAAAAAAAAAAAAAAAAAAAAACTAATTATTAGTTCCAATTATATTTTGTTTATAATTAATGCAGTATAATTATGAATGAGATAATTTTTGTATTTTAGTAAAAATCTCATTACTTGTAATCAAATAAATATACTGGAGGAGGAATTTTTCTTCTAAAGAAAATGATGAAACATATTTGGTATTTCTTTATGACCGACAAAAGTACATGAATTAAAAATTTGGTCTTCGACAAAGTGGCGCGTGCTTTTCCCAGTTACTTTTGGATCAATAATAACGTATTTAAAAAAAAAAAAAAAAAAAAAAAAAAAAAAAGGCTTTTTTTATATTAAAGTGAACACAGAGAGCATTTCTTAACATTCAACTAACTAAATTATTTTTAGTTTATCTCGATATTAAAAATGTGAAGCATACCAACTAATATAGAACAGCAATATATATGAAATATATTTGTATATCCTAATTTTAGAACATTTTTTAAATTACACATCAGAGGAAAGTCCACTTTGTGCAAATTAAAATTGCAGTACTCCAAATGTTGCAATTCATTTGAGTCGCTAAAATTATGTCTATTTTCTTTCATGTCTGTTATACTACATTTTTCCTTATTAAGTGTACATAATTTTTCTTAGATTGAAAAATTTCTACTATTTATAAGCAAGACTACTTTGGAACACCAACATTCATTAAGATAAATTAATGTTTGTTACTCAAAATTGAACAAAAATAGCAGTCATGTCTATAACAAATTAAATTAACCATAAAACAATCCTCTTGATGATAATTTCATTTATTTAAATTACAGTCCCTTTGTTAATTTCTTATATTTAACAATATTATGTGCATCAAAATCACTTTAAAACCATTAAGTGTTTAAAGTTATAACGGAATACTTTTCAACTAAATAAACATCATGTTTCATATACAGAAAATTGAAGATAGCTTGAAGTTTTGCAAACTAATAAAAGAGTTTGACACTTGATAGGTGTTGAAAATCTGAATCATCAACATATGAATGGAAGGCGATACATGAAATTCGTAACATAGTTTCCATTTTGACATGCCAATCAACATATTTTTTATTCATATTTTTTATATGATGAACTTACACACGTTATATACGCCTTTTTAAGAGTTTAAAATTAATAAATGTTTTTTTTTTAAGTTTATGCTAATTTTTGTTGGAGAATTTATATCAAACAATTCACTAAGGTTTTTTATAACCTCGAAGAGTTAATAAAAGCGAATATTTTGACAAATTTGAAATATGAACATAGAAAATTTACATATTAAAGATATATTTTCTCTTATGAACTGCTTTTTTAGGGAAAAGCTCATTAACTTCTTTAATATAATATATTCCAGCTCTGTTTTAAATATAGAGCTTTCTTGTCCTGTTTTAAATAGAGAATAATGTTCACTGAGAAAGTTGTGCAATTGTCTGTATGATTTATTTTACTCTTAATGAAAGGAGATATTTGTTTTTGGAATTGAAAAATATATTCTCTGCTTAAGATTACAATGCTCGTTGTTTATTGAATAATTTTTAATAATTTCAGGTTATTTTTATTATTATTATTTTTTTTTAAGTACTGTTTATTTCAAATATATATTACTACTTATCTGTTTAGTATGCAAAAATATTTTAATTTTACCTAAATTGTTAGTTATTTATGTTTGTTTTTATAAAGCGAAATTATTTTTACGTTAAAAGAAAAGAAATCTGGTGTGAAACAATCACACGACTTCCATTACCCACTATTACGCGTATTATAATGCATTTTTGAGAGATAATGTGATCGGAAAACATAAAAGTTACCTAAAGAAGTAGAAACCTAAAATTTTTTCGGTAAGAGAAACTTATAAATACATATAAAACGAAGCTTACATATAGCGCGGTAAAAAAATAAGAGAAAAAAATGGTAGAGTTATTTTTTGAAACACAAATTTCTGAGATTTGAAGATGACCTACCTAAGCAGGAAGACTGTTAATTTTCCTCTAATAACCACGTAATACACGAGAAAGAAATGGATTAATATAACAATTGTCAAGAAAATCGTTAGAGCCGTTTTTGAGATATAAACGTTTACAAAAAATTAATTATTTACCGAAAAACAATAATTACATACAAAAGGATATTTTAAAGTGAGTTAATAGGGCGAGTTTGAAAAACAATCCGTACAGCCGATTTAAAAGTTCGCGCTTGCGAGACCTGGAATTGAGCTATTTATACAGGACGCCTATCAATTTTCCTGAACTAACCAACTATATCATTCGAAAGGACATCTAATAGAGTGTTTATATAGCAAATTTGAAGAAAATCTTTAGAGCCGTTTTTGAGATACAGACTTACGATCCTACTTCCGGTCTTCGGTGTCTCACTTCTGGTTTTTCATTTTCTCCAAAATTTGGAAAATTCACCTGTAAACCAGACCTGCCTTAATTCTGAAGTTTTGTATTCTATCTTTATTACTTTCGGAGATATGATAGCCAGAAGATTCCACACATATATACACACATACACACACACACATACAAACACTGACGAATTGCCAAAAACCCCTTTTTTGCACTCAGGGGACCTTAAAACGTGTAAATAAGGTGAAATCTCGATATCGAATTTTTGGACCAAATACAATACTTCCGTATTACAAACGGTAGTATGGCAATGGAAGTAAAAATACGAAAATGAAGCCTTATTAAATGGATCATTTTTTAATTAAATGGATTAAATGAATCATTTATTAGAAAATGATATTTATTCCCTTAATTTTGGAGACAACTTTGTAATGTATGTAAATTGCATATAAAAAAATGTACTTAAATTTAGCGCAGTAAAATAAATACATAATATCATTTGAAATGTATACTTCCAGGGCTTTTTAACCAATTTCTGCGGCCCTTTCAAACAATGACCAAGGATGTTCATACCATATATTATATGAAACATATTTTTCTGCTTATAACAGATAGACTTTGTTATATTTTTTAATGCGATCTAAAGATATTAAAATGTATCTACAAAAAATTTCGATGTAATGCGTTTGAGTACTTTCATTGCCCTTGTACACGAACTATTTCTCCTAATTCAAAACAAGTTTCAAGTAACATACTTATGTATTAAAAATTTAGAAAACTGAATTTAGGTTTCCTATTTGTATTTATTTTTGAGTTTTGGTGTTAAGAGTCTCCAAGACAACCAAAATATCAAAGACACAAAATACAACCAGAATATCAAACAGGCATACAATAGAATGCACAGGTATACACACGAACACACAGATCAATAACTGAAAAGCTCATTTTCGTATTCAATAGACCTCAAAATGTTGAAATATATTTAATTCTTTGTTTTGAAAATTTTACCCAAAAACAATATATTTTCTACTTTATATGGGGAAAAAGAAGTAAACAGAGAGAGGGAAAAAAAAGAAAAAAAAGAAAAAAAAAAAAAGAAATTTAAGCATCTATAAAAAAATAAATAACATTGCGCTATATATATATATATATATATATATATATATAAGCGCAATGTTATTTATTTTTCCTCATTCTTATGTAAAATGTCCTCCTAAATCCGAATATGACACGAATTTTGCCCAATTACCCACCGTTTTCTCGGTACGCTACCCCCTTCTCCAATTTTTATCACTAATCAGTAATTTTATGGCCATGAATTTCATTTGCAGGATGGAAAATAATTATTTTGCACTTAAAAAGTAATAATAATGTATAATAAATAATAATAATAATAATAATAATAATAATTGACTAATAAAATATAATAAATGTAATATATAATTTCAGTGGCAAATCCTCCCCCCCCCCCTTCCTTCTAAATTTTCCCTACGCTGTAAATGTTTATGTTTTAGAATTTTCCAACTCTGTAGCCCCTCAGAAAATATTTAACAGTTAAAATAATCCTTTCTCTCCTTAAAAATCAAATTTATAGTCATAAATTTACCGAAAATATATAAAAATAGGGGTCCGTCCCCAAAATACGGAGAGTGATAGGGCGAAATGGGCGTCATATTCGGATTCAGGAGATCATTTTACATAAGACTTTGCAAAAATGATGTTGTGGCTGATTTTTAATCAAAGAAGTGTAATTTAAAATAAATTATATTTTATATGCATTCTTTCAAGTTCATAATAGAAGTTTAGGATAAAAATTGGATCTTTCTTAAAAATCCGACCTAAGAGTGGAATATACTAAAACTATGATTATTATGATTTTTTTTTCTCTCGTCATGATTAAATACTACACTGTAATACAAAATGAATAAAATTGATAATTTATGTTCAGGTCAAAATAAAACGGTGTCAACAACATCAGGTCATACATAATAATTTTTGAGATACATGTGAAAATTTTTAGTAAGGTACCTTCTGTAAAGGTACAAAAAATTAAAATTTCCGTAACATTGTTATCAATATTTTGGGGAAGGTTTCATAATCTATGATATAAGCCTTTTCTTATTCATAGATAATACACATGCTCGAGTTAATGTAATTCGTTTTAATATAGAATTATCATATAATTTTATACAGGAAGAAATTCGACGTTAACAATTGAAACAATAAAAATGTATAAAAGACATCTTTTAGAAATTATTTTGTTTCAAAAATAATTGCGATGAAATACACTTAAAATACAAGAAAATTAGAATTAGAAATAACTTTTGAATATTTCATGTATCATATCTCATACAATTTTAATGAAATATAAAGCAAACATGAAAAACAATTTAGTTGCAAGTAGTATTTTCTGTCGGAAGCTATTAGTTTTTTTAATAATTTGTTTGTATATTGCTATAATTACGATTAGTTCTAGTATGACAAATAAAAGATCTCGTGGGTGGGCTAGGATTTCGTTTTTAAATGAAATGTGACCGATAACCCACGTGATTATTTCTTATTCACTGAAAGTAATGGTAAAAGAGAACTGAAATATCTTTATCTTTCATAATAATAATTGTGTTTATAAATAAGTTTCTATATAATTAGATTTGAAATTATATATTTATGTTTTTTTTTTTTTTACTTAAGTACAGCTTTTCTTTGAAGTTTGTTACATAACTCAAAGGATGTTTACTTTGAAGATTCTATATATTATAAATGTATAAAGACTGTTTTTTTTTATTATTAAAAAACATAATTGCAGAACGAAAAAGAGATATTCAATTTCTTTCTTTCCATATGTGCAATTAGTGAGATCAGTTTTATTATTTTAAAGAAGGGCACTGTTATATATTTTTCATAGTATTATGCAATACATAATAACACGTACATCCTATAATTTTCAATGTATTACAGAATAATGAAACGCAACATTTTTATGAATATTTTATAGACTTACGTAATTCGCATTGGTAAACGCATATTTTCAATTGAGGCGTTCTGGGTTTCAGAAGTTTAACTATATCTTTACTGTTAGAGATTAGTTGGGATTTTTTTAATCTGTAGATGACCATTATATAGTAAACTGTATATCTTCAGCCTGCATAGAAACTGATGACCATTACATAACAAATTACATATCACAGAATTTTTTAATATCGTTATTTGGTAACGTAAGTATAAACATCATGATAGCCCATAAATATACGAATGTAATTGACTAGACACTAAGAAAATAATAGATTGAGCATTGCACTATAAAGGAATCTTTTTCATCACGCTGGAGAATCAATTTCTCCCACTTTGTTTGTAAATTATTATGTACCTATTTCTATGGGATAATCACTTATAAAACGAAGCTATATAATTAGGGTCCTATTAGCTATATAATTTATGTCCTCGAAATTAAAAATTTACTTTCTTCTTATAAATGTATATGAAAATTACGTCATATCGTACCAGTACAGCTAGAAACAGTTATAACAAACAAAACTTTAATATTTGTTTCAGAGTGACATTTAAGCAATGTGCACACTTTAAGGCTCTATTCAAAATCTTTTTTTTTCAACATGGCGGAGAAGTCTCGAAGAAGGAGTGGCAAAAGGTTTAATTTTAAGAAGTGACAATAATCTTCTTCAATCAGGAAAAAGAATAAGCTAGCTATTCTGAATGTGAAAATGGAATTAAAAAAAAATAATAATAATGAGTAATTCCTTTAAGAAAACTTCTCATAGAATTACATGGGATTTACCTACCGATAATGATAACTGGACCTGGAGTATCCCTTAAGACTGAAGTGAAATTTTTAACTTATTTCTATAAACGAAATTAATCTATAAACATTTACAACTTTAGAATTGTTTATCAGACGTTTTGTATTAAATACATTTAAATATATTATAATTTCATCGCAGATTTTTTATTTCGAAATATATATATATATATATTTTACAGATCTTAATTACAGAACTTAACTTCGATTCGCAGTAACCAGAAGAACCGAACTTGTCCTGGAATTTCGTCAGAGAGAGAGAAAAATAAAACGACATCAACAACAAAATAATTAGACCCATGTCGACCCGAGTGTGACTTATAACAAGAAAAAAAGTCTAAGCCATCCTGACTTCATGCAAGATTGAGTAATTACATTCAATGATAATTCACGAATTTCTGTGAAATTTTCAATGACTTTACTGTTCTCGAGAAATCTGTGCAATGCTTGTTTCTAATCTATATCAAAAGTGTATGACACGACAAGACGTATTAACCGTGGGTGGATTAAAATATCATATTTAAAAGCATTGTGGTTAATAACCCACGCAGTGTTTTTAATATTATTGAGCTGGAAAAACTGAAAGCGAACCGGAAACACAAAAATAATCTTTCATCATTCATTAGAGTAATTTTTAGTAATTAACTTTTCTTCTTTCTTCAATAAAGAGATCATGATGGATGGTTTTTAATGTTAAAAACAAAAACTCTTCATTGTTGACCTGGGCCGTCAGAGTATAAAACTGAAATAGAAGTTTGATCGACCAGTCTTGTTTAATATTCATAAAAAATATTTGGGGGGGGGGGCAGAAATGGTGTCGTGTGACAGATAGTTCATATTTGTAACAGTAATTGAAATCGGTTTTAACAGGTGGGTTGTTGGATATCGATCATTGAATGAAGAATTATCGGCTGAGCGAAATTTCAATTAAAGTTTGATTGAAAGTGAAAAATAAAAAATTGTATGGAAATAGATTTACATTTGAAGGGGGATAAATCGTGAATAGTAACTACAAAAAATAAATGAAATGAATAAATTAGCGTTAATGTTCGTTCAATAACGTTGTTTTAAATAGTTGGAGAATTATTTCTTTTAAATAAAAAACAATTTTTCGAGAAGGATAAGTGCTAATGAATATTTTATTTGGAAAGTAGTTATGAATTCTATTAAGTCGCAAATTCATTTAAATAGAATTTTCACTAGATTATTTTTAGTATTTTGTTATTTTTTATTACTTGAAAAAGTCTTTATTATAAACAAATGAATTTCACCGTTTTAGCATTTTCAGACCAGTTTCAAAATGTTAATTAGTCTAAAATATTTTCTTGCGCATCTTTTAATGCATTTATGTTAAACTGCATCATTAAATGTAAAATTGGATTTAGAAATATTATTCAGCAATCATGAATATTTATTTAGAGAAATTAGAATGTAGGGTTACATTTTTATATCAACTACGTGAAAAATGCCCGAGCCTGAAACACGGGCACAATGCTTACGTGCGGATTCTCTACCACTAGCTGTTACCACTACCATTCTAGCTGATTACCAACTCACTTCATCAAATGTGAGAAGTGACGCGTTGTTACGCCTATTTTTTATTCCTGCAACAACCTGCGAAAACAGACTCTTTTTACACATGTTTATGCTGTAAATTTTTTACAGCGTCGTACACTAAAGAATAAGTACCAAACTGAAAAAGGCGTTGTTTTATAATACACGTAAAAATAACTTCCGTAAATTTTTAGATGAGAGACGTGCTACCTATTCCAATTTCTGTGATAGTGCATTTAATTTTAATACTCGTAACACTTACACATTTTGATCCTGATTGAACAACATATCATATGATGCACACCAAAAAGTCTCTGGAAAATTTTCGAAATCAATTTACAACACAATGTAAAGTAACCAATTTTCATTTTTTTTCCTCTTTTTTAAGAACTATCTGTAAAAATTTACATTAACTTGTGTAACTCACATTAGGAAAATGCTTTAATTTTACAGATTTTCTTTTATGTGTTTATTAATGTTGCTTTTATGTAATGTGTATTCTTATGACTGTTTTTCTAAAGCCCATTATTTTAAAATTTATTAAATATTACACTTAGTTTATATACACTTAGTTTTCAGCTAGAATCATCTGTGATCACAGACTTTCGTTTATAGAAATTTACGCTGTAAAACAAGCGTAATTTTTTACAGTGTCGTATATTTAAAAAAGTGTATCAAACTGGAAAAGGCGCTGTTCTATAATGCACATAAAAGTAACTTCCGTCAAGGTATAACTTCCGTCAAGTCGCTCAATACTTTTGACTATTAAATTATGCAAATGAAATTCTTCAAAAGCTAGCGCATGCGTAGTTAAAATTTTTTAGTAAAAATGCTCATATTTCGCAAAATATTTAACATTTTTGCAATCTCATTGCAGTATGCTGTGTCTAATATTGTATGACAATTTTCCTAAAAATGGCTTTGCACTGAGTCTAATACCTTATGTGTATTATAATTAAAAAAGTATTATAATTTTTTTTTTTGCATTTTTTTTAAATAACGTTATGTCTCCATGAATGTATGTAGTAGTCTCATACAAATATATACAGATAATGAGAAAAATTCTCATAATCTGATGCTACAGCGAAAACACATTTAAAGCATTACTTTTTACAGGGTGATACAAAACATTTTGATTATTGTTTAATTTTTTACTGGTCCTCTTACAACTTGTGCTTCGCAACTTGTGCTGAAATATGTGTGGTAGAACATGTTTTTTACACAACTAGCGTTTGAAGATGATACCTAAAGAATTTTTCTAGATATTTTAGAAAATGTATAAAGTCGAAAGTTTCCAAATACGTATTCGTAGATAGCGTATGTGTGTGTGTATCTCGCCTAACTCAAACACGGTTGGATGTAGAACGTTACAAATTCGTTCGTAGGTTTGTTGTAACATATAGTTGTGCACTTCCCTTTTTCTGTGACCTAAAATACTTTTGGCTGTTATGTGTGACTTATCGCCATAAAATTTGCAACAGAGCAGATTCTAGTCGACCAATGCTCTTTTTTTAATGAATATTTTGGAAAAGTCAAATAAAATTGTTCTTTGTACGACGAAAATCAATAATCAACGAATATTATCGAAATAACCGAACACAACATTCATTCGCATCACAAAAGTCAAGTATTAAGTACGCCGCAGATCAGGAATTTTGCTTATTCAAAAAGAATAATCAACGTTCAGTCTGAAATTTGAACAGAATTTGAATTTGTCGAAAGTGTTGTCAGGGGTTTATAGATGTTTCTGGGTAGTTCTGCTCTAGAAACTAATAAATAATTCCGAAAAATTCAAGAACTCGGTTGCTATTAAAGTTAGAGATTCCACTCTTTCGAAAACCTAAACTACCACTTTTCACAAAATGTTAGTGCCGAATTGCCTAATTTGATGGTAAGCCACAAAGTTTGACTCCTACAACCACCTTCGTGAAAGTAAAAAACTACCATTTGTTTTTACTTTTACTATATACAATCACGTGTAGAATGTAGTAGTCAAAGAAATGGTCATGCTCTAGTCCACAATCATCAATAATGACACTTCTAGTTTTATAGTATTGTTCTATAAATTACTATTTGTAGAATTTTCTAGAAAGTAATTTCTGCGCTAGAAACCGATGAACCATTCTGGAAAATTTGAGATATCTGTTCTTATTGAAGCGACACTGAGAAAAAAAAATATATACCGCCTTTCTCTAGAATGAATAAGTGGTCATTTTCTGAATCCCTTAACTAGAAATATAGATTTCCGAGCTATACACATAAGGCATGCCAAAAAACTGAATAGACGAAATTGTCAAGAATTTCTTGTTTACACATTTCTAAATGGTGAAACAATATTCTGAATACTTTAAATGTTCTGAATCATTTATATTGCGAGAAATTCTCGTTTGATTTTCTAGAATTTGGTAATAAATTAAGATTATAGTTGTAGAAACCCGCCTATTGTAGTGTCATTTATTTGCAGAGATTTTTAAATAACTTTGCCCTCGAGAATATAGGCAAACGCTCTAATATTCTAATAGGAGCTTCTAGAACTCGCTTTCCAAGGGAACTAGAATTTATAAGGATGACATGGAACTATTTTTTTAGAGCCACAATTTAGATTCTAGATGTCAGTTACAGAATTTGTTCTCAGTGTACAGCTTCCAAATTTTGGCAACCCTAAACCTCAACTTTTCGCCTAATTTGGTCGTTAAGTCTCCAAATTAGACGCCAAATTGCCAAAATCTGCTTTGGAGACATGGCGAGATTAGAGATCAAATTTGGCTAAAAATAGTAATTCATATTTGCTAGAAACGGTAATTCTTTTTCAATTTTAAGGGTACTATTATTATTATTATTATTTTAGTATAATGTTTCATTTTTCACCAAAAAGTGCAAAAATCGTCCATCTACACTTGAAGGAAATCTGTTTAACTCTAAGCTGTACATTTTCCAATGAGATATTCTGTAACATGCTGAAGAATACTATTCCTGCGCAAGCAATAATCTTTTTCCGCGATGTGTAATATCTTATTTTCGTGACATTTATGGTTCGGGTATTATTTTTTTTGGATGGCTTCTTGAAATGGCCGTGATTTGAAACCTGCCTCTTTAATTACGAACAAGTAACCACACACGAAAATGTCGTTTTCTTAACAATATGTATATTTCAATGGGAGTATAAGGAAATCATGTGGTGCCTATATCATATTTTATTTTAACCCGTTATTATATCAATTGATAGATATAGTAATCATATTACAGTTTTGCACTACCAAATAAGAACTCCCTTTTTAAAAATACCACATAGATTACATTTAATGAATTTTTAACATTTATCAAAAGAAATTTTTTTTGTAATAATAACAGGAGATTTGGCGTTGGAATATTAAAACCCGAATAAACTACTACGTCAGAAACGCCAAAGAAAAATATTTGAGATGCATTCAGAATTTCTTTTGCACTGAAGACGGTACGCTTAAGGCTACCGAAATAGCTGCATGCATCTCAAATATTTTTCTTTGGCGCTTCTGACGTAGTAGTTTATTCGGGTTTTGAAATTTGTTTGTGTCACTATTCCTAAAGAAATGTGTGTTGGAATCGAAAAAAAATGCTTTAAATATTCCTAAAATTTCTACCAATTTAAGAAAAAATATATATTTAACAATTGTAAATAAGTCTAATTATCATTTTTAAATGTATTACCGCAACAACGCGTTTACATCCCCCTCTTAGCCTCAAACCATTTGATATTCACAACGTTTTTGAAGTGTATTAAAAAAAATTAATTAATTCATTAAAAAAAATTAATGAAGAAAATATCATTCTCATCCACATGAAAATTCCGTATAGATTTATTAATAATTTTTAACTAAAAATGAATGTTCTGCTATGAAATTTTTAATTATGAACGTTGAAGCTGTGCGAAGGACTTTGACGTCTTTGTTAAGCTATATTTTAATTAGAGATGGAAATGGCACGACATGACACTTATATGTCATTTTTCGTTTTCAGATAAAACAGTTTCTGGGAATTTTGATGTATTTTTAGAGCACACTGGAAAAATCTTCAAATATTGCATTAATCTGAGTACGATATTTGAAAAACCTTCAAATATTGTATTTTTTAAATTTTGTATTTTAAAAATTAAACTTTAATAATCTGTCTATACTAACATAGGGTAAATAAATGTAATGCAACTTCCATATATCAGGTTATTTTTAAAATAATGCAAATAAAATAAATATAAATGAACGCATAGTAAAAATTGCATAATCCAATATGCATCATGATGCATATCAAAGAAAGTGTAGCAAAAACTTTAAATTACTATTTTTTATAATTAAAATGAGTAATAATCATATTCTTTTTAATATTAATGGAAGTATATTATATGTGAATCAAAATTATGTTAAATATCGCAAAAGATATATTACATTTGTCAATTTTATTTCCAAGCAAAAATTATTATTATTCGCCTAGAGGAAATATAAATTGTTTACCTTGATGCATACTTAATTCACAAAGAAGAAATGACAGAAAGTCAATAAAATAAACAATAAATTTCTCAGTGGGTAAAACTATAGGCAATTATGCTCATTAAATGCATATAACTTTGCCAAGTGTAATCTAATTTGGCATGATTGATGATGAAAGATATTTTGTAATCACCTATCAATGGTTACAACTACTTGTCATATTGATTAGATCTTTTAGAGGACGTGCCAGATAAAATAAAATTCTGACGAAAATAATTAATATTTTTATTTGTTTGGAGGTTGCGGGCAAAGAATAATTCACATTTATTTTCTCCTGAGTGCTTAACAATTAGCTTCAGGATGGTAATAAAAAGAGACTATTATCTGATGGAATAATTAATTCTCATTCTTGCTATGTGATGATAGTCTGATAATACATTTTTTTTTGTTGTTGTTGTTGTTGTAATTTATTGGTTACGATAGTTCACATTAGTAGTTTAAAGAATTGAAAATAAAAGTACTTTTTATAGTTGCGTGCATTTATATAGTTAGATAAAATGCATAACTTTCTACTTATGCATTTTATCTAACTATATAAATTCACGAAACTGTAAAAATTACTTTAATTAAAAGGTTTAAAACAAACGAATCTTACAATATTTAATTTAAAAGATTTAATATAAACGAATCTTAAAAGAGCAATATTGTTAAATATACCAAAGTATTGTTTAGAAAATTATTGTAAACTATAATTACAGAATTCATTGTAATTTCTAATTAATCGTAGGTTTGGGTACATCAAAACTTCCTCGAAGGAAATATGTAGATCTATAGTGAACAGCAATGACAAAAATAAGAGTAAAACTGCTAGACAAAAGTTTATTTATTATAAAAGAATACAATAAAAAACAATCACTCTCACTAATTTTCTTTAACCCATTGAAAGGCTGAGGAATATATATTATACCACCTAATTTTGAATCTCAACTACAAAAATTTTCAAAAGAATTTTGTTCTTTTAACTGAACTGAAATTCTTCATTATTATTATTTTTTTTACTTTTAACCTTATTCAAAAATACTGGTAGCTCTTGGTTTTAAATGAGTATAATTATATTCCAACTGAAAGGCTAATATTATTAAAAACACAATATACGTTTATTTTGGAAACAATAAATGTAATATAAACTTAAAAACAATAAGATTAATTAACCAAAACAGTGAAAAATATTATTAAAATTTTGTATTATTTACCTGCTGCATCAGGAAAAATTTCGTCTTACAAAATGGAAAAATTTATAATAATATCACGTTTTTGCATACTATTTTTTTTTTTTTTTGAAGATACGTTTAATTTTGGTTTATTTGTAAGTTTATACGTATATGCAGATGCAGTCTGTTGACACGTGTCGTATTATTTTCCAAATATCATAACCAGCCATGGAAGCAATCAATTTATTTTCTATTATATATGTAAATACAATTTTATGTCTTTATTTGCTAAGAAAATATAGCATTTTCTAATAATTTTCTTTATTTTTATATTATATAAGTTTCCTAATTACACTTTACACATTTATCCTGAAAAATAATTCCTTAGAGAGAAGTGAAATAAACAAAACTTCAGCAAACTTATGCCGGTTTCCTTGCTTGCTCCCCGCATTTACTTTCACTTACCCATGTAAGGTAAAAAAGTACTATTTTTGGATTAAGCCCTTGAAAGTAAGTTTTTTCGTTAATTAGCCGTCTTGAGATCGCCTGAATATAGATTTATTATGGATACCTTATGTGGCTGTATGTATATGTGTATTATAAGCATAATGCAAAAGCAAATATTGACAGGAAGTCAAATCTCAACATTTTAAATGTGTATTACATAAGTATATTACTTTTTATTAATATTCAACAAATAATCCGGGGACAGGAACATGCAAATACGTTCAAATACATCTCTGAGCGTAATTTCACGTTCATACATTTTAATATATTTAGATTGCATCAAAAGTAATTAAACTAAAAATATGTTTCATGTGGCATGTTTCGTATAGAATACGGTTTAACCGATTATCCGCTAGTGTTCCGTTCACGCAACACCAGAAATAATTGCGTTTAACAGTTAAGTAAAAAATATATTTTATATTAAGTATTGTTTTTAAGTAAGAAAATAGTAGATGTTTACTTTATTAAAAAAAAAAAAAAAATGGATCTGAATTTTAATTTTATGTTTAAAAAGGAATCTCAAACGAAACACTTTTCAAAGCAAAACTTTTGAAAATTTCCATATTTGAATGACTTAACATAACATGTAAAAAAAAAAAAAAAAGTTTTTAATAATAAAATAATTACTTTTGAAGCCATCTATATATATATATATATATATTTATGTTCCTCCAAAAAAATTTCCGTAAACACTTATTTGTATTCATTTTATATTCTTATTCCACTGAAGTTGTACAAAATATAACACTGTATTTTTAGTAAGATAAGACCAATTTCCATAATTTTATTTTAAATTATTGTTATATGTAATCAAAAATATGAAGGTTACTGTTTGTATTTAGAAAAAAATCATTATTTTTAGTTTTGGTGGTTAATGAGTTAAAAAGCATCTGTCATTTGTATACACATAAACCAATTCAGGTCATTTAGGAGCTGTAGTTGAAAATAATTCCATTTGAATTTTCAATACCTGTTTCTCTTTTCGTAATAAATTTAAATACATTATGCAATACAAATGAAATTCATGGACAATATACTGAATTACCGAATCATAAGAGAATACTTTATTATGATTATTTTTATTATTAGATGCAATTTATGGAAATTTTTCACTGCAGTATACAATCTCCAGCAAAATTGCTTAGGAATCACAATGACGTACTCGTAACCATATATTCAAACAGAGTAACGTTGGAGATAAAATTTCAAAGCTGAGTTATTTGCTAGAATTAAGGTTTTTGATGTTCCCTGAATACTAAAATGAGCTTTTTTGACTAAGTTCTTGTGGCTGTGTACCTATTTGTTTTTAGCATACCTTAAAAATAAATTAATGGAAAAAGTTCATATTAAGGAATTTGAAGATGGTACATACCGATGTCATTTCAAGATGTTGACTGAGATCGGTGAGAATTTTGTGAGAATTATGTAAGAATCTATGTGAATAAAATTGTTTTGAATGATTTGAAAAAAAAAAAAAAAAACCTTATGTATAAGAACACCTTTAAATGTTTTATAAATACAGGTATGATTCGCGAACAGAGTTTAAAGAAGACGACAACCTTCCCTAACACGCACACACACACACACATCTATATATAAATTTATAGATATACAGATATAGACGTATATACCACGTAAAATTATTTCATTTAAAACTAACAGAGTAAGGAAAAGTAACGAAAAAGCCGAATCACTTTTTTTTTTTTTTTTTTTTTTTTTTTTTTTTTACCAACTACCAATTGTTAGAAAATATTTCCTTTCGGGTTAAAATTCTTATTTTGAAAAAAAAAAAAAAAAAAAAAAAAAAAAAGATAATTTTATTATAATAAATAATTTTTGATTAAAATATGTATAATGATTAAATATTTAATTAAAAAAGAGGTCATATGTAAACAAAGTACACATTTTTATACATACTCCTTCTGACGCATGCCTATCTACGGTAAAAGGTTTAAATCGAATAAATAAATAAATAAATAACTTTAAAAAAAAATTGGGCCGTGTATAACAGACAAAAAAAAGTTTCTTTAACATAATAAATATTTATTACTATATCATTAATTTTTCATTTATTAAGTATTTATTAAAATGTCCTGTGGGTCTGATGCTTTATGTCAAGGTGTTATACATGTTCAATGCACTTTTTCACAATATGATATGATTTGAAATCTGAAAGATGACCGGATAAAATAGCAATGTTAAAATAACGTAACCGGTCATATCTATACGTATTTCTAAATTTTTACTTTTTCTATATATTTATAAGAAGACACTTTTAGATACGAAAAACTTTTGATTTTCGGTTTTAAAACGCTATTAATTATTTATTACATATTTAAGCTTATAATTTAAGAATTTATTTTAAAAATATTTTTTATGAATGAAAATTTAGTTTCTAGAATCTGATTATTATATGAATACATTTCATAAATCCAATTAAACCTGAAACTTACTTCAATAACGGTATTTGAAATGATATTCATACTACCCCTATTATTTTGCGTGCATTAGTTTTTGAAAGTGGCATCATAATTTAAAAAAAAAAAAAAAAAAAAAAAAAATAGAGATAAGAGAGTAATTTACCTTTTAAATTAATGAATTCTAAAAGTGTTAATGCATTTATTACTCTCTGCTCCAGAATTTTCTTAACTTCATTTAACGTAATGAAACAACAAAATAACGATTTATATCTTCTCCAAACCTACTCCACACTTTGCTACTTCTAATTTCCTACGCCTACGTGCTTTCTACTCTTAACACTGGTTTTCATTTATTACCTGAATATACCTGAAACGAATAAATGTTGCAAATTAATCCTTATGCGCTAGACAGAATCTACGTGAAAAAGACAAGTTCTGACCGTCAGAATAACTTTCTTGGCGCCAAAAAGTCGTCTAAAAGTGGACTTCGTAGTAATTCTCTTAAGTGTATGTTTTTTCGGAGATTTTGGTTACTTTTTACGGTATTTATTCTGGAAAGTGGCCGGGCAAGTCTAAAAAAGGAGGGATAAATGATAACGATGAAACTTGTTGTTGAAAAAAAATTATTACGTTGATTTAAAGGGTTTTTATGGTTTCTATACCTGTGTTGTTTTACAATGAAGACAAAAACCGTTGTTAGTGGAAGAAATATTGTGGGAAATTCTGTAATCTATACTTTCTGTAAAGCACCATGACTTTCACTGATTGTAGGCTGAAATTCGTAGGTTGACTGCACTTTTACATATTAAAAGTATGATTATAAAGAACTTTGGAAATTTGTATGTCGTTTTATAAAGATTATGTGAAACTGCCAGGTTCAAATTTTGTATGCCAGAGTGGTAAAAATTAATGAATTTTTCTATAATTTCTTAATAATTACAAGTTGCACACTTAATATTTAGTAAATTTTATCAATATTTAATACAATGTTTTCATTCCTAAATATTTGAATGGAATTGAATTATCATGTATTTACCTGCAAGTTATTAATGCTCAACGAATATTTTTCGATACTTAGTCTAAATTATAGCAACTTTACTAAATCAAATGAAATAGTAGTGCCTAATTGAAAATTCTTTTTGTAATACTGATTCACAAACATAATAATACATATCCGTATTGACACAACTGTTGGAAAATTTATTTACAACATGGCAAATCTCACTTTAGATGCTGAAGAGAAAACTGACGTTGGTTTTTATTTTACAGGACAGATTCTTAATTTTTATTGACACAAAACATAATTATTGAAATACTTCTAAATTTTATACATGTCAGAGATTTAAGCTTCCTTTAAAGAAGGACCTTAAAAATTTACCTTGTTTATTCTTGTGATACTTGTGTTTTGCGTTATTATTTTTATTTTAGCTAAATAGTGTATAAAACTAAATCAACAACAGATTGCCATCCACAATTTAACTATCTACAACTCAAGTAGTTTCTTTGTACGGTCAGGACACTTATATTAGGATTGATATTTACATGTTGCCAGTTGCAAGTAATTAAGAACGCGACTAAATTCCTATCTTAAATTTCATATTTTGTGTTCTCCACTCATCTTTAAAAAAATATGTACAACATCAGTTAATGCTTTAGTGTATCTTAAACATTAAATATAAAATGTATAATCTAAATTATAATTTATTGATGTTGTTATTGTAAGAAAAGATAAAGAATGTTTTAGAATGAGAAACTTTTAATTCACTGAGAAAAAAATGTATATACCGCTTTCGTCTAGAACGAATAAGTAGTTAGTTTCTAAATCCCTAAACTTGAAATATAGATTTCCGATCTATGCGTATAAGACACGCCAATAAGCTGAATAGATGAAATGATCGAGAATATTTAGTGTATTCATTTATAGATGGTGAAACAATATTCTGAATTCTGAATATTCTAAGTATTCTGAATTCTTTGTATTGCGAGAAATTATCGCTTGATTTTCTAGAATAGGGTTATAAACCAAGATTATAGATGCTGAAACTCGCTTCTTGTATTCGCATTTATTTGCAGAAATTTTTAAATAAGTTTGACATTGATAATATAGACAGACGCTCTAGAATTCTAATAGAGATATCTAGAACTCGTTTTCAGTAGGGGCCTGGAATTTATAAGGATGACATGGAACTATATTTACTCAAGCCACAATCTAGATTCTAGATTTTAGTTACCGAATTTTTTCTTATTGTACCTATCAGCAATATGTACTTCGATTTTTATTGTAGATTAATTGAACTGTAGTTCTGTAACGTTCATAATTACAACAACGTCACATAGTATATGATATTACTAACCATAACGAACTGAATATTTTAAATGTTTTTCTAGCGAAAATCTATGTATGAGACATACATAGATTTTCGCTAGAGAAACATACAGTATGACACATACAGTATGTCATACAGTATGACACATGTAATATTTTCTCTAAAGTATTTATTAACCAATTCTTAATTTATGTTGTTGTTATTGTTAATAATGCCCCTCGGAAACTCTTTGCCTGGTTGTAAAACTATTCGAAATAAGATGAGATAGAAGCGTCTTCCTTTTCTTGAAGAACACTGCAGGGGTGGAAGCAAGAATTCAACACGACAGAGATGGCAGTACCAGCAAATAATATGTACACTACGGCACTAAACTATGGCACATTTAAAGTTCGCCAGTCGTCATTAGCGTACACGACGGTCGAGTACCTTCCAATAACGAGCTTGGTTTTCTACCGACCAGGTTATCGCGGACTGATTTAGATTATATACTTTATATTTAAATTTTAAAATTAAGTCAAACAAAAATTTAAAAATAAAGTCGGCAATAAACTGAATAATAATCCAAGAATATTTACGAAACATAAATTGTAAACAGTTTGACTGATTTAGCCCACCAGCTGCCTAGCGGTTCTGCGCTCAAACCTGTTCGATCTCAGGTCACGCTCGTTTACCTAGCGGTTAAGAGTTTTCTATGGTTTCTTCGAGACTCGAGTAAATACGGGTTTGGATCTCTTCGAAAGACACCTACAGAGGGCACACCACACAGGCCTAGGACCCTCGTGTACTAAACTGACCTTAACCCTAACACCAACACACACCAGTTCGACTGAAATAATTAAATATGCACAAAGACAGACAAGTGATTTGAATATATTTTACGATTTCTTGTAAATGCTAGTAAAGAAAACGATATTTATTTCTATGCGAATTGCTATAAGGCCTTGTTTTTCAATTAAATATGTCTAATGTCCTTTCATTGCATTCAGAATTTTTACAAATCACGAGAACAATTTAATAAAAAAAATTGTGAAATTCTGAATAGTATAATTTACAATTCCTTCAGAATTATATCTTAGTAAATTTGAAAACCTGAATAGTTTTACAAAAAAATATGTTATAGCTATTTTTTATTAATAGAACACAATGTGCACAGAGGAATATATTGAATTTCAGTTTAAATGAAAATTTATATAATATACTTTAAATTTGATGTATTTTTAGTAATATAAACTACTGTTTTTCTTTGATGATAATAAACATTATTTAATTAAAAATATTTATGTGCACACTATTATGAATGACTACCATATTTGCCTTAAATTAAATGTTAAGCGTAATTTTACTACTGTGTTTGAAATTTATTAATATATATGAATTTTACTGGTTAAAGAACAATGATTTATGCTTCAAATATATATAATACGTCTTTTCATATTGAAATACTAATAACATTATTTTTATTAAAATCATAAATTCAAACCAATTCAAATATTTGCAGGTTTTTTTTAAAATTCAATTAAAGGAATTCGATTATATCCTTAATTCGATAGATTATCTTCGTTATCCGTACGAGCTCCGTACCTAATTGAAATCCTTGTTTAATCTCCGTACGAGCTCCTTATCTAATTGAAATATTTGTTTAATTTTCGTAA
Organism: Salticus scenicus; assembly: GCA_963930645.1. Lineage (NCBI taxonomy): Eukaryota > Metazoa > Arthropoda > Arachnida > Araneae > Salticidae > Salticus > Salticus scenicus. The sequence goes on along the minus strand of OZ005655.1, from coordinate 202,170,460 downwards.
TCATAGATTAAAAAGTATATTAGTTTCCTAGATTAAGGAATTTATTTACGTTAAAATTACCAAGAAATAAATCAATCACCTTTTACGGAGATTTATTCATAAATGATATCAATATATTTAGAAAAGTTACTTGAATAATTTGTTCTTTCGAGAAATAATTTTGTGTGACGAAATTTTTTTTAAAATTTTTAAATTATATTTTTAAATGCATTTTATTCGTAAAAAATTTCGATTTCCAGTTTTTGGTAGATCAAGACATTTTCAGAAGTCCGAAACACGATAGGATCATTAAAAGCAATCTGGTGTGTCAATCACACGACTTTCTCTTATCCTGAAATTTAATACTATTAATACAAATTGGAGATTAAGGGGTAAGATAACTAGTACTGTTTTGTAAACTTATGTTTAAAAATTCAAATTAGGCTGAGGAACAGCTTTATTTGACAAGTAATTCTGTGTGAGGTGAAGGGGGGTGGGGTGGAGGGGGCTCAACCACCCGTTTCATTATTATACCTACATTTATGTAAAATTCAAATTTGTTATTAAATTCAAAAGTTTATCTAAAATTACTCAGACAACTTTCACACGCAACATTCCTTGAAACTTCTGAATATTAATCAATGTTTTCTAATAACAAGCGTATTAACATGAAAATACAACATTTTGATCGCCTAAAATTATTTTTTTAATTTACTCTAAGTGGCACAGACATAGATAAAGCGTTAAAAACTTGACTTCGGTATTCAAGAAGCCTCAAATTTTGTAAATATTAAAAAAAAAAAAAAAAAAAAAAAAAAAACAAGCAATAAATGTTTAACTTAAAAAAAGTTACTATTTTAACCATATGGATATGAGGAATTAATTTAACTTCCTGGGTAGCTTTATTGGACATGGTAATATTATAGTAAAACACTTCCACTAACAATAAAAAATAATGTTATGGCTGAAATATTTACATCCTTGTATATTTTCTGAAGATTACGTACATACCACATGGCTCACATAACTATAATCATATGTTAATAACACACGACACAACCTGAAATACACTTCCATCAATTTTCAAATATTGTTGTATTATAATCTAGTTCTTTTGTGTAGCCCTGTAAACGAACAGTGAATGATTTCCATACCATATTCTACATGAAACATGTGTTTACGCATATAAATATGCGTATTCTTTTCATTTGATTTATTGCAGTTTATAGATGTCTTATATAGTCGCTACATACTTGCAATTTCCCCCACTGACGTAATGTATTTGTATTCTCTTGGGTATCCCTGTACACGAACCATTTATTTGATCGCAACGAAGAGTTTAGTGTAGCATCTCCATATGATACATATGAAGAATAACAAGTTTGGATTTTCTGCTTTTTCTTCAGATATGCTGATAAAATCAGACACACACACGCAGAGAGAGAGAGACGTACATGCACAGACCAACCCTAAAAATATGATTTTTAAATTTAGGGAACCTGAAAACGTGTAAATAAAACAAAAACTCGACTACTAAAATTTGACCCAAAAACATCACTTTCTGTACCATTTACATCACAGCAAAACCACAGATGACGGCCAACACGAGGCCAAGTGCTGGTTGCCAACAGTAGCTGCAGCTGGGCCGTCGGTGGCAAAAGTTACGGTGCCGCAGGGAATATGTTACGCCGGCGCCGGCCGTCAGTAGGCCATATTCAACCGATCCACTGTTGGCAGCCTGCAGTAAGTTAAAAATAAGTTAGTGGGCCAGTGAATGGATCGCTGCTGGCAGCTAGCAGTATGATGAAAATAGGTAATGGGCCACTGTCGGTAACCGACATTAGGTTGGAAATTGTTAGTGGGCCAGTGTTGGACTACCTGGTGGCAAACATAATTTTTCTATGTTATTGCTGGCAGCCTGCAGTGGGCCAGCTGTGGCAAACATAAAAAACTATATTACTGCCGGCAGTCTTCATTGGTCCTTTATATTTTCCCATTAAAGGCCCGCTTCACTCACCGTCGCCGGAAGCCGAAGCCTTATGGTTATTCTATGGGAAATTTTCTTTGCAAATAACTTATTAACTAATACATATTTTTAAATTCTGTTTTCGTATTCTGAAAATTCCCAACCGTTAAATTGACGGACCTTTTTAAAAACTTATTTTTTTACATTTTATTTTGAAGCTGCAAAATACGATTTTTCAATATGCGAAATTTTTCATTTTGCAAATTCAAAATAAAATATTAAAAATTAAAAAAATACATTTTCAAAAAAGTCCATCAATTTAACAGTTGGGAATTTTCTGAATGTGAAAACAGAATTTAAAAATATGTATTAGTTATTAAGTTATTTGTAAAGAAAATTTCCCATAGAATAACATTGCCTTGGACTTCCGGAGACGGTAAGTGAAAAGGGCCGTTAATAGGCCATCAGTGATTTAGTTATAGCTAGTATATTTATTTTATTGGTGATACCTTTAATTTTATTAGTGCTTTTTTCTTTTTCTTTCTTTCTTTTTTTTTTTTTTTTTTTTTTTTCCTCTCTCTTTTTTCTGATGAAGTAGCAGCCAGTTTTTTCTATGCATCCAATATTTAATTTGATTTTGTACATATTCATTTTTAAATACTATTTACAAGTATTTGATGTTTCTCTATATAACATTTTTTGGAGTAAAGGAGATTATGTTTTTTTTTTTTTTTTTTTTTTTTTTTTTTTTTAAGTGTTCAAATTTCAATATGTTTAACTTTGTTACGCTATTTGATATAAATAAATGTAACTTTTCATGTGAAAATTATAGAATATTGAAACAAAAATTGTTATAAAGAGAGCATTGTAAAAAAAAACACCATAAACTAAAAATAAATAAATAAATAAATAAATAAAAAATGCAGCAATTGTTTCCGGTTGAAATAGCACGAAGACCCTTCATCAGGCGAAACAAAGTGGGCACGAGTGCAGCAAAAGTAATTTGCTGCAATCGTGCTTTTTGTTAAACTCACGAAAGGATGTGTTATTATTTCAACCTAAAAGAACTGATGCATTTTTTTTTTTTTTTTTTTTTTTTTTGGGGGGGGGGGGGGGGGGAGGGCAATGTTTATGTTTATTTACAAATTTTTCTATTTATTACTACAGTACAAAATCTGAAATCCGGAATCATCCAGACCATGGCCTTTCCGGATTTTGGACTTTTCCGGATTTTAGGTCACTTTCTGATTTACGGCAATAAAAAAACGGACATTTCCATTCCGAACGCCCTTTTAGTTAATAACTAGCTTACGCCGCCCGAGGGTGCGATTTCTTAAGAAATTGGAGTATACTCTCATGTAACATGTACAATACTTTGAATAAACACCATAAAATTTTGCAAACAAAACGCAGGCAGCAACGCTTGCGCTTTGTTTGCCGCACTCGTGCCTACTTCGTTTGCCTGATGAAGGATCATGTTTTCTTTCCATCCGAAACGATTGTTGCGAGCTCTTACATTTTATGGTGTTTACTCTTATTACTTTTAAACACCAATTCTGTGGTGCTTTTTTATTATAACTCTTAAGTGTCCAGAAAATCTTGAATATTTTTCTTTTCCCCTACATCAAATGGTACCCAATTGATAATTTTTTTCCCTTCTTTTTAAAACAGCAGGCAGATGATCAAGTCAGAAAAATTCCAGAAATATACTGAGATATATGTAGTACAGACACACAGACCACTTGCCAAAAACCACTTTTTTGACTCAGGAGACCTTAAAATATGTAAATTAGGTGAAAACTCGATGTCGAAATTTTTGATTGAATACAATGCTTCCATTATCTACAGTACTCTGATTATGGTTACTAATACTACTACTACTAAAAATAATAATAACTAGTAGGCTACGCCCACTTGGCTGGTCACTATGTTTAAATGAATTTTCAAAATAATTGGACCAGTATTTATGTTTTACATCACATTATTAAAATAAAAAAAAAGAGAAAACTAAATTATTTTATTGAAATTGCTCTAAACCTCGCTTCGGGTACCCGCTACCTACGGCAACTCTTTTTCCATCCGCATAGTAGTGTGAGCACCAGAACACACAGACGTATAGATACTTCTCCTTATTTATATAGATTAGTTGACACAAATCCTGGCATAATTTCAGATAGAAATTGTTATTTTATTGAAGTATTTGTACTTTAAATAATTTAATCTATACGCTATTAATAAATAAATATCCTCCTTTATAGTTCCTTAAAAAATAGAGGTCCCATATTCCCGCTCTTCGTTGTAATTTCTAGTCAATTTTGTCCTTTTATTACTTCCGGTGTGAAACATTTTTTCTTTTACACACTTAACATTGCGCGTACTTTTCGTTTTCATCCCATGCTAAATCTATGGATTTTTAGCATCCCCCCCCCTCTATTTATACATTTAAAATACGAGAGGTTCCAAAATAGAGGTCACTTCATGAATCTTTATACTATTCATGCAATGATGACATATATTACACCGACAAACTTTTAGCTGTATCCTTACAATAATTTTCATTTAAAAATAATTGATGAATTGACTTTTCTTCTCTTTTATTTTGTGAATACTGTTGCTCGTCATCTTGATAAACAAATTTCCTTCCTGCCCAATAGACCAACAAAAATAACGCTGATGCGACAACTCTCAGTTAAAGTTTGTTGTTTTTAAGTACAGCTGGTTTTCTGATTTAATGAGTAGTCAGAGATATAAGTGTGGGAGCGTGTGAAGCATGCAAAAATTCAAGAAAAAGAATTTCACTTGTTAATATAATGTATAATTTTACTTCAAATATATTTTTGAGTGTGTTTATTTACATTTTTCAACAAAATAGGAAATTGCTTAGACTTCTGTCCATCTATCCGCTAATTTCCTTCTTTAAAAATGTTTTTAGAATCCCATAAAACTCATATATGTCATTAAAGAATTTCCAGATTTATTGTAGGAAGCTTGTCACAAAAATTTGTAGAGAAGTTTCTTATCAGCGCACACAAAAATTTTTGCACAACGTTAATAATATAGATGAACATAGGTTTTAAAGATGCAATAAAAAAATTTTCCAATCAAAAATAACAAAATAAATATTTGCGTTTCATTTATTAGCGATGCACAAAAACATTCTTATCCTTTACGGGAAATTGATGGGGGAACTATTTCAGTTTCGTAAAAGCGAAATTATTTTTCTTACTTGCATTCAAATAATAACTATTATTATTATAAATAAAATAAAATAAAATAGTTTGTTATGGTTACCACCTTTTTTTTTTTTTTTTTTTTTCAATAATAGTTTATAGAAATTACATATTAAAATTATTATTTATTAAATTTATTTTCTGCGATGAAGGCAGGCGATTTGATTTTCATTTGAAAGAAGCATAATATATTAAATTTCGAAAAAAAAAATCAATTTTTTACCAATATCCGAGAAATTTTTTAAGTATTTTACTTTCTTATATGTATATATATATGTGTGTGTATATATATATAAGAAGAAAAAATTCGACTTTCGGTTTTCGATGTATTTCCATGTTTTGAGATTCCTGAACACGATTTGACCATTTTTAAAAAGTTTCTCTCTGTGAGTGTGCATAAAAAAATTTGTAGACGCTGTATCTCACGAACCAATGGACGAAATTAACCAAACTTGATTGGTCAGACCATGATTAAAATCGTTCCCGATTACATTTGTGGATCATTCACTCAACACATAGCTCTATATTTCTACTTCTTCGTAAGTTTCAGTATGACACAGTGTAGGAAGAAATTTTATATAAATGTACTAATTATATTATTTTTTTTTATTTTTAAAATGAATTAAAAAAATAAATATTTAAGTAACTAACAACCAAGGAGGATTTCTTTTTTTTTTTTTTTTTTGTATAAATTGAGAAATCGCTCGCCCTTCCCCGTGATGGAGTAAATTTTCAATGCTGGTATTTTTCAAAAGAACTCGTCAGTACCTTTTAAGTAAATAACTGAATGACATTTGTGGTAAATTAAAACAAAGTTATAAATTATTTTTTTAAAAAAAAAAAGCATTTTTTCAGATGATGGCACAAAATTGATTTTTTTTTTTTTTTTTTTTAATTGAGATACACTTTCCTAAGATAAAAATCGTTTGCATGCATTCGGGAAAATAATCTTAACAAATTATCTGCATTGCGCAAATTTGCATAATAAAAAATATAGAAGAAAGTTTTGTGGTACTACATCATACTAGTTTTTGTCAAAAATTAAAAAAAAAAAAAAAAAAAAACAATAAATTTTCCTGAAAATATCACAGATATATAATTCAACCTTTCGTTTTAAAAATACTGGCGAAATCTTTTTAAGGATACTCATATTGGAAATATACTTTATCTGGTATATTTCTCCCTCAGGGGTGGGGAAGCAACGTTTGTACATTTACAAAAAAAAAAAAAAAAAAGTAGAAGTAAACTTTTTGGATTTCTATCACTTAAAAAAATTTTTGAGCTCACACCGAGGGACAGACAGACAATTTCTCAAATTATGTTCATCAAAACAACCCAAAAAGTGCAAAATCTGTCGAAAACCGGATGCCGAAAATTTCCCGAACCTAATGCTTTCTTCTTAAATACACTGAAGGAAGAAAAAATAAAAATAAAACATTAACTATAAATACTTATATATATTCTAATAACATTCTCCCGTCCATATAATATAAATATATAAATTAAGATTCATAATTTTTATTTTATGAAATTTATTAAATTAATAATAAAAATAACAAATGTAACTAGAACGTTAACGACTATCATAACTTACTTAAAACGGATCAACTAAATATTCGCTTTCTAGAAATCCTTTTATTGTAATAATGACTTTAGATTCAAACACCTTTAAAAAATAGTATTTAAAAAATAATAGAAAATCAAATTAATAATTGAATTACTTACTCATATAATATATTACTTTTTCGTGATTTAACATCTTTCAGTCTAGAACCTACATCCGCAGACTACAATAACGAACAAACTTCGTATGAAATGGCAGATGGCGAGCGAATTTCAAATCAACAGAAAATAAATCATAGCGCCCTCTAGGCATACAAATTGGTTATGGCCTAATAATTTGTGGCCACAACATGAAAAATATTATGTTGGCCTTGTGGTGATAGCCTGCATAAGGCCAACTGTTTTTATGCCACTTCTGGACAACCGACCATTTTTCTTTAGGCCTCAAATACTGCAGGCAGCCATAAACGGCCCACTGGTGGAGTTATGTGGGGCAACCGGCAACTGATGGCAAGTGCAGGATGCCGGCTGTAGGCCATAATGAGCCCATCAATATAAGTTTTGCTGGGATGGGTAAGTGAAAGTAAAAGAAGTGTCTGCTTGAGTATCTGTGTGTTTGACAAAATATTTATGACAGGTATATATCAAAAAGTAATGCACGGAATTTCACAAGCGTTTATATGCAGTTGCAGCTTGACATAAATTTGTGTCTTTCAATTTTTGGTGCATGTCACTCAAGAGAAGATCATATCGTCTGTCCCTGCCCTTAATTTTTAATGCGGTAGATTACGAAGGTATTAATTTTATCATTTATAAAATTTGTATAAAATAAGCGTCACATTTGATGGTGCATAATTAAACTACTTCTTTCAATTTACAAAAGAATCCGCACCTTATTATTATTATTATTATTATTATTATTACTATTATTATTATTAGCATTAGTAGTAAATTGTTATGTTGATGATAATCAGAGCACAAGGAATTAAAATTATATTATATGGAATGCATAAACTAAAACAAGTTAGTAGAAATTGCAGTGTTGAAAATTAATTTGTTCCCGTATTACAAAGATTGTTGAACAATTTAGCTAAGAAATTGCTGTAATGGGTCATTAATTATGTAAGTTAGATCCATTATTCTCAGCACGAAGGAGAATGGAATGTAGTAGACTCGAAATTCACAATTAAACTCTATTTGAATTCTGTGAAATACTCTTAAGATGAATAATAAGTTTTTATGTTAGCTTCATAACAAATTTTATATTATTTAAATTTATTTATGCCTTTATATTGTTTGAAGAAAAATAGATTTTGTTTTTCCCGAACGATGTAACCAATATTCCAATTTTAAGAAAAAAGAATATTTTAAATACCTTTCATTATTTAAAATTTGCAACTTTTTTTTATTATTAAGTAAATATCTATATTTATAAAGCAAATTATACTTAAGATCACCTGCAAGGTTGGATGCATACGCTGTATATTTACATAATGTACTGCAGGCTTTTGTAGGTTGTTGCACGGATATTTTTCCTGAAGAAAAAGTTAATTAAATTATTGTCTCCAGACAATCATGGTTTATTCTAAGCAAATTTAGAGTATAAAACAATACATTTTTGATTATTAATTAGTTAATATACTTTCTACATAAATAAAAAAAAAAGAAAGAAAGAAAAAGAAAGAAAAATTGCTAGTTATTTTTTAATAAAGATATACAAATTTATGCGAATAATATTCATTTTTATTTATTTATTTATTTATTTAAGTTCAAGATTTACTATGTAAAAATGACAAAAAAAAGTATTAATTACTCGAATATTTAAAATATTATTTAAAAATTGAGACGTATTTTAAGATTTATTCATGGCTTTCTATAGTGAATAAATGAATTCAAAACTTGAGATTAAATCAAGCGTAGATTCACTGTTTACTTGGAAATAGTACTTCTGATCAATATTAATCAGAACGAAATACCACTGATTTGTTACTATTAGAAAATTTTTCTCAAATTTTATGCTTCGAGACGTTTGTTCAACAGTTTAGTCTTGGTACAATTTGACTACAAATGTCGTGAAAATTTGACAAATGCAGCGAATTTGCTAATAATTGCTCTATGCAACCGAGCTATTAATATCACCCCACATTCAAATTCGTCAAATTACGTTTGCTTCCCATATATTAACAACTAAATTAGCTTTTTCTACCGTCTGAGGGACTCAGTTTTCTGTTTTTATACGCCCATAGCACTCCAGCGGCAACAGTATGAAGGAATAATTACTTTGCGTAAAACTATCACATGGTCTTAATAAAGTGGCCACTCAGAGTATATATATTTACAGAGTGGTCGGAAAATGCCTGTACAGAATTTAAAGGGAGTTATAAGAGACGAATATAAAAGAATTCGCAGTTAATGCGTGTTCGAAAACGCCGCGTGAAAGTGGTAGAAAGCGCTTTGTAGGGCTGTCGAAACAAGTCGGCAATGCGGGAAGCTGTCATTTCCCGCTCTGATTCCATACTGCATGCAGCGATTCACGAATGATGAACTAGCTGATATCTATATGACATCATAAAAAAAAAAAAAAAAAAAAAAATGCCGGCTTGTTTCGACTGCTTTACAAAACTTGCATGGATAAACTTGCATAGCATTATATTCAAAAGTGACCTTCCAATTTGTTTGAAAAAAAAAGTTTTAATCAGCGTATTTTGCCTGTGTTAATTTATACTTCAGAAACTTGGACATTAATGTCTAAAACTATGCAAGAACTTCAAACAACTGAGAGAAGCATGGAAAGGTGCATGTTAGGGTTCACCTTAAGAAACATAAAGCGAAACACATGCATTAGGGAGTTAATCATACAGCTAGGCTGGGCACCTTGCCAGAAGAAACAATAGATGGTCCACCAAAGTCCTATTTTGGATACCAAGAGATAAGGAAAGACCGAGGAAGAGACCACAGTATCGTTGGAGAGATGAAATTGGGAAGTTTGAAAGAGCAAATGGAGAAAAATTCTGAACCAACTAGATGAAGAATTCATCCTGTAGTGTATTGATAAAAACTCAAATTTCTCATGATGATGATCATGTATAATTATTATTGTCTTTTTAAATAATTTCAAGGAATTTAGACAATCGTATCATTAATGATGTTTAAATTCTCTAATGCTTCCCTATAAAAGGAATATTTCTACTATACATACCACACTGATCTTGCCTTACCATTGTGATATATATCTCTTTTGTTTGTCTTTAAACAATTTAACAATCCAAAATGCTTTTCAATTTTGTGTGCAGAATATGTAACATATTTGAATCTTCTTTGGCATTTTTCTATGAGCGTGTTACTTATGCAGATCTATAAAATATGCGAAGACCATTATATAACACTATGCTCTGATTGAAATTCACCATACATCGACTAATAAGTAGCGCTTTGATGACTCACTTTATGCAGTTTTCCATATAACTACATCTCAGCATCTATTACACTGAAAAATATAAATGAGCAAAAATACTCAAAAATGAATAAATTTGTGCGAAATTTGAGTATGTCACATACTCAAAAGGCTCCGAAGCTAATACACTCAAATTTTAAAATTCCATGCACTACAAGTATATTAACATGCTCAGAAATTCGCTTCGCCCATAGTGAATCCCAGTATCCCAGGCATAGATTTTCATTGATGTATCCTTCTGCAAACCAGTATGAAACCGTCATGAAATGTAATTCTTGAGTTCCAATGTTATAAATTTTGTGTTTGAACTATTTCTGTTTAAATTTGTAGAAATTCTATAAAAGAACTTTTTTTAGTTCAGAATATTCATAGTCAATTATGAAGTGAACAGATATGAATTTGGAAACTTTCGATATGTCGTAAATTAAGCAGGTTTTTTAAGCAGGTTTTCTTTTTAAAACAAAATTACTGATTTCGGAATGAGTAAGGTAAAGACACCAGTATTCATCACCCTTATGATTTGCACCAGTGTTCGTCGCTCTTACAAAAGACATGTTAAAATAATCGTTAATTAACATCTATGAATTTTAAACCGCTCGAGCTAGGTACTCCGGTTCAAAGAAATCTAACGCAGGTGGATCCAAATTCATAGATGTTAATTAACAGTTATTTTAACGTGTCTTTTGTGAAGGTGACTAACATTGGTGCAAATATTAGGGGTGACGAACACTGGCGTCTTTACCTTATGTTTATTCACTTTTAAACACTTTATTTTTTAACAGTGTAGTTACAATTAAAACCTTATTGTAAGTAGCTATCATTAAATGTTTGTCCATGTTAACCGATCAGTGACATTGTTATATATAATGATATAGAAGAATGTTTTTTAGCTTGGGTTATAGCTCAGATAGAACGATATAGGAAATGTTTGAAATTATTGAAATGTTTGAAATGTTTTGAAAATATACGTTTTGTCAATATATAATTTACGATGGTAAGTCATTAAGTAAGTCACAAATGTATATGGCATGATTGAAAGTAGTAACTGATATCTTCAAAGAATGGTGATAGATGGCAGCACCATACAGCTTTATGATATTCAATTCATATTGAGTAGGTAGCATTCACACGCCTGCGTAATGCTGTTTCAAAAATGGCGATGGTGCTGAATGATTGTACGATAGAGGAGCAGCGTGCTGGGGTTCGATTTTTGTGGGAGAAAGGACTTGAATAAAAAAAATATTCATAACGAAATGTTACCTGTTTATGGATGCTACAGCATCCACCTTATAGCCCAGTGATTTTCATCTGTTTGGTTCCCTGAAAAAACATCTTGGAGGCAAACAATTTGCAGATGACGACGACGACGTTCAACATGAAGTCCTACTGTGAATGAGACAGCAACCCAAAGAAGTTTAGGCAGCTGGAATTGGGGCTCTGATAAAACGATGGGATAAGTGCATCAACATTGCTGGAGATTATGTGGAAAAATAAAAATTGTTTCCAAGTGATTATCATGGTGAATTATTTTTTTATTGTCATTTGTGACTTATTTAATGACTTTCCCTCGTAGTTAACTCATAACCACTTTTCATCGACTGGCAAACAGATAGTAACTCACACATGAACATCTCTTACTTTTCTGTTCCAAATTAAGCTTTTATTTTGCTAAAAGTTGTTTGTACATTGTTATAAAAATATCTAATTCAAAAATAAAATAAATATATACAATTACATAGAAGAATCTTTTGGGATGGCCACGACATACAATTGTTTTAACATGAGCGCGAGTTACGGATTAGAACTGTAAAAGGAATTTTTTAATATATAATTTTAATTTAAACATAACCGTCTTTCATCGATTAACAAACAGATAAAAACACACACATCAACTTCTCTTACTTTTGAAATTAATCTATGTTATTGAAAGAAGTTGTTTGTACACTGATATAAACACGTCTAATTCCGAAATCAATCAAATGCTGTCTGATGTTAATGACTTCGGAACTTTTCGGAAAACTTTATCCCTAATCTCTTAAGAAACAACTATCGAAAATAAGCATATATAACTTCTGAAAATAAGCATTTTCTGAAAATAGATCGAATGTTATTCTGTATCGTGCTTTAGTTTGATAGTGTATGATGTATTTGGAAATGTAAGTGAAAGGTAGGATTTAATTATGAATTTCAATATATCGTATATAGATATTTGCCCTAAGTTAAAGCTACATCTCACAATCGAGGATCATAAATTTTACATGCCTAAAAGTACATATCAAAATGTTCTACCGTTTTGTCTTTTCTTGTTATAATATTCGTCGATTCTTACAATTTAATAATTTTTTTTGATAAACTAAAAGAATATTACTATAAGTATATTTTTTTTTTACAAAACATTTGGAACCGATAAAAATTCTAAAGAGGATTCGACATCTCAAATGTATATGCATATATTTTATACACATATATATATATATATATATATATATATATATATATATATATATATATATATATATATATACACATATATATATATATATATATATATATATATGTGTGTGTGTGCATACAAATATATATGTATAAATATATATACAAGGTGCGGCAGCTATTTGAGAGCACACAATATAGGTGCCCCATTTTCCTGTGTGTTATAGTAACGTAGTTTTTTTCGTTGCTGATAGACATGACAGAGCCTATTCTTACTCAGGAAATGAAGAGGCATGCCATTATTGTCTACTTGGCTGCAGGGCACACCGATTCAGTAATGGCTGCATTCTTGAAGTTCGCTCGATCGTTTGTTTATAAAGTTCGGAGAGAATTGGGAGATGCAAAGGGTGATGTGGCCGCAGTTTCGCAAAGGAAACGAAATTGTCGAAATTCTGACAGTATCTTGACGCGAGAACTCGTCAGCCGTGTCCAAGCTGCCATCGATGAGGATCCTGGGAAATCGATGAGAGCACTCGCTAATGAGCTGCAGGTTGATGAGGCTACCATCCGACGTGTGGTTCATGAGGATCTCAAATACAAATCATATGTGATGCGGAGAGGACAATTCATACCCGACAGGACCAAGGTTAACCGCTTGACCAGAGCCAAGTGCATTCTGCACAAGCTGAAACATGCTGAGGAGCCAGGACTGCTCTGGTTTTTGTCAGATGAGAAGAACTTTGTTCAGGACCAGAAGGTGAACCGCAAAAACGATCAGTGACTGTGTAAAAGCCCTGGTGAAGTACCGCGGTCATGCATACCAAATTTTCAGCATCAGTGATGGTGCTTGGGGTTGTTATGATGGTGCTTGGGGTTAGTAATGAAGGGTATGTGATGCTTCCGTATTTTTTTTCTGAAGGTGCCAGAGTCAATGCCAGTGCTTTCATCGAGGTGTTAGAAAGAGTTGTCAAGCCTTGGATCAATACTGTAGCACAAAGGAGACCGTATGTTTTCAAACAAGCCTCGGAACCATCCCATACAGCCAGAACAACCAACAATGGATGGCCGAGAATTTTTACGATCATGTCACACCGAACATTGGGCCCCCCAGCTTTCCAGATCTCAATCCATTGGACTACTATGTGTGGGGCGTAGTTGAGAGGGACACCAATCGTCGTTCCCACAACGCTCTTGCAGCTCTCACAGCTGCTATTGTGGATGCAATGGCAAAAATGTCCAAGACTCATCTCATTACTGCCTGCAGTCGGTTTCGACAGCGTATAGAATCTGTTATTGCCGCTGATGGTGGGTTCATTGAATGATGTCTTCCTTTATGTATCTGATCATCTCTATGAAACTTTAATATGTAATAAATGCTCTTTTTCCTTTGTTTGTTCCTTCTTTTCTATGGACATCAAATTGTTCTTAAGTAGCTGCCGCACCCTGTATATATATATATATATATATATATATATATATATACACTGCTCGACATTGAAAATGCATCACCAAGAAGGAATGATAATAACGGAATGAAATTTGTTGGACACATACATTATAGTAGGAAGAACAATTGATTAAAATTTCAGGGAATTTGGAGTTATATGTACTGAGAAAACAGTATATAAAGCAGCGACCTCTGTGAGCAATAACAGCACATATATGCCTAGGCATTGAATCGAACAGCGATTTTATGGCATGTATGGTAAGAGCACTTCATGAAGCTACAACACGATGCCACAATTCATCGATGGAAGTTACTGGTGAGTGGTGGGGGGCCAGTCGCTTTTCAATGATTAAACAGTCATTTTCATTGGTGCGAGATCAGGAGAACGCGCTGGCCAGAGCATCAGTCGAACACATTCTGTATGAAAGAAGGTCTGGACAATACAAACAACTTGCGGTCGTGCATCATTTTGCTTAAATTTTGCGCTACGGTAGCCTCGAATACAGGGCAGAGGGGCGGGCCTTAACTCATCAGAAATTTAATGGCCGCTGTTCAGAGTGTCAGGAATACGAACATGAAGTAATCGAGACGTGTATCCAATGGGAACCCATCACATCATTGTAAATGATGGACAGTGTAATGATGTCGAATCCCAGCTGGCAATGTGCATTATTCATAATGCCGTTAAATACGGATAAGGCAATCTTGATGCTGGAAACAGGATTGTGATTTTTCTGAAAAGTGACTTCACGCCATTCCTGCGTCCAGGTTCATCGTTGATCGCACATTAATGGCGTCCATATCAGTGATGCTGTTTTGAGGGTAATCAGAATTTTGGTAGCCGCATACTGAGTCACCACCTGGATTGATGGTATGTTGTACCATTGGATACACGTCCCGGTCACCTCTTGTTTTCATTCCCGCCACTCTGAATACCAGCCATTACATTTCTCCCGAGTGAAGGCCCATAGCTCTATGTTCAAGGCCTCCGAAGCGCAACATTTAAGCAGGACAATGCATGAACGCAAGTTGTCCATATTGTCTGGACCTTCATTGATGCCGAAAGTGTTCGACTGTTGCTCTGGCCAGCGCGTTCTCCTGATCTCGCACCAATGAAAATGACTGTTTAATCGTTGAAAAGCGACTGGCCCCCCACCACTCACCAGTAACTTCGATCCATGAATTGTGGCATCGTGTTAAAACTTCATGAAATGCTCTACCCGTACATGTCATCCAATCGCTGTTCGATTCAATGCCTAGGTAGATATGTGCTGTTATTGCTCACAGAGGTCGCTGCTTTATGTACTGTTTTCTCAGTACGTATTACTCCAAATTTCCTGAAATTTTAATCAATTGTTCTTCCTACTATAATGTATGTGTCCAACAAATTTCATTCCGTTATTATCATTCCTTGTTGGTACTGCATTTTCAATGTCGAGCAGTGTATATATATATACAAATATATAGCTCCCATTAAAGTAAATATTTTATATTGTTATTATTAAATGAATGTTAAATACAAATGCTTTAATGTTTAAAAAAATAACTAAAAATAAAACTTTTTTCATAATTTGAAAAAGCTGAATTTGAACAATTATGATGTGACGCATTTTCACAAAAATCTGGAGTGACTCCACTCGACTTTCCAAACATTGATTAATTAACTGTTTTGTAGATAAAGTAAAGAAAGATGAGCTGTTAAACAAACAAAAGAGAGAAAACCATTATAGAGTGTTTGAGTATTTTTCTCCATATATTACATGATTTTTTTTTAACGCTACTGAACTTTGAGCCCATAGATCGTGATGATAAAGAATTTTTCGTTGTGTCCCTGTAAAAACCTATGAATGCTAGATTAACCAAAATGCTTATATTTAGTGAAACATTGATTTATAATATTCATATAAGTTTTAAGCTTGTAAAGACGTGTCGTGGCACCCTAGTGATAAGGTGGCACCTCCGTCTTTCATATTTAACCTGCTGTAAGTGTAAGAAAATAAACACTGAGACTTTGATGATTAATTTAACAAATATTTAATTAAATCTCGTAAGTGGGGAAATGAGGCTAATTCTTAACTGTATTATAAAATATAACTTATATATATCTTTAATTCAAGTATAATGAATGGTTTTATATTACCCGTATACTTCTGGCAAATTAACGGCGTGAAACTTTACTTATACCTCACTATAATCCGAGCGACATTGACTATCCTTTCCCCCGTCGTAAAATTCCTTCAAACTCTTTAAGACTTTATCAAACAACCCCTTCTCACCTCACCAAACACCGCAGAACTCTGCAGCACTCCGCAGAACCCCCAAGCATCATTTTAAAACCCCTTTTATACTTTTCCAATTAATTTGCATTTCCTACGTCATTTGACTTGCTAACCACTATATTCTAATTCTTTCTACAGTTCGCAAAATCTGAAACTTACTTTATTTCGTAGAATACCTTCTTCAGTAGAGTAGTGACTCTTAACCGAAGATTCCTCGCAACTCTTATTTACGAATTTCTTACGGAATCTTCCCCTAACCTTACAGCTCCCCCCTTTGAAAAAAATTTTTTGTTAGGAGACTTTTACGCGAGTCTCCGAAAAAAAATTTACTATACATAAAATCAGAATCTTTCCTTTCATACATTTAATATCTCATTACAAAATATCACGCTTTTTAAACTTAGCTACATTCATCTAAATTATTTTAAACTACCGAGATTTATCGTTAAATTAACAAAATTCATCGCTAAACTTGCAACTAGCAAAAATAAACTCTTACATACACAATACCGCATCGAAATTAAAACGTTTACTTTAAACTACTAATTTATCTAAATCTACGATTCTCAATAAATTTAAATGTTAGCTCCAATCTTTAATCTTCGTATATTTCAATAACCTAAAAAAATTGTAGATATTTAGAAAACTAATTATCAAATAGTAAACTAGAATAAATTTTAGCTTACGCGCACTTTTAGAAATTTAAACGAAATGCAAAAGTGTGAAACTAGTAAAGAAACTGCTTATTTTTTTTTTTTTTAAACCTAGTTTAAGTAGCCCCATTGTACAATATGGTCACAATTCATCCAGGCATTTGCTGGGAAAAATATGAACAATGATAAAACTCAAATAGTATCAAATTTACAATGAAAAATCTTCATTTTCAACATCTTTCTTGAAAACATCGTTTTCGCCAGACTTCCACGCAATTACATTGTACAGATTTTCTTTGCTTTGACATTAGATTAAAATTAGGAAGCATTATCTGAAACATGAAAAAAAACTTTTGACATACACATATTAATATCAAGGTCAGCTTCCATATCCATTTATCACAGTTTTAAATAATTAAAACTAAGTGCTTTAGAAACAGAAAATTTCCCCCTCTTTTTAAACTCGCTGACTTTTAAGCGTGAAAGAAAACTTTGCTTAAGTTAAAAATATTTTGTTAGTGATTAATTATATCAGTGAATAATGTTACACTGAAAAAAAATTTAAATATCACTAAAATATCGCACTTGTTACATTTTAACCGAGTTTACCCAAGCATAAAATTACAGAAATGAATATTCAAAAAATTTCATACAATAAATTTAAACTTCGAAACAATATACATTTCAAAGAAAAACACGTAAGATTAAACGTTTTCTATAGATGATGGCTGTAATCAATGAATTATAATATATCTTGATATACATACAAAATATTCAAATTATAGAAGACTAAATAAGTGAAAAATGCAGTTCAATTTAAATTTTCTTGAAAAGATTATATTCACAAGAAATTTATAAGTCCACTGTCTCTTTCGTTGAGCTCTAGATGAAATAATATACTTTAAAGGAAAAAGTAAAATAACAGAACAATATCACCTGGTTAATATGACTTGACTTTAGACATCAGGTGAAGACTAACGTTGACTATTAGAAATTCCTGGTATCTCTGAACTCACCCTCCAAGGCATTGGGATTAAACAGGCTGAAGGGGGGCTTTCCTTTTTTCCTAGATGTGTAGATGAAGGTCCCTTCTGTGCTGGAGGCATAAGGAGGGGTGACTGACTCTGAGCTTCGTTGGGCTTGAAATATCTGCCTAGACCTTTTCCTTGGTCGATAGCGGGAGACGTCGCTGCTTCTAGTTGAAGAGGGGTGCTTTCTTTTTTCCATAGTTGTCTCTGCTTTTTTACTAGGCAAAATAGAAGATGAATTAAGAACAGTACAAGTTTGCTTGTAGCGTTTAAATGATGGAATATGGTACCTCCGTTATAACTTAATATTTCCGATTGAATATGCCCGAAATAAGTTTTTTCTAGTGGGGGAAGGCTTTAAACTGTCAGCTGATTTTCCAAAAACAGTCATTTTAGTTTTATTACGTTTTGGCGCCTTTGAATTTACAGAAAAATGTCCTCTTTCATGGCAGTCCTCTACTTTATTTTTAACAACATTATTAAACTTTCTATCCATATTTTTGTTACAAAATTTGTCATGCATTATATTCTGAGCCAATTTATTTTTCGGAGCAAATTTCTTTGGGTTTAATCTATTTGAAAAGTCGGGTAGGGAATCTTTCCATACCATTGTTATTTTGTGCCGCTTTATTTTTAAATCATTAAGCATTTCAAAACAGTTAAATTTAATGCAATCGCCGACTTTTAATTCGTGTCGTAAATCATCTAATCCAAGTTTGTCTATTGAAATTCCGTTTAAACAGAAGTTATTCAAGTTAAATGTTATAGGTTTTTCGCAAATATTACTCTTAACGTCAGCAAACTTGGAGCTAACCTTGACAATTTCACCATTCATACATTTAAACTGCTTAATATTAGGTATACAATTCATTTTAACCTCGGTATTTTCAGAAATTGTATCATCACTTTTACACTCCTTAAAATTATCAAAATTTTCTTCAAAAATATCAACTGCATCTTCCAAATAATTCTCAGTTTCACAATTACATTTATCAATTTCAGAACTTTCATCTATTTGACTAGAATTACCTCCCAAAGTATCATCATCATCTACATAATTTTCAATGTTGAAATCCCCCTTACTAATGTCAGACATTTTTACACAACTGTCAATTTTGTCAACAGGGTATGTACTACTACAACAATTTGACATATTTTCATTTTCTTTGATAACGGGTTCCTCCGATGCGGGTAAATGAACATCCTTAGCTTTTCTAATATGAACGGTCCACAATGATGAAGGAGACCAGTTCATAGGATTAATCGAAATACTGCCAAGTCTAACTGTTTGATTTTTAGGGTGTTCTGGCTGTTCTTGTGCAATTTGATTATATGTATTCCTCGGTGGTAAAAGTTGATATGCATTGTTATGCTGAAAATCATTTCGAGGAAAATTGCGCTGTATACTTTCATTTCTCTCTGCATAATCACAATCAAAATTTTGAGGGGGGGAATAATTTCGATTATGCTCGTACTTTCGTCTCTGCGCTCCAGAAACATGCCGCTGTTCATACTTGCACAAAATTTGAAAGAGTGTGTCATATGAATTTAATGTATGCATTTCTAAAAAATCTTGCAGGGGTATTGTTAGAAGTGGATTTATTATCTCTAACACAGCTGCAAAGGACAATTGCATTCCAAGCTGCTTGATAATCTCCAATTTTCTTAATAGAAAGGATGTAGGCCTGTCGTAGAAAGACATACTGCGGCTATACAATTCTTGACGTAATTTTGTTTTATCTACTACGTATAAAAATGCATCTTTAATTTTTCTTTCTAATTCCTCATAAGTAGGATTTTCACTTAAACTTCTCGATGCTATGGTGTTAAACCAAATCTTTGCATCTCCCTTTAAGCTATATTTCAATAGTGAAAATTTGTCCTCATCTTTAATTTTATTAACAATAAAGTACTCTTCCAATTTATCAAAAAAGTTATTTATGTTATCTGATCCCGTAAAATAAACTCTCGAGGGAGGGGTATCGAAATTTGTTGGGCGCCACTGTAAAGACGTGTCGCGGCACCCTAGTGATAAGGTGGCACCTCCGTCTTTCATATTTAACCTGCTGTAAGTGTAAGAAAATAAACACTGAGACTTTGATGATTAATTTAACAAATATTTAATTAAATCTCGTAAGTGGGGAAATGAGGCTAATTCTTAACTGTATTATAAAATATAACTTATATATATCTTTAATTCAAGTATAATAAATGGTTTTATATTACCCGTATACTTCTGCAAATTAACGGCGTGAAACTTTACTTATACCTCACTATAATCCGAGCGACATTGACTATCCTTTCCCCCGTCGTAAAATTCCTTCAAACTCTTTAAGACTTTATCAAACAACCCCTTCTCACCTCACCCTACACCGCAGAACTCTGCAGCACTCCGCAGAACCCCCAAGCATCATTTTAAAACCCCTTTTATACTTTTCCAATTAATTTGCATTTCCTACGTCATTTGACTTGCTGACCACTTTATTCTAATTCTTTCTACAGTTCGCAAAATCTGAAACTTACTTTATTTCGTAGAATACCTTCTTCAGTAGAGTAGTGACTCTTAACCGAAGATTCCTCGCAACTCTTATTTACGAATTTCTTACGGAATCTTCCCCTAACCTTACAAGCTCAATTGAATAAAGCGTTTAGATGCTATCGCACTTTTAAAAATTTGGTCCCATAGGACATAATGATAAAGAATTTTTCTTTGTGTCCATGTAAAAAAACTGTAAGTGCTAAATTCACCAAAATCTATACAGTTTGTGCAACTGTGACCTAAAACATGTGTACAAATTTTTTGCTCAGATTAATAAGGCGTTTAGACGCTATCACACCTTTAAAAATTTGGTCCCATAGGCCATAATGATAAAGAATTTTTCTTTGTGCCCTGTAAAAAAACTGTAAGTGCTAAATTCACCAAAATCTATACAGTTGGTGCAACTGTGACCTATAACATGTGTACAAATTTTTGGATCAGATTAATAAAGCGTTTAGACGCTATCGCATTTTTAAATATTTGGCCCCATAGGCCATAATGATAAAGAATTTTTCCTGGTGTCTCTGTAAAAAAACTATAAGTGCTAGATTCACCAAAATCAATAGGGTTCGTACTATGGTGACTTACAATATACGTACCAACTTTCAGCTTATTCGAACAAAACGTTTAGACGCTAG
The DNA here is from genome assembly GCA_963930645.1 of Salticus scenicus. Classification (NCBI taxonomy): domain Eukaryota; kingdom Metazoa; phylum Arthropoda; class Arachnida; order Araneae; family Salticidae; genus Salticus; species Salticus scenicus. The sequence continues at coordinate 202,149,251 of OZ005655.1, read as the reverse complement.
CGTGTTCACTCACAGACATGCACACATACGTACACACATGCATACATACATCATCGTAAAAATAGTGGACATGGACTCAGGGGACCTCGAAACGTATAGAAACATCAAAATCTCAAATTCGGATTTTTGACATGATTACAATACTTTCCTCACTATAGTGTTCGGAAAGTAAAAATGTGCATAATCGAAGTGTCATCAGTTGTTTGATATACGCTTACCTTGAATCATATATACATATATTTTTGATAATATTTATTATTCACATCAACTTTGATGCATTTTATATCATAAGATCTCATTTTATATCATTTTATTACATAGGAGATTTTATAGCAATAGAATTACCGTCAGCGGGGAGAGTGGGCATAGAAATGGCAATGCAAACTGTTTGTCAATATTCAGCCAATATAAGTCAGCAAAGTTTCCTTTATATATATGTGTTAAATAAATGTTTACATGTCAAGTTTTGGAGCATTTATATAGTTGGCAGGAAAATTACTGGAGCACAGAACCATAATTTCATGTATATATATATTTAGTTTTATCGCTAATTTTCATGATCAGCTTACATTTTTACAAATAACTTGAAGTCTACGATCATGAACCGACAAATATTTACCTAACAAAACAGTATTAGGTGTACGACATCTTTTAAATACGAATTATTGTTAGTGCTTCAATAATTTTGCTACCGACTTTACATTATAAAAGTTGAGATATTGATATAGCTTTCCCGTAAATGAAGAAAATTGCAGTATAGAAGCTCCATCTTCTGATTAGCTAAACGTAACAATTTTTAATTATTACCAGTTTGTATCATTATTTTACAAAATATACAGTTTTGTAGAAGGCACAGCGCTTACAAAAGGTAACACACAGACGCAAACGCTGATACATACAGGCATATATTTTCTAAAAATGGTCAAACCATCTTAAGGACATCCTAAAACTCTCAAAACATGTAAATCCATCAAAAACCGAAAGATTTAAATTTTTAATGAATCCAATACTTTGTTTTATGGAAGACCATGATAACTTGTTCGGCAAAGTGTGGACTGGTATTTGAAAAATTAAGGATTGATACTGGTGCTGGCCGAAGACTGTCGTCTACATTAATGGTGGCTAGTTCACATAAAATCATTCCTTGCCGCAGTGTCTTCCAGGTTCCCACCTCAAATAATACATCTGTGGTTAAACGAAATAGTTGACCCCCCCCCCCCCCCGTGGAGGATCAAAATTGTGATGGCATGTGTTTGGGCCATCCTTGGGAATAAGCCAAGATCTTCGCCAATTGCCCATAACTTAGTACTGTAAGATTTCTCCTTATGTATATATACAGGGTGGTTGTTATTAAACTTTCCCTATAAACAGCATCCTACAACGCAAACGGATGAACGGAATGCAACGAAATTAGGTATATAGACTATACACGACATGCGCTCACGGAATTTTGAAGAAAAAAAAAAGTTAAATTTAACACAATAAACGACCAAAATGAAATACAGAAACAATATTAACAATTCAGAACAAGAATTGTGAGTAATAAAATGTAAAACCGAGAAAAGATGTCAGTTATAGGGAAAAAATGTCGAGATTTGCATGCATGCGAAGAAGAGGAAGCCTTATGCAGGTAGTACTTAATGTGGTTCGATGACAAGGTGATCAGAAACTATTCAGTAATTGTTAATATTGTTTCTGTATTCCGTTTTGGTAGTTTATTGTGATAAGTTTAATGTTTTTCCGGAAAAGGCGCCCTCTATTGGACATTTTAGAACTTTTTTTTTTTAATTCCGTGAGCGCATCTCGTGTATAGTCTATATACCAAATTTCGTTGCATTCCGTTCACCCGTTTGCGCTGTAGGACGTAGTTTATAGGGGAAGTTTAATTAACCCCCTTCTACACACACACACACACACACACACACACACACACACATATATATATATATATATATATATATATATATATACATAAAAATGAAAAGCTCTAATGATTGAAATATACGTTATTTTCACTTATTTGAAAATAGAACAGTCTCTTGCTTAAGGTAAATATTTAAAAGAATATGCTGGTTTGAACATTCTCAACGATGTTGTCAAAATGAGGTTATTTTCATTAATTTGCTTTAATTATTTTTTCGCCCAGAAAATATGTATTATAATAAAAGAGTTTAATACGGTGTATTATAATTTTATCGTGAAACGATTATAAATAGTTCATTACAACTTGTTGACAAAGGAAAAAAAAATATTTCGCTTAATGTATAAAATTAGAGTAAGTAAAAATTGTAGATTGAAAGAAGTAGGTTTGAGGCATGAATAACACTTCTTAGTATTATTTCATTGCATGGTTTAAATTTAAATAATTACTTAAGACTTATCACAGATCATCTCTCCGAATCATTTTACGAATAACTTAATCGCAATTTAAATTTTAAAACGTGATTTAAATACTGAGGCCGTAATTATTCATACTTCTCATTTATGTTTCCCATTATATTTTGCTTGTTTACTCCTAAGAACACGTCTATTAATCAAATTCAAGAAGAGTGATCAATCTACATTTATTTTTCAAAACCTTATCTTGGCATTTATCAGTATCTTCTATCAGTTTGCGTTTCCTTTCAACAAGGTTCATCAAATAGTTTTTTTATGGATAGTATTTTAATGACTTCTTATTTTAACTCATAATAACCGCAGAAATGAATTTAATTGAGTGTGCGATCTCATTTGGTAAAATAGGTTATTCTTTTTTAAAAATTATTTTACATGTGGACGTATGTAATTACAGCTAATATTTGCATACAGGCATATACAGTGTGTTCCAAAAACATTATATTGGAATTAAATTACTAAATATTAGTCTAAAAATTATATTCCAAGTTGAAAAGTTGTGTAGAAAAACATGCAGAAAATTAAAAAAATTAAAATCCCATTAAAAATATAAAGTTACTCAGTGTTAACAATTACAAAAATTTAATTTTATCTGACTCCCCCCTCCCCCCCTCAAAAAAAAAAAAAAAAAAAAAAAAGAAAAGAAAAGAAAAGAAAGGAAAAAAAGAAATAAAGAAAAAAAAAAAATTCTTATGAGCCAAAGTCTACTTGCTAGCAAATGAATGTACAAAATTTCAGTATTATATTTAAGAAAAAACTTCTTAATATTACAAAGGAAGAAAAACTGATTTAAGTAGCTCCCAAATGGCTTTGCACTTTTTTCGTTACTTTTCTTTGAATAATGATCATGTTATTAATAACCGAAAAGTTTTATGAAAATCAGTTATTCGTAAATAATGATCGAAAAATCAGGAAAGTTTAAATCGATATATGTAAATAGATAAAAAACGTACATTTTGATAATTTTATTAATTAATTTATCTTTTTATTGTAGTGCTATGATACGGAGTGTAGCACTTATAGAAAATACTTTTTTTTTTTCTAAATAATAATTCTCGTGAAAAATAGTGTTTTGATAAAGCTAACCATAATTTATATATCTGCTATCTACTAGTTTTCGAATTTCATTTCTGAAAAAAACATAGAATTCCAATGCTTTCATGATAAATACTTTATGTTCAAGTATTATTTTATGTATTGAAAACTTGAATGCATAAGATTAATAATTAAATTCCCTTATTCAATTACTCATTTAACGTTATATGTATTTAACAATTTAAGAAGGTGTTTGTGTATTAATGCATTTTTTATAAAAAGTAAAAAATTTTTAGACTTTTATGACTGATGTCATAAAAAACATATTAATATTTCAATTATGAATCGCGTACTTATATATATATATAATTTTCTTACAGGCCTGTTCCCCATAACACGCGCTTTCGTGCTACTTTTTGGGGCGCGCTCTGCCGGGTTAAATAACAATTTAATAGATTTTTATTATTCATTTATAATAAAATAAACTTTTAATAAAATTTCATTAGATGAATGCAAATCAGATTTTTTTTAAGTAAATTATGTTTTTAATTGATAATAGTATTATTTTTTATTAGTACGATTTCGATTTAATCAATAATATGATAATGCCACTTTTCTATCTATTCTCAACTTATCTGTAATTTGGAAAACGTCCCTATGTAATTTATTGAACGAAACGGGTGAATTTTAAACTTAAGTCGACAATTTTCTTCTGAAAATTACGAACCGTTAAATTTCAAAATAGTTTTCGTGAAAAGCAAATCTGTTAGTTTTGTGCCTTTAGGTTAGCACCATAAATAAACTTAGATCACTCTTCACTTTGAAATATTACTATCCAGTCTCAGTAAACTGTTTAAATAGATAGTTAAGTTAAAATCTTCGAGGCTATTCCTTAAAATAGAAGTGTAAAAATGCGAAAACTTCAATTAAAAGTAATACCTCTGCAGATATATTAATTCATTTTCTTTTAATGAAATTAAATATGCGTTATTTTTTCTTCAAATAACCGTAGGACGAACATTATTTGTTAAAAAAAAAAAAAAAAACTTCCATGATAATTATTTACATTTCTAAAGAGTAGCTTTTTAATGTAAAATATAGTGTATATTATTATTCCTTATACAATATATGAAATACCCAGTTTCATTAAATTCCCTATTTGATTTTAATTTCAAAATGGCGACTTCGATTTTTTGCGTTCTGATTATTTATTTCTCATATGACCGTGAACAGTTTTACAATTTTAACGATTTCTGAAAACAAGAATCATCAGAAAATAATAATAATAATAATAATAACTTTAGTGGTAAAACAATACTGTGTGTTACAAACTTGGTGTTAAAACTTAGTGTTAGAAAAAGTAAACTCATAGTGGCTCAAAAGTTAACAATGATATTTTTCAAAAGCTTGTTCCGCGATATAATTCTTCGGTCTAGAACCACCGGTCTTGACACTGAGAGAAAATTAACACTTTGAAGAATTATATAAAATTCCTTGCATATGTTTTTTCCTCTTTATTCTTTAGTTCAGAAAATAACATCAACGGTCGGGTTTGGCGTTATCAGAGAGCCAAGAGTTTTAAATGAACTGGGGTGATTCCATGGATGAAGGTAACATCAGTCACACAAAAATATAAAATTTCTTCTTTTTCTACCACCAGTATTACCATACAGAAATATTACTGCCATATTTCGATAAACTTTCGTAATTAAATAGGATAGTGATTCTTGTTAGAAATTACTGGTGGAAGCAGAAATATCTCTGTCTGTGACTGACGTTACATTTTTCGTGGAATTGTCCACTACAGTAATTTATATTTAATAATTATAAAACCTTTAATCATTTTCTGTCCGCTCTTTCCAATAAAACGGATATTTTACAGATGAATCTGATGTTTTAGGAATTATATGTTGCTGCACTGCTATTCTCTTTTACGTAAAAGTAAATTTTAAATAAATATTTCACCCAATGGTCAATAGCCGACCAATATTTTTTATATATATTTAAATAATAAATGTAGAAATCCAAAACTTCCATGTAAACAATAATCACAGTAACTAATTTATCTTTAAAGGAAAAAGAATCATTATTAGAATTTTTGTTTACCTGACGATTCATGTCCTTACGAATATCTTTATTTATTTCATTCTATTTGCCTCTCAAACCGACTGATCAAAATTCTTTGTCTGGGCATTTCAATAGCAAATAATACTGTAGATATAAAAGCAATGTGTCAAAAGTAAATATATATATATATATATATATATATACTCAGTTCTATTGCCAGATGAATAAAAGTTAATACGCGGTAAGATAAAGCCACAAACGTAAGCTGAATCGCGAGCTTTTTTATTGCATTTTAAAAATTTTCACATTCAAATTTAACACATTCTTTCTATGGTAATTATAAATACTAAGATTACGTGTATAAAATGAAAAGAGAATAAAAATAAAGGTATTTTTGACTGTTTTCGTGTTCTCATATGTAACGATTTTTTCTGCAATCGATTTTAATTATAATTTTCGAACAATAATAATCTCAATTATTATAATTAATCTAAAAACGGACGAAAAATTCCACTTTTACGTATTATTATATAATAATAATTTTTTGAGAGAAAAATTGTTTGCATTCATTATGGAAATTAATTTTAATTAGCAATTTGTAATGCAAAAGAAATATTTTTGTCTTTCAATTTTTCTCAGAAAGAATCTTTCCTTTTTTCAAATTCACATTAACCGTACATTTCGAACGATACAACTTTTATCCCCCATTCTTAAAATAAAAAAATTTAAAACGTACGACAAATTTCATGTTTTCCTATTAATATATTGATTGTAGCTTATAATTTATTCCTGTAAAAAACAAACCGTTAATGGTAATAAAAACTATACATTAAGAAAAACTTCACGAAAAATAATCATATGATAATTATGACTATTGACTTTACAAATTCGTAAGCGATTGGTAAAAGTTAAATTTTCTTTTTTTTTTATTTTTTATTTAAACGTTTTCGTTTTAAACTGAATTTTAGTTAAATTTTACATTTTCTTCTATTATATAGTTAAGTGTTGCACAATTAAGAAAGTTATTAATTATACTTTTTTATCCCAAATAAAAATATTACACTAGTACAATGCACATAATTTTACATATATATAAAATTTCGCTTACCATAGAGATGTGAATATTACCATGTTTTTATTAACTTCGATTCTTGTTTCTTTGTTTGTATGTATGTTAGTATGTTAGTTTGTTTGTGTGTCAAGTACAAATCTTGCAATCGATTTTTAACTAACTTCCCGACTAGCTAGATATTTGAAACTTTCAGGACAGCTCAGAACACAGTGACAACACATTCTTTTAATACTTTTAGTCAACTGTTTCAGGTCCCGCTGCCTTCGGCAGCGTTTATATGATTCGACAGAATTTTTTTTTAACTAACTTCCCGACTACCTAGACATTTGAAACTTTCAGAATAGTTCAGAACACGGTAAAAATGCATATTTCGAATATTTTTATCCAACTGCTCTGAGTTTCTGCTGCGTTCGGCAGCGTTACCAGTACAAAGCTTGCAATCGCTTTTTCACTAACTTCCCGAATAGCTGGACATTTGAAACTTTCAAGATAGCTCAGAACACGGTGAAAATACATTTTTTAATACTTTTAGTCAATTGTTTCAGGTCCCTACTGCCTTCGGCAGCGTTTATATGATTCAACAGAAAATTTATTTAACTAACTTCCCGACTAGCTAGACATTTGAAACTTTCAGAATAGTTCAGTATACGGTGAAAATGGATTTTTTAAATATTTTTAACCAATTTCATCGGGACCCTGATGCCTTCGGCAGCGTTACCAGTACAAAGCTTGCAATCAATTTTTAACTAACTTCCCGGCTAGATAGCCATTTAAAACTTTTATAATAGCTCAAAATACGATTGCAATGAATTTTTTTAATACTTTTATCCAAATGCTCCGGGTTCTCGCTGCCTTCGGTAGTGTTTATATGACTCAAATGAAAATTTAAAAACATGGTATATAAAAAGTTCTTTTTATCTCTTAATTATTTTTATAATTATTAGCATGTATGAATACTACAAATATCAGTTACGTTGTATTAGACAAGTTCGATTTAAATCAATGTTAAAGAAAAATAATAATTAAACTGTTAATAAGATTTGGAATGTAAATATGTTTTCAGAAAAACACCGTTCATGCGTTTTTAAGGGACTGACGTAAAAACGATTTACAAATAAAAAGACAAATTACCGAAATTAAAAATTAAAACTTTAATTACTACAAATTTAAGGAGACCGAAGCAATATGTATGTGAAAAATATTTTTTTTTCTAGATACTATCTGGTATATTATTTTATACTAGAATTTATACTTCAATATTAAAAGAAATTAAAAAGAAATTTCATGAAAAAAAAAGAAGAGAAAATGATAAAATTAGAGTCTGATTTGAGTATTTAAATACATATCTCCTATCTTGAGGCTTGTAGTATACATCTTGAATACCATATAAAAATATTTTAGATATTAATTACATATATTTCGTATCTTTATAAATGTGCACTATAAGATTTGTGCCTATTCAGGTAGTTTTTTTTTTTATTATATATATATATATATATATATATATAACTTTAATAATCGCCTGATGTGCTGATTATCTGTATATAAGAACTTCATTGTGAACTGAATTGTGTTCATTAAACGCTTTTTTCCCTTGTGTTTTGACAAACTAAGTATGTTCGAAGTTTTTCATTGCAGTCCATTGCGTCTTTAAAAGGTGGAAAACTTTTTACAAATTCTTTATCCCCGTCGCTTAAATTAGTATTACATAATTTGTTTCCCATTAATTCATCGATTGTGAATAATTCAAAAGTCATGATATTGGTATCACATTTCACTTACTCTTAAAAAATTATATCCGCTCTCGGGAGATTCCAATCATGTTTATCCATGATTACAGTTTCGTCATTACTTTCTTCGGTATAATTTTCATCGACGATATCACATTCATCTGATTTTAATCTAGAAATACTCCTTTAATAAAACATTTTTTTTTTATTGTTTAGTTGTATTACATGCTAGGGAAATTATATTTATCGCCTGTAGTACATTTATCTTGCTGTGATGCCTAAAAGTGAATATATCCTGTTGTGATGGTTAAAAAAATTTCTGCGTTTGAGATGCTTTTAGGAGGCAGTACAACTTATTTAGAATGTAAAAATGATGAACAGTAGAGACATTTTGTGAATTTTAGAAAGTGTGAAACCATTCACATTAAGTGGCATATAAATGAAGAAATTTTGCATTAAATTGAATTGGAAGGAAACGGGACTTCACAAAAAAGGCGTATAAATGTAAAAGACTTATAAACGGTTTATATTCTGATACACATGTCAGTCACGCCAGTGAGGAAAATTCATTGCCAAGAGAGTCTGCGAGATATTCTTTTTTAGGCAAAGTAGCTGAACAATGAAATTAGAATTATCATAAAGTGTAAATAAAAAAAAGAGATTAAAAAACACATACACACGCACACACAAAATTATATATATATAGATGAGAGGAGGGTATTATGGAATATCATTTACATGTCTTAAAATAACTTTACTTGTTTTTAATAAAAATCCCCAAAATCATGATGAGTACATAACGTAATTATTTTGTAATGAATTGTCAATGAAAAAAAATCTCCCAAAAAATTATTTTTGTTATAAAAAGTTTTTTTTTTTTTTAAGTTACAATTGGAGATTAATATGAAGTAGTCGGGGTAATATGGAATAGGTGCGTTTAAACTGTTTAAACCATAGAAAAACTAATTAGACTTCATAAAATCATCTTTGGAGAATTTTCTGTGACTGAAGATACATTCGGTACCTTTATTTTCTGCTACTTTAGTTGAATACATGAAGTCAATTTCAGATGATACTATGAAAAACCTAGTATTCCATAATACCCGACACTCCATCTTTAAAAATGAACTTTTAACTTGATGGACAAAAATATATTCAGCTAAAAAACGACCAATGTATAACAAAATACAATTATTTGCGCATACACTATGCTTAACATTAATGTTCAAATCACATGTGTACTAGTAAGTTCAAATGTCAGAAAACTTACCTGCAAAAACTTTTAAAAATCACAAAACATACTTTGTTCTATAGAGAATGGTACGACAGCAACAAGCGGTTGCTTCTTACCGTATTGCTTCATGGGAATCCTTCTTGAGTAATTCAGGGTATTTGGAAGAGATAGCAGCACCAAGCAGAGCCGAAACCTCGGTATTCCATATTTACCTACTATTCCATAATACCCTCTTCTCCTCTAAACAAAAATTAAATTTGTACCATAGTTCATTAAATTGAAATAATATTGGATTTAGAAAATAAAAAGCACGCGCACGTGCAGGATAAAAAAATAAAAAACAAGGTAGTATTTTTTTTTTTTTTTTTTGGTTGGGATTTTCATTAGTATTTTCAAACAATAGAATAGTAACGGAAACACTTAATATTTTTTTTTCCTGGAACTCTTTTAAATTAAAATCTGAACTAATGTGGTTATTAGAAAAATAAATTAACATTAAGAGACTCGGCTTAAGTTATTTTCAATTAAATTGAAATATGCAACATTTATTAAATATTTTCAATTAAAGGGAAGCATACGATAACACACACTGTATACACTAATATGTAGTAATTAATCTATGATTTTATTAAAACTCTATTTTATTAGTATAAGCCAACAACTGATTAAAGCAATTATAAATTGTTCTGAGTAGTATGCTTCATTTAATAGTTGATTTGATTGTCGAGGAACTCCGTGAAGAAATATGTTTAAAAAACCCTTTATGAAAATATATTTTCTTTAAAGTTATGATGTAAGCATAAGAAGTTTTAAACATGTTAGAGAGATAGAAGAATCTGAAGATTTTTCTGAAGATTTTTTTTTTTTTAAGCTGGGATAACCAAATAATCGAGCTCTCACAGCAACGTTTCAAAATTTTGAAATTTTCGAATGGAAATACCCATTCTTCTTCTTAATATTATTATAACTTTATAGTCGAATCGTAATTTTCAGAGTTAAAATTATAATTATTTAAAAAAGTGAAAGAACAAAAGGAAGTTTAAATGGCATTTTTCTGGGAACTATAGCTTGAAAAACTGTTGATTAAAACACGCACGCACACACACACACAAAAAAAAAAAAAAAAAAAAAAAAAAAGAAGATAGAAGATGATTGCATCGCGCCCATAAATAATACTCATTTTATGAAGTGAAATCAATAAAAATGAAACAAGATACACCTACTTAAATTGTTAGATTTCTTCTTCTTTCAAAATTTTGCTAACCATTCAGATTACCAAGTACCAAAATGACAGTGGGAGTATTATTTCTCGGATTCCAGACAAAATCAATTTTCTTGGAAGCAACTGGACTTTCACTTTTCAAAGAAGTAAACAATCAATTACCCACCGAAAAGTACATACATACATAATTCATTCATTCTTAAATTTTTTATTGTTAAAAGGCAACATATCATATACATATTAATGAAAAAGAAGTTATTCATATTGATAATTAAATATTAAAAAAGGAATTACGAATTTAATATACGCATTTAGCAACGCATATTTTTGCTGAATAAGTTATTTTACAACAACAAAATATTTATAAGACAATTAGAATTTAAAAAAAAAAAAAAAAAAAAAAAAAACCAACTTAAGTAGTTATTAGTTGCTTCCTTTTTCTCTGAAATTTTGTTAAACATTTAGAATACTAAGTAAGAAAGTGAAAGTAGTAGTACTTTTCCTACATTTGAAAATTTGTCTTGCAAAGAACTATACTTCCATAGAATTTCCTTAGGAAGTTATTGTTACACCCTTAAGGTTGCCAATAATTTATTTTTTTAATAGCATCATGCAGCATATCATGCACTTATAAAAATCAAGTATAAAGTCACTTTTCAAATTATTAACAGGTTATTAATATATATAAATCGAGAAATAAACGATAACCCTAAAAATGGTGGTATACAGCAATAAAATAATCATTATAATGTTGAACTTAATATGGCTAATGTAGTTCAAACTTTTTCGATTTATATGCTCTCTGAAAAATGGTGCGTTTCTTAACCCGTTAGTAGAAATTTCTAAAATCTGTAGGGAACAGATGTAGATTTTAGTTTCCAAATGGTTTAATTTTCTTTTCTTTAATTTTATATAATAGTGTTTAAATTATCACATAAAAAATTATTCACAAAATTATGTTATTCAATTCTTCGCAGCTGTCTATTTCTTGGTTGCGCAAAAATTTTTGCATACCATAGAGTTTTTTGTGTACCATAGAATTTTTTTATGCTTGAAATTTGCCTTAGGCTTATAAAACAAATAACTGCATTAGTACACATATTTTTGAACAATCTAAATATTCCCTGAAACTAGTAAATTAAGACAAAAGTGCCAAGTTATATTTAACACAAAATTTTCTTTTAAAAGTAACATATAAAGTTTCTTTTGTTCATTCTGTAAAATTTTAAAGCAAATGTTAAAAGAAAATGAGTAACTTTTACGCGTTTTTAACACATTCCAGCAAGGTTGAAAAATGTTAATGACTTCCATTTTCCTGTCTGTCTGTCCGCACCCTAACTTCCGTAAATATTTATGAAATTTCATGAAACTGACATGCGTTATTCAAGTTACCTATCAAACATTTTCTGTTGAAAATGGAGTTAATATCTCTCCTGGTTTGTGTACAGGGACACCCGAAAATATTCTATGAGAGGTATTTATATAAACCATACTTTAACACTTTTACTGTACACAACTCTTAATGATATTAAAATATGATATTCAAGCTCACTATCGGATGTTTTGTATGTAAAATGAAGTAAATACCGCCAATGATTTGTATACAGGGACACCCGAAAATATTCCAAAGTATTGCATTCTATGAGAGGTATTTCTACAAACCATATTTTAATATCTTTACTGTACACAAGTCTTGATGAAATTAAAATATGTTATTCAAGTTCACAACCGGATGTTTCTATATAAAATAAAGTAAATACCGCCACTAGTTTGTATACAGGGACTTTCGATAATATTAAAGACTTCGAAGTATTTCAAAGCATTGCGTTCACTGAGAGGTATTTCTATAAACCAAATTTTAATAACTTTACTTATCACAAAGTTTAATGAAATTGAAATATGTTATTCATATGCACAAAAGAATGCCTTCTATAGAATATAGTATGACCAGCATTAGATTTATAGGGCCACACAAAAATATTCACCTACATTAAGAGCTAATAATAAAAAATTGCTGGAATTGCACTTTCGTTTACATTAAGCGTTTTTAACACTTTCTAACAATTTTTAAGTGTAAATATGATTTCAATTTGTGTTTCTGTTTGTCTGTTCGTCTGCCCATCTGTCTGTACGCGCTCTAACATCTGTAAATATTTATGAAATATCTTGAAACTGATATATGTTATTCATGTTCACTATCGAATGTTCTCTATGAAATGGAGTGAATACCTTTATTAGTTTGTTATTCCAAAGCATTGTGCACTATGAGAGGTATTTCTATAAATCATATTTTAATAAATTTACTATACATAAATCTTAATGAAATTGAAATATATTATTCAGGTTTATTATCGGACGTTTGCTACGTAAAATGGAGTAAATACTACCACTGGTATATATACAGGGACACTTGGAAGTATTCCAAAGTCTTGCGTTCTGCCAAAGGTATTTCTGCAAACAAAAGTTTAATTACTTTACACAAAGTTTAATGAAATTGAAATATGTTATTCATATGCACACAATAATGCTTTCTATAGAATATAGTATTATTAGCATTAGTCTTACAGGGCCACTTAAAAATATTCAGTTACATTTAGAACTATTAATACAAATTTGCTGGATTTGCATTTTCGTTTACATTAAGCGTTTTAACGCTTTCAAATAATTTTTATGTGATAATAGGATTTTAATTTATTTATCTGTCTGTCCAATAGTCTACTATCTTTCTATCTGTCTGTCTCCCGACCCCAGAGTCCGTAAATATATATTAATGAAGTTCAATATAGAACGTTCCCTATTTCAAATGACATTAATAGGTTCTGTATAACTAGTTTGTGTACAGGGACAACCAAAAAAAAAAAAAAAAAAAATGCCAATGCATTGCGTTTTAGGACAGATATTTTTAAAAATCTCATTTAAATAACTTTCTACTGTAAATATCATAAAGAAATTGACAGGTATTCTTAATACTCTAAAATAATGTTTTGTATAAAATATGATAGGGTTTACCTTCAGATTTACAGGGCTACGCAAACCTATTCAGATACATTAAGTGCTGCAATTAAAATCTAATGGCTGGATTTTCTTTTGCGTTAAGCCTTTTTGACACTTTCCAACAATGTCTGAGAGTGGTTTTAAATTCAATTAGTCAATCTTTACACTTTTTAGTCCTTCTGTTAGTCTGTTGTGTGATAATGTAGGCAAAGAATACTGAAAGTTACACGATACAACACGTACATACATTTAGAAATTGTTAATAATCAATGTATACTGCATGCTTTTTGTTCTTGTTAAACTTTTAGTTAAGTTTCCAACTGTGCTTTCTTTGAAGCTACGGAATATTATATGAATGAACATTCTAAGATTATCAGTTCTTGAAAGTTTGTAAAAGTTGAATTCACAGTAATCTAAAATCTTTATTATGGTGAGTTTAAATAGAATTGATATTCCATATTCACCTACTTTTCTCTAATTCCGTCTATGCATTGGAAGATCTGTTAAGTTTTTATAATCCTTATTGATCTTTCCAATATGGTTTTTGAAGTGAAAATTTAAAAAAAAAATCTTTATTCTACTATAATTTTTATGAATATTCGAAAAAATTTAATTATTTTTTAACCTTTTAACAAGAGAATATATATATAGATATATTATAGATATATCTAGGAATTAAAAAAGTTGAAAAATGTATTTAATATATATATATATATATATATATATATATATATATATATTCTCTTTCACTTTTTCCTCAAATAAAAAAGCTAAAATTCCAAACATACATAATATATATGTATAAAAAAAAAAAAAAAAAAGAAAAGAAATAGTTTAAAGGAAATACAAAATGCACTTTTCAAGGCTTTCTTACGGATTTGAGAAAAACACTCAATTTCTCCAGTATATTTTTGTAAAATAACTTATATCGACGCAAGCAAGTACTTGTGGTTTATTTTAGCTTCCAAAAAATATGTCAAAATGTTTCATTTTAAAACTCAAAGTCTGTGGAATAAAATTCTGAATATATCTAAACATGAAAGAAAAAAAAAAAAAAAAAGGCATTTGATTTTAAAAATTACCTTAAATTTTCCTGTTTTATTGTTGCCATTTAAGAACGTGTTGAGTAAAAGGAATAAGCTATTTGTTTTGGGTTTAATTACTGTCAATATAAATCTGCATTTTGCATGAAATATTTCTAAATTTGTAATATTTGACCGACCAAAGTATGCCACTCACTGTCATGCGGCCATGTAATCTCCGCAGGTATGAAAATACTGCTCTATACAGATACTTTGTAAACAAACAGAGATGATTCTTTCCAAAAAGAGATAACCGCTGAAGCTATGCTGGCGCTGAAAGATTGCAGCTGATAAAATGCAAAAAATCTATTTTCTCCTCTTACTCCTACTTTGATAAATTCACAACAGACATTTCTTGTGTTCAACAGCACAGATTAAACTCCAATAAGAGAACAGACAGTATATGTAGTATATCTTGTGGAAAAAGAAAAAATGCATGTGTATAATAAACCTGATATAAATAACCTAAGCGTATTGATGACTAATCCAGTATACTGTTACGTATACAACTACGATGAATATTAAACTCTTTTGTCAATTAAAACTCAAAAAAAAAAAAAAATAAAATAAATCTGCATTACTGTATCGTAACGGCTCACTTGCATTATAAAATGATGTGCGTTCTAACTTTTCGAAAACAAATCTGTTACAATAGTTCTAAATGGCTTTCGCTGTCGAAAAATTATCGAAACCAGTAGCTTAGAGTATCGAAATCAATATGGCTTTTTCAATATTTCACTTTATACAAACTTTAATAGTCAAATTATTGCGTCTCAGGATCACCATTAACTTGATTCTCACATTTAAGTGAAATAACTTTAGAAAAGTCTGCATTTCACAGTGTTAGCTTAAGAAAATTATACTTAGATCAAATCGGCAGTGGAATTCGCTATTAAAATATTGTAAAATGGAAGATTTAATGTCTGGTAGCTAAAATGGAAACATATCTTTTATCAGTATTTAACAAAGAAGGGTTAAGACTTTTAAAATGCAATACTGATCAATTTCAGAATTTGATAAAAGTAAATTTTTTTTTTATTATACACACACGTTCTATTATGATGAAAAAGATTTGAATCTTAAGTGCATAAAGATCGGTTAAAGACTTCATATAACATTAAAAATGATTTCTTCACAAAAGCTATTAAAAATAATGACTATAAGTACTGTAAGTATTTTTCTTTATATATATATATATATATAATAATAAAAGAAGATGTCTGTCTCTCTCTGTCTGTGCATCTATACGTTCAGCCCCTACTGAACGCAGAAGTATAAAATTTGACATACGGGTGCTCAGAAACCTTCCCGAATTGATAGTGAAAACAGAATTTAAAAATTTTAATTAGTTCCGGAGATATTAATTAAAACGTCAACCAATGTCTAATTAAAAAGCGAGCGGATCATAATTTCCGACCTTCAGCGTGTTCCTCAAAAGAGAATGCAGAGAGAGAAAAATTTCGCGGGTTTTTCTAAAGCGATCGCTGCCGATCTGTTGGAAATATCGAAAATACACCTGTACCACGAGAAAGAGCATTTATTACCGATTCTTACGGTACAATTTTTTTTTTAAATACGGTTTTTTTATATTTTTAAAAAAACTTTTAAAAAGGGTCGAAAATTTCTCTTTTTCTCGATCGTCTTTTTTGAAACGCCCTGTACGACCGAGTAACTGTTCCATTTCTTAACAACTGGTATATTTGGAAAAAACATTTAATCCTCTTTCGAACCATATAAACATTTTTACAAAATACGGATTAGCGATCCGTATTTTTAGATTTTACGAAACATCAATTTTTTCACAAAACATTTTAAAAATGAAAAGCGTTTAGAGATAAATCATTTCTTTTTTTTTTTTTTTTTCGTATATAGATCTCGCTTGAATAATTCAATTCCCAAATGATTGAGAGAAAATTTCAAAAACTGAATGAGTTATAATTTTTTTAATTTTAGGCATTAAACCATTATCGCCATTCCGTAATGAACTGTATACTGCATGCTATCTTGATTCATGGGGTGGGTTACCATAGCAGCTGACCTTGACAGAGAAGAGAGAATAAGATTCTTCAGTGCCAGGTGCTAGACATTCTGGCTGACTATTCTTCCGGTCTGGAAAAATTGCTTTTCGTTTTTCGTCCACGTGACAAAGTACTGGAAATAATAAAAGTAGTTTTTGAATTTTTTCAATTTAAAATCTATCAAAAGCAGAACTTCGAAATTGCCCGTCATTATAGCTTACCTGTATGCAGTTAAAAAATCTAAAGTATAGCTTTAAAAATAAAATAAATAGACAGATTATATTTATTTAAATTCATTTTTATTTCTTCTGTTAATGACACCATTCACCAATTTCATCTGTTAATGAGTTACTTTTAACAGAATAATATTGATTTTTTTTCCTTTTTTACTTTCCGAACACTATAGTGAGGAAAGTATTGTAATCATGTCAAAAATCCGAATTCGAGATTTTGATGTTTCTATACGTTTTGAGGTCCCCTGAGTCCGTTTTCACTATTTTTACGATGATATATGTATGTGTGTGTGTATGTGTGTATGTGTGTATGTGTGTATGTCTGTGAGTGAACACGCTAGCGTCTAAACGCTTTGTTCGATTAACCTGAAAGTTGGTACGCATATTGTAAGTCACCATAGTACGAACCCTATAGATTTTGGTGAATCTAGCACTTATAGTTTTTTTACAGGGACACAAAGAAAAATTCTTTATCATTATGGCCTATGGGAGCAAAATCTTAAAAGTGCGATAGCATCTAAACGCCTTATTCAATTGAGCAAAAAATTTATACACATATTATAGGTCACAGATACTCAATCTGTATAGAGTTTGGAGAATCTAGCACTTATAGTTTTTTTACAGGGACACAAAGAAAAATTCTTTATCATTATGCCTATGGGGCCAAATTTTTAAAAGTGTGATAGCGTCTAAACGCCTTATTAATCTGAGCAAAAAATTTGTACACATGTTATAGATCACAGTTGAACTAACTGTATAGACTTTGGTGAATCTAGCACTTACAGTTTTTTTACAGGGACACAAAGAAAAATTCTTTATCATTATGGCCTATGGGACTAAATTTTTAAAAGTACGATAGCATCTAAACGCCTTATTGAATTGAGCTGAAAATTAATATGAGTATTATAAATCACTGTTGCACTAACTATAAGCATTTTGGTGAATTTAGCATTTATAGGTTTTTACAGGGACACAACGAAAAATTCTTTATCATTATGATCTATGGGCTCAAAGTTCAGTAGCTTTAAATAAAACATCGTGTAATAGATGGAGAAAAATACTCAAACACTCTATTATGGTTTTCTCTCTTTTGTTTGTTTAACAACTCCTCTTTCTTTACTTTATCTACAAAACTGTTAATTACTCAATGTTCGGAAAGTCGAGTGGAGTCACTCCAGATTTTTTTTTATGAATTCGGTTGTAAAAAAGCAGTTTTGGAATTCATAAATTTTAGATGGATTTCAATAGAAATCGTTAATCGCCCTTGATAGATTAGCCATTTTCAGTCTAAAATATCTCAAAGATATTCATTATTGTAATACATAGTACATCATTCAAAATATATTTTAAAGTATTTTTATTGCAGGCTATTAAAATGATATAAGCCGTTCAAATTCTGTACGAAACTTTTGGAGAAAACTACGGAAAAACCAGAAAATTTTTATTCTTTTATATTTTACAGAGCTTCAAATTCAGATTTTCGCTCACATTTCGTACTAATAATTTTTAACGGTATATAGCCCGGAATTAAGCAAGTTTTGGAGAAAACCACAGATAAGTCAGACACAAATCTTTAAAAAAAATGTTTGTATTATCTTTGTGTTTCAGCTTCTAATTAGTATAATTTCATTTTTATATTATCGAAAGTGGAATTCGAGATTTCACCTGATTTACACGTTTTAAGGTAGCCTGACTAGGTTTTCTTTTGTATCTCAGCTACTAATTAAAATAATTTCATAAGTAATACATCATTTGAAAGCTTTGTTGATTTGGAATTGAACAATATATTACAGAAATTTCTACCGCCAGATGACGCTGTGTTATTTTAAAATTTCAATATTTCACATTCTAATGAGCGAGGAAGGTGTTTTAAGTTCTAAAACGGGGATAAGGTGCCGCAGGCGCCACCGAGCGGGACTTAGCTAAAGTCAGAAATTTGAAAGATCATAACATGGTGAGCGAACAGGCTGTTTCAGATATTGAAAAAGGAAGAGGGCGCCGAAGGCGCTACCGCACGGGAATTTACTTCGCTTTCAATAAGCTATTTTCACGATATATCAATAAGCTGTTATTAGACCTGAAACGGGAAAAAGGCGCCGCAGGCGCCACTGAGCGGGAGTTTCGTAAAGTCGGATTTTTCAGGGATCGCGAACCAGCTGGTCGCCGAAGGCGGCTAGTATATAATAAGGTGGTACTTTAAAAATTTAAAATATTTTTTTTTCCTTTACATTGCAACTTAGCAATTTAAAGCGAAATACCTTTAAACTGTAAAAATCGTTTTGTACTGTAATATATTTGTACTTGCATGCTGAGACCATTATAAAAACATTTTGTATATCATTTTTATAGATTAAATAGTTTAAAAACTCCCCAAAATATAAAAGGCTGCTTAACAGCGCCCCATAGAAGCCAGTATGCAATTAAATTGAATTACCATAATGTTTTATGATGTTCATCTCTGATAAGAAAAATTTGTGTCTTTTACACTATAAAAGAAGAGTTTTAGACTTCCCGTAAATTAGAGCATATTGGTATAGCAAAGCCAACTGTAATGCCGTAATGTATCCAAATTTAATCACCATAATTTCTTAAAATAACAATCTCACAAATCAATCTTCGTACAATTTTGCATTGTAGAAGTTCAGATATACATTTCCTGTAAGTGAGGACTATTTGCAGTATGGTAGTACCATTATCGAAAAATGTTCACCCAGACTCAATCAGCAGAGTAGTCATTAATAATCATTTCATAGAGCAATTTATACATAATTTATATAGCAACTCTTATACGCAGTGAAGAAAGAGATGTAGCGATCTCGTAAATGATGATAAAATGCACCCTATAACCGCAATCCCTATTGGCGCAATCTCCATGCTAAAATATAATCAGTACCATTTTATGTTAGGATCCAACGTAGTGTTTTATAAAATTCGTGCATTCTCTCGGGAGATTAGAAGATTTTATTCATCCAGATGATTTTACTCATTAATATACACACAGATTCCAGACAAATAGACTGAGAAGCAGTTCTTTTAAAAATCAAATCGTGTTCAAAACATCGCAAAAAATTAAACTCAACGAAAATTTTTATCGAAAAATTTCAGGGTATAATTATATTCTTCTTGTATGTATAGAAGAAATTAGTAATATAAAATTAACTATTAAGGTTGTTAAAACACCCAATACTTTCTATTTTAAATTCTGGTAATAGTAGATAAATATGGAGATCATGTGTACTTTTCTCCTGATTTATGATCCATATTTGATATTTCTTAAATATTTTCAACAAAATTTTATTCAAACAACACTACCTCTTTATAGAGGCTCTTTAAGTCTTTAATAAATGCATTAAATATTCATAACTCAGCAGGTATTCTTTCTACATCGTTAAAAATCTATATTAAAATTCACTTCCTCTTTTAAACCACAGTCAGAGAAACCTAGTAATAAGTTCATAGGACTGCGTGACCTGAAAATGATACATAATGTATCTATTTTTCCTTTTTCTTTTCGGTAATCTGAATATGATTGAGTTTTAGAGAATTCTGACGTATGATAAAAAAAGAACATTACATTGGAACTTTAATGGAACGTTTAAATAAAATGTTATACAAATATATAATGGAAAGAGAATGATTTAATATTTGAATAAGATATATTGCGAACTTTTAAAAAGTTTCAGCAATGTGAAACAAAATTTCAAATACATTCAGAAAGAAAATAGTTATTAGAAATATTTTATTTTATTTTATTTTTGCCTTATTAGAGACCGAGAGATTCTACTCTCCATGCTGAAAAACGAAGGTGCCCAGTTCATACTCAGAAGATATTCGCCACACTGTAAAAAATACTTTCTTAAAAATGAGCTAAATTGTCTCAATATAGCTCCGAAACAATGTACAGGGTGGCCATAATTAAACTGCAAGTGTTCAAGGGGTGCTGGAGAGAAAACTACTGGGAATATTCCAGTGAAATTTGGTATCTACACGTTTCAGAACATGCGTAAATTAAATATGAAAAAAAAAAAAAAAAAAAAAAATCGCCATTTTTCACCCGATAGGTGGCGCTGTTATTTCAACGCTCACCGGTGGCATATACAACTTCCAAAACCGATAGACAGAGCATAATGACATTCTTAAGGTTTTTAAACAATATAAAACATCACTTACAGTTTATAAAAATTTATGGATCGTTTAATTTGTGATCTTAATTTACGTTAATTTTTGATTACATGATACTGTAAAAATTTAATTACTGAGGCGAATTGTATGGAATTTTGATGAACTGTAAGTGATGTTTTATATTGTTTATATGCCTCTTAGAATGTCATTATGCTCTGTCTATCGGTCTTGGAAGTTGTATATGCCACCGGTGAGCGTTGAAATACGGTACAGCGCCATCTATCGGGTGAAAATGGCGATTTTTTTTTTTTTTTCATATTTGATTTGCGCATGTTCTGAAACGTGTAGATACGAAATTTCACTGGAATATTCCCCGTAGTTTTCTCTCCAGCACCCCTTGAACACTTGCAGTTTAATTATGGCCACCCTGTATATTTAAATTTGAAAACCCATGTACTCATTTTTGAGTATATTAGCATGCTCAAAAAGGGGGTTGACCAATAAGAATCCCAATATCCCTATGTTTGACACATCAATATACAGTCGGTAACAAAAGTCTCCGGACACTAGCGAAAATTCCTATATAAAAAAAAGTACACTTAATACAGTTTTGTTAAATAAATCCATGTCGAATCCTATTTTTAGACTGACTAAGAACAGGATTGGACAAGAATTTATTTAACAAAACTGTATTAAGTGTACTTTTTTTTATATAGGAATTGAATTTTTGCTAGTGTTCGGAGACTTTTGTTACCAACTGTACTCAAAACTGAGTACATGGGTTTTCAAATTTAAGTATATATTGTTTCGGAGCTATTTTGAGGTAATTTAGCTCGTTTTTAAAAAACCATTTTTAACAGGGCAACTAGCAGTTGAGAGTTTTCCGTGTTTTTCCCCTTGGGTAGAACCCCTTATTAAAGACCCCTGCGGAGGGCAATTGTCCCATATCTAAATATTTCGCGTAGATACCATCTTATGTTTACATATGTTGACTTAAATTGTGTAACTGATTGGTTGTTTTTATAAACTAAATTAAATCTGTGTTTCTATTATTACTTTAGATTTTGTATTGTTAGCCCATATCTATGATGTGAAAATTTTAAAGAAATATGATTAAATTTCCTTATACATGTTCAGAGCCAGTTTTAAATAAGCTTGAGTTTAGGCAACATCCCGTTGCACTTAAGAGTTGAAAAGATAATAAATATTCAACATACATATTATTAAAATAGTGATAAAATGCTGATAGTATGTTAAACAGGCGTAGGAAATGTGTTAAAACCTAATTAGCACCAATTCGCATCAACATAAAACACGATGAATATTTACGCATAATTACAATGTGTTAAATGCTTTTAAAATATGAACATATTATTTTTTAACACTAATCAAATAATAATTGGAATATCTAAAAATTTTAAATGCATAAAAAGTTTGCAATTATTGAATATATATTTTTTTACTCATATCAAAAAATAAATAAAGAAAAGAAAAGAAAAGGAAGGAAAGAAAAGGAAAAGAAAAGAAACTGATCCGTAAAAATATTATTGGCTAAAACTGAACACAACGTTTATCTTGAGAAGTAAAAGATATTAATAGCTTCTTTAGAGGTAATTGCTCTGAGATATCATGTTCTTCATATGAGATTTCCTTAATTTTTGAAGAGGTGTGAAAGTCTGTTTTTGACAGTATTTTCAAAAGCATTTTTTTATTTTTACACTTTTTCAATTGTTTATAAAATGCATTCTCTCTATGCTTTTCTTCTAAATAGAAAGAGCTACACATTTTATTGTTTCCTATGGAAGTCCAAGGTTTGATTTTTATCACATTTTCTATAAAATTTTCAATGGACAATAAATTGCTTTTTTTTTTTTTTTTTTTTTGTTAAAACCATTTGATACTTATTTATTATGAATCTAATATAAAATCTACACTGGTGTTCAAAATTTAAGGAACAACCTGTTTTCTCGTTTTCTATTTTTACTTTCTCTTACCCATAAGGTAGAGAAAGTATTGTTTTGGGGTCAAATATTCGAACGCGAGATTTTGTTATATTTACACGTTTTGAGGTCCCCTGAATAAGAAAATCATGTTTTTAGCAAATGGTTTGTGTGTATGTCTGTGTGTCTGTGTGTGTGTCTGTCTGTTATCAGCATATCTCAAGAACAAATAGTAGCAGACATTCCAAACTTGGTATTCTAAATGTGTATCATATATAGGTGCTACAGTAAGCTTTTCGTTAAGATCAAGCAAATGATTCGTGTACAGGGACAATCAAGAGAATTCTAATACATTACGTCTATGGGGGAAATTGCAGGTATTTAGAGTTTAACGTCTATAGACTGCACTAAACCAAATGAAACGAATATATATATTTTGTAATAGTGATAGTCAACTGGGAAAAAAAAATTGTGTATGTAGGAGCCTCACCTCCCCCCCCCTGGGGGGAAGGCCCCCTCGACGGGAGTAAATTTTCATGATGGGTATCTTTCAAAAGATATAGCCAATACCTTTAAAACGAATGGTTGAACCATCGATCTCCGATAATTTAAAACAAAATTATCGATTTTTTTCACTTTTAACGGGAAAAAAAACTTAGAAAAAATCGTTTATTTATTTTTTTTTTTATTTATTTTTTTTTTTTTTTAATATTGAGAAGAAAATGGACTTTTTTTGGATATTTACTGCTATACTACTTCTCTAATATGGAAATCGTCTGCATTATCATAAAGGATAATTTTTTTAAATAATAATTTTAATAAATTATTTTTTAAAAACAGAATTATTTTTTAATAACCTAATTAAACTTTATATAAATTTAGGTGCATTAATGAAACGGGGGGTTGAGGGGGGTGGTAGCACCCTCACACAGAATTAATTATCATATAAAACTCTTCCGAAGCCTAATTTGAATTGTTTAACATTGGTTTACATAACATCGTTATCTTACCTTTTAATCTCCAACCTGTATTTATAGTATTAAATTTCAGGGTAAGAGAAAGTCGTGTGAGTGACGCACCAGATTATTTCACATAACTTTTAAACAACTAAACATATGAACATAGATATGGAGGGCATGTTCGTTATCATATCATAAAACGAATTTTATGAAAATTTAGCATAAGCAATAAATTTTTAAGCTAAAAAATATTCATATTTCTCTCAAAAGTAAGCTTTTGGAAATTTCAATAATTTTAAAAATGAACACTTAATGAAAAATGGTTATAAGAATGACCTACAGATAGGTAAAGATGCACACGTATCGTTAGATTAAAATCTGATCTTTCTACCTGTATTCACTTTTTTGTTTCATATTATTTATTCTTTTCTTCGCATGTGAATAGCTTTTTAAAAAATATACATACGAACATGAAAATATGATAAGACGTTCATTATAAAACTATTTTTAGACATTTTCATTACTCTGGTGATGCTTATAGTTCAAAAAATACACTGCGCTGCAAAAATATATTTTCGAGCCTTGATATCATTCTTGCTGATTTTTATGTAAAATGGCCTCCTGAATCCGAATGTGACCTCTTTTGCCTATTCACCCATTGTTTTCTCGGGACGCTACCACCTCCCCCAATTTTGTCACTGTTCGGTAATTTTATGGCCATGAATTCGATTTGGAGAAGGGAAGAAATTATTTTAATACTTAAATATATATATATATATATATATATATATAATGTATAACAAACAATAATAATAATAATAATAATTGATTAATAAAATATCATAAATGTAATTTATAATTTCAGTGGTAAATCCCCCCCCCCCTCCACACCCCAAAAAAGGAATATATATATATATATATTATTCCCTTGCTGCAAATGTTCATGTTTTAGAATTTTTCACTGCTGCAGCCCCCAGAAGATATTTAATAGTTAAAATAATCCTTTAACCCCATAAAAATCAAACTTATAGCCATAAAATTACCAAAAAGTGATAAAAATAGGGAGGCGTCTCCCAATAACGGTGGGTGATAGGGCAAAATGGCCTTTAATTTTCGAATTGAGGAGGTCATTTTACATAAAAATTTGCAAAAATGGTGTTGGAGCTTATTTTCATACAAAGCAGTGTTATTAATTATACTTTTTTTAAATGTTCGTTTTAAAAGTGAAAGAAAAATCCAGATTTAGTTTAATATTTCAAGGCTATCTGTACCTATCTGTAAAGCATCCTTAAAACCCCTTTTCGCTAAGTTTTCTTTTTAAAATTGTTGAAATTTTTCAATTTTTCCAAAGCTTACGTTTGAAAAAAGTTGAATAATTATTAGTTTAAAAATCATTAAGTATGCTAAAGTTACATAAAATTCGATTGATGGTATGATAACAAACATGCCATCTAAATTTCTTGTTCATATGTTTATTTGTTTAAAAATTATGCGCAGAATAAAAAAACGAGAAAACAGGTTGCTGCTCTAATTTTGAACACCAGTGCTGCTTCACCTACCCTTAGTTTTGTTTGATGGAGAATTGAAGTACAACAATGAATTCGCTGAATTATTATTATTATTATTATTTTTTTTTTTAAACGTTCATAAAAAATTTTTAAATACTTTTATTGCCTCCTTCATTTCAGAAATCAGTCCTCACTTGCGAGATGAAATTCTTTGCTTCTATTGTATGAAAAGAGAATAGAATGTTGTTTTGACATGATATATTGGTATATAAAATGTGCATGTGTATGTCTTCATTGAAGGTACTTCAATTAAAGAATTTTCTAAAGAGAATAGTCGTTTTATTACATTAAAATAATTATATAACATAATGTACATAAAGAACAGCCACCAAAAAAAAAAAAAAAAAAAAAAAAAAAAAAGATCTAATATTTTAACAATAATCTTATAATTGATTGAACTTAATTTTTTTCAAATACTTGTTATGAAGAACATAATCGTTTAACCCTTAACGCGTGCTGTCCTCGCTGCGAGGACGCAAAATTTAAGATCCAGCTGCAAAAATTCATTCCGGAAATTTTTTAGCAAAAATTTACGCTTATAACATATCAGTAACGGCCAATTTTTTTAACCTTAAAGTTTAAAATTTCTTTTAGTTTAATTTAGTTCATGAATTCCGGTGGCAGTATAATTTAAATGATGCGAATTGTCTGGCGCCGCAAATGGTTAATTCTTTAAATCCTGAAAGACAAATTTTCATCTCTGATTTACGGCATTTATTCTTTTCCCACCGGAGAAATAAAATTGTCTACGGTCCTGCTAGGGCAAAAGACCGTAGTTAAATTTATTAATAAGAGATGCATAGAAAAAATTTTTAAGATTGTTTTTAAGAAAGCTTAAAATGAAAAAAAAAAAAATGTAAAATAATAAAAAATAAAATAATAATAATTATTATTATTACATTTCATTCACAGAGAAAAGTAAGTCAATGGATGTAGTGTTAAAATTTATATTTAATAAATGAGTAATATTCGTTTAAGGTAATATAAATATATTTTAACTTATTATAATTATTTAAATTCAATAATATTACTTTTAAGTTTTTCATAATTTATGTAAAATTTTGTATAGTAGCCAGAGTTGTCAACTTTTTTATTTTTTCCCACAACTCTTTTTGTACAGTAATTTTCTTCAATATGTTTTTACGGTTAAATAATAAGAAAATTACTCTTCTAAAAAAATTGATATTAAAAAAAAAAAAAAAAAAAGATACTCAGAATTATACAGCAAAAATTAAAAATTTGGCAATTCTGGGAAGTGGGGAGGGTTTCGTTTTCTATACAGAGTAATACTCACTCAGCATTGTATTTTGATAAATTCACATTAAAAAAAAAAAAAAAAAAAAAAAAAAAAAAAAAAATCCTTTATTTTATACCATCTAAACTTCTGTTACCCAGATTCATAATGTATAAAATCGACTTCATCATATCACTAACGGCATCTTAACCCTAATCTTATTCATATTACATCCTTAGGTATGTCCTATGGATGAAAAATACGTCCATGGACATCCTATAGACATCTTCAGGCTGTATTGTGGACAAGTGTGCTGTTAGGGATGTTTTGTGAATGGGATCAAATTATTCCGGAACAAAACTATCTAAGAGTGGAACACTAACGTGTAATGATATACATGAAACGAAAAAAAAAAAAAAAAAATGTATAATAGCAGAATTTATGCTGAAATATCTGCCTAAAAGTGTTTATTTGTTTATTTAAGAAGATTCATGCTATAAGGATATGCTTATCTTCAGCTGTGTAACTAAAGCCGCTATCAGACCAAGTGTGATACGAGAGTCCTTAGCACATATTACCTCCTAAACAGGTTTTTCATGAGGGAAGCGGTTAAAATATCCCTGTCTGATACGATTTGCCTCACATATATTCTTCAATCACGCATTTTCGACTCTTTGAATCATAAACAGTAGTTTTCAGCATGAACTCCTCCAATCAGAGAATCGCAGTTCCAGATCTATCTTTATTCTTTTCAAATCTCGTTGAAAGGAATTTTTGCCAAATGTTGCGCCCGGTGTTTACATTTGTGAATTTCGTTTATGCTTAAAAATCACAGATTCAACTGGACAGAGTCGTTCGGTAGCTTTGAGATGCATTATCTTATACTTCAGAATAAACGCTCTTCCGTATGATAGCAGCTTAACAATGATCATGCAGTAGAAATACCAATCGCTATGATATTTTTGCGGTTCTGTTCTTGCTATATAAGCACAGAAAATGGAATCGTTGATTTTCTCCTGTTTAACCAATCATAAAACCTATTAGGATAATAGCTGATGTATAAAGAACAGTATGTGTTGCTGTTCTGCTCTACAAGTGCATAGATTGTGAATTATCTTCAGATTTTCTGACATTTTACGAGATTGCAATATAGATCTGCACAAATCATAGGCGTAATAGAATACATGTATGTCAATTTTGCATTTTCTACCGAAGATGTCATATAATCTCGTTTACAGTTGCCTTGAATAAAATTCATAAATATAACTTAGCCATATTATTTTATGCTATCAAAAATCTAATTGCACGAAATTCCAAAATACTATATTTGACTAATAATAAAATGTATACGTAATAGAGAAAACTGAACACATATTTAAAATTAACCCAAAAAATATTACACAACCCATACATTGTACCTATGATAAAAATTTCGTAATGACGAAAATAATCATACATTATAAATAATCCTATAAACTTATCTAAAAGTAATCAATTAACTCAAAATTTTTGCGAATTGAATTAGATTAAAACTATTTTCAAACCCAAAACTTGAACGAGAATATTTTATTTTGGTCGTAAAGATCATTGTTAGAACATAATGTTTCATAACAATGCATAGAATATTTTAATTTTTTTTTTTTTTTTTTTTTTTTTTTTTTAATTCGTATCTTATTATCTTAAAAATATTTTTTTGCTTTCAGGCTTATCTATGTAAAATCTTCACTGGAAATTACTTTTTCATTTCAATGAATAATATATATTTTTTAAAAGCTTCAAAAACAATGAAAAGGGACAAATAATTGGTAATTATTTTTATTGCATTTAAAAGTATCCAACGTTCGAATATATTCAAATTAAAATCAAATTTTCTCTTTCACTAAAAATTACTTCCAGTAACTACAGTCTTTAGTAAAGGAAACTGAATACTTTCGTATATATATATATATATATATATATATAGTATATATATATATATATATATATAGTATATATATATATATATATATATATATATATATATATATATATAGTATATATATATATATATATATATATATATATATATATATAATAAAATAACTTTTTAGCTTAGAAAAGTATTATCTTTAACAAAATAATATTTAAAGTAAAGCGCATCTCAGAATTGACTATTTATCATAAAATTATTCGTGCTTAACTCTAACGAACATTCCAAATGAAAAATAATTTCCCTGCCGTTCTATCGTTGTATTTATAGACAATAATTGCTTGTCTCTAGGTAACAAGATTTCTGTAATTCTTATTGCATAAAAAGAAAATTTAATGAAAAATTAATTTAGAAAGCCATTCTTGCTAAAGAGATGTCTCATGAAATACATGATTTTAGTAATTTAATCTAGATCATCTAACGTGTGTTCAAAAGAAAATTTCAATAAAGAAAGTAATAAAAAATTAAATTGAGGATTTCTTGTTATTAAAAATAAGCAATGGCTTATTAATTATTTTTCTTTATTTTGGCACATATTATAAAAACGCATTGTCGGAAATTATTTTTAATTCCTTTCAAATATATTCACGTTATGCATTGTTTACCATGTTTTTACTAACTTCGATTCTTGTTTGTTTGTCCGGTACAAATCTTGCATTCGATTTTTAACTAACTTCCCTACTAGCTACATATTTGAAACTTCCAGAATAGCTCAGAACTCGATGACAACACAATACTTCAAAGCCCGATTTTCGAATTTCCGATTAGTTTTCTTTTAATTAATTAAAATTTGAAAATAATAACCTCCTAATAGCTTTAAAAATAAAAATAGCCATTAAAATATTAGCTATAATTTACGAATTGCAAAAAAAAAAAAAAAAAAAAATACGAGTTCATTTTCTTTCGACATAAAAATAAATACATTTATTAAACATGAACGTTAAAAATTTTTACAAAGTTAAATTATGCATCTCACAAAAAATGACGTCATTATCACTTTAAAAATTTTACACACTTTGATAAAGTGCCAATGTAGTTCTATAGTTTCTATAGCTATAATTCAACAGAAAATTTAAAAACATGCTACATAAAATTTTTTTTACCTTATAATTACTTATAATTTTTCTGATATTTTAATGCGTTAGTATAGAAATAAATGTTGTTTATTCACCGAAATTTAATATTTTTAATAATGTTTCCCAACAAAGCATCGGGTTTTTATGTTAATAATATTTCGATCAAAACCAACAATTTTGTTATCAAAATGTGATCGCTTTTCATGAATTAAAATTTGTTTTAAAAATTCTTTAAAAAATTTCCAATTAAATGGTAAATAAAATTCAAGTCGCTTTTGGCTTTGATTCGACACTTACTTTTTACTTATTATTAAATTTTCTGATTCGAATGAATTTATTAATTATCATTATCATTAATAAATTTTAATTAAAATTTTTTTTCTAATTTATTTTCATGTGAAAAATTTCCATTTTTTTATACGTATTTATACCTGACATCACAAAGTTTGGTTAAATGTACAGTGAACTAAATATCTTTCCTTCATAAAGAGCCGTGCATAATGTATATATATATATATATATATATATATATATATATATATATACTTATTTTTATGAAAAAAATTGCAATAAGTATTTTTTAACAATATGTACTTTCGATAGATTCCAACTGAATAACGATTCGGAACTATTCCTTACCTCAATTTACGAACTTTCCCAATATTGTAATGCACTTTGTTTTATTCATATCGTACTCTGGCAAGAAATGTGGCACAAATCAAAAAAGAGCAATTTTATGCCATTGAAAAATGTGTATGAAGTGCCTTAATGTACAAAAATGTCGTCACATCCTATAGAGCCACTTATATCCATTAGACATCCGAATTACATCCAATTGACCCTTAAAAAGTACAAAATATCTTAAGAATGCCCATTAAAAGTCCTGGATATCCTGCGCTAATTATGGATATCTATTAGATGTTTAAATGTACACAAAATTTAGACGTGCCTTTTTCGATATCTAATAGGTGTAACATGTTAGATTAAAACAAGATTTCGATATTTTCAGTATCTATTAGATATAATAAGTCCAATTATTGAAGATTTGAAAATGGATGTAAAAAAGAGTGACATTTCTCGTGCTTATAGAACACGTTTTGAGAGCTGAAAAAGACGTTTTGACCATTTTTAGAAAATGTTTGTCTGTCTGTGTGTGTATGACAAAATTTTGTGGCAACTGCATCTCAGGAACTACTGCACAGGATTTCATACAAATTGGTATGTAGTTGCACCTTGACATAAATTAGTGCCTATCAACTTTTGGTAAAAATTGACTTACAGGTTGCGTTGCCATCCCGCTTTTTCTAAATTTTTAAGATAGTGATATAAGACAAATTTTGTATAAATGTGTATAAAGAGAATTAATTTTTAGTAATCATTATGAAATTTACAAGAATTATTTATAATAGAGATAGTAAACTGGGAAAAACATTTTGTATGTGTAGGAGCCTCGCCACCTCCCCCTGGGGCGGAAGTCCCCCGTCGAGGGGAGTAAATTTTCAAGATGTGTATCTTGCGAAAGATCTCGTCCATACCTTTAAAACGAATGGTTGAACAATAAATCTGTGATAATTTAAAACAAAATTATCGATTTTTTTTTTTTTTTTTTTTTTACTTTTAACGAAGAAAAACTTTGAAAAAAAAATCGTATTTTTATTTATTTATTTATTTTTATTTTTTTATTTTTGCTGAGTGAATTTGCATAGGAAAATATAGAAGAAAGTCTTGTGGTGGCCACAACATACTAGTTTTTAACTGTTTATGGATGTATATGGCTGTGTGGGATATGTGTGGCATTCTCTCTCGACAACTATACACCTGAGAGGTAGTTGGATATAATATACAAAAGCCAGGTCATAAAAATGACTTGGATGTTATTTTTATGTCAAAGCTAATCATTGCCTAATCCTCATCATTAAGTTGAATTTTCTCAAATACTATATTTATGATTTGTGTCACTTTTTCTTTGCTATGATGCCATATGTTGAGATACAAAAACGAAATAATAAACTTTAAAGGAAATTATTATATAGTTATTTTTAAACATTAATTTTGGATTGCAAAATGTCAATATACATTATCAATTCAACCTCTTAGAACAGCAAGCGGTTACTCAAGTGTATTTATTTTTATTTATTTATTAACAGGAATACTAATGTTAATCATTTGGATAACCATTCATCATCATCAGATTACCATAGAATATGATTTAGTTTCCGTAAAAAAATCATGCATTTTATTTGTTTAACCTCGTCTAAAATCAAAGTGAATACAGGTTTTGCTTCTCTGTTGTTTCGTATATAGTAAACAAATCATCCCTAGTTTAAAAAATCAGAATCATTATCAATTTTCTGATTGATTTATTTGCATTTTTACTTTGCGAAAAATGTAACGACCTCCATCTGAAATTAATTACCATTTCTAGATAATTTTGATTGAATCAAAACATATTTCATAAAGATACATCATTTGTTCATTGCTTGAACTAACTTTTAGTCACTACTGACCGAACCAGTATGTTGAATTCCAATTAGAAAAACACATTGTAAATAACCCTATCTTATCATGTTCTAATATTTCACATGAAATAAAAGCCATTATAAATCATTCACAGCTACTTCTATTCATTTATTTTAAAATTCTTGCTAAACAAACTAATATATTTCGACACAAGACGAAATGTTCGTTTAAAACGAACCAAATAGAGATGTAACCCATCTATCATTGGAATAAATATTTATTTATTCCCTGTTTCATTGCATATCCTAATCGAACAGAATACCAATAATTCGTTAACCGTTGTACCTCTATTCGATGAACCAGAACACCTGTAGAGACGGGAATAAGAGACAAATAAACATACGACGCGTCACATAAATAATATCAAAAAACCACCCAGACTGAAACAATACCCAGTGCTCATGAGCATTGATTGCAACTTTAACCCCATCCGTTTGCATTCTTAGTTGCCATTCAGACGTGGTTTTCAATCTGGCGCCACGAGGCACAAACCCCTGTAGCCTATACAAACACGAACAAAACTGGAACATCGTAGATGACAAACAGCGACAAGATATCGTGACGCCGGCCGTTCATAATGATGAGATCGCTTGTTTTATCATTGAGGTAAAAGCGTTTATTTAGGAAAATCAGCGGGTTTAGAGTGAGTTTTAGACGTGAATGGAAGTTGAATTCAAGTGGGGAGGTGGTGGGGGATGTCTTTATATTGCTTTAATGGAAAAACAAGGAAAATAAAATTATGGAAGCAAAAGTCAACATTCTTTATACGTGTCTGAAATTATTCAAAAAATTCACATTAACCTTCAACGAATTTTTATTTTCTGTGAAGCCCGCACGGTGAAATATATATAGAATTTCACAGTAAAATACAAGAATTATTTAAAATAATTAAGGATGTAATAGTTTTAACATATTCTTAAAAATTAATTCACAATTACCCAAATTGAATTAACCGTAAAAAAAAAAAAAAAAAAAAAAAAAAATGGTATAAAATTTCAATATATAGGGGAGACCCGTGTACCTAGGGCCACTTTTTTTTCAATGCCCAAAAACAGAGCCCTCGACATGTTTAAAATTATCAAACTGATATGTAGATATCTTTAGGACTAATTACTTCCAATTGGGATTAATATAAATACCTAAAATAATAAATTACGACAAATAGAAGGTTTTAAAAAAAAAAACTTCACTCGTGGCCCCAGGTACAACACCCTCATTGTACCTGGGGCCAGACTTCATTGCACCTAGGGCCATTCTCTTAAATTTAGATTTCACTTTGTAATGAATAGAAAATAAGTATATAAACATGTATTTTATAAAAGAAACAATATCAAGTAATATATTTATTTACCATACAATAATTATCATGTTGTTACCTTAATTTAAAACACGAAATTTTTCACTTTTTTCTTTTTTTCTTTCTTTGGGATATTCTAAAAGAATGTTTTTTTTCCCCTTCAATTTCTTTCTTTCTTTTTTTTTTTTTTTTTTTTTTTTTTTTTGTTTTAATTCTAAAGTGTCTCTTGAATTTCTAGATCTCTCTGGTCTTCGTTCACATCTTTTCTCATATGTGGGAGGTTTTGCTTTAGGTAAAGGTTTTGCTTAGGTTCGTACCTGTTAAAGCATGACACACGAAAAGTTGTTAGATGTTGAAGGTTTCGAAATTTCAACAGGACACGAAACAGAGACATCCAGTTCCTTGTTGGTTCACTTTCTTCCTGGAAAATCTTTTTTTTCCCCTTTTTTTACATTTATGGAGGAATCTTGTCTTTCAGTCACATTTGAACTTAAATATTCATCCTCAGTAAATGTGTTTTGATTCATTGGCCATATGCCAGATACACGAAAGCCTGATAGAATGTTTACAGGAGTAAAGGCCGACGGATAGGACTTGCCAACATTTTCAGCAACGTCATATATAGTGATTGGTTTACCAGTGTTTGCTAGCATCCAATTACTACAGACTGTACTGTGTTGCTTAACACTTTCGAGACGCTGACGTAGATTCACGTCATTTGAAAATATAAAACTCCACCAGTGGGCGCTTCTTTTGCAATTTGTATGTTATTTTTTATAAAAGAATATACACAATATTTATATTTGTACAATCAGTATACTATGAATGCAAATACTTTGATTAGAGAGAGTATGATTATAATGATATCCATTTGTAATATAAATGTGAATGCGGAAAATTTTGTTTTGAAAAATTGTAACTTAGGAGAAAAACTGACCTTACTGTCAAAAAGACAAAAACATGCGGTTGCGAAAGTGTTAAAAGGTCCAAACACCCTGGCCCTAGGTACAAGGCAGCTATGTGGCCCTAGGTACAAGTTTTGGTAACTTCATTGAAAATGCTGTTCACTAAAAAATACACAGGCAGAGAGGACTAATTAAATATCTCATTTATTGCTCAATATAGAAATCAAAATTATACACTAGAAATGAAAGAAAAATATTTGACTTGCCTTTGTAAAATAGCAAAAGAGGTGAGATGCAAAATTTTACTTAAAACCATGTAAATTCGTTTTCTACGTGTAACTTTTCAAAACATTCTCCTCAAAAATTCCAAAGTAGTTGTAAAAGTAGCAATTGGTGTTGTTACTTGCCCAATTGAGTATTAAAACTTAAAATTAAATATTATTCAAATAAAGTGGGGTGGCACTAGGTACACGGGTCTCCCTTATAAAATACAACTTATAAAATACAACCTTTCACGTTTGATATCAAATTGTGGGAATCTAAGAAGCAGTTGTATTAAAAATTAACCATTTGCACATTTCTGCATGATTTCATAAGAATTTTCATAAATATTGCCTTGTAACTGATCAGGTGACTCTTTTTCTAGACAAAACCCATGTTATTCTGCAAGGAAAATTGTTTGTAGAATTACTTATTACTTATTACATATTTTTTTTTTTTTTTCGTTATCACATTCTAAAAATTCACAACTCAACTTGGTACTTGTTTTCTAAAATTTTATTTTTAAAATTTTAAAGTTTTAATTTTTCATTTTTAAATGCGAAAAATTAACAAAATAAATTAGAAATTAAATAATAAAAAAATAAAAAAAATAAAAAATATTATTTTTCTAAAATGAGCATTAATTTAATGGATGTGAATTTTTAAAATGTGAAAACGGACTTCAAAAAAAAAAAAAAAAAAAAAAAAAAAAAAACATTAAGTGATGAATAATTCTATAATCAAATTTCGCCATAGATTTACATGAATTTGGAGACTAGAGACGTGAAAATTTTAGGGAAACAGAGGATCTTAAAGCTTGGTGAGTCAAAAAGAAGTTTAATACTTTAGCATTTTTCCCATGGAATACTTACATTACATTGTTATTGAATATAATGTATGAATTAAATAGTAATAAATAATAATGCACATTTCAATCACGTAAATTTTTATAACTCGTTTATTCGTGTGCATTTGTTATTTATGGCATTTTTAAACGTATCATTTCTTTTGTTCTGATTCTTATTTTTCCGTAATTAGCAAGTACAAACTAAGGCTCGTATATATACGAGCTGGCGCATCAGGCATTTTGTTGCCTTAGGGTTGCCACGTGTACCCAGCGCGTTTCTCTGATAAACAAACGACAAACATTTTTTTTATCGTCTTACGTTACTTTAAAGTAACTTGTTTTATTACATTTCATAATTTTAGCTAAGTAAATTATGATATGGAAGTTTGTTTAGTGATAAACTGCTGTAATCATTCAAGAAGTGAATATAAAGTGTTCGCAGACTGTGTATTTGAGTTTTGGCGACACTTTGTAAAAGAAACAGAAACCGTCCTAACAACACATCTTACCCCAGTACATCCATACGAGATCCTCAGAATAAAATGACATCCTGAGAATGTATTGTGAAAAAAATGTGTTTTTAGGAATATTATTGTTGCTTATTACTCTTACATTGACCGGATTAGCTTCAGATCAAGATTTCTTAAAATCATTAGGGAAGCGATAAGGACGCCAAGCGGGAATTCTGTCCTCTTCTGAGGCAAAAAAATGGCGGTGATGCGCCGACCTATTATTTTATTTAGAGGCTCTAGTACAAACAGCTAAAAACGAGAAGTTTTCTTTCTTATATGATACGTAAGAGCATGGCAAGATTTCAGAAATAATGTTAGTGAAAATAAATAAATTTATATTTTTGATGAAAAAGTTTACTCATAATCATACCTACTTTTATAATAAGGTGCTCACAAAATAATAATACTTTTTTCTACAGTCTTAAATAGCCATACATCTTACAGAGATATTGTCTTGAACTTGTTTGATGACTAAAGTTTGAGAATTAACGTTTTCTTTTTTAGTTTGGTAAATAATGTTTTACAGAAACTTGACATTTTTATGCAATGAGTAAAATAAGATATAAAATATTAAATCATAAAGAAATGCACTGAAGAAGGTACGCTTAAGGCAACCAAAACAGCTGTATGCATCGGAAATATTTTTCCTTTGGCGTTTATGATGTAGTAGTTTATTCGTGTTTTAATATTCCAACGCCAAGTCTCCTGTTATTAAGACATAAAATAATCTGATGTTTCACTCACACGATTTTCTCTTACCCTGAAATTTAATACTATAAATACAGGTTGGAGATTAAGAGGTAAGATAACGAGTACTGTTATGTAAACCTATGTTAAACAATTCATATTAGGCTTCGGAAGAGTTTTATGTGATAATTAGTTCTGTGTGAGGGTGGCCCCCCCAACCTACCGTTTCAATAATGCATCTAAATATATATATAATTTAAATCTCTTATTAAAATTAAAAGTTCACTTAAAATTGTCCAGACAATTTTCACACGCAACATTCCTTGAAACTTATCAATCTTGATCAAACTTTTCCAGCAACATACTTATATTAACTTCAAAATACAACATTTGGATCTCCTAAAATTATTCGTGTTTAAATCACTCTAAGAGACAAAGACAAAGATCAAACGATAAAAAACTTGACTACGGTAGTCAGGAAGCCTCAAAACGTGTAAATATACAAAAAACAACCGATGAATATTTAGCTTAAAAAAAAAACATTATTTACTATATCTCTATCAGAAATCCATTTCAATTCCCGAACAGTTTTCCTGGAAATGGTAAAATATTATTAGGAAAGCACATCCATTAACAAAAAAAAAAAAAAAAAAAAAAGAATATTATCGGTTAAATAATATCGGTTAAATGCACCCCTGTGTATCTTTCGAAGATTATATACGGACCACATGATGCACCTAAACATAATCCTAAAGTAATAATACATGACCTAGTCTGAAATGCACTTCTATCAATTTACAACTATTGTGGCACCTTTATCTAGTTCTTTTGTGTTGCCCTCTAAACGAACAGTGAATGATTTCCCTACCATATTCTACATGAGACATGTGTTTACCCATATAAAAAATATATATTTGGTTCATTTGGTTTAGTGCAGTCAATAGATGTTAAACTCTACTTACCTGCAATTTCTCCCATAGACGTAATGTATTTGAATTACCTTGGGCGTCCCTGTACACGAACCATTTGCTTCATCTCAACGAAAACTTAGTGCAACATCCCTATATTATACACATTTAGAATACCGAGTTTGGGCTTTCTGCTACTATTTGCTGTTGAGTTATACTGATAACACGCACACAGACAGACAGATACACAGACCATTCGCTAAGGACATGATTTTCGGATTCAGGGGACATCAAAACGTGGAAATATAACAAAAATTCACGTTCTAAAATTTGACCCTAAAACAATAGAAAATAAAAAAAAGAATTGAAATGCAACAGATATGCTAAACCCACACACACACATACAAAATAAATAAATAAATAAAATAAATGAATAAATAAATAATAATAATAATAATAAAATCAACATAGTTTCTCTCAATAAATACTTAACACATTCAGTTTGGTGCAACTTCAACCGACAAACGATTTGTTATAGTCGTCTGTAAAATCACAGAAGATGGCTAATAGTAGTGCCATCATTAAACCGTAACATACTAAAATTGATCTGGAACATTTTGTATAATATAAATCTCATATAACGAGTTAAATGCATTCATACATTTTAGAAGCAGAGATATCGATTTCCTATAAACGAAGTAAAGTACAGCGTATAGCAACATCACCTATCTGCCGAAATGCACTCATATACAATTAACATAGATTTAACATACAGTAACATAAGTAAAAAAATAAACCGTATTTAAAACTTTTGAAGACACCCTGCGTAAGAAAAAGGACATGTGATTGAAAACTTTTTGTTTTTGTTTTTATCTTATTTTATTTTATTTTTTAATTGTAAGTTTAAATGCGTTATTTTTGAAGCGATAGGTTCAATTTGTCGGGCTTTGGAGTTATCACTCAACAACCACTTTTTGGCACATAAATACTCATTAGACCTAAACTTTGGCTTAATGTGGATATCCAAAGGCGAAAGCGCTGTCCATTCGTCCACAAGGTGGACTTTTTTTTTTTTTT
Source organism: Salticus scenicus (assembly GCA_963930645.1). NCBI lineage: Eukaryota > Metazoa > Arthropoda > Arachnida > Araneae > Salticidae > Salticus > Salticus scenicus. The sequence goes on along the minus strand of OZ005655.1, from coordinate 202,110,288 downwards.
TTTTTTTCAGGCGAAGATAGAATACGGTGTTAAGTAAAATTACCCATATAAAATTTTAGGTAATGAAAAACTTTTTAATTTGGATGAAAACAAAGTGACATTTTAAAATATATTTACTTTACATAAAACAGTAGATGCTGATTAATCCCGTGAATTAATGCAATACCTTATGCTTGCAAAGAATAATAAATTATTTTAATTTATATCAAAGTAATGACGAGACGAGACATGTAAGCGTTTCTGTCGAAGAAAATTATTTTTGAGATTATTATTTTTTTTTCCCTTCCTCGGTAGACTAATATTTGAAAAATGAGAAATTTTTAATACTTTTTTTAAAGACTCATACGAAATAAGAAAAAAAATCATACGAAATAAGAAAAGAAAAAGATCAAAATGTAATGGGTTTCAGCTTAAGGGCCCTCTTCACTCACCGCCGCCAGAAGCCGAAACTAATGCTATTCTATGGGAAATTTTTCTTTACAAATAACTTATTAACTAATACATATTTTTAAATTCTGTTTTCACATTCAGAAAATTCCCAACTGTTAAACTGACGGACCTTTTTTAAAAAATGTATTTTTTTAATTTTTAATATTTTATTTCGAAATTGCAAAATGAAAAAATTTCACATATTGAAAATTCGTATTTTGCAGCTTCAAAATAAAATATAAAAAATTAAAAAAAATAATTTTTTAGAAAAGGTGCGTCAATTTGACAGCTGGGAATTTTCTGAATGTGAAAACAGAATTTAAAAATATGTATTAGTTAATAAGTTATTTGTCAAGAAAAATTTCCCATAGAATAACATTAGTTTCGGCTTCCGGCGGCAGTGAGTGAAGAATGCCCTTAAGGGATTTCAATAGACGTCTGAAGATAAAACACGAATTTCCTCCTCCCTTAGAATAAAATAAATGATTACTTTATAATATTTTTGAACTTCCTTATTCCAGAATTAGCGAATAATAAAATTTTATGGTTCATTTTATAAATCTTCCTTACATTATTAATTAATATTTGTGATTTTGTATGTCTGGAAACACATCTTCAATTTCTTATGTCAGCGTTTCTACCCCCTTAATCTTAAAAAAAAAAAAAAAAATGCTTTAGCAAAAAATTTTCATAAAATACCTATGTATCGTATAGTTTACCTGTATAAAATATGATTTTCATAAAAAAATAGATGATAATTGTTTAAAGTACCGTTCGGAAAAAAAAATACTGAATACATCCCATTTGAGTTTCCGAACTAATAAAAGGTTGTTTAAAAAAATTAAAGAGAAATCTAAAATTAATCAGCTCAATCGAATAATACATCTAGCATTATCCACTTTAAATAATTTGAGTCCATAGGCCATAATAATAAAGAATTGCTCTTTGTATCTTTTTAAAATAAATAAATGAATAAATAAAATAAATAGACTATATTCAATAAAACGTATATAATTCATGTGATGGTGACTTTCAACATGTATATAAATTTTTCAGCTTAATCGAATAAGGACTTATAGACGATATCGTACTATAAAAATTTTGAACCCACAGGATCTAATGAAATATATTTTATTTTTCTGTGTGAGTTCTAGATTCACCAAAACATTTCGTGTCATGGTTAATTTTAACATTAATAGAAATTTTCAACTCAATTGAACGCTGTCGCACATTGAATAATTTGAGCACATAGGTCATAATGATAAAGAATTGTTCGTTGTGCATCTGTAATATATATATATATATGTAACGTAACATGGGTCTGTATCATTAAAAGATTTGGTATTCCCGTAATGTGAGCATTTTAGAAAGGATGAGGAGTCCATCAGATTAACTAATAATCCTTTATTAATTTCAAGTTGTAGTCTTGGCCTGAAGTTAGACATCCTGAGGGTCATATTTCCCGGAAAAACACCGATGGTCGGCGATTATCCAGCCGCGGGACATCGAAGGATCGCGAATGTCCGTAATTAACTTTACATAATGAAGTATTAATTAACGTAGATATATTAAGCAAGTCAATATCGGAAAAAAGCCATGATTTCTTGTGTGTTCCAGCTTAAATACTGTGTACTTGGGCGCGAATATTTACTCTTCCTCTGCTTCATCATTCGCTATTAACTTGACAGTCTAGCCCAGGCCCGGAACCCCCTGGATTAATTAATATGCATTACTTAACCACAAAAAAGGAGAATTGCACTTACTCGGCGCTTTTTATTCTGTAAGTTGTCCAATTTTTCTGACTTTAGCGTTATGGAGTCTTCTGCTGTGAAACAAAGCTTAAAGGCGCACTTACGAATTATTAGCGATTTCTAGATTTTAAAATGGGGTTTAATTATTTAAATTTAACTATTTTTTATCCTTTTCATATATAATAATAATAATAATAATAATAATAATAATATGGGATTTCACCAAAATCTTTACAGTTTGTACGACAGTGACAAATATTCAGTTCATTCGAATAAGGTGATTAGGCGCTATCACTTTTTAAAAATTTTGGACCCGTAGGCAATAATGATGAAGAATTTTTCTTTGTGTCCCTTTCAAAAAAAATATATATATATACATATATATATATAATGTGTGCGTGTGTGTATTAAGTAATAGATTCGTGAAAACATATACAGTTTGTGCGACAATGACGTATAATATGTATATAAACTTTCAGCTCAGACGAATAAGACACTTACACGCTATCGCAATTAAAAAAAATTAGGCTCATAGGCCATAATGATAAAGAATTTTTCTTTGTGTCCCTGTAAAGAAAATATAAGTCGTTGATTCACGTAAATTTATAGAGTTCGTGCTATGGCAACCTATAACATACGTACCAACTTTTAGAACTTATTTTGAAAAAGTGTATATTTGCTATCGTGTTCACTCACATGCACACACATACATTACGAAAAACCATAGAAAATCATAGAAAACTCTAAAAGGGAAGCTCCTGTAAAATCCAATGTTGGAAATATAGAACTAGACATTATAACAGTCGCAAATTTAAATTTGGAACATTCTATGACCATTCCTTTCTGACATATGCGACATACAAAATCCATTTTGTAAATCAGGATCCCACTTCTGACACCAGAAATGTTGCGTACTTGGGGGTTCGTGAGTTGTCCGAGAATGAAAGGTGAAACTTACAAAAATTCAGTAATTTATTCACAGAAAGTTCCAGAAAAATACAGGTCTATAAACCAAGTATCAGCTTCAATTCAACCAGTAAACACTGCTTAAACAACAGCTGTCAATAGAAAATCCCCAGTACAAACTGTATAGCAATAACACTTGAAGCAAGTCTCTTTCAAAGAGGCTCAAAGCAATGCAAGTAATAGCGAAGCTGGCTGAAAACTGAACTGAACTAGCCTTGGCGAAGAAAAGAGCCTTATATTCCCCTGTAGAAAAGTGTGGAAAGTTCCGGAAATTTCCGTATCTCATCAGCCAATGAAATTAGAGCTTCCATATTTGGCATATCCCTTATAAGGATTTTCTCGCCAAGGTCACCAAAAAAATCGCGAAGGTGGGAAAAAATCGCCAAATTTTGCGCCAAATCCATTACCTGCCTTATTGGGGGCTTTTTAATGCGTTTTTAAGGGAAAATAAGGCTATTTCAACGCTAAAACGACTAGAAATGCACAAAATTAGCACTTTATCAACTTACTAAGCCTCTCTGAAAGAATTTATACAAAAATAAACACAATTATGTACAATTTTGTAACAATATATTCCTTAACATATGTATGCCCGGAAAGTAAAAAATATATTACAGCATTCACACTGCAGTATAATCACGAACGTGCGATATTTATAAATATATTTTGCAAGATCACACAAATTAAGTATATGACTTTCTTTGTATGGGTTAAAAAGTTATTTACGTACATTTTTTATGATATTTAATCATATTAAAACACTGTTTTATACATTTTTAAAATTGATTATAAATAACTTTGTAATTTATATACATATATATAAACATTTATTTACAATAACTAATTTATTTTATGAAAATATATAAAATTTGTCTTAACGACATACGTTTACTCAATGACAGTTTACGAGTAATTAAATTTTTTTTTATTGTATATTAAAAAAATTACTTACAGTAGTTAATTTATTTTATTAAAACATATTACAGAATTTGTCTTAATGATGCATATATAATGTAGTTTTTTTTACTGTATCACATTGTAATATTTCTATTTTAGAAGTTGCTGCGGTGAAAGAAATAACTTGATTGATTATTTAGACATTTATTCATTTATCTGACTTATTCATTCATTCATTTATCAACTTAATAATGCTGTTAAAAAAATAATACTTTGTTTGAGCAATAAAAGAGTCAAATTCTTTGTAGTTTATACCATATTCTTAAAAAAAAAAGTTTTAAATATGTTATATGTTTTTATTTGACAATAACTTTAAAGAATAGTTTTCAAAAAGTTTTAATTTGCTGTTCAATCATTCTTTTAGTAATCTGGTTACTTTAACTTTCCATAGTTAATAAATAATTAATGTGGTTGAGAAACGAATTTTTTAAAGCATATCTTGGTATTTGAGACACAAATATAATTACTTCTTACTAAGTTATTAACAGATTTTCTAAAAAGAGAAAGATAACAAAAATTTTTCATGACATTTTTTTTTTTTTTAGTTAAAAAAAATATATATGGAAAAATGTGTTTGTGTTTTTAAATCCTTCTGTATCGTACAGTCGGTAACAAAAGTATCCGAACATTAGCAAAAATTCCTATATAAGAAAAGTAGACTTAATACTGTTTTGTTAAATAAATCCTTGTCGAATCCTGTTCTTAGTCAGTCAAAGAACACGATTCGACAAGGATTAATTTAACAAAACAGTATTAACTCTACTTTTTTTTTTTATACAGGAATTTTTGCTAGTTTTCAGATACATTTGTTATCGACTGTACATTAGATAAAGTAAGTATTTGCATAAAGTCTTTTCACAGATTATCAAAGCAGTATTTATTCTCAGCAAAATTATCTTTTATGATTTTTATCTTTTATTGTTTAATATTGTTTAATTATTATATTATTTACTAAGTAATTCTACAGCAGCATGACAGTAAATTATTACAAATTTAATATAACATTAAGATAAATAATATGTTACGTATTAATCATATTTTATTATCGATCAAAACAATAATAATAATAATAATAATAATCACAAACTGTAAATGACAGTGCATTTTATTTTTCTCATTTTCTACATCTAGATTATGTTTTAAGCAATCTTAAATTAAAAATGAAAACAACAACAACAAAAATAAAATAAAATAAGGAAAATATAATAACGAATTATAATAAAAAATAAAATAAATTTTATTTATAACTTTACAACTTAACGTTGAAAAAAATTAAGATAATTTATTTTTTAGTGGTACTTAATGATAATAAATTTTACAACACTATTATTCTTAATACAAAGTTAAAATTTAACGATGTCATATAACAGATCGATATAAACAATATACATCGTTCTATGCAATGGCATAAAACGAATAGGAAAACATTAGGTAATTTTAGTAACCAAATAAAAATATAGAATAACCGCATATAGATTATTTTCAGATGCAGTTTTGAAGCTGAAGTGGTTGTTTACACGTATCAGGTGTTGGTGTCCGTGTTACCGCTAAGGCCAGTCGACCGCATTAGGATTCTAGGGTCCCGATACGGAGTACCCTCAGTATTGGTTTTTAAAAGGTCTTAAGGCTTCCTTCAGAGACTAGCTACTATGCAGCGCGTCAAAACTCATAAATTATCCACTGTCCGAAAGCGACCCTTGACATTTTGCACACATTTACAATGAAGGACATTACTTTTTATTGCTCTTTTACAAAAGAGACCCAATTTCGATCGGAGTAGGAGGTTTGTCAGCAGAGGGAAACTCTCTCCTGCCTCGCGTCATTTCGATTCCCCACATCAAAGGAATATCAAAAGAAACCGAACTTGAAGCCAGTCTCTGAAAGGTCCTTAAGCTTCCTTCAAACTCTGGCAACATACGGAGCTTCAAAAGTCATAAATTATCCATTGTCCGAAAGTGACCCTTGAAATTTTGCACACATTTACAATGAAGGACATTACTTTTTATTGCTCTTTTACAACAGAGACCCTCTTCTCATGCAATTATCGCACTAGGAGGTTTGTAAGCTTCGATTCCAGCGAGCGTCGATCTCCTAAACCACATCAAAGAAATATCAATAGAGCCGCACTTGCAGCTTTCTAAGTTGCCAGAGTTTGAAGGCAGCTTTAGCCCGTATTTGATTTAGCTCGTATAGCCCGGTTTGAGAAAAAACTACGGGAAAATACGAACGGGAAGTCCGACGAGTGTGTGTAACTTGATATCGAATCACATTTCCCGTGATCCTTAACGACGATTTTGACAGCACATGCAAGGAAGGCTTTCACCCATAACATGACCAATTTTACAGTACAGATGAAGTTGATTCCTCTTTAATTTCGGATTTGATAGAATTAAATTGTATTAATAATGTGTTATTTATATAAAACTGCAGATAAAATAATAATAATACTAATAATAATATATATATATATATATAAAATAAAATAAAACATTGTTTTATGAACTGAAATTTAGTTAAATATTAAAGGATGTCATTTTCAGCGAAAAAGTAGTCAGATTTTAAAATCTTTTAAAAAGTCTTATATGCACCATTTTAAAGTTAAGAATATTTTTATTTCAAATGTGCAAGAAATATCGCAATAGAAATGAAATAATGGTAATTATTTCCCAGATCTTGTTTATCTTTCTTTTTTATCAAAACTAATAACTTAATTACTTACATTGAAATTTATCAATTTTTTTTAAATTAAATATAAATTCGTTTTTTATAAACATATTATAATTTTCAACATTTGAGATCTTTTGGAATATTTTGAGATACTTAAGAATAATTTGAATTCGTTTTAACACTTTGTTTGAAATATCTTTCTTATATTTTATTTAGGAAAAGTCTTATTAACGTAGCAATGTATTATTGCCTGTTATTATGATTATGAAAATACTTTTTTTTTTTTTTTTTTTTTTTTTTTTTTTTATATAGAATAACCTAAAATCCTAAGATTGGTTGATTAAAAAAAAAACCAATATATCATCAGAAATCGGAATTTAAAACTTTATCCATATTAATAAAGAATAATTTAATAACGTAATTCGTAATTATACCCAGAAATAAAAAAGCTAGATGTTAAAGTAGATTTAAAAAAAAAAAAAAAGAAAGAAAGAAAAGTTCATATAAAACGAAAGCGTTTGAAAATTGGTATAATCTTTTGCATTCTTAATATCGGAATGCGATTCTCTGTCTTGCTTAATTCATCTCTTTTCTTTTCATAATATTAAATATTTTTTTCAGCTTCTTCTTTTTTTTTTTTTTTTTTTTAATCTACAATAAAGATTATAGGAAAAATTTTCTTCTGCTTTTTTTTTTTTTTTTTTTTAAATCAACATGACTGTTTATAATTATTTTCTATTTTAGTATATTCATTGTTTGCCAATTTTAAATAAGCATATATCACCTAGTTTCTTTTCAGGTATATGTACAAGTACTTTTTTGTTTTATAATTAGATCCTTTAAAAGTTACGGTGTGCAAATATTACCCGTTTAAATCATGTTTACGAAAAAAGCTCCTTCGTACTCGAAATTGGACTCCGTCTAAATTAACCTATCTCTTTTCTTCTTATATCGCATAAAAAGACGATTCAAGGTAAAGCCGGAACGAATTTTTCAATCTAGAAGAAATTTGCATGTAAATGGAAATTACAGCACGATTATAAATGTTTAGTTTGGTATAAAAAATATTTTTGTGATCTATTTATTTTTTATTTTTAGCTAGTCATTTATAAAATATTTTAATCCTGAAAATTATTATTATTAGTTTTTTTTTTTTTTTTTTTTTTTTTTTTTAAATCTATGACTTCATATTTTACTGCAAGTTATTATTTTTCTAGACTATCAACTTTATTGTCACGGGTAATGTATACATGAAATAAACATGAAATAAATTATGGAAGTTGTTCCATAGGGAAAATAAATATTCTAAGTATTTCACAACGTATATAAAGGTAGATTTTATAAATGACTTTTGTATATTATCTAATTAAAATTGGGAAATTTTGAATGCATGCGTGTTAAAATATAATAGTATTAAGTATATCATCATATTAAGTAACTTTCTAGAAATCTACTAAAGCAAAAAATAAATAAATTAATTAATTAATTAATTTTGCATAATTTTGATTTTTTTTTTCTTTCAATGTTCCAGTCTTGTATTTTTTAGACTAAATCTTCTAAGACTAATCTAAAACTTACAGTGAAAACATATTTTATATATTTAAATGTCATTTAAATGTGTCGGTTTTAGTTACGTTTTAATTCAAACTTTAAAAAACAAATTTTAGGATTTGGAAAACTTGAAATTCGCATGTAAATTCACAATTCAAATATGAAAGTATTTCTTACAAATTAACTTATCAATGATTCTAAAAAATAATTCTCAAATTTGTTCCATGCATACATTTGAACAACATTAATATAATTAAATGAAAAAATAAATAAATAAACAATAAACAATTAAAGTACCTAATCTAAAACACTTAAAAATCAAAATTAACTAAAATTTCAAATTTATTAATTTTGAATAAGCTTGAAAAAATTCCATTATACTTAATATCATTATATTTCAGTGCAGTCGTATGCAAAATATTTTAACTTAACCTTTTACAGGCCAATGTTCCCAATGGAGAACATCAAATTAAAACTTATTTAAAAAATTAAATTGCACTAATATTGACTTGAAAAAATTAGCGGACATACTTAAAAGATGACTTGATGTTTTAAAACAGAAGCAACATTCCTATCATTAGTTGGTAACTGTACAAAAAACTCCCAAAATGATCATTTTCATATTTCTTCCCAAAGAGTACAAATAAGAAAATGCATAAAAATTTGAAAGTATCCGATGACTCTGAATATTAGTTGGTTTATTTTAAACAGCTCTTATTATCAAAAAGGACATCAAACTTGATAATATTAATCAGATTATATTAATAATCAATAATATTAATCTTAATAATTTAAGAATATTAATAATTATTATTAATGGCAATTAATATTTATGTATGTATTTTTTTCCATTTAAATGATTAAAATCCCTTAACTAAAGTATTATAAAGTAAAATATGCAAATAACTAATGAAAAATATACCTGGATCTAAATTCGGCCTGTAAAAGGTTAAAACGATGATTTACAAAAGAAGTTTATAATATCCAACGTTTCCATTAACCCATTTAATATTATTAAAAGTTTTGTAGCCTATATATATTCCATTTAATTTAGTAGAGCAAATTTATTTTAAATTTTATATTATTTAACTCAATTTCAGAGAAAAAACCCATACAATTTTTCTTTTCTTTTCAAAAACTGGTATTTTATAAAATATTTTATCATTATAATACAAATCGATTCCATATGGCTCAAACATAACTTTTATTTTGAAATCTCTAATTGCATACAAGATGTTTGTTTATTTATTCTTACTATTGTTATTTTTGCATTCTAATAAATAGCGTCCGACCAGAAGTAAAGGCAATAGCATATAATAATAAAAGTCTCAAAATTATTTTTATTCTAAAGAAGTCTTTTGTACAAAACTCCTTTTTTAAAAAGAAACAACGTTTTTTAAAGACATCAATATAAAGAAAGAATTTTTTTAATGTAAAAGTGAACTGTACATGAAAAGAAATATGTTCCTTGCACTGTAACCTAATTAAAAAATATTTGAACAGTCAGTCCAAAAGAAAGAAACCATTTAAATTTATTTCAAACATGAAAAAGCATCGGTAATGCGCGTATAAAAGTAATTTCTTTTAAAGGCTTTATAATATGTATGTTACAAAATAGAAAGAAGAAAAAATTATTGTAAAATAGTACCTATTTTAAACTAGTAATCATTTAAAATGACGTATCGAAACCTTTTTTTTTTTTTTTTTTTTTTTTTTTTCTAAGATTATAATTTAAAGTACTCAATTTAATACTTATAAATATCGAAAAATTAAAAACATAGATATTTGTAAAACATTTTTTTTCAGTAATAAAAGTCATTTCCTTAAAAATTGGAAAGCATGATGTTTTGTTAAGAGCGAGTTGATTAGTTAGATAAATTTTTTGAGTTGAAAAGTTGAAATAGATGTTTTTTGACGACGTCTTTCGTTTAATTTTAAAAATGTAAGTTTAAAAAAAAAATGCATTTATCTTTGTATATACATTAATTGGAACTGACAGTATAAACAAGTAAAGTGAAAGTGGTAATTTCAAAAGTGAAATAGATTAAAAAAAAGAAAAAAAATCTGGAGTGACTCCACTCGACTTTCCGAACATTGAGTAACTAACAGTTTTGTAGATAAAATAAAGAAAGAGGAATTGCTAAACAAACAAAAGAGAGAAAACCATAATAGAGTGTTTTTTCTCCATATATCACACGAGGTTTTATTTAACGCTACTGAACTTTGAGCCCTTAGATCATAATGATAAAGAATTTTTCGTTTTGTCCCTGTAAAATTCTATAGATGCTAGATTCACCAAAATGCTTATAGTTAGTGCAATAGTGATTTATAATATTCATACAAATTTTCAGCTCAATTGAATAAGGCGTTTAGATGCTATCGCACTTTTAAAAATTTGGTCTCATAGGCCATAATGATAAAGAATTTTTCTTTGTGTCCCTGTAAAAAACTGTAGTGCTAGATTCACCAAAATCTATACAGTTGGTGCAAATGCGACCTATAACATGTGTACAATTTTTTTGCTCAGATTAATAAGGCGTTTAGACGCTATCACACTTTTAAAAATTTGGCCCCATTGGCCTTAATGATAAAGAATTTTTCTTTGTGTCCCTGTAAAAAAGCTATAAGTGCTAGATTCTCCAAAATCTATACAGATTGAGTATTTGTGATCTATAATATGTGTATAAAATTTTTGCTCAATTGAATAAGGCGTTTAGATGCTATCGCACTTTTAAGATTTTGCTCCCATAGGCCATAATGATAAAGAATTTTTCTTTGTGTCCCTGTAAAAAAACTATAAGTGCTAGATTCACCAAAACCTATAGGGTTCGTACTATGGTGACTTACAATATACGTACCAACTTTCAGGTTAATCGAACAAAGCCTTTAGACGCTAGCGTGTTCACAAACATACACACATACACACATACACACATACACACACACATACATACATCATCGTAAAAATAATGAAAACGGACTCAGGGGACCTCAAAACGTATAGAAACATCAAAATCTCGAATTCGGATTTTTGACATGATTACAATACTTTCCTCACTATAGTGTTCGGAAAGTAAAAAGATTCATGCAGAAAATTTCAATGATCAAATGTGTATATGGCAAAAAAGGAGTGTAAATATTTAAAAAACTGAAATATTTGTGAAACAAATTTTTTTATGAAGCAAAATATCTGAAAAGAATAATATTTTCAGTTATTTTCACTCCGAAGCAATTAAAATGCTTCGAAAGTTTTAAAGATATCTATAAAATGCACTTATACCTTGATTTGTGTACTATTTTCTATGTTTAGAAACAAAATTTAAACTCTGTATGTAAATTTGGTAATTTTAGTTTTATATAAAAATTATGGCAATTTTCTAAAAAACACCTATGATTTTTTTCTCATAGCTTTACATATTTCGACGACTTTGTGCAATATTAAAAAAAAAAAAAAAAATAATAATAATAATCCATTACACAAGCAATTGGTAGAGAGATGTACAGCAACGAGAAATGAGTAATATTTGAGTTATATGAGTTATACAACATAGTCTATATAGGAGTTATACTACATAGAACGTATACTACACAGTTTTTCGTAAAACTAAAATTTTGATTTAATATTTTGATAAAATGACCTATTTTTTAAACTTAAAAAATAAATGAAAATTATATATATTTTCTTCCTTTTTAACTCATGTATAATTAAATTTCACTGTTTTTTAAATAAAAAAGTTCCGAACACAATCAAATATTTTATGTGAATTAACATTGCTTTAGAACTGCATAATGAGCTATTAGCGACAGTCTAAAAATCTCTCCTAAGAGCGACACATAGACATGTTATCGTAATTTTTATTTTATAAAACTTATAAAATGTCAGAAAGTTGAAAAAAAAAAAAAATAATAATGAAAATACTAAATTAAAAAAGAAAAAAAAAATCAAAACTTAAAGAACTTGGCATTCAGATTTACTTTATTTGTGTCATAATGGCATTTTAACATAGAACAGTAATTTTCATGGCATTTCAAGAAATTTCATTTAAATGCTTTTAAGGTTTTCGCGTAATTAGAAAATAACATTCACTATTATTATTTTATTATTTCTATAACTTTTTTTTTTTTTTTTTAAATAAGTATACGTTTTTTTTTTTTTTTAGTTTTTATCAACACATTTTAGCTTGCGAAAAAAATAATAATAAAAATATATATATATATATATATACATACATTTTTTCCAAATATTTATAGTATAATAATACACTAAAAAGGTAGTTCGTTTCTTTTAAAAAAAAGTTTATTAACATAATGTATTAAATATACCAACTGTACTTATCATTAACAGGATTATTAAACTTAAAAAAATATTTTGTAATTTTATGGAATAGTTTTAAATTCAAATTTTATTTTATAAAATATTCGCAATTTTTGTAAGACTATTTTATTATTATTATTATTATTATTATTATTATTATTTTTATTTTTTTTATGCTTTCATCAATATTAATTTCTAAGTACATATGTATATATTAAGCATATACAAGGTTTCAGAGAATATATTTTAACAATAAGAACTATTTAAACATATTGAAAATCACATTAAATAATTTCTATTTTCTAATTTAACTTTTCTGATTGTTATTTCTGATGATTAATTATGTTGGAAAATCACATAAAAAGTAAACTAAATATTTATTTGATGCTACGCTATTTGATAAAATTTTTTCAATAAAAATTTAGCAGTGACGTTGAAATAATTCATACGATTGCATGTAGATATAAAAGAAATTTAGATGATTGTCATTAAGAGAAACATTTCAATAAAGTGGTGATTAAAAGAGTAAACGATGTTCTTTTTCTAACTCAGAATAGAATGTATTTTAGAATGATGCCAATTTCTTTTAATTAATTTATTTGCTTAACATTTTATGCTGCGATGGTGTTCTATTACATTACAGAGCGCATGAAATCGCATTTATGGAACTATTATCACAGATACTTCTAATGATAGAACGCATATAACTTACTTTAATCTCACTCGATGGCGCTAGACGGTACAAGAATCCGTTTTTGTTCAAAAGCAAGCTTTATGACACGTTGTCTCACATTCTAACTGTTATTCTTGAGGATTATCACTTCTGATATAATTAATTTTAAAGATGGTAAAAAGTAAATACGTTCTTGCATGTTTTTCAATGTCCGTTTTTTTTTTTTTTTTTTTTTTTTTCGATCCTTATGTACCAATGGTACACTAAAATGCAATCGTATTAAATCCTCATGAACTTCTATAATGAAATGATATGCATATACGTTTTGTTGCTCATATTTTTAGAAAATCGTCTTAAATAACTAAAATAATAAATTTATTTTTAAAAAATTCATTCTAAGCAACTGAAGCAATAATAATAATAATAATAATAATACATACTGAAATACATGTATTGTTTCTTAAATAATTTGAGATAGAAAGTGTTAAATTAGATTACACTTCTACGAATTACTGTCACTAACATTCACTAACACATGTTTTACATTTTATTCTTGCAATCATGATATTCGGCTACAATCAATTGTTACACTAAAACTATCTTAATTTTTTTTATACAATCAATCATAATTATTTGAACGATACACCTTTCATATTTTTCCCTTAAGCACTTTGTTTATGGTATTGTTGAGCATATAATGCATTTTCAAATCTGCCACTAAATTGTCCGTATGATAAATGTTGTGTAATTTGACACCCACAATGATCTTCTAGCTTCCGCGAAGCTCTTTTTCGGCGACATCAAAGTACTTCAGAAGGTCACCACCCCACTCTGAACTATCAATCAATTTCTTGATTTGTTCATAAGTTTTGAATGATGCTTGGGTGGTATAGTTAGGTGTTGCACATAATGATGTCATGATGCGGATGTTTTATATATGAATCTTATGCTTCAAGTACTTTTGTCCCTTTTTATACTAATTCATTTCGAATCATAATGGCATTATCTTTATAGTTTTTATATGTGGGTTGCATAAAGCCTTAAAATAAATTGAAAGATTAAAAAACAGTTTACTGTACATTATATAGTCATTAAAAGTGACAAAGCTATCACACGAATTATGTAATTTAAAAGAGGTTTTTTTTTTTTTTTTGGTTTAGTTGTAGTTTTAGTTTAGTATATATGTCGTACCCTTAAACAAGATTAATTCAAATAGCTTGAGGATGACGTTTTACTATTTTCTATGTTATTCTTCTAATAACTACATCTGTTTAGAGTTCAATTTAAAATGTTTCCAGGCCAACATATGATTTGTTTTCCATTCTTATTATATGATTCAAAATGAAAATGTATGAAGTATTTATTATATAACTGACATCATTTTCCTAAACTAAATAAAACTAAATTTAATAATCCTGTTCTTTATCATTATTATTATTATTATTATTATTTCAATTTGCACGTGTACTTTTTATTTCCTAAATTCGATTCTATAAATTTAATAAACCATGTTACAACTTTATTTTTATTACCTGATTTTTATGTTTTTTCTCTTTATTTTATTTACATTATATGATTACTCTAAGTTATCTGTTCAGCTACTTTTGCTAAAAAATTATCTCACAATATACAGTCTTGGCTAAGATCTTATCTCACGGACGGGACTATGTACTTTTTAAATTGCACGAAAATAGGTATCTGCATTTTTATAATTTTCAATATTTAGAAGCTTTTTATTGAAATTAGATTTTGTCATCGTGTCTTCGTGTCACGCTAAAAAACAAAGCGCTTACACTTTAATGTAAATAAAACAGTACTTTCGACTCTCGTTGGCTCAGTTGGATAGAGTGCCATGTTGATAACGCGATGATCGTGAGTTCGGTCCTCGAAAAGCCGATGTGTTAGCTTTTGCAAATAATTAATAGAAAAGGTGTCAATTGATACAAGAAATTTTTTTCATTGTCTACACAGTTTTCTAAGAATTTTTGAAGAGTTTTTTAGAAGCCTTCTTTCAGTTACTAAAAAGCGTAATATAAACATTTAAGTTTAAAAAAAAAAGAAGCTTTTTGTTAAAACTGTATTTTTGTCATCGTGTCTAAGTTTTTTGAAAAGCTTTTTTTTTAGTTACTAAAAAGCATAATATAAAAATTTAAGTAAAAAAAAAAAAAAAATAAATAAATAAATAAAAATATTTATTTTTTAGATTTTTTTTCTGATAAAATTGGATTTTTGTCATAATGTCTTAGTATAACGCTAAAAAACAAGACGCCTCCAGCTTAATGTAAATATAAGCACCCTTTTTTCCGTCGCTTGTTAGCTCAGTTGATTAGAGAGTCATTTTGATAACGCGGTATTCGTGGGTTCGATCCTGGAAGGACTGATCTGTTACTTTTTTGTAGACAATTAATAAAAAAATTTCAATTGATAAAAGAAAACCTTTTATTATGTACACAATATCCTAAGAAATTTTTATCTTTTTTAAGAAGCTTTTTTACAGTTAGTTACTAATACGCACAAAATAAAAATTTAAGTAACAAAAAAATTAATACTGGAAGTTTTTTTATTGTTGATTCCTAAAAAGCATAAAATAAAAATTCATTTTTTTCCAAAAACATGCTATAAAAAAATAAAAGTTTCTGCAATAAGAAAATTTTAAAGAAAAATAGAGATTTTTCACTTTTGCAAGAGATGAAATTTTTTTTAAATATTCAAAATATTTTACAAAAAAATCGAAAACAATATTCTTAGTCATTAATTTTTGTATAAGTATTTCTGAGGATTTTCCAGCGTGTTCTGTGACTTTTCTTGATTGTTATTTGACTTTTGGTTAGAATGTCATGCTGATAACGCGATGGTCGGGGATTCGATCCTTCAAGTGTAAATGTGCTATTTTTTTGCAGATAATTAATAGAAAAAAATGTTAGTTGATAAAAGGAAACCTTTCAGTGTTTACACTATACCCTAACAATTTTTTATTAGTTTCTTTAGAAGATTTTTTTTCCTAAGTAAAAAGCTTAAAATAAAAATTTAAGTTATATATATATATATATATATTAGAAGCTTTTATTGTGTGGAGTCCTAAAAGCATAAATAAGTTTATTCTTGAAAATACATGCTATAAAGAAATGTAAATTTCAACTATAAGAAAATTATATAGAAAAATATAGATATTTCCATTTTTCAAGCGATAAAAATTTTTAAATATTCAAAAGATTTTAAAAGATTTCAAGAACTTTTAAATCTATGCTTAACGAATACTGATACAAATATATATATATATATATATATATAATGATAATAATAACTAAAAATATTGATCTCGGATGCTTTTTAAGCATTTTGAATATTTAAAAATTTTCACATTTTGAAAAAGTTATAATCTAAATTTTTCTCTATAAATTTCATATTGTTGAAATTAACATTTCTTTTTGGCATAACTTTTGAAGAAATAAGCATTTTTTATGCTTTTTAGGACTTCACAGTAAGAAGTTTCTAATGTTAAAAAATGTTTTTTTTTTTTTTTTTTTACTGAATTTTTTATTAAGTAATGTAAATTAAGTAATGTAAATTCCAGTCTATGACAGTATTATGGCCGAATTTAAAAAGACCAGAACCATAACATTTCACTTTAATGGGCTTTGCATTGAAAAATAAATTTTTTCATCGTAAGAACTCACTTTGAATTGAAACATGCTGTCTAAAGATTTCCTTTAATTTCGAGTATTATTTTTATTATTTATTTATTCATATATTTATTTATTTATTTATTTTATTTTATTTTTTTTTTTGGGGGGGGGATACGTAATTTAGTAAACATTTTAAAAATACGGTTGGTTGGTTGGGTTTTACGTCGCACTAGTGCTGCGCGGTCTGGGACTCACCCCTAGAGGAGGGCCGGAGACATGCCATTGCAATTTTGATCCTCCACGGAAATGATTTAAATATACGGTAATATCAGTTAACTTTTACCAAGCAGTTATCACAAGCTTTTCAGCGTCTTAATAGTTCAGATTTGATGCACATATTATTAAAATATATTCGCTTTATTGAGTTATTTGATCGATAAAAGTATTTAGACAATTAATTATTTAAAAATAAAAGAAAGTTTTTATTTGTGTGCTTAATCATGTTTAGATTAAAATGAAAATTTCGTACCTATATAATTTATGAAATTATCTCGAATCACTTATTGCGTATTTGATAATTAATTCAATGAAATTTTTAACTACTGAACAAATTATATTATTAAGCTGTTAAGTTATATACTATTGAGCTATATAACGAGTATAGATTTATTTTTGTAAAACCATCAGACATAACTTTTGATTTATTACCATCTTTTTATTAACTTCTATTCTTGTTTCTCAGTATGTATGTATGTATGTTTGTTTGTTTGTTTGTTTGTTTGTCCGGTACAAATCTTGCAATCGAATTTCAACTAACTTCCGTACTAGCTAGACATTTGAAACTTTAACAATTGCTCACAACCCGATGACAACACAATACTTCGAAGTCCGATTTTCGAATAGTTTTCTTATAATTAATTAATATATGAAAATAATAACCTCCTAATACCTTATAAATAGCCATTAAAATATTAGCTATAATTTAATTGTTGCCAAAAAAAAAAAAAAAAAAAAAAAAAAAAAAAAAATACGAGTTCATTTTCTTTCGACATAAAAATAAATAAACGTGATTAAATAAATAGTTTAATTAAAGGTGAGCGTTAAAGAATAGTAAAAAGTTAAATTATGTATCTCACAAAAATTGACGCCACTATCGGTTTAAAGATTTCATACGCATTGATAAAGTGCTAATGTAGTTAGTTCTATAGCTATGATTCAACAGAAAATTTAAAAACATGGTTTATAAAAAGTTTTTTTTATCTTATAATTATTAATTTACGTTTTGTGATTTCAATTGTTATTCTAACGTAAACTTTAATACATATCAAAACTTTATTAACTTTTCCAGAAATGCCTTTAACTTTTTTATTGGAACGTCGGGGCCACATGCAGGGCAATTGTTCCTCTGCCCTTTTTGCTCCAGTGGCTCGCGCCTCCACTTATCTGGAATGGGTCAGGGGGTACTGGGAACAATCTAACATCACGATTCTTTCTTACAGAGGAAAAAAAAAACTTGCGCCGCGTGCAGGTGAAAAGGAGTTGTTGAAAAAATTAACCAGAATAAAAACATTGATTTTTTTTTTCTCTTAGCGTTGTCTGTCAAATGATCTCAACTTCTTTTGTAGTCCTGGAAAATCACTTGTCACGATGTATTTCTTAACGGTGTTGCGTAATGGATTTTGACTGTGTAACACGAAGCTGGAAGTTAAGCACGATCTCAAGCATGTTTTGGTCCAATCTTTTACACGCGTGTGCTTGTTAAGAAAGTGATGATTATGTATTCGTTTATCTGTAATTGGATATCTGATTACATTAAATTTTCGAATCACTTTGTCAAGGATGATTTTATTTGCTTTTATTGAAGAATTACTTCGAGGATTAAGGATAGATGTAAGTTAACATTTCTTTAATACTGCGACCGAATATTAAAACATAGGCATTAAAATGGTTAACACATTGAAACATTTTGTCTTATTTCTCACTAGCAGGCTTTGTCCTTTCTGTTTGTCACTATATTTAAATGAACAATAAAAAAGAATGGATCACTACTTTCATTTTATAAATTAAAACTTTTAAATAATCTATTGAAATTGCTAAAGAACTTACTTCGTGTCCCCACTGCCTTTGGAAGCGTCTTCCTCGCTTTCGGTGTCCTATTGCCTAGGACAACCAACACTGTATCCTTGGACTTTCGTTTGGCTGTTTATAGGACAATTATTTCGAAACGGACAACATTGAAAAAATATATGAATCTCTTTCATATTAAGATTGTAATTACATTGAACTACACTATATGGACTATGCATAATATTTACTATAATGTTATTTCTATTATTTTGTTTTATTTAAACCGTTTGACCATAAAATGACAGCAATTCCACTCCAAATATAATATAATATGTTATAATGTTTAATTTTATGTCAAAAAGATATATATATATTCATTAGTATATGAACGATTGGAATTTAAAAAAGGACGTTTTATAGTGCCTTCTAGCACACTGAAGGAAGAAACCGCAGAATCTTCCATTTCTCCCCTCCCAGGTGGAAGAGAACGTCTCGTGGCGAAAAACTTGAAAAAATGAAGAAAAAGCAGAATCTACTGTTGGAAAAAATCTGGATAGATAATCACTTTTTAAATATTAATTTCATTCCTAATTAAAAATTTTAAATTTCGACTTTAAAATTCACAATGAAACATTCCAGATTATGTGTGTGCCAAGATTCACGTCTGTAATTGCGATAGAGTTTTCTGGAAACAGCTAATGGTTGTAAGCATTTTATTTTATTGGCAGCAGGCTGAAATTACAACGCAAAGAAAAATGTCAGAAAATGTAATAGGTTAATATGCTTTAATTAATAAATTGCTTCCTAATAAAAAATTTGAGAATCTGGCTTCAAGGTGCACACGATAACAATTTAGACCATGTGTGTGCCAAATGTCACGTCTGTCAGTTCGGCATATTTTCTGGAGACCGCTGACCACTAACTGACAGCTGTCATTTCGATGTTATTAATAATATAGTATTGTTCAAAAGTTAATACTTAGACTATTCTCAAATATTTCTAAATAAATTATGTCAGTAGAATATATATATATATATATATATATATATATATATATATGTATATATATATGCTTTTAAAGCTTCAACGACGTCAGTTTTAACGTGCAAGTTTAATTTTTCACATCAATTTTATTATTTACGCGTAAATATTTTTGTTTTGATGTTAAAAAAAAAATGAACGTGTAAAAATTTGTTATATAGTAGCAACACCTAGATTTTGAACATACTTCATGTTTTCATGGCTTTAATAAGGATTTTAATTAAAATTTTGAAAATTTCAACTGAAATATTTATTTTATCAAGTTGACCTATAGCCATTTTACAAAAGTGGATCGATATAATTTTAAGTTGGGTAAAGACTTAAAATCCTTCCAAGTTTCGTTTAATTCCGCCTAGCCTTTCTCCTGTGATACCTGGACAAATATGTGTCACAGACATACAAACACAACAATACACACATGCACACACACATGCATACACACAAACACAGAAAATTTTACGAAAATTTTACGCTTTAAGGATGTGTAAAACGTGAAGTTATCGCGAAATGTTTTGATTCTGAGAAATTTACAGACAAAAGTCTGATTTTATTAATATAGTTAATGATAATTTATTTCTTGAAATTGTAAAATTAATAAAAATATAAATAGCATCTAAGTATGGAGACACTTACTTTAAAAATACTAATGTTCATTGTGTATCAGTAAATGAACACAAAAACATTTAATAATTGTTTTTAAATACTATAATCCTTTAGCTTCTTTTCTCTATTTATAAAAAATTGCTTCATTTATTTTTTATTTATTACTTTCTTCTATATATATAAGAAAAAAGTATTGCATTTTTGAATATTTTCGAGTCTCGGTTTTCACCAGATTTTCACATTTTGAGATGTCCTGAACATAATTTAATTGTTTTTAGGAAATGTCTGTCTGTGTGTCTGTGTGTGTATATCACAAATTTTGTGAACGCTGTATCTCACGAACTAATTAACAGAATTTAAACAAACTGTGTATTTAGTTGGACCTTATCCTAAACTGGTGGTGATTATATTTGGGGACCAATCGTTCAATAGGTAGCTCTGGGATTTTTTTTTTTTTTTAACATTACAGTATTGACCAAATTTTTGTATATATAATGAGAGTTATTTGTTAACGCATCATTGTAAAATTAATAGAAATTAATGATAATAGCAGTAGTAAACTAGGAAAAAAAGTGTATTCATGTAGGAGCATCGCCCCCCCCCCCCCTTCCCCATGGGGTGAAGTAACATGCCGAGGTTCGTAAATTTTTAATATGGACATCTTCCGAAAAAACTCTCGTTAATACCTTTAAAACGAGTGGTTGAACCATAGATATGTAATAATTTAAAACAAAGTTATCGATATAATTTTTTCATTTTTAACGAAAACAAATAGCATTTCTCCTGATGTTGCCACAAAAGTGACTTTCTTTCGGCATTCTTCCGACTTCTGTGAGATAAAAATCATCTGTATTCATCATGGAAAACAATTTCAATAAATAATAATTTAATAAATTGTTTCTACTGCATGAATCTATATAAGATTATATAGATGAAATTATTGTAGTGGCCACAACATAATAGTTTTTACTATTTTCGTATGTTTCTTTGGTAAAAAGCTTAAAAATTTGTTACCTTTGATTGGATAATTACCGGGAAAAAATCGTGATGTTTAAAGATTTTTTCCCCCGTTAAATCATTCTAGAAGCATTTTTATCCCTTTAGCTGAAAGAAAAAAAAAAGCTCAAAAAATAAAATAAAATAAAGTAACTTTTCAAAATAAAAAATAATAAAAATCACGAAAATCGTAAAGCAATGCTTCATTTGCGGGGCGTAAAATGTTACAATTTAACACCTCACCGCTTAATGAACCGACAAAGAAGAATAATTAAAAATGAATGTCTTACGCGTGATACCAGTAATGGGTTAATCACAGTGTAATATTCCACATTTCTTAATTATGTAGCAGTTGTTATAAATTGAATGAAAGTTTCTAAATGATTTAAAATTTAATTTATATTCATAAAATCGTTCATATGAGAATATGAAGTTCATAAATTGAAATTGATCTCTAGCTTTACAATGTAGTATTTTATTAAAATCTTAATTCAAATATAGGTTTAAATTCTTTTTTTTTTTTTTTGTCGACTGGACTATTCTTTTCAGACAGCGATTTTGCTTTGTCACCATTTATTGTAATACACTTTGAATGAGAGTGCGAGCATTTTTCTCTTTATATAAAATATACAAAGTTGAAAGTTGTTAAATGTATCTGTCGGATTATTAGATTTTATCAAAAAATTGGTACAGTTAATAATAAGGACAAAATCTAGCTATCGCTGTAATTTTTAGTTCAATCAGATAATTGATTACAAAAATTTAAAGTAAAAACCCCATTTTAACTTTAAAATTATTTAAAAGAAAACAAAAAACTGATGCCAAAAATAAATCAATGAATATAGGGTAAGTGCATCAGTGATTGACACTTTTAGAGCAGTTTCTGATGTTTTTAATGTTCAAAATATTTTTAGAAGTCTTAAGTTAGTACACATGGTATGAAAGACATCCAGAACCACATCTATGTTATAATATATACATTTGATAACAATTTTTTTTATGAATATTTATTTGACATCCACTCAATGTTTCAGTAATTGACACTGCCAGTTTTTCCTTTTATTAGTAATTGTCGCCCTATGTTCCAGTGTTTGGCACTGCTAGTTATTCATTTTACCAGTTACTTGTCCTCTATGCTCCACTGTTTCAGCTAAAATGTTAAAATTCTTATATGTAAAGTATATGATTTTATTATTTTTTTTATCTATTAACTATGTCGGGATAGATGTCAATTACTGGAGCATGCCAATCACTGGAGCACCTACCCTATTTCTTTTTATGTCCAAAAAAAAAAAAAAAAAGGAAAAGAAAAGAAAGAAAGAAAAGAAAAAAGAAGAAAAAAAGAGGAAACTTTTTTTTTTTTTTTTTAAATAAAGTTGAGAAAAATCGTGCTAAAAAATTAGAATACTGTCACGTCCGTGAGGAAAATCTATAGCCAAGAGAACCCGCGAGATATATATATTTTTTTTTTTAAGGGGATGTGATAGTAACAGTTTTTAGTTTGGTTTTTTATTAGTATTTCGGAAGAATTGAATAATAACGAGAACACTTAATATTTTTCCTGGAGCGCTTTTAAAAGAAAAATCTGAACTCATGATACAGATCGATAACTCAGCCTATGTTATTTTCAGTTAAAGTGAAGTGTGCGACAAATACCTTCAGTATAGAACCTCTTTGCTAAATTTGAAATTTGACATTGAATTAGTCAAACGTTTCTTGCCAAAGTATTCACTTCACGCGATAGCCATTTTAAATAATTCCAGAAATGGCAATAAAAATTAAATGTCGCCAAACGGCTCTTAAGCTAAAGCTACACGAAAGAAATGTTTAAGAAATGAATACAGTAACCGATGCTAGGGATTGATTTACGCGTACTGCATGCATTTAAATGGAAAAATAAATTAAATTATATACTGTCGTACTGAATTAAATTCTATTTACAATTAATGTAAGCAGTTTTTTTTTTTTTTTTTTTTTTTATACGCTTTTAAAACTTACTGGTTTTATTTCCTTGTTCAGTCTAACAAATATTTATCTTTTTAAATATTAAATATTATTTTATTACGCAGCAAATTTTGCACGAAACTTAAATCTTGATTTTTTTTTAAAAGCTTCTCATTAAAATTCTACTTAAATATATTAATATTTAATTTATAAATTTCATACCTTTGATCACATAAATTATACTTTTCATGAGAAAAGAATATTTGCATTGTTTACACGTAAATTGTCTGATTTCATCCGCTATGCATAAGTTAAACACCAATTCTTTACCAAATTTCTTGTACCTCAAAGTTTAACTGAATTAAAATTTTTTGCTGCTCGATTGATTAATCGTGAAATTTATAAGACAAGAATAAAAAAAATAAACATTATCTAAAGAGTTTGATTGTTAAATATTACGCATTACACTGAGAAAAATTTCTGTAACTGACATCTACAATCTAAATTGTGGCTCTAGAAAAAATAGTTCCATGTCATCCTTATAAATTCTAGTCCCCATGGAAAGCGAGTTCTAGAAGCCCCTATTATAATTCTAGAGAGTTTGCCTATATTCTCGAGGGCAAAGTTATTTAAAAATATCTGTAAATAAATGAGACTAAAAGAAGCGGGTTTCAACAACTATAATCTTGGTTTGTTACCAAATTCAAGAAAATCAAGCGAGAATTTCTCGCAATACAAATGATTCAGAATATTTAGAGTATTCAGAATATTGTTTCACCATCTAAAAATATGTAGACATTTTCTATAATTTCGTCTATTCAGTTTATTGGCGTGCCTTATGCGCATAGCTTGGAAATCTATATTTCTAGTTAAGGGATTTAGAAAATGGCCACTTATTCATTCTAGTGGGAGGCGGTATATTTTTTTTTTCTCATTGTACTTATATGTAATAACAACTGTTTAACATTTATATCTCTCAGTTGAAAACCAATATTGGAAAGTTATAATTTCAAGATATTTAGTTTCATCATAAAATTAATTTAAATTTAAGAGCAATATTACAAAATATATTGTTATTTGAACAAAAATAATTGAAGTATCAATGTAATATATATAGAGGTCTTTAAAAGAATGTCTCGATTTATTAGCTTATATTTATGAGCGATCTTTATAGAAATGTTTTGATAGCGTAAAATTTGCTTATAATTTAATGTAAAGACGTAGCAATTATTAAGCATATATTAGTAAAACTAAAGTTGTATAATATTATAATATTTGTTTTAACAGCATCGTGCAGTATTAATATGATTTTCACCAATATTTTACTTAAAGTGATTAGCTACGGTGAATTATAGACAGAAAAATTAGATTATAATCATAAAAAAATATAGGATTTAAATATTTTATAACAACATTTTATATTTATACTTTTACATTTTACTTTTATATTTAGTGTTTTACTGTTATGTTTATTATTATAAGTTCATACTTCATAATCACTTTAAACTTCAAATATATTTTTGCATTAAAGTATTAAGACAGTAATATACTTTTGTTTTCAATAAATCATGAAAACAAATATCATTAACTTCATCATAGATTTTAATTTTAAATAGGTTTTAATTTTAAATAAACCAATAAAAATTATTTATTCTAATTTGAGTAGGCATTTTCATAGAGAATATCCCTCCTAAAAACACATTTTGACTTCTCCTGTACTTATACTATTTACCCTTTACATTCGTGTTTAAAACTGAGTCTATCAGCATTAGCGTTCTTCTCTTGTGTTAACCCAGGTGATGTGTTTATTTATAAAATGGGATACTAACGCAATGACTGGAAGTAATTTTCCTTTAATGCTTTATTTCTTTTTACTAGATATTACTTCCAAGGTTGAATCTCTAAACTGATGGGTGTACATTGAAATAATTGCTAGGGTCTTTGAGAAAAAAAATATATAATACAAAATACATCAATTCCTTTTTTTTTTTTTAAGTGAACTTATGCTTATGGAGTTATAGATTGATCTGACAGGTAGAGATTTAGATAATATCAACGGCGAGAAAGCTTTTAGGGCAGTTTCTAAGACCTGTCTGTAAGCGTTAGGCTGATGAAAATGATAAAAATGCCGTTTTAGATTTCAAAACTTGATGGCTATTTGAGACTTGTCAATTACGGTCATTTTGCAGGTAACTTACTTCGTTTGATATTTTGTAGTATGCAGGAATGATATTGTGAGACTCTTGTTATGAAACTTTTGTGCTCTTGATAGATAAGGAAACAATGAGGTTTCTTAAATATAATATTCACTTATGTTATTTACGGACAAATGGAAATATCACAGAAATGGTGTGAAGATAAATATTATTTTTATGGAAATAGGTAACCTATTTTTATGGAATGAGGCGTTTATTTTATTTAATTTTAAATTTATGTATCAATAACTGACATGAAAAAATATAATTTAACCCTTTAAAGATCGTTAGTTTCGCGCTTAAACAAAGATTTTACAAATTTGTTTTTTTTTTTTTTTTTTAAACATTTTTTTTAATTTTTTTTTTTATTTTTTTTTTTTTTTTTTCATGCTTTAATTGATTTTTAAACTTTTTGTTTAGACAGTACCACTATTTTAAAATTTAACAAATGTTATTTCAGAGGAATTCAAATTCAGAAGATATTTTTAATTCCTTAAGTAAGTAGTTTCTGCTTTATTGATGAACACGTGCCTAGTTATTTTCTTTTAATGAAGGAGCACGACATTCCGTTAACTTAAAACAATGGGCTCTTCCCACCGTCGTCTGCTCAATCACGTGATAGAGGAAAACGAATAATCGAATTCTGAAAATCGAATTCAATTAAATATTGTTCTCAAGAACAAAAGTGTTAATATTTAATATAAAATAAAATAAAAGAAATATTGTGCATTTGTAAACAGTAGAATAATTGTATTTGTAAATTTAATGATTTTTAAAAAACACTTTATGTGTTTATTTAATTTCACCTGTAAGAATCGATTTTTGTATGCTTTTGCGTAACTGTTACATTAACTGATCTAGCAATAAATAATAGCTTGTTCTTGTGGAATGTTTATGGATTATAATTTGAAAATTTAAAAAGTTTTCATTTAATTTAATTGCATAAATTTGTTACTACAAGTTAATTAACTTAGTTACTGGTCTAAATGGATTTACGTAGTACGATATTGCACTGTCACTGATTTAAGTACCAAAACCAGAGTATTCAAGATGTTCTTCATGAACATCAATATCAAATATAAACTAAATGATGATTGTAAATCTATACAGCAAACAAAATATGATGAATAATGATATAAAATGGATTAAAAATGATGATGTATAAAAAAATAACACAGATTAAATACGATTGATCAAAAATAAGAATAGAAAATATGTTATTTCAGCAATCGCTCTAGATAAACAAGACTTCGTCTGCTATTTCTTTTTCGTCTATCATGTGACCTCTGACATCAGGTGGGAAAAGCCCATTGTTGTGAGTTTTTTTAATATATAGTGTTTACTTACAAAGTTAATTTTTTAATTAAGTTTATAATTATTTGAATTTAATCACGTTAGATGTTTCAAACCAAAAATTTCTCAAAAATTAAAAATGTTATTTTTTTCTTCTCACATGTTTATGACCAGATGTCTGTCTTATGGCCGTATTCATCATTAACTTCAACTACTGGTTCAACACAAAAACTTGAAAATCGTTTAAAGTCAGCATGCAGCTTTTCAATAAAATTTCGCAAAGTGCTTATGCCATCTAGTGGCGAAGGTTTCATATGCAAATTGAATGGTTATTTTCAGCTAAAAATCTGAAAGTAACAGTGCCACTAGATGGCAGATGCAAGGAGTTAAATTTTACTGAAAAAACTGCGTGCTGACTTTGTACGCTTTTCAAATTTCCGTGCTCAACCAGGAGTTGAAGTTATTGGGTGAATACAGCCGTGTAAGAGCAGTTTTAGAAGTTAAGTCAACAGCGTTCAAAAGAAAATATGGAGTAAACGTTAAAGGGTTAAACTGAGGTATTCTTTTAAAATGAAAGGATGTAAATAACTCAACTGAGTGAATTTTCACTCATTTGCCTGGAAGAAACACATTCTCTCATCTTGAGTTAAATTCAGTAAATTGAATGAGTTAACATAATGCACTCAAACTTGAGTTACTTATTGTATGCGTAATTTATTTACTTTATAAATGATTTTAATAAACTGGACCAATTTACAATGGCGTTCCCGTTGCACTTGCGTGCTACGGAAGAAATGCTTTGCAGCGAGCAATGTTGCCACTTAAATGAGCAGAAATAACTCAAGTTATCCATAAATATCGATAACTCAAGTTCGCTTAAATAAAAAGCTACGAGTTAGTTCAAAGAATTGCATATTTTACTCAAGTCGATTTAAAAATAAATAACTCCTACTTGTCATAACAAAGTCATAACTTCTCATAACTTGTCAACAAATTAACACTCAATAGATAAACATCGGTTTAAATACGAACAATCATTAAAATAAATGAATATTGATACTATTTTGACTTAAACCAAGTATTTAAGATAAACTAAACTGGGTTTGTAAACTTAATTATTGATACAAAGGGATTCACAGAATGCGTTTTTAAGGTAACACTCAAGATAAAAACATTGACCTGTCAAGACACTTTGAATTTCCTGGAAAAAAAAAAAAAAAAAAAAAAAAAAAAACCTCTCACAAATGATTACCTATTGAAAAAGCTATAAATTTTAAGGAATTCATACCTAAGTAAGCTTTTGTTTTTCATGTAAGTCAATTTTTTAAATTATGTAAAAGTGTAAATGGCAATATATTTTAAATTCATCCTATACCATAAGTAGCAACTTTTTAAACTTCTGAAATTTCCGTAAAATTTTCTTTTCTTTTTAAATAAAAATTGCTTAGAAAATATTTTTTTCATATAATATCCAATCAATTTTGATTCTGAGATTTTGTTGATGGCTAGTTTATGCTAGTTTTTAGCTTGTTTAAACATTTATTTTTCAATTTTATTTTGCTAATTTCCTCAAAGTTTTTTTTTTAAAAAGAGAAACTGTATTATTATTTTTTATATATATATATCGTTTAAAATAAATGACAAAAATATGTCTAAACATATTATTTCTTGCTTTCTATTTCGATTACTAAAGAAATACAATTCTTACGACTCAAAAAAAAAAAAAAAGGTGTTACAGATAATACTTTCAGAAACAAAAGAAAAATTTTTACATACCTGGGTATGAAATATTATATTTCATAAAGCGTTGAAAGATTATGTTTCTAAAAGTTATTTCCAAAGCAATTTTCGTCAATTTAAGCAAAAAAGAAAACGTATTGTGATAGGATTTGTTTATACGGAGTTGGATTTATAAACTTTTTAAATTACGAAAGAAATATATCCTATATTTAAAGAAAAAGTTTTCCATTTTCTGTGAAAAAAATTTTTCGGATTTAATACGTACAAAAGCAAGTAAACAAATAAAAACGTTCTATAGAAATAATCCCTCCTGTTAGATTTATTATTTAATGATAAGTGAGTAAATAAACAAGTAAACAGAAATGGCGTAAGTGTAAAATTGCTAAAAAAAAATTCAACAAATGCTGTCCTTATTATAAATTGCTGGATATAAATTATTCATTTTTAGTGAAATTTCAGAATGCTTTGTAAGATTATTTAAACCTACATCAAGGGCTACAATAAATAATCCCAATCGAAAAATGAGAGGTGTGGTAGTGTAGGTGCTAAGGTCAATTGTCTGCGGGTGCCATCTAAGCCTTCGGAGGAGTGACCTACAGGGGAAGAGGGTTCTAAATTTTCTTAGCCCATAAGGGTTCTTAACCCCCCCATAGACAAACAAGCAGGAACTGGATTCGAACCTTCCATCTTCCATTTACCAATTTAGAACAAAAATGTGAGATTATAAAAATCTTTTTTGGGTAAATAATAAGTCTAATTTAAAAATTATGGAAGTTTCATCTATTGGACATATTTTTCCAAAGATTTTTTCCAAAGAAAAGTTTATTATCGTAAAAATGTTGCAAAATATAGATATATTTTAAACTCACATTTTTACTTCAAGGATAGCAATTTTTTTTCTGAAAATATACAATATATTATATATATAGTTTGCAAGTGAGATGACGATTCCGGTTCGTAATCATCTATATAGCAAGTTGCGACCTAATTTCCATACTTTAGTTAATTTAAAAAAATCTAATTTTCTGATTGATAAGCTGGTTAGTACGATGGATTCAGAAAGAAATCCCCTTTCATTTGGTACCTTATTTGTAACGAAGTTTTGAATAGATTTTTTAAAAATTAATTAAAATATACAAAAAATTATACAGACACGACATTATTTCATTATTAAAACATGAAAATCTGACATTGACAGATTTTAATTTAGTGCCAGAGGCCTACTGCTAAACTTGTTAATATCGACAAATTCTTCTTTAGTTAATTCGTGACGATCTAAATTCCATGATAAAGTTTTCATTAAATCAAACCAATGTGTTTCAGCTGCAGATATTGTAACAAATAACATTGGAAGTCCAAACTGTCTTATAGCCGCAAAACAACGTTTTTTCTCTTTTTCCCAATGAGGGGGAGGTGTGCCTTGGGGGGGACTCATGTCAAAGTTGTACCTTGGGGGGGGACTCATGTCAAAGTTGGGCCTTGGGGGGACTCATGTCAAAGTTGGGCCTGGGGGGGGGACTCATGTCAAAGTTGGGCCTTGGGGGACTCATGTCAAAGTTGTACCTTGGGGACTCATGTCAAAGTTGTGCCTGGGGGGGACTCATGTCAAAGTTGTGCCTTGGGGGGGGGCTTCATTCAATAAATCCCCATTCAATAAACCGACTGAAATAGGCCATTAGCACTATTAAGAGTGTATTATAAAAATTCGACAACGCTGTACCGACTGAAATAGGGTTACCTTGGGGGGGGACTCATGTCAAAGTTGTGCCTTGGGGGGACATTATTCAATAAATCCCCATTCAATAAACCGACAGAAATAGGCCCTTAGCACTATTAAGAGTGTATTATAAATATTCGACAGCGCTGTACCGACTGAAATAGGGGTACCTTGGGGGGGACTCATGTCAAAGTTGTGCCTTGGGGGGACTTCATTCAATAAATCCCCATTCAATAAACCGACTGAAATAGGCCTCTAGCACTAATTAAGGGTGACCTATAAAAATTCGACAACTGTACCGACTGAAATAGGCCTCTAGCACTAATAATAACCTAGCAATAACTTCAAATTTGGACATTTAAATTTATAATTGTTGCTAAAAAAATTTACCAGTCATTTATTTATTTATTTATTTATTTAGCATAAAATGAAATATGCTTTCACGCGAAAAATAAAAATTATAAAATAATAGCAAACCCGTCCAAAAATTTCGCACTTTATTTCTTTTCTTATTTACCTTTAAAATTTGAACTCTAAACCTTAAGCTAAATCCCCCCCCCCCCCAATTTTAATTCCCCAGAAGCCAAATTATTATTAGAAACAAATTAATATTGTGAGATGAAATGCTAATAATAATCAAACCAAAATCATTCACGAAACTCTTAAAAATAAAATTCGTGTTTAACGACCTAATTGCCACACTTCGTTAGGCAGGACAAATTTAGTTAAAGGCAATTATCACGATTTTTAAACTTTGTCACCATATTGGCGATACATTTTTATTAATTAATTAATTTATTTTTGCATAATTTTGTGTTAAAAAAAACTTATTACCTATTTTGATTATACTTTTTATTATTGAGTTTTTTTGGTAAATTTATGACAAAATTTCATATTGGGATTATACAATTTAAAATATTGCTAGATTTAAAATGAAGCTTGCAGAGATTGTAAAAATACAACTTTTAAAAATACATTTTTTCTATAAAATGATCTCATCGTACAAATGCCGTCATATTTTATTAGGTCACTGAATTGATTCCGCGTGCTTATATATTGCTTGTGTATTATTTTTTTACCTCGCGTATGTTATTAAGTCACTATCGTATCATTTCTTTAAAAAAATAAAAAAAAATATATAGATAAAAAATATACAGACACGACATTATTTCATTTTTTAAAACATGAAAATCTGACATTGACAGATTTTAATTTAGTGCCAGAGGCCTACTGCTAAACTTGTTAATATCGACAAATTCTCTTCTTTAGTTAATTCGTGACGATCTAAATTCCATGATAAAGTTTTCATTAAATCAAACCAATGTGTTTCAGCTGCAGATACTGTAACAAATAACGTTGGAAGTCCAAACTGTCTTATAGCCGCAAAACAACGTTTTTTCTCTTTTTCCCAATGAGGGGGAGGTGTGCCTTGGGGGGGACTCATGTCAAAGGTGTGCCTTGGGGGGGGGACTCATGTCAAAGTTGTACCTTGGGGGGACTCATGTCAAAGTTGGGCGTTGGGGGGACTCATGTCAAAGTTGGGCCTGGGGGGGGGACTCATGTCAAAGTTGGGCCTTGGGGGGACTTCATTCAATAAATCCCAATTCAATAAACCGACTGAAATGGGCCCTTAGCACTATTAAGAGTGACGTATAAAAATTCGACAACGCTGTACCGACTGAAATAGGGGTACCTTGGGGGGGGGACTCATGTCAAAGTTGGGCCTGGGGGGGGGGGGGGGCTCATGTCAAAGTTGTGCCTTGGGGGGACTTCATTCAATAAATCCCCTTTCAATAAAACGACTGAAATAGGCCTCTAGCACTAATTAAGAGTGACCTATAAAAATTCGACAACGCTGTACCGACTGAAATAGGGGTACCTTGGGGGGGACTCATGTCAAAGTTGTGCCTTGGGGGGGACTTTATTCAATAAATCCCCATTCAATAAACCGACTGAAATAGGCCTCTAGCACTAATTAAGAGTGACCTATAAAAATTCGTCAACTGTACCGACTGAAATAGGCCTCTAGCACTAATAATAATACTAATCGTAACTGGACCACGCTAGAGAAATATTATATAGATTAAATTTGCACATGCATGAGAAAATGTGAAAATATGAAAATGGAGTAAAAAAACAACCATAACATTTTTTAATATACTTCAATTTAAATTTTTTTTTCTTTTTTGTTTTTGTTTAAATAGTTTTGTTTAAACGTTTTCGGCACGGACGAATCGCGCTTGGCATGAAAGCTAATTCATTAATAATCCTGGGTAATATTTTACAATTTTGATGTTGAAATAGATCGGACATTTTTCTCCAAAAACTCTTCTTTTGTGAAAGCTACTTTAAGCGCAGTTAGCGCATGAAAAATATAAATAAATTATGAAATATTGAAAAACAGAAAAGAAAGGAAAAAGAAAAGAAAGAAAAAGAAAAAATAATCACATAAATTATGTATTTTTGTCTAAAATGGTGATAAAAATTCAAAAGTCGACAAGGGGAGCTATATTAAGGCTGTACTATGATCAGATTTACATATTTACATATTTAATTATTTATTTTTGTATATACCAACTACTATTATAACTCAACTACTATTATAACCACAAAAAATTAATTGTCCCACGCGATAGATGTAGCCGATCATAGCATATTGTAATATTATATTTGGCGTGAAATTGTTGTCATTTTATAGTTGATCGAATAAATCAAATAAATGTAGAAAATAACGTGAAAGAAAATATTATGTACACCACATATCGTATTGCTCATATGTAACTGGGGTTTAAATATAAAATTGCTACTTCAATTTTTTCGATACTGTCCGTTTCGAAACTATCATCTGATAAGCACCCAAATGGAAGCCCACTGGTAAGCTATTGTCACAGGCACCCGAGAGTCTGCGAATGAGTGGGTTGCTAGCGAAGGCAGCGGGGACAAGAAGCGAGCTTTTGAGAAATTTTATAATTTTTTTTAAATTTTTAATTTTGTTTATAAAGTGATATAAAAGAGTTTCCTTTAAATATAGTGACCAGCGAAGGAGTCAAAGCTTTCGTTGATTCACTACGTTTATTGATTTCACATTCCGTCATTTTTGACGGGGTTATATACTAGTTTTAATATATTTATTGAAATATTTTAAGATAAAAACGTCTTTAGGCGCAGCGAACACATTTCTTTCTTAAGAGTAAATTTATCTTTTCTTTTGTTTAAAAAGAAAAAAAAAAAATAGCGTTAATTTTATTTATGAATGAAACTTCAAAAACTAACTCCTTTTTAAGAAAACAATTTAAGGTTTAAAAGAATACCTTTCATAATCTAGAAAAATGACTACTTCAAATCAATTTTCGGGTCAGTATAAATTACTTCTTATTTTCAAAAATCGCTTCAAGTTTAAGTAAAAATCTGATGAAAATTAAGAAAATTTGAACCTATTGTCGAAGCTTAAACTTATGTTCAAAGAAGTCGTTTTTCCTTCAGAATAAATTCATCCGATTCTTCATTAATATAATTTTTTGCATTTAAGAATCAAAAACCCGGATAAACTACTACGTCAGAAACGCCAAAGAAAAATATTTGAGATGCATACAGCTGTTTCGGTTGCCTTAAGCGTACCGTCTTTAGTGCAAAAAGAATTCTGAATCTGGAGAAGTGCTCGTATATATAGGAGAGGGACCGAATTTAGTTCAACCAATAGGATTACTGGAAAGGTGGGGAGTGTGGCCAATAGAATTTAGGAATGTTAGCTGTGTAAACAGTAGACAAATTAAGGAAATGTGGACTGAATGTAAAATGTAAAATTTCCAACAATCAGACAAATAGGGAACAGCGAAATCACAATTTACAAGGTTTTTAAAAATTTTATAAATATGAAAAGCTTCAAAGATATCGAGTTCATGAATGGATTTAGGTCTGCAAATTATTTTAGCTGAATTAAATTTAAAATTAAGATTTTCCTCCCAGCAATGTTTAGAAATAGCTGATTTATTGGTTTCTTGTTTGCGGACGTAATTCATATGTTCTTTAGACAAATTTGAGACTGCGTTTAGTTTGGCCAATATATTATAAACCTCACTGACAGGAGATACTATAAATGCCCCCCTTTTTGCACTGAAGACGGTAAGCTTAAGGCTACCGAAACAGCTGTATGCATCTCAAATATTTTTCTTTGGCGTTTCTGACGTAATAGTTTATCCGGGTTTTTAATATTCCAACACCAAGTCTCCTGTTATTATCATTTAATAATCACTCTTATTTTTGCAACCGAATTTGTAAACTGGCATTTTTTTCCAAAAGCAAACAACTGTCTGTGGTTCCAAAGAAAGTCTTCTAAAGTATGAAAAAACGGTTATTTAAAATCGAATTTGGTAAAGATGTTTGTGAATTGATCTTTATTACGAAAATAGATAAAAATTTCGCAAAGATGGCTGGATAGTACACAAAATTAGAATATCTATATTTTTTAATTTAATTTCACGTTTGTAACAATAAAATTAAAGAACTTTTGCGACAGGTTGTGAAGTTAAAAAGGAAAACTAGCATTGAATTTTTACTTATTTTTTCTGAATTTCTCCCATTTTTCTTGTTAATATCTAATAATGTATTGGAACAATGGATGAAGTTTTGATAGTTAGAGAGAAAAAGTAGACATAATGACATGAATTTGTCCATTTCAATAAAAGTAGTTAATTAGTACGCAAACTTAAAAAGGAAAAGAAGAAAAAAAAAATCAAACATTAAACTACAAACGTTATTTTCCTTTCCTTTTTCAATAGAATTAATGCTATTTTAATAACGTTGATATGTAAAATGAGCGTTTTTTATACGTTTCAACAAAGTTTAAAAGTGTTTGTCTCTTCAATTTGATAATATACCTCCGTGTTCTAGCTCTCAAAAACATTATTCAATGCTTCGAAATTTATACATTTGCATGTTTTTTTTTTTTTTTTTTTTTTTTTCCCAGGAAACGGATTATACAGGAATAGGGCTTGTGTACAAGGACTCACAAAATAATTTTATGTTTATATTGGTCAGTGCACCACACTGAGGTTTATGTTAATACTGGGGAAATCGACAAAACAAAATTGTAAAATTTAAACTGGCAGCAAACAAGAAAGCCACCATTCCACCTCAAGGATATCACAAGAATTTTGTGTATTGAATGATTTAATATTGACTTCACATTTGCAGATTTCTATTTCATTCTTTTTATGATATTGAGGTGCTTGTTTCCCTTAAGATTTTTTTTATTAATACTTTCAGATACAGATAATAATTTCTTGGATTTCGGTATAGTGGTTATTGAAGAGGAGCTAATCTAATCGATTACAATATGCAAGGTGTGTGATAAAACATTAATTATTTACGTAGCAAATTCTTTTCAAATTGGTCAAAACAAGTCTAATGTACAAAAGTTAAAATGGTGCAATATGTTTGAAAGACACACAACCTAATGAAAAAAAAATGCATATATATATATATATATATATATATATATATATATATATATATAATGTATCATGGGAGTTTAAAAGTATAGTAATTGGTATTGAATGGGTTTAGGCAAGCAGAAAGATAGCAACAGCTGTTGCCACGCGTTGAAGATATTTAGGAAAATTATATTCATAATGACCAAAAATACAAAGATTTTGGCCATCAGTATATGACCTACCATCATAGAGATTTCAAAAGAGGCTAATGATAGAGGCAGTAATGATGTTGCTGTGAAATTTGAAGACATTTTTGCGTGTAGAAAGTTATGCTTAAAGACATAAACAGGTTCTAGTCGACGAATGTATTTTATTTAAGGAATATTCAGCCCGTAATGATATTGTTTTGAATGTTGTCGACATTTTTACGTATAGAAAGTTATTCTTAAATGCATAAGCTGGTTCTAGTCGACAAATGAATTTTATTTAATAAATAGTCAGCTCGTAGATACAGCCCTTAAAGATTATTGTTATGAAAGTTGTCGATATTTTATCGTGCAGAAATTAATTCTTTAAAAAATTAATTCTAGTCGACAAATGCATTTCATTTAATGAATATTCAGTGCTTAAATAAAGCCTGTAATGATATTGTTATGAAAGATGTTGACATTTTTGTGTGCAGAAAGTAATTCTTAAAGACATATGCAGGTTCTAGTCGAGGAATGCACTTCATTTAATGAATATTCAGCCCGGAGATAGAGTCTGTAATGATATTGATAAAACGCGTTGTCGACATTTTAGTGTGTATAAAGTAATTCTTAAAGAAATAGGGAGGTACTAATCGACGAATGCACTTTATTTAATTAATATTCAGTAAACAGTTGAATAAATCTCTTTTTTGTATTTCAAAAATCAAAAATCAATTAATATAGTTGAAACAATCCAATTAAATGGTCATTTTTACTACAGAAATCAAATAAATATTGTAAAATACACATCAGAACATAAATTCATCTAAATCAGGAACAACCGAATATTTCTAAGTCAGAATGAAATTTGAATTCATCGAGAGTAATGCCAGTTGTTTATAGAATTTTCAAGGTAGTTCTCCATGAGAAACCAATGCATCATTACAAAATTTCTAGCACTAGACTCTTATTGAGGTTAGAGTTTGTGAACTTGTACAACCACGTTCGTTACATTTGAATGCCTAATTTGAGGTTAAACCAATGCCTGCCTTCGTGAAAAATGAAAAATAATCATCTTTTTCCACTTTTACTATACATAGAAAGTAGCGCATAAAGATGCAGGCAAGTTCTAGTCTACAATCATCAACAATCACACTTCTTCTTCTTCTTCTTTTTTATTTAAATAGTTCTTGTGGGTCATTTATAGAACTTTCGAAGAATTTAGCTCTACGCTATAAACCAATGATTTTTTCCGGAAAACTGCAGAACTCTGTTCTTATTGAAGCTAGATCTTCAATACTTTGGCAAACCTAAACTACAAATTTTTGCCAAGTCGTTGAATTGCCAAATTCGATGTCAAGACCGGAAATCTACTCTGGCTACTCACTTGGCAACTTCGCGAGATTAGCGGTAAAATTTTTCGGCAAATATTGTTTCAAGATAGCCAGAAACGTTTTCTCCATTTTAACAGAATTGTTTAACTTAGTTATTTTGGTAAAATTTATCGTTTCTCGCGACTAATTTTTGCCAAAAAGAACAAAACTGGGCCGTCTGTACTTGAATGATTTTCATTGAAAATGTAAGCTGGGCATTTGCCAATGAGAAATTCTGTAATAAACCGTGAAGTACCATTTCTGAAAAAACTGCTATATTTTTCTCGACGGTATATATAATCGTATTATTGTGACTCTTTTGGTTGGAGTAGCATTTTTTTTTTTTTTTTTTTTTTTTTTTTAAGGGATGTTCGTGGACTGGAACATACCTGTTTATTTAAGAGTCGGTTACCTCACATAAAAATGTCAATGTTTTCATAACAAAATGTATTAACCTATGGTTGTACGAGGAAGTCATGTAGTGTCCGCATCAGATTTTTACAAAATGTGATAAACATGTCCTTTGAGAAATTAGTTTTAACGCCAAGGTTATTGGTTCAGGCTTAACATGTATTGTCTTCTCGTAAATATAAATAGAAAATTATAATATTTTGATGAAATCGGATGTTATTTGCCGTATAAATTACAAAATTTAGTATAGCATTTTTATGCAAAAATTCTCACATATTAATACCTCGTTAGCATTACATAGTATATGTTATTCCGAACTAATTGTTACTCACATTATTTATATGCAATAATATGTCGAAAAGCATTTATATATATATAATTATTTATTTATCTTATTATTGTTATTCATGTATTATAAAGATTAAGGTTATGGTTTTTGCTTTTTTACCAACAATTAAACTTATTAAGTAGAAATATACTTGAAACTGAAAAACATAGATGTACGAAATTAAACGTTTTAAAACTCGTTATATATATATCGCTGTTTATTATATATACTTTCATTATTACTATCTATATTTTCACTATGTATATTTTATGCTGTTAAAAATGGAATGATAGAGTGTCATTATAAAATATTATATTTTAAAAATCATCTCTTGCTTTTAAAAAACTACCTCCCTGAAGCAGAAAAACCGTAAAACATTATAATAGACCCCCGATCTGGACTGTCTCGTTTAGGTCACAGTTGGTGGTGCAATAAAGACTGTTGCCATTATCATAATTTTACCTTGTGTTTAAAGCTCTCCTGACTTCAGCATAAAAAATGCGTATCCTCTTTAATATTTATTTCCAAAAAATGAAATTTCATAATGTAAAAAATGTATCATTAGTTTCTAAAGAATCCCTGTTACTACATGTAAGTTTTTGTACCTTAAACAAAGTTTACTGACCTTTGGAAATGCCTTTTGTACACATTACCTTGATAAAGAATGCAGAATATTTACTGTGTTATTTGTAACCAGAATTAAAACATAAATAAACAATTGTTTTACCTAGGATACATGCACCAAATAATTTAAGTTTCCTTGTTTTTCTATTAAAGTTTATTAAGTGTCATTAATTGCATTGCAAATGTTATGAACGAAAGTTTCAAATTATTAAATGATTATTAGCAGAAAGAGTCAGAAGTTCTATAAAATGCACAAAAACTAAAAATAACTAGTATGACGCCGCCATCAGAAATTTTCTTCTACGGAATTCTAATATATTTACTAACCGGAAACCTACCTAAAATCTTGAAAAGGTATCCAAAAATTTTTTCATATTAATAACAGCGTGTTTCATAAAACTTTGAGATGGGAAATTGGTAAATATTGTTAAATATACTAATTTGAACCGTGCACATAGAAACTTATCTAATAATCAAAAAATGCCTCACTCCATTCAATTTAAAATTCAGTATCGCAACATGTTATTGAATTTTAAAATTACTTTATTTTATCACGAAAAATAACTTCAAGTTTTGCTAGCCAAATTTTAAATTTTAAGCTGCTAATTTTAATTTAATTGTAAATTATAAAAGGACAGATTCACATATGAATTTATTAATTCAAAGAAACTAAATAAATTTTATTATGCTGTTTATAAATCATAAATGGAAGCTTAAAAGATTTAATTATAGAAAAAATGCTTTGTATAGTTGACTCTCCCGGAACTCTGGAGAAATGAGGAAATACTTGTATAAAAATAAACAGAACTTGCAGAACATTATCACAGGCATTTTCATCTTTCCCTTGCAACTTACAAAATGAAATAAAATATTTTGTCGCTTATGAAAGCCTTAAATAGATACCAAGTTTCGTATCTTAGCAAAAAGTAATGAAGACATAACTTGAAAGAAGGACCACCACTGGGCATAATTATCTAAATTCGAACCATTTAGTAACTGTAACAAGAAAATAAGAGGCCTTTACAGCTGCACTTAAGGAAAAAAGAACTTATTTTAATGGGCCTCTTCAACTTGAAAATGGGGGCGAAACAGTACGAGATACCTTATGTCACGTGATGTGGGCCTTGTGGAAGATAATTACAGGGAATGGAAAACGTTCAATTCGTTTGAAAAGGTATGAGGTGATCAAGTTTGTTGCGTTTTCAAGTTGATGAGTGGTTCAATAGTGTATAAATTATAAGGACAAATTAAATGGTTTGTCTTTCATCATTTAATAGGAATTTGAGTGTATGTGACGGAGAAAAAAAAATAGTTCATAGAGTTTATTGTAGTAAAGAAAAGGTACGCAGTCAAATGTGACGTCACAGGCTTTTTTTTTTTTTTTTTTTTTTTTTTAAATAACAACTTGACAGTAAAATAATAAAAAAATACTTATATTTTACCAAATACCTTCTTAAAGCTTATTTAAATGCTGTCAAGGAAACATTCCGTGGACAGTTTCTTTAAATTCAAAAAGCAACAGCATTCTTCGGCACATCTAATATTTTTATTTTTATTTTTATTTTTTTTTTTTAAATATAATATTAAAACTAGTATATTGTAGCCACCGCAATACTTTCTTCTATACTTTCCTATACATATTCACTCAGTAACAATATATAAAAAATAAAATAAAAGAAAAAATTACGATATTTTTCGAAGTTTTTTTTCGTTAAAAGTAAAAAAAAATCGATAACTTTGTTTTAAATTATCACAGATTTATAGTTCAACCATTCCTTTTAAAGATATTGACGAGACCTTTCGAAAGATACCCATCTTGAAACTTTACACCCCCACCGGGGGGAGGGGGAGGGGTACTTCCCCCGAGGCGGGAACCGATGCCCCCACATGCACATTTTTTTTTCCTAGTTAACTACTACTATTACCAATAATTCATATTAATTTTGTAGTCACACGTCTTAAATAACTCTAATTATGCACATTTACACGAATTTTTTTCCTATACAGCCATGTTATAAGTTTACAAAAAATGCGATCACTGCGCCACCTGTTGAGCGATTGATCCCTAAATCTAATCAGCACCAGTTCATGTCAGGGTGCAACTAAATACCAAGTTTGATTACATTTCATTCATTGGTTCGTGAGATACAGCGTCCACAAAAAAGTGGTACAGACAGACAGACAGACATTTTCTAAAAACTATCAATTCGTGTTCAGGACATCCCAAAACGTGTAAATCCATCAAAAAACGGCGGTCGAAAATTTTCACGAATTCAATACTTTCTCTATATTACATATAGAAGAAAGTAAAAATACCAACTCAAACATAATTATCTTGTTTTACTTTTTATTTCATTTTGCACGTGCACTTTTTATTTCCTAATTCAAAATTATTAAAAAAAAAAAAAAAAGTTTTCGATACTGCCCGCTTTCGAAACTGATTATTATAATTTTCTTTCCTTTTCTTATTCTTTCAAAAAAAAAAAAAA
The DNA here is from genome assembly GCA_963930645.1 of Salticus scenicus. Taxonomy (NCBI): domain Eukaryota; kingdom Metazoa; phylum Arthropoda; class Arachnida; order Araneae; family Salticidae; genus Salticus; species Salticus scenicus. Next base: position 202,068,912 of record OZ005655.1, on the reverse strand, counting down.
AAAAAAAAAAAATGATTTTGATGAAATTCGAGCAAAAGAAGAATTTAGTTTAGTACAGAGGACTGATAGTTTTTTTTTTTTTTTTTTTTTTTCCATTAAGTTAGTTTTTTTTTTTTTTTTTTTTTTTTTTTTTTTCAAATTATTCGATTGTATTTTCGATTTCTATAAATTTCCAACTATCGTAAAACTGGTATCGTAAAAATACGTAGATTAAGACTAATAGTCCTCAGTCCTAAAATATTTTTAAATCAGTAGGTGACATTTCTTATAAAAACTTTAGATGTTTAAAATTTTAGTATACTTCTTTAATGTGCACGTTATATGTATCAAGAAAATGCTCATTAAATTATTTCATACGCATCATAAAATTTAGAAGTCTCGTTAATATTTTTTCCTATTACAATATGACCAATGGGTTTATAGGATTTTTTTTTCCCTTTAAACAAAATGAAGCGATTTCAGAAGGCACTATTTATTAATGATTTCTATAGGTCATGTAAATAAATTTTACAAATTACAATATTTAATTTAATTTTAAATGATTTCAGAGAAAAGTTTTTCTAATACGAAATCTGAATTTACATATAACAGAGACATTAAATTTCTGTGATTGATATTTTTATTTATTTACAACAAATAAAATCCATATACCCTGATATAAATCGGCTTATTTACTTAAATTTATTTACAATTGTTTTGAGTTGTTAGAAAGATATATCAATAACGGTTCTATAAATATCATATATTATCTGTAAGGTTACAATTATTTGTCAGTTAAATAATTTATAACAATATATCTGCATAGGTTGTCATTTAATGTGGTACAAAAATTCGACATGAAATAGTAATTTTTAAATTATCTTTTGATATTAGTTTTAAATATTATTGTTGTTCTTTTATTCTAAAACAAATCCATGAGATTAAGTTATTTTCACAAGTAAAGGACTTATATTTTAAATTTACTAAAATATTTAAAGATTTTTCAAAACGAAGAAAACTCACATTTTCCAAAGTGGATGGTAACAAATAATCTTTGCGCTCAACATAATTGTTTTGTGCTCAAGTTACTTTTATGTTAACTGGAGTATAACGCTAGCTTCATTTTCATTCATTACTGACGATAAAATCCCTTCCTAGATCTTTTTTTTTTTTTTGTGTGTGTGTGTGTTTCTTCGTTTTTAGTTGTTATGAGAGCCAGTGTCTTGCTGAATATTAATTTTAATATTAAATAAATGTTATATCATGCTGTTTATTAATATTTTTTTTAATGTTATAGAGTGTTATATGACAGTGATGTTATGCTGTTTAATTTTCTTTCATGTTATGCAGCGCTGACTATTCATAATTTAATTAAACTTATTTATTCTCAGTACTTAAAACATTATTTGTTAAAAATATTTTTGAGTACTTTCTTTTTCTTCTTTCTTTCTTACTTTCTCTTATTATTATTATTATTATTATTATTATTATTATTATTAATATTTTATGTGAGATATGAATTTATTTTTAAATTATAATAAATGGAGCAACAATAAAAATTAATTCTATTCTATATTCTAAAAAATAAATAAATAAATAAATAAAATCAAACTTCATTCAATTGGATTTAGTTCGAATTTGTATACATTATATCTATTTTCACTTTCATTAGTATTATTTGAAAATACATATTTCTAATATTTGGATTTAATAAATAATTTTTAAGAAAAATTTTTAATTTTACTTCTTCAGAATTTTTAATTTACTTTCTTCTTGAAAACAAAGTTTGCAGAAGTTTCTCGCCTGAAAAATTATTAAGGATTTTAGGATTATTATTATTACTAAAGTAACTGACTCTTCCTGCACAACAGATTATACACATGTGAGATTATACACAGGACATGAGGTTCGCAGGGGTAAGTAGAAAAAGGAAAAAATAAAAGCAAAACATACAACTAGTATGTTGTGGCCACCACGAGACTTTCTTCTATATTTTACTATACAAATTCACTCAGTAACAATAATTAAAAAAAAAAAAAAAAAAAAAAAAAATGCGACTTTGATAAAATTTTGGGTAAAATGTGAAAAATATTCTAAGTTTGTCAAAACACGGAAACCGTGGGAGTTTGATAGAATTAAGGGGAGAGAAAAAAAAAAAAAAAAAGTGGGACTTTGACAAATTTTGGGTAAAATGTGAAAATTTGTTAAAGTTTTTCAAAACACGGAAACCGTGGGACTTTGACAAAATTAGGGGGAAAATGCAAAAATATGTTAAAGTTTGTCAAGACATGGAAACCGTAGGACTTTGACAAAATTAGGGGAAAAAAGCAAAAATTAGTTTAAGTTTGTCAGAACACGGAAACCGTGGGAGTTTGATAAAATTAAGGGAAGAAGAAAAAAAAAAAAAAAAATTCTAAGTTTTTTTTCGTAAAAAGTAAAAAAAAATCGATAACTTTGTTTTAAATTATCACAGATTTATAGTTCAACCATTCGTTTTAAAGGTACTGACGAGACCTTTCGAAAGATACCCATCTTGAAAATTTTTGCCCTATATCAGCCTATTAAAAATTTAGAAAGAGCAGCATGGCAACGCAACCTGTAAGATGATTTTTACCAAAAGTTGATAGGCACTAATTTATGTCAAGGTGCAACTACATACCAATTTGTATGAAATTCTGTGCAGTAGTTCCTGAGATACAGTTGCACAAAATTTTATTACACACATACAGACAGACAGACAATTTCTAAAAATGGTAAAATCGTGTTCTACAGCTCTCAAAACGTGTAAATTCATCAAAAACCCGAAATCGAAAATTTTTACGAATCCAATACTTTCTTCTATTGAAGATAGAAGAAAGTAAAATGTAATAATTATGATATAATAATAATAATAATAATAATAATAATAATAATAATAATAATAATATATATATATATATATATATATATATATATAGAGAGAGAGAGAGAGAGAGAGAGAGAGAGAGAGATACAGGTTTCAACAGAAACACGCAAAGGAGCTTTTATCTCTGCAACTATTAGTGTCAGACATATACTTCCAATTAGAAAATGTTTTCTAAAACGTAAGCATTTATGATACGGTATGTTTAAATTTCAAAAATTATTTTTTAATTACAAAAACTAACTTTATATACAGTCCCCAGGTCCCTATAATACTATTTATTAAAGATTGTCCCTCATTCTAACAAACATATGAGATCACTTTCACTTTTGACCGTAATATTGACCGTAATATTTTGTTTCAAAGCTTATGATTTTTTTTCTGAATTTCCTCGGCCTTCATTAAAGAGTCGGTTAAAAGAAATAAATAAAATCTCAAGATAAATAATTAATAAAAGTTTAATAAATATTAATTAGTATATTTTTAATCAAATAAATTTTACGAAAATTGCATTTTCTAAATTGTGATATTTAAAATAATAACTGCTACGAAACCTGTAATATATTTGAATTTCGATTTGTCAAGCCAGTAATAATAATAATAATAAGAACAGCAGTAGCAGCAACATCAACATCAACAACAAAAATAACAAAAATTATAAAATAGAATTCTAAATGTAGAATTTATTGAGATAATTAAAGATCAGAGATGTCATTGTAACCGATTTTATTTTTGTGAATTTAAATATTAGGTCTGAATTATTTTTACGATATTTTCTTTAATATTTTCTTTTGTACGCTTTACTTTTGCAGTACTTATATTTAAAATCTCTTGTATTTTAAAAAATATATATAATTACACTCTCTAATTTTCTTTTGAGTGTAATATTAATCGTTTAATAATAATCTAAGTCAGCAAAGCACTTTTAGAGTATTATTTTTTTTTAACTGGGAGACAATTTCTTAATGCATAAAGCTGGTTTATCCGTAAGTAGAATTATTTTTCGCTTTATTTTTATGTTTAATTCAAACACAATGTTTTTCATTAATACAACTAACAACTAATTTTTTTTTGTCACGTGAATGTAACAGAAGTATTATTTTCTTATTATTTTCCTGTGCATCAAAAAACAAACGTAGTTTATTAATAATTAATGTTACGTGAACAAATTCTTTAGTACTTACGGTTTCGTTTTCTCCTCAAGACTACTTTTAAAAATTTTCGTTTAATTTACATTATTGAGCATGTTCAGTACAGCAGAATTAATATATATATTTGTACATTTAATTATAATAATAATAGTTAATCATTAAAGTTATCAAACACCAGGAAGAAAATAAGACTAAATTAACGAAGAACCATATAAAGAAACGAAGCCTTATACAAGGCAAAATATATTTAAAAAGTAGGTATAGGGAGTTAATAATAATAAAATACATTAAAAATAAATAAAAATAAAATAAAAAATTAATAGAACAACTCAGAATTTTCACATAATATTACAATGAAATATAATAATAATAATATATATATATATAAAAAAAAAAAAAACAATTAACAGGATTTATAAGAATTAATAAGGATATACCAATGGATAATGCATAAAACAAGCGAAAAGTCATGTATATAATATAGTAAAACGAGTTAATTTTCCGAAATACGGTGTATATATATATAATTGTATCCGTCCTAATTCCATTTAATGTTATGTTTCACTTTATTTATTATATTCTCTTCCAAAAATCTGATATATGCTCTACGATTTAATTTTGTACTTCTCTTATATTTTAAATATTTTTAGAAATATATTATATATCTTACAGGAAACTGAAAAAATAAGATAATTCTATAGAAAATGTATGTATCTAAAATATCTCTTGAAATAAAATACTACTTTACGTAATTTTTTTCTCTTCTAAAGGATAAACATTCGATCAATAACCACCAGAAAATTGACGGAACATTTTATTAATCTGAGTCTTTTTACGTACCATCTCCGACAATTAAAGTAAAAAGAAAACTCAAAAACATCCGACAAAAATCCGATTTGATATTTAATACCTACATGCGCAATCTTTGAAAGACAAACTCATTACCAAACGATGGTATCTGCCGAAATAGCGAGCTATTTTCCCCATGTCAACTTCATCATGATATTGTAGAAAAAAATCTAAATTGAGAAGCCTGTAGTATCGGAGATCAGAAGCATTTCCAATACATGTATCAGATTACAGGAGAGACAGCAAAAGCATGGTTAAATTTCTTGCCACCTTGGGGGCATGAAAATACTCAAGAAGTTAAGCAGATCTAGAATTTAACTTGGGTGGGTATCTGGGTATGTGGATGCGCTCGTAGCACAGGGCGGTGTCGGTGTTAAGGTATAGACAGGAATGCAGTCGTTGGGTAAAAAAAAAAAAAAAAAAAAAAGGTCAATTTTCGACTGGGGATGACAGGTTTTCAGTTGATCTGAAAAAAATAAAAAAATAAAAATGAGATTGCCGCTTAACGGGGATGGCGATAGGCTTTGATGCGTAGCTGGTGATATAAATCGACTCTGATAATAATCGATTGAATCGTAATCAGAAAAGAAAATGAACTGGATTTCGCGTGCGTTTGTGAGATGCAGGTCAATGAAATATGAGATATAAATTTTATTTTGTGCATTTATGATAAAGGTATAGTTGCGTTGTATGAAATCGACTTATGAAAATTTTTATAAAACCGTCAATATTGATCAGACCTGATAAAAATGATTATCATATATGTCAAGCATAATTTTTAACATGTCATTTCGTATCATCGTTTACACTTTAAGTGTTTGGTTGTTATTTTTTAATAGTGTTTAAAATGCATTTCAAAGTCTATTTTGATACAAAAGAAGAAAAATTATAAATTATAAAAATTCCTATATTTCCATATATTGTTCTTTTTACAGGTGTAATTTAAAACCTTTTCTTCTTTTATCTTTCTTTCACCTTTACATGTATATGTATCAGTTAAACTTTTGAAAAGATGTGTACCAGTATTGCATATTTATTGCACAGATGTTCAAATTAAATGTTGTTCAAACGACTCCATTTTTATATATAGTTTTCTTGCTAATATTGTTATAATTACAGTATCATAAAAAAAAAAAGAGTAATATAGAATTTCATAAATAATATGCACTGAGAAAAAATTCTGTAACTGACATCTAGAATCTAGTTTGTGGCTCTAGTAAAAATTGTTCCATGTCATCCTTATAAATTCTAGCCGCCTTTGGTAGCGAGTTCTAGAATCCCCTATTAGAATTCTAGAGCATTTGACTATATTATCGAGGTCAAACTTATTTAAAAATTTCTGCAAATAAATGTGAATACAAGAGGGGAGTTTTAGCAATTATAATCTCGGTGTATGACACGATTCTAGAAAATCAAGCGAGAATTTCTAGCAATACAAAGGATTCAGAATATTCAGAATATTGTTTCACCATCTAGAATCGTATAGACTAGAAATTTTCGATCATTTTGTCTATTCCGCTTATTGGCGTGCCTCATACGCATAGCTCGTAAATCTATATTTCTAGCTAAGGGATTTAGAAAATGACCACTTATTCATTCTAAATGAAAGCGGTTTTTTTCACAGTGTGGAAGCTATTGAATATTTTAGACTTATAATGTTTAAAATTCTTACTAAGAATGAAACAGGAAAACAATGTCATTTTTATGTGATTTCGGTATAGAACATTGGGGGATTAAAAAATAAAAGACAAATTGATATATTTTTAAGGAGTTCTCTGTTAAATGATAAATATACGTGCTTTTCTTGAAATTTTAAACATTTTACACCTTAAATTCAGATAAATACAAATAACCATTCATTACATATCTTTTTGTGCTTCTTTCAAAGAATCTGATTTTCTTTTTTTTTTCTTTCTTTTTTTCTTAGATTATTATTTTAAAAGTTAATAAATTTAAAGGTTTTAAGAATACATTAATTTTGAACAATATTTGTATATTTAGAGTCTTAGTGTTTTCTTTACAGATGTTTTTAGGGGTTGCTTACGTATGTGAAATATATATAATTCTAGCTATATACACATAAAATTTCTTATATAAATGAATAATTAAATTAGAATAACATTCGTTAATAATACAATTTAATTTATGTATTGTACAAAATATAAGTAGATTCAGCTTAATATTGCAATGAAACATCAAAGAATTACATTTGAATGAGGAAGTATGGAACATGCAACAGTTGTTTCTAGTCGCACTAATTAAGCAGGATCGTTCCTAACACCGCAACACACTTGCAAGTTACTGTGAGCTATGTATGTTTAGTTATTACGTGAAAACTCTAAAGCACAGAATAAACTACAGTCGGCAGCAACATTATTGAAGCACGCATCCTCATTTTTTGTGTTTCTTTTTAGATTAATTGCTAATTATTATCATCAGCTTACTTTTTTATAAACAGCATAAAACTAACAGCTTACTTTTTTATAAACATAATGATTCGACAAATATTTACTTAACAAAACAGTATTATAAATACAGCTTTTAAATACGAATTATTGTTAGAGCTTCAATAATTTTTCTACTGATTGTATCTTTTTGTGTTTTGAATTTACATTAAAAATAGCTATTTCACAAGTAAAAAGACACTTTTAGAACCACTCAAACTAAATCAGCGTTCTTTTAAAAAATAAAAAATCGTTGAAATCAGTCGATCCGTTTGTAAACTACCATAAAAACCACAGTTTCTCACGCAGACAGATAAAATCTTCAAACATACAATACCTCTATTTTTGCTTCAGGTTTTAAATATAAAGAACCTTCACATACTTGATATTTAAAAAAAAATGTACATAAAAAACAAGTACTAAAAATTTTTAGCTTGTTTAAAAATTCAGTTTTTCCGTTTCACATTTAATATATTAATTGATTTTAGGTGAAATCAAACGAAAGAAATCAAATAAAAAAATGAAATAAATAATAATAATAATCTGGTGTGTCACTCACACGATTTTCTCTTACCCTGCATTTCAATACTATAATGATAGATTACATATTAAGTGTTACGATCAACAGCGTAAGATGATAATGTTCCATGGGCTTTTAAAATAATTTGAAATAGGTTTAGAAACAGTTTTATTTGATATATAATTCTGTGTGAGTGGAAGCCTACCGCCCTTCAATCCCTCGTATAATTGTAGTGCCGACATTTATTTGAAAAAGATCAAAGCTGTTCATAATTTGCTTTGAATTTGCCAGTCTTGATCAATATTTTAAGTGGTAAACTAATACGAAGTTCAAAATACCGAATTTTAGTTTCCTGCAGTTATTTATTTTTAAGTTTATATTGATGACAGATATAGATACAGATCAACCGGTAAAAATTGGACTTTCGAAATCAGGGCAGTTCAAAACGTGATATAATACAAAAAATAAGAGCTAAAAAAGGAACCACAAAAAATAGTTTGTTTACAGTATGAGTATGAAAAACTAATTTTCCTTTCTGAGCACTGTTTGTCGGCATTGTAAAATGTAGCAAAGCACTTCGATCAATTACATTCAATAGAAAACAACGTTTCGCTCAATTTTGGATAGCCTGTATATTGCCTATAAACAATATGCACTTTAAAAAATGTTGTGTTGTGAAATTTAGTCTTACATGAAAAAAATATCTAACACAAAATGAAATAGAATTCCAACTATTTCCATGTACAGCCTCCAATAAATCTAGATTTTCGGGTAGACCTGTCAACAAATGAAGAATGATTTCCATATCACAATCTACACAAAGCATGCTTTCATGCATATATATATATTTCTTTTCATTCCGTCTTGTTTAAGGCAGCCTATAGATCTTAAATTGTACTTACCTGCAATTTCCTCCGTAGACGTAATGCATTCAAATTCTCTTGGGTGGCCCTGTATACGAACCATTTGATTGACCTCAACGAAAAGTTTAGTGTAACATCCCTATATGATACACGCATTTAGAATACCGAGTTTGGACTTTCTGCTGCTATTTGTTCTTGAGTATGCTGATAACACACAGACACACACACATACAGAGACCGCTAAAAATATGATTTTCGGATTCAGGGGACCTCAAAATTTGTAAATATGACAAAAATTCACTTTCGAAAATTTGACCCAAAAACAATACTTTCTCTACGATGGATATGTTTAAGAGAAAGTAAAAAAAAAAAAAAAAAAAAAAAAAAAACTTCCATATAAAGTTTAGAAATACTTTATGTAAATGATCGCAGGATGAAGCACGATTTTACACATTTAAAATTTAACTTCAACTTTTCTGATTAAAAATTTCAAATTGAAAAGGGGGAAAAGACTTCATCGATGTTTTAGGAAAAATTATTTCCAAAACGAGTGAGCCAATAAATCTTAAGGAACTACATGCCCTTAAAAAAAAAAAAAAAAAAAAAAAAAGTTTGTGAATAGATATAAATATTATCCTGAATTACTAACCTTTATATATCATAGAATTCAGAAGAAAATTCTTTGAATTTAGAAATATTTCTCCACGATTATTTGTAAAAATAAAATTTGCGCATTAAAAATTAAACGTTGTTAATTTTTTTTAATTAAAACAATAAAACTTAAAAGTGAGCACCTGACTGTTCTTTTTATTATTATTATTTAAAATAGTTATTTGGGACAATTAAGTGTTTGATTTTTAATACACATATGTTTTTAAAATATTTTATCAGAGAATATTAATTTTATTTTTTACTATAACGTGTTATAAATTTTAGAGAAATCCGAGAGAAATGGTACAATACATAAGCATATACAATTTATAAACATCCAGGAAAAAAAAAAATATTTTAAAAAGAAATATTAAACAATTAAATAAAAATTTTTATAAATTATAGTGTGAATTTCTGTAAGACTATAATGCGTTTTATTTTATTTATATTTCTTGTTTTGTATTCATTTATCATGGATGTATTGATGAAAGCTATATAAGATAAATGTAATAGATCTGTGTTGTCGAAGTATGATGGATGTCTTCACGGGATATCGTTTAAAACGTAGGAGGTGGAGGGTACGAGATTACCTATATCTATTATTCTTTTTTTTTTTTTTTTTTTTTTTTTTTCATTCTCTTTTGATTAATGGATGTGGTGGTTTTATAAACAGACGCATGATATTATGCATCTTGTATTTATTTAAATGTTGAATGTTTATAGTAAAAATATTTCTTGTTATGAAAAAGATGATTAGTTTATTTCCATTGATATATGCAGAAATATTCGTGGCAAAATATTAATACGATTATTGAAGGATAGACTGATTGCTGTTTAAAAAATATAGATCAGAATATTTATCAAAATGTTAAAAATAAAATAAAAATATTGATAAAGAATTTTTTTTTAAAGTATATATTACTATTTTAAATTATTTTTCATTAATCATTTATTCGGAAAATAAATGTCGGAGAAAAATTGCCAAGAGGTAGAATTAGAAAATCTATTCCTTTGAAAAATTGCCCTACAATGCATAAATTGCTATGTGTTTTGGAATAAAAAAATATTTCATGATTGTTTAAAGGAGATTATTACAAACCACGTCTGTAACGAGTCTGAAGGAAAAAAAAATTAAAGCTACACTTTTAAAAACTGTAGTAAATTATTTAACGCTTATCTAAAGTTACAGAGAAAATTAAAAAATAATTGTTCAAAAATTTCTAATATATGTATATTTCAAAATGATAAATATTATTTCAATTAATTATTCTTGGAAGTATATTAGTTATATATAATATTTTTTCGAAAGTAGAAACACTAATTTTTAATATTTCTTCACAATATATATATATATATATATATATATATATATAAGCAATTGAAAAACAATTATTAAAAATCTCGATTATTTATTTTTAATTGAAAACTATCGTAAATTTAGAAAGTCTCATGTTAATTATTAAGTTAAATTCAATTCAAAAAAAATTATTACGTAATACCTTACGTTCTCTGAATAGTTTAAATGATGAAATATATATTAAATTTAATTACATTTTAAAGTACTGATTTCTGAAAATATGTCTAAATAATAATAATAAAAAGAAATCTGATATATTACATTTGTATTTAAAAATTAATAGGTTTTTTTTTTTTTTTTTTTTTTAAGTCGGTTCTAAACGAAAGAAATGTTTAAAGAACTGAATATTTGACTTTTTTTTTTTAAATACAAGTTAATTTGTATTTATTTATCAATATTTGTAAATCTCAAAGGAAAGTAGTTACATTTATTTTAAACACATGATTACTATTATTACTATTACTATTATTATTATTACTATTATTATTTTATATATTTTACATTAAAAAATATAGCAATAGCTTATTTCTTAAAGCTTATGGATTTCTTTTCTATTCTTTCTTAAAAAAAAAAAAAAAAAGAAAAAAAAAAAAGAAAAAGAAACCTATACCATTAAAATGCAAAAATAAATAAATAAAATAAAATAATTTACCGTTAATTACTCTAAAAGAAGAAAATAGCATCATTTTTAAACTTTTTTTTATTTTTTAAGCGTGATTGTAATTATTTGATATAATATTTGTAATTCCCAAACGAAAAATGTTTTTCCTTTTAGACACAAAACATAGCTTTTAATTAAGATAATATTAATAAATAATAAGTAAAATACAAGGAGTAATTAGAAAATACTTTAAGGAAAATTCAAAGCTTAAATATATATATATATATATATATATATATATATATATATATACTATATTACGCTTAGTTACATTTTTAAAAAATATATCGAGTTCTGTAAAACTTTTCCCTTCCTCAGAGAATTTATTGAATTTTTTAACATTAAAATAAAACATGTTCGTCTGATTTGAAATATTTATTGAAAAAATTTTCTACCTTCCAAACTCATTAATTGGTTTCCTATTAATTTTTTAATACGGCTGACGTGTATTTTTAAGAAAATATTTTTTGTAAACTTTTTAAATTAAAATAATCTGGTGCCTTTCTCTTGCCATGCATTTCAATACTATAAATACAGATTGCATATTAAAGGATAACATTACAAGTATTGTATGTAAAACTACATTAAAAAGAATTCAAACTTGGTTTATAAGCAGTTTTATCTGATATATAAATCTGTATAAGGTGGCTACCACTCCCCATCCCTCAATTAAATATAGTAACTACAATTATATAGAATTCAAAGCTATAATTAAAATTAAAAGCTTATTTATAATTATTTAGACACATTTCACCTGCATTACTTTTAGAAACTTACCAAAATTGAGAAAAAAATGTTAAGTAGAAACTTCATATGAACTTGAAAAGTACATCTTTCAAATTCCCTGAAAATATTTGTTTTTAAGTTACTCTGATAACATACACAAAGTCTAACTGTTAAAAACTTGATTTTGTGTATTCAGGGAAGTCCGAAGTACGTAATTATACAAAATAAAAAGTCGAAAATTTAACTTAAGAAATATTTTATTTACCGTATAGGTTTGAGGAATTTATTTTCATTCTTAAGCAGTTTTCTTGAACATGGTAAAATATTGTGAAGCACTTTCACGATTTACATTCCACACAGAAAATAATATTTTTCCTTAATTATTCGCAGCCCTGAATGTAGTCTATAAATTACGTACACCCGACATTTTGTACTTAAATATAATCCAATAATCCTGAAATGCACTTTCGCATTCTTGTTCTTTTGGTTAGTCCTATAAGTAAATGGCGGATTATTTTCATACAATATTCTACGCTAAACAGCGCAGCCTACAGTCATTAAACTGCACCTATTAAAAATTTCCCTTATAGATGTAATGTACTTGAATTCTCTTGCATATCTCTGAACACGAACGATTTGTTTGTTCTGAACGAAAAGTTTAGTGTAGCATCTCCATGTGATGCAGATTTAGAATACCGTCTTTGGACTTTCTGCTACTGCTTGTACTTGAGATAATATTATAGAAGTCACGCGCAACAGACATGCAGACACACACACAAACCAACCGCTAAAAATATACTTTTTTGATTATAAAAATAAAATTTCAAAATTTGACCGAAAAATGGTACTTTCTCTATCATATATGAGGAGCAAACATTCAAACCGTGTTTTCTCCAAAAATAAAGAAAAAGTGAATTAGTGATTTTTCTGTGAACTCAACATTAAATTGCACAAAATTATACTATTATTTTAATCCAAAATTTTTTTTATCACATTATAAACGCTCTCAGAAAGTTGGGGTTTCAATCAAACAATGTTTTCTCCAGAGCCTGCTTTCAGTCAAACTGCGATTTCTCCAGCCGGCCAGTCAGAACTGTTCTTTCTGGTCGCGTGACTCGTACATGTACCAGCTTTTTATGTTTGTTTATTTTGTTAGTTCTATCTTGTTTTCTTCATTTTAGAGGAGTGTGCTTTTTTTTTTTTTTTTTTTTTTAATTATTATTATTTTTAATTTCAAATGGAAGAATTAATAGATGGTGTATTAGTGAGTACTTCTAATTATGGAACTAGAAAAAGACAGAGAATTGGTGGGAAAAGAAAAAAAGCAAAAAAGGAACAATATTCAGCATCTTCAGATAACAACGTTTATGCACCATACAAACATTCTAGTGTTACTTTTTCATGGGCTGATGTTAGACCTAATGACGTTAAGAAGTTTTGGGATAGACTTTACGAAATTCCGGACAAACAGCGACAAGATTTTATTATAGCCTTATTGGTTGTTACAAAAAATGTAACTCGACGTAGACCTAGTAACCCAACCCAAAATAAATCGCAATCATCTGGCTCACAGCATGCATTTTCTGGTTCTTATTTTATTAGTAGTAGCAGTGGTAGGAGAATTTCTGTGTGTAAAGACAATTTCATGGCTATAACTAAAATAGGTCGTACAAGGCCAGCCAATATTGTTACTAAAGTACATGCTGGTGAACCTATTGAGGAAAAGAGAGGAGGGGATAGAAAAAGCCACTTAAGCATTAATAAAAAAAACTAGGTAAGACAATTCATCTCACACTTAAAGGCATCAGAAAGTCATTATGGAAGACAAAAATTTAAGCGATTGTACTTGCACTGTACATTAAGTATAAGGAAGTTGCATGAAGTTTACAACAAGAACTGCAACGACGACCTGGACAAAGTTAATTTCGCTATGTTCAGGAGAATATTCATAAAAGAATTTAATATAGGCTTTAAGTCTCCTTCTAATGATATTTGCAGCACGTGTTCTTTACTTGACCAAAAAATAAAGTCCTGTCCTGCATGGTCTACAGAAAAAGTAGATCATATGACCGACAAAAAAATTCATATACTAAGAGCCTATTCGTTTTATTCCATTATGAAAGAAAATATAGATGAATCAGTCGTTAGTTTATGTTTTGATTTACAACAGATTCAACAGCTGCCAAAAACAAATATTCAAAATGCCTATTACTTAAGGCAATTAACTTTTACAGCTTATGCATAATGAGTTTGGATGGTCTAAATACAACATTTTATACTTGGTCTGAGGAGTTAGCAGGCAAAGGCAACACTGAAATATCGTCGGCTTTATATTGTCACCTAAACAAAATGGACCTTGAAGGTAAAAAATCTTTGCTGCTTTTTAATGATGGGTGTATTGCCCAAAATAAGAATAACCTGATTCTTCAAATGCTATTGCACTTTTTGTACACTACAACGTCAAACATTGAAAATATACTATTGTACTTACCTGTTGGAGGACGTAGTTTCCCTCCAACAGATCGTATATTTAGTCGTGTTGAGAAGATCCTCAGAAAAAATGTAACAATAACATCAAAGGAACAATACTATGAACTGTATCAGACAGTTGGTAAGGTAAAAATATTGGGGATTGATTGGAAACTTTATAATACGAAATCACTTCTTTCAAAAATTTACCATACATATCAAAACTGAAAAGAATAGTTTTAGAAAAAAAATGGAGAAAGTGTGATGGTCAAAGGATTCAAAAACTCTAAATTCGAAGGTATAAAAGAACAATCTGGAGTAAAACTTTTTAGAAAGGGGATTAATACTGCTATTATACGAAATGCTGTCTTACAATGTCTTCCTCTGAGTTATGGAATATCACTTGAAAAGAAAAATGACGTAGACAAACTTTTAAAATTGATGTATGGTGAAAAGTGGAAAAATCAGCCTGAATTTAAATGGTATAATGATATCATTGCTAATAACTTTCATGTAGAATATGAAGAAACAGAGGAAGCATGTAATTGCTTAAGTGAAGATATTGGTTTAAAAATTTAAATTTTAAATTGGCTTAAAAATTTTAGTTCTTCCCTATAATTTGCAGGATGATTTTTCACGTGTAAATATTTAATTTAATTTTATAATTACATAACAAAGTCTGTTCTCTTAATTAGCTTTATTACGTTAAGAATGTTATTTCATCAATATGCGAGTTACATACTTTTTCATTCAAAAAATGTTTTGTCCACATTGGAAACATTCAAAACATGTTTTTTCCTCTGTGTTTCGGTCAAAACGTGCTTTCTCCAAATTTCAAATGCATTTTTCTAATTAACTCTAAGTTTATTAGGTAAAGTATGCCTACAGATCTTCCTAGTAACCAGTAATACAACTGAACAAATGATAATTAGGGTCTAAGAAGAGTTATTTTTTAATTTATCAGTTTTTTGTGTTTTCTGAAAAATTGTATTCGAAAGAGAAAACACGGTTTGAATGTTTGCTCCTCATATATTAATAAAATGAAGTAAAAATTAAAGCAAGACATTTCTCATAGCTATAATATAATTTCTCTTGAAAATTTTAAGTTGGAAACTATGAAAAATAATAATGAAAACATTAATTTAATGAAAAATTCTTTTTCAAATTCATTTTAAGATTTTTCTAGAACTTTAGGTAAAATGAAGCGGAAATGTGAAAAACTGTCTAAATTATATACAGATTTAAAGAGTAAATATTATTTTCATTAAATTTTCACAGTTAAATATGTATAATATATATATATATATATTTCTGAAGTATAAACACATATTTTAAATTTTTATTCTGAAGTAAAGCATTTTACAAAAGCAAATGTGTACATTTATTTTTATTTTTATTATTTATTTTTATTTATTTTTATTTATTTACTTTTTAAGAATTTCGATAAATTTATCTTAACTGAAACCAGTATAAATTTACTCAAACTCTGGATAATTATTATGCTAGATTTAAAGAATTTTTTATGTATAGTTAATAAGATTAAACCAGTCTTACGTGTTTTGAGAGAATAAAATAATGATGTATGTATTAAATGTAAAAAAATGCTTAAATAATGGTTTCTGAATGTAAATCTAAAGAAAGAAATAATAAATAATAATATTTTGTATTTGTATTTGTAATATTAGAATAATAACTAGCATTTTTTTAAGGGGATTTTAAAGAAAATTATAAGATTTTAACTGAATATTTTAACTTCTTTTTATTAAAATCATATTTGTATTTATTTGATTCAATGATTCATATATATATATATATATATATATATATGTGTGTGTGTGTGTGTGTGTGTATGTATTAATATATTGTTTAGTTACATATTCAAAGACATATCAATTTCGATAAATTATTTATTTCTCAAGAGAATTTTTTGAATTTTTACAGCTAAAATAAAATACATTTTGTTCATTTCAGATATTTTTTATAAAGCTCTTTTACCTTTGAAATTCATGAAAAGTTTTATATTAATATTTTGATATAGGAGGTGTATATTTTTAAGAAAATATTTTATATAATCTTTATGAATTAAAATTTAAAGCAATAGTTTTCTTAAAAATGTAGGACAAATGTTCTAGAGGAAATTAAATTTCAAACTATGACAAAACACGAAAAATTATTTAAAAATATAAAGTTTTAATATTATAATTATAAAAAGCGATAACGTTCGTTCCAATCTTGTCAGGGACACTTTTAAACTTGTCCGACATTTTTCCTCTATTTTGTTTTGAGATAATGTCTAAACAGAAATAATCCTCATAATACACGCTTAGGCAAAATTTTGCTCTATACTGTCATGTTAAGAAAATTTTTTAATTTCGTATTATTTACCAAGTTTCCATATTAGAATAATAAAAACCAATAACTTTCTTGACATCGTTTTTAAACTAGAACGGTTTTTTTCGATAATTCGTTTTTCAGATAGTCTATACAGACTAACGAACTAATTAAAAAAGAAAAACTTGAATAACATACCAGCGAATATTCGTTTTATAATTTTCAGATTTCACATACCTCATAAAGTGTAAAAAAAAAAAAAAAAAAAAAAAAAAAAAGAGCTTAACATAATCTAGGAATAGGCCAATTTTTCGATAATGTTTGCATTATGGGGATCATGGGAAATAGCTCGGAATCGCATGAAAACTAAAATACTTATACTAATAACAACAAACAGCAAATCATGGAGATACAAATTAAATAAAGCGAGAAGAAGAGGGGACTTATAAGGTTGAGTATTTTAATATGTGATTATAGTCGTATACTATTGTAGTTACAGTAAGCGAGACTTAGCTAAACATCGTCGATAGCTCTAGAGCCCCTCCCCTCTCTTCCTACGTTTCGGTTTCTTTTCTTGTATTTTTTGACTGGTGTTATTTTTAATTTTGACAAATTTGCGATTATGCGATTTTTTTTTTTTTTTTTTTTTTTTTTTTTTTTTTTTTTTTTACTGGGATATTTTTATAGACCTCCCCCCCCCCCATCCCCAACCTCTATTCTTTACACATTTTAAAATGCAACCATCAGTGGAACACATATTTCATATTTTGAATGTAGTATGACCTAAAGTAAAAATTTATGAGAACACATATATGCTGGAGTACACATCAGAATACAGGTATGCTACCGCGTTTGAATTAAATTTAAACATTCATTTGTCTCATGCCGCAAAATAATTAATTATTAGGCCAATTATATGATACAACAGTTTACTTCAGCAACCATTTGTTTAAACCAATGATTAACTGAATCAGTTATTTGTGGAAATTTACAATTAATTAAAGCAGCCATTTATTCTAATTTGAAGTTAATTCAACTAGGCGTTAAACGAAATTAGTTTATTAAATGAATTGCTTATATGGGTAAATTATCATAATTATATTACTTAAAACCATAATGAAAATTACAATGCGTATTTCTAATTACTTTAATCTGCTTCATTTTGTTTACAACCTTTAAATTAAAATTAATGAGAAGTAAAAATAAATGGATATTGAATTATTAATCATGTAAAATAAGATATAAATAAATCAATATTTATTTTTTCGATATTGAATAATGTAAATCTCCATCTTATGTTCTTCAAAAGAAACAAAGTTTTCCATTCTTTACTATATTATATAATAGAGACTGTTGAACTATTGACATTACAGAATGTCTTACGTCTTATCTGAAAATTTAAGATATTTTAAGAACTTTTTTATTCACCAAATTCACTGAATATAACTTTATTTTTTAATTAAAAACTTCCCCGTACCCCCCTCCCCCGCCTCACAAAAAAAAAAAAAAAGAAGACGATGAAATCAAATAAAGCGACGATTGGGGAAAATGATTTTCCTAAAATACTTTTCCCAATTTTATCCATGGGATAACATTAAAAATTGGTGTACTTTCTTACAATCTTGAAAAATTTGTTCATAACTTGTAAATTTGAACCCGATATATATTTGCCCTGAAAAGTATAAATAAATAATATATGTTGTGCTCTTTCTCTGTAAAAAAAAAAAAAAAAAAAAAAGAAGAAGAAGAAGAAGAAGAAAGAAAGAAAAAAAATGATTTGCTTTTAAGACTGGTTGACGAGAGATGCTGCGTTCGATTTCTGGACACGCTCGCCTGCCTATTCGTTTGAATTTTTCCATGGTTTTCTTCGAAACTCGCCTATATACGAACTACAGGACCCTTTCAAAAGATCTTTATGAAAGGCAATCCATGAAAGACCTGTATCTTAACCATAACATTACCACAGGCATTTTCTCTGTCGCTCTCTAAAATAATAATGATAACCATAATAATAATTAAATTAAGATAAAAATAGAAAAATAACCTTTTTTTTTTTTTACCTTTTTTAGTACCTTTTTTTTTTTTTTTTTTTTTTTTTTTTTTTTTTTTTACAGCGTTGATTAAACAATTAAGATTGTAGAGCATCTCACGTTTGATCTGCAAATTTAAGATATAGCCAACATTGATAGTCGCCAAGTAGACTGGACCAACCTTTTTTCTTTTTAATATGAGAAAGAAAAACCATCAAATAAAATATAAAGAAATCAAATAAGGCTACGATCGTGGGAGGTAAATTCTTACGTCTCTTTCACTTTATTTTATCCTACAATTGGAATTAATTTTTATTTTTCAAGAGCAGAACTTCCGGAGTTAACTAGGTGGTAGCTGTCCATCACGCTGATGTAAGTTTAGATAGAGGTTTATATATTTAAGAGCTCTTTTCTTATCACGACGTGCAAGTGCTAAGTGATCACGCTCTTCAGTTAAACGGCTTCATAAGTCGAAATGTTATCCAATTCCTACAATGTGTTTTAAATGTGATAAAGTTAAAAATAAGTAGTTAGTATATTGCTTAAAATTACCTAGAAAAATCTACAGTAAATATTTATGTTAAATCTTCTGAAAAATTACTGCGGATATTAACCGGAGATGTTAAAAAAGCTATTTTATAATTAGTATTTGATAATAAATGTTAGTTTTAAACGGTATTTTTTTAATGATGCAGAATCAGATTTGAATGTCATATAGTTAAATGTTAGTTGTTTTGTTATGCAATTAAAGTTACAGAAGAAAAACTACTATAAATTATTTAATTTATGTCTCATGAAAAATTACAGAGAAAAAAGAGCAGGGATGTTAGGTATCCAAATTTAACGCACAGGGAACAAAAAATATGCTGTTTTTAATTTAGAATGAATAAGTGGTCCTTTTCTAAATCCCTAAACTAGGAATGTAGATTTTCGTGTAAGGCTCGCTAATAAGCTGAATAGACGAAACTATTGAAAATTTATAATCTATATATTTCTAGATGGTGAAACGATATTCTCAATATTATGAATATTCTTAATATGTTGTATTGTGAGAAATTCTCGCTTAATTTTCTAGAGTTGGGTCATAAACCAAGATTTTAGTTGCTAAAACTTGCCACTTGTATTCGTATTTATTTGCAGAGATTTTGAAATAAGTTCGACCTCGATAATATAGCGAACGCTCTACACTGAGAAAACATTCTGTAACTGACATCTAGAATCTAAATTGTGGCTCTAGAAAAAATAGTTCCATGTCATCCTTATAAATTCTAGTCACCTTGGAGAGCGAGTTCTAGAATCCCCTATTAGAATTCTAGGGCGTTTGCCTATATTCTCGAGGGCAAAGTTATTTAAAAATATCTACAAATAAATGAGACTACAAGAGATGGGTTTCTGCAACTGTGATCTGGGTTTTTTACCCAATTCTAGAAAATCAAGCGAGAATTTCTCGCAATATAAATGATTCAGAATATTTAGAGTATTCAGAATATTGTTTCACCATCTAGAAATGTGTACACTAGAAATTCTGGATACTTTCGTCTATTCATTTTATTTGCGTGCCTTACGCGCGTAGCTTGGAAATCTATATTTCTAGTAAAGGGATTTAGAAAATGGTCACTTATTCATTCTAGAGAAAGGCGGTATATATTTTTTTTTTCAGTGTAGAATTCTAATAGGATTTTCTAGAGCTCACTTTCATAGGGAACTAGAATTTATAAAGATGGCATGGAACTGTTTTTACAAGAGCCACAATTTAGATTCTAGATGATGTCAGTTTCAGAATTTTTTCTCAGTATGTTAAGTAATATTTTCAATAGTTATTACTGGATGTATATTAGTGAACATATATATATATATATATAAGTATATATATATTCGATGTAGATTTTAGCTTTTTACCGACAAATATATATATATATATATATATAATAACAAAAATATGCAGCAGTGATTAAAGATCTATATTATTTATTTTTGATTTGAAATTTATAATTTTCGGAGACACCGATTAAATATTAAAGTAAATTTTCAGAAATTTTTACAATATAAAAAGGAAATGAAAAATAAAAATAAAAATATGTTGTTTAATTTAATTTCTGCATTAAAAATCAATTGTTTGTACTTCAATCGAACAAAATCTCATTCATAAAGAAAATTTTCTTTTACCACATTTCGAGAAGTTATTTCCGTTTCAATAGAAACCTTTAATAATAATAAAAGACAAAGCTTTTACAAACTAACTCTCTAAATAACAGTTCTAATGACAGCTTCAAGGACGGAACACTGTAGAATTCGATATATCGGTAAATCTATATTTGGTATAATATACCTCTTTTATGTAGAATCCATGTGTTCTCTATCATGATTTTAAACTGCAATCACTTATAGATATAGTCCATTGCTATAATTGCGTAGAATGAAATAATCAACGCATAGAATAATTGCTGTCGACATATAGTTTTGTCACTATAATCGGTCCTATGTGATTCGCATTCCATAAATTGTTAGTACAATAATTACTATATAGACGCTTGATAGTCATATCCTGCATAGTTTCCTGTGATACTAATTATACTGACACAATACAGTCTATTTTGTGTCAATAAATAGTTAATGCTGGGTTTAATATCAGTAGGTACTGCTCGTCGATAAACCCTAAAATGTTTATCAATATTGTTAGTCGATTCTCATCGTAACTACACGGTCTACGTTCGCCTCTATTTTTACGCATATATTTCCAAATTAATTACCCATATATTTCCATACCAGTTCAAATTACTAAACATTAACTTACACGATATTCAAAATAAATGACTTTTCATATTTTACATCATGATATTTATATGTTTTGAAGGCTAAACGCCGCCAACAAATTTTAAAAGACGTCGCAATATCTTAATTCAAAATTTATAATCATATGTCTTATTATTTATGCATATTATTAATTTCTCGTGACGTAATTGGTTCCGATTTATTTAATTTATTATTATTTTCCCCTGGCGTACTGAAATTTTCGAAAGATAAAAATTTTTGGAAAAGCTCCTGTTTTAACCTTTTTCATTAAGTTTTATTGAACTTTTTTAAGATACTATTTACGATAGTTTAAAGTAAATGATACATTAGATTAAATGTTACTTATTATTATTATTATTATTATTTATTTTTTTAATGGATAGTTTCAGTGCGGCTTAATTTTTTTTATAATTTAAAATTATAAACGTAAATCTTATTTTTAATTTTATTTGCTCTGAGTACTGAATAAATATAGCAATAAAATTAGGGGAAAAAAAAAGGAATAAAACAAATAAACTTTTTTTTTTTTTAAATCTACATTATTATTTTTCTTAAATTAAATTTTTTTTTCAATACGTATACAAGAATTTATGAATAAAGCTATTGCTCAATATCTTTTATCATATATATATATATATATATATATATATATATATATATATATATATATCAATAGTTATTTTATTTATTCATTACTTTTTTTTTCTAAACTTCAAAACGACTTTCGAAAAATTAATAAATTTTAAAATTTCGCAAACAAAATTTTTTTAGAAGTGCGAAATTGGTAAATTAAAGTATATTACTAGTTTCATAAAAGTATAAAGAAGTATTTATTTCTAAAGCAGATTTTTATTATTATTATTATTATTATTATTATTATTACATGCAGAAAATAGGAATATGTTCAGACAGAATGTTGAAATTTCTAGCGTTATTTAATGAATCAATTATATGTAATAATTTATTAATATTTAATTTTATTTATTTATTTATTTTTGTGTGTATGCGTGTTTCTTAAGAATACAGAAATGGTTTTATGCAGTTTTTGGTGTTGCTTCAGGCAGTAGTTTTTGAAACAAGTTTTATTTATTTATTTTCTCTATGATATTTGAATTAGTTACGGAAAATTTTTATTTATGCATGGAAACTTTCATTAAGATTTGAAATTTTATTTTGTATATTGGTTTTGTATATTAATTTCCTATTATATGTTAACAAAGATCTCGGAAGTAAAGTATTATAATATATATTAATATTCAACTTGATTTAAGTTAGTATACCTGCGCAAAAAGCAAATATATGTGCGACTAATGAAAAATCATAAAATAACTGTCCAAATTATGAAATAATAATTAATAATAGGCACATAAAACTTTCAGGGATCAGCTAAAGTGACGCTATAAACTGTCACTAAAAAGCAGAAATCATTCCAAGAAACCACAAAAAATATAAATGCCATTTTATTAGCTGTCCTCAAATGAGGACACTGGGCGCTAACGGGTTAAAAGCGTTTTACTTATTTCATTTTTTTTAGAGTATTTCTTTTTACTGAAGCTTAAAATGCAATTTTGACACAAGTCAGTAATTTCACATTCAGTTTAAATTAGAGCTTATGAGATTTCTCCTATGTATTTTTTTTCTATTTATCATATTACGCCTGTCGATACTTAACAATTTTTTATATGATCTCCTATTTCATTTATTGATTTGACAGCATGTATTTATCGTATCACCTAATTTTTCACTCATTGGCATTTTAAAAAATGAAATGGAAATATTTCTAGACTTTCTTTACCTTACTTTTCCGTATGGGTCTCAAAATATTTAACACATTTCAGCCTGTCGTCTACCATTCAAATGACCATAGCTAATTGCCTATTTACAACTCGCGATTGGCACAGATTATTCAGTTCCACCTATTTAGGCAGCTTCTGATTACCACGGTATGTTCATCTTTCCATAAAATAATCTCTAATTACTCTGCAAAGACATCGAAGACTGATCAATAATTACACACCATCGTTCCAGATCAACGGTGTTTCTTTAGATAAGTCAGTGCCGGCTATCTGTCAATCACGTAGTCAACGCTATTGCGGATCTACTGAAGAAATTAAGTGTAGGGTGTGACCAGTTCAGACTTCAAGGTAGCGGGCATCAGTCTAACTTGACGTGTCCCTCTCATTTTCGCAACTGGATTCTTCGGAAACTAATTTATCAAGGTGGAAATGACACTGGCGTGGAAAGGTCTTGGGGACTTTTTTCTTTGGAGGTTACTATAGACTGACCTGATAGGAAGCGATTGGATTTTAATGGAAGATTGATAGGTCCCTCGCTTTGTCAAATTCTTTTCGAAGGGTCGGATGCAATAGCTAGTTTATTTAATAGACACGGCATGTGGCCATTGGAAAAGGATTCAGTTTTAATTTACCATTGCTTTTTGTGCAAGTTGTTCGTGGCAAAATGGGGTTAAATATAATAGGTTTGAAATGATATATGTGATACGAGATGATTGAGTAAAAATAATAGAGAAAAGGGTTAAAATAATTTCTATTTTTTAAATATGATTGTTATTTATGTATGTTATATTTTTATTTTTTTTTTCTCTCTCTCTCTCTCTCTGTATATATATATATATATATAATTTATTTATTTTTCCTTTACATTTTTAAATCCATTACGCCTATAGATTTTAATGCAAAATTGTAGATTTTACTGCCTTTAAATAGCATTTTTTTTTTTTTTTTTTTTTTTTTTTTTTTTATATAAATTAAAATTGCATATTCCTGTTTCTACCATATAGGATTTATTTTGCAGTATATGTAATTTATGTAATTTCAGTGTTGCACGTAATTTATCGAGATAGAAGTGACACTGGCATGGGAAGGTCTTGGGGACTTTTTCTTTGAAAGTTATAAAATGACCTGATAGAAAGCGATTGTGTTTTAATTTGAAGATTGACAGGTCCCTCGCTTTGGTAAACTCCTTTTGTAGGGTCCAAGCAATAGCTAGTAGACACCGTATGTGGCCAAAAGAATATTATAAAATTTTAATTTTTCATTACTTTGTACAAGTTGTTTGTGGCAAAATGGAGTAATATGTTTGAAATGATATATGAAATGAGGGTAGTTAAGTAAAAGTAATGTAAAAAAGATTAAAAATAATTATGTTTTTTTTTTTTTTTTTTTTTTTTTTTTTTTTTAAATGATTGGTTTTATAAATATTTTTTATTGACTTTACATTTACATTTTTACTTACTTCACTTTTAATTTTTCGTTTAATTTACATATAAACTTTACTGCAAAAATTGAAAAGTTTGTTGCATGTAAATTACAGCAGTCTTCTATTACTATTATTATTATTTTGCACTCTAGGCTTTTTAATTATACATAATTACAGAATAAATTCTATAAAAATAATTTACTGAAACACAAAAAACACTGGTTTGAAAGGTATTGCGGACTTTTTAATTCGAAGGATACTATAGACTGACCTAATAAGAAGTGATTGGATTTTAATGCAAGATTAACAGATCCTGCGCATTGTTAACCCTTCATCTTCCGACATACATTAAACTACTATTAGTATAAAAAGCGTACAAAATCGAATTTATAAAAGGAATATCAAAGACATTTATAAGAATAGAACGTATATTATATCTCTCTTTAATCTCTCTACAAAGCACTGGGCGCTACATGCAGCCATTTTTGTTCCGGAAAGGATTTTGCACAATGCTCTTCCCATCTTTGCTCACCATTTTTCACTATATCTCTCTTTAATCTCACTACAAAGCACTGGACGCTACATTCAGCCATTTTTGTTCCGGAAAGGATTTTCCATAGTGCTCTTGTCATCTTTGCTCACCATTTTTCACGATACTCACGTGCGTTATGATTAATTTCTATATAATTGAAGAATCTCCTATTAACCTTAGAAAAAATATAAGAAACATAAAAATTATATACTTCTTTACTTTTTAAGGTCTAAATATCTTTTTCTACCGGTCGAAGCTTTAAAGAGTAAGCTTGTTCATTTAATGTTAAAAAATGTCACAAACTAAACTCGACGTTAGCGCTTCTCATCGTGCAGTAGCTGCGGTACCCAAATACTAGCTGTGAAAAACCCGCCACTATTGTGCTTTATTTAAAAATGTTATCTCTTATGTTTTTAATGAAAACAATAATTAAGTCGAGTCCTAAATGAGCATTATAGATGTGATTATTTATTTGAAATTATCAGCGTACATTTGACTTTAAATACAAAATATGTTAGATGTTAGCTAATAATCTCAAGTAAACAGTCAGTTTATTATTAGATAATATCTAATATATTTCTTATTTTAAATCAGATGTACGTAATAATTTCAAGTAAATAATCACATCTACAGAGTTTAATTAGAGCCAGAATTAATTAGTGGAAAATATAAATTTTTAAATCAATCGTCTAATGCTGTAAATTGTATTTTAAATACGAAAAAATCCATGTATTAGTAATTCAAGAAGAAAATGTTAAAGCACACAATTTTCGAAATTCAAATTTTGGTAAAAAATTATAAATATAAATACAAATATAAATAAATAAATAAATAAATAAAATTTTGAAAAAAGTATCGCTTATAAAAAATGACTTTATCATTTTTTCTTTTATAAAAACAACCATTGTGCCATGTTCCACAAAACCAATCAGACGCAGACGAAATCATTCACAAAAAATTTATGATCTAAAAAAAAATGTATTTGTAATCGCTTTATAACCAAATCTATAAATAAAATAAAATTTAGGAACGATAACTTGTTCTAACCTCATAACAAATCAAAACAACCGAATTCAAAATTTCATAGATTTTCTCTTGATCCATAATAAATGAAAAATTGAAGAGATAAAGATTTCAATAACTATATAAATTGTAAAAAATGTTCAAAAAATACTTTTTTAAAATTAATTGTAAATTATATAATCTTAAAATCTTAAAATATCTTAAAATACGGAAAAATATACGAAATATGAATATTTTAAAAATACGTGAATTTTTCCTTTCAGATGTGAATTCGTTCAAATATAGTCCAATTTTAATTTTAAATATGAAGCTTCACGCGAGTGAAAAAGTTCTATTCGAGCATGCGCAGTTTCAGCCTGAGTAGTTCATCTACCGCCAGCACCAGATGGCCTTGTCATCGATCAGTAACGTAACCGTGACGTATTCATAACCTAACTACTACGAACTACGCTAGCCATTGCTCCATTTGCGTGAATACGTTTACTCTGGAAAGCATTGGTACCGGTGGTACATTAAAGAACCACCTCATAAAATACTAATTAATTACTATGATGAGGTGATATGTAAAGTTTTTATTGTATGTGTCTTTAAAAAATAATCTTGACCAATTAAAAAAAAAAAAAAAAAAAAAAAAGGAAAGAAAGGCGGGGGGGTGGGAATTGTTTCAAAAAAATTTTTTGTCTGTTTCATGATGCGATAGACAAAGAGTTAAATTAATTATTTTCGAGTAGTAGCATACAATAGCTAGTTTCATTTAATAGATACCGCATGTAGGGAAATAACTGAGTTTTAATTTACTGTGCTTTTGCATAAATATTTTCTTTATTATTTATAATTTCAAAGGAAGAAAACGTTACAAAGATATAGGTTACTCTTATTCAGATGTAAAAAATATTAATTTTTTTTTCTCGTAAAAAAATCCTGTTAATTTCAAAAAAAAAAAAAAAAAAAAAAAGGTAGCAAGTTTGTCAGAAAGTACCTTTACACTAAATGAAAAATACATTCACAAAATTTTTCCGTAAATGAATAATGCAGTAAATATTCGTACGTCAGATTTTTCTGTAGGGCACACTGTGAAGGGGAAAAAAGATCTCTCATTAGATAAATTTCGTTAGTTCCATCAGATAGGATCGAACCAGAGTCTACTAAAGAGAAAGAAATGACTTTATTTCACAGCCATGTAATCACACTTCGTTCTTTTACTTAGCGCTTTTCAATCCTACTTTGATGCTAAGTTTTCTGTATTGAACAACTTAGCAAACTTAGGAACTTAGCAACTTACGCAAAACAAAAAAATCTGGAGTGACTCCACTCGACTTTCCGAACACTGAGTAACTAACAGTTTTGTAGATAAAATAAAGAAAGAGGAGTTGCTGAACAAACAAAAAAGAGAAAACCATAACAGAGTGTTTGAGTATTTTTCTCCATATATCACACGAGGTTTTATTTAACGCTATTGAACTTTGAGCCCTTAGATCATAATGATAAAGAATTTTTCGTTGTGTCCCTGTAAAAATCTATAAATGCTAGATTCACCAAAATGCTTATAGTTAGTGCAACATTGATTTATAATATTCATACAAATTTTCAGCTCAATTGAATAAGGCGTTTAGATGCTATCGCTGGTCTCATAGGCCATAAAGATAAAGAATTTTTCTTTGTGTCCCTGTAAAAAAACTGTAAGTGCGAGATTCACCAAAATCTATACAGTTGGTTCAAATGTGACCTATAACATGTGTACAAATTTTTTTCTGAGATTAATAAGGCGTTTAGACGCTATCACATTTTTAAAAATTTGGCAAAGAATTTTTCTTTGTGTCCCTGTAAAAATACTATAAGTGCTAGATTCTCAAAAATCTATACAGATTGAGTATCTGTGACCTATAATATGTGTATAAAGTTTTTGCTCAATTGAATAAGGCGTTTAGATGCTATCGCACTTTTAAGATTTTGGTGCCTTGGCCATAATGATAAAGAATTTTTCTTTGTGTTCCTGTAAAAAAACTATAAGTGCTAGATTCACCAAAATCTATAGGGTTCGTACTATGTTGACTTACAATATACGTACCAACTTTCAGCTTATTCGAACAAAGCGTTTAGACGCTAGCGTGTTCACTCACAGACATACACACATACATACACACATACATACACACATACATACACACATACATACACACACACATACATACATCATCATAAAAATAGTGAAAACGGACTCGTTGGACCTCGAAACGTATAGAAACATCAAAATCTCGAATTCGGATTTTTGACATGATTACAATACTTTCCTCACTATAGTGTTCGGAAAGTAAAAACTGTAACTGCTAGATTCACCAAAATCTATACAGATTGAGTATCTGTGACCTATAATATGTGTATAAAGTTTTTGCTCAATTGAATAAGGCGTTTAGATGCTATCGCACTTTTAAGATTTTGGTCCCTTGGCCATAATGATAAAGAATTTTTCTTTGTGTCCCTGTAAAAAAACTATAAGTGCTAGATTCACCAAAATCTATAGGGTTCGTACTATGGTGACTTACAATATACGTACCAACTTTCAGCTTATTCCAACAAAGCGTTTAGACGCTAGCGTGTTCACTCACAGACATACACACATACATACACACATACATACACACATACATACACACACATACATACATCATCGTAAAAATAGTGAAAACGGACTCGTTGGACCTCGAAACGTATAGAAACATCAAAATCTCGAATTCGGATTTTTGACATGATTACAATACTTTC
The DNA here is from genome assembly GCA_963930645.1 of Salticus scenicus. Lineage (NCBI taxonomy): Eukaryota > Metazoa > Arthropoda > Arachnida > Araneae > Salticidae > Salticus > Salticus scenicus. Next base: position 202,039,649 of record OZ005655.1, on the reverse strand, counting down.
CTCACTATAGTGTTCGGAAAGTAAAAACATGTACCAACCAGACAAAATATGTAACCATTCATAGACAGATTTTTTTTTTTTTTTTTTTTTTTTTTTTTTTTTAAAGTTGCAGGGACAAAAAAAAAAAAAAAAAAAAAAAAAAAAAAAAAAGGCGACATTTAACAGATTGAGATTATCCTTAGGAAAATTATACACGTTGACTGTACTATTTAACAGTTTTTTTTTTTTTTTTTTTTTTAATAGTGTATTAAAAAAAGAAAAAGAAAAAAAAATCTTCTGAGTAAAGGAAAGAAAAAAAAGCAGATAGTACATACGTATACATATAATAATTTATCATTACAATGATCAAATACCAGAAAGGAAAACGTGAATTAATGAACAATCTACAACATATGGAAATGAAGCGTTTAAAGGCAAAATGTATTTAAAATGTTAATATGAAATGTTTATGAAACACTAGTGGATGAAATCATATATAACAAATACGATCAAAGAATAAAAGTAATAGTAAAAGTAAAAGTAATAGGAATAGGAATAACTAGAATAAGGTGGAGCAGAGGAAGCTTTCCAGGCACCCAGCTTTTTCCAAAACCTCTGGAAGATCATTATAGTAACAAAGTTAAAAATTAAAAGGCATATATATATATACTCTTGAAACAAAATAATGACATTAAAAATACATAAGTAAATAAACAATGAATATTTGTACAACATATTTTGAATAAAATATAAAAATTTAAACGGAGATAATTTCTCATTAATTCATTGGAGATTATTATTATTAAAAAGTGATAAATAAAAAACAACATTTAATAAAAAGTAACAATTATATATCTTGTAATTTTTAACAGATATTTACATCTGAACATTCAAACTAAAAATAACTCATCCTTTCTCAAAAGTTTTCTTACACATAAATAGATATATTGCTAGAAATATACAAAAATAAACTATTTTTACAAGATATCTCCATTCAAATCCTCTGGGTGGCATTTCTCTAATAGATATCCTCATTCTTTTTATTTTTCTAGTAGTTTTTCATCACACTGATCAACGCATGATACATTCCTCATTGCACCGTGTTCCGTTAGATACCTTCAGACATACATCATTAATCTTGGAACAAAAAATGATAAGGAATGATAATCCCAGAAACTACATTTAGAATTGGTAGTCATGCGTGTGGTACATTTTTCAAAAGAATTTTCGGAAGCAAAGCAAAACAAACTGGGCAAGACCAGAATGCATATCTTTTCTCTCTTTTCTTTTTTCCTTTCATCATAAATATAAAAAAAAAAAAAAAAGAATAAAAATAATATTTTAGAGAAAAAAGTGTTATTTTAATTTACACTAATAAAAAAGAACCCGTGTGAATATATGTTTGGCATTATGTTTTCATATTTATGTTTTCGTATAGAAGGAAGTGATTTAGATCCAACAAAATTTGTACACAGGTAGGTCTTTATATGATCTAATCATGCACGAAGCTTGATCTGATTATTGATTTTCCTTTGGTGAAATTAGTGTCATATCTGATTTTAGATCTTTATTAACTTTTTGTATAAAATGACATCATGTTTAAGACATAATATACATTAAAATGTGAGAAATAAACGTAAAAAACATTTTGTAAAATTAAAATCATTAAAAAAAAAAAATTACGTGTTAGTTTAATTAATTTATTTTATAACGATATATGCAACTGAAATTTCGGTAATAGTAAAAATTTTACTTTTAATAATAATAATTAATTTCAGGTAGTAAGCAAGATATATTTATTATTATTTATATTTATTTTATCTTTTCTAGCACCGACGATAAATTCCATGGCCAATCCGATTCTTTCCGTGCTTCGATGTCTTTTATTGAAAGAAAAAATAAAAAATAAAAATCTGTATTTTCTGAGCAGTGTTGTCTGAATTAATTTTTAACACCTGTGACTGGAATTTTTTATTATTATTATGCTAAGGTGCGGAGGGGGGGGGGGGTGTCTTAAATCTTCAGAAATTGACGCTATAGTTAAAACACAATATATTTACGAATGAGAAAAAGGAACATAAGAAATATTTTATTTAATAACTGTCGTTTTTTATTTCAGATTTTAATAATATCTGTGATAAATGGCATCATGTTTAAAATGCAATGTATATTTACACGTGAAAAATAAACACAAGAAATAATGTATTAAACTAGCATTCTAAAAAAAAAGAGCAATTTTTTGCATATATTTATCTTTGAACGATACATAGAACTAAAACATTAACAACACCGAGAAAAAAAAATATACCGCCTTCTACTAGAATGAATAAGTGGCCATTTTCTAAATCTCTTAACTAGAAATATAGATTTCCGAGCTATGCACATAAGGCACGTCAATAAACTGTATAGACGAAATTATCGAGAATTTCTATTGTACACATTTTTAGATGGTTAAACAATATACTGAATACTCTAAATATTCTGAATCATTTGTATTGCGAGAAATTCTTGCTTGATTTTCTAGAATTTGGTAACAAACCAAGATTATAGTTGCTGAAACCCGCTTCTTGTAGTCTCATTTATTTGCAGATATTTTTAAATAACTTTGCCCTCGAGAATATAGGCAAACTCTCTAGAATTGTAATAGAGACTTCTAGAACTCGCTTTCCATGGGGACTAGAATTTATAAAGATGACATGGAACTATTTTTTCTAGAGCCACAATTTAGATTCTAGATGTCAGTTACAGAATTTTTTCTCAGTGAAAAATAAATAAATTATTTTTACTAATAATGTTTTTTATTTTAGATTATATACATAATGTAATAAGTGAACATGTTTTAGCAATTCAGGAGTTTGAGAGCACAAGCAAGTTAGAATATACCCCACTAAAAATAATCTCAAGATTTTCTCTGCACTGAGAAAAAATTCTGTAACTGACATCTAAAAAATATACTACTTTCATCTAAAACGAATAAGTGGTCCTTTTCTAAATCCCTAAACTAGGAATGTAGATTTTCGTATAAGGCACGCTAATAAGCTGAATAGACGAAACTATTGAAAATTTCTAATCCATACATTTCTAGTTGGTGAAACGATATTCTCAATATTATGAATATTTTTAATATTTTGTATTGCGAGAAATTCTCATTTAATTTTCTAGAGTTGGGTCATAAACCAAGATTTTATTTGCTAAAACTCGCCTCTTGTATTCGCCTTTATTTGCAGAAATTTTGAAATAAGTTTGACCTCGGTAATATAGCGAACGTTCTACACTGACAAAAAATTCTGTAACTGACAGCTAGAATCTAAATTGTGGCTCTAGAAAAAATAGTTCCATGTCATCCTTATAAATTCTAGTCCCATTGGAAAGCGAGTTCTAGAAGCCCCTATTAGAATTCTCGAGCGTTTGCCTATATTCTCGAGGGCAAAGTTATTTAAAAATCTCTGCAAATAAATGAGACTGCAAGAAGCGGGTTTCAGCAACTATAATCTTGGTTTGTTATCTAATTCTAGAAAATGAAGAGAGAATTTCTCGTAATACAAAAGATTCGGGATATTCGGAATATTTAGAATATTGTTTCACCATCTAGAAATGCTTAAACGAGAAATTCTTGATCATTTTGTCTATTCCGTTTATTGGCGTGCCTTATGCGCATAGCTCGAAAATCTATATTTCTAGTTAAGGGATTTAGAAAATGGCCACTTATTCATTTTAGTGAAAGGCGGTATATTTTTTTTTTTTCTCAGCGTAAAAATAACTGCCGAATATCTTAAGTTGTTTGGACCATTCTTAAGAAAGTTTAAAAAATTTCTTTATAATGTTTTGAAAAATTCTGCAGATATTTTATGAAAAAACATAAATCTTCAAAATATTTTTAAATATTTGAAAAATGTCTTAAGAAAATACTATTTTCTTAAGAATATCTTCGGATTATTTTGAGTGGGGTACAGTCGGTAACAAAAGTGTCCAAACACTAGCAAAAATTCCTATGTAAAAAAAGTACACTTCATACGGTTTTGTTAAATAAATCCTTATTGAATCCTGTTCTTAGTCAGTGTAAGAACATGATTCGATAAGGATTTATTTAACAAAACCATATGAAGTGTACTCTTTTTACATTGGAATTTTTGCTAGTGTTCGGACACTTTTGTTACCGACTGTGTATGGCGAGAATTTTCATGGCACATGAAATATTGTGGTATCTGCCAACTTCAGAGAACGCCAGAGGCATCTGCGAGCAGAACGTTGTCATAGTCAAATTTTCATAATGTATGAACAGCCTGGTAGTATTTGTAAGTATGAGAATTCATCAGAGCAGCACATCAGACTAAGTGCGTTGCATGAACCACCGCATGGGAGTTAAATACCTTAATAATTTTCTTAAATAACAAATCAGCTAATCGCTGAAAGCGGCTAGTGTAGTCATTTTAAAGTTGTAATTAACGTACCATTTTAACGAATTATTATTATTATTTTTTTTTTTCATTTCTTTTTTTTTTTTTTTTTTTTCATTTCTTTCTTTTTCTTTTTACTTTCCGAACACTATAGTGAGGAAAGTATTGTAATCATGTCAAAAATCCGAATTCGAGATTTTGATGTTTCTATGCGTTTCGAGGTCCCCTGAGTCCGTTTTCACTATTTTTACGATGATGTATGTATGTGTGTGTGTATGTGTGTATGTGTGTATGTATGTGTGTATGTCTGTGAGTGAACACGCTAGCGTCTAAACGCTTTATTCGAATAAGCTGAAAGTTGGTGTGTATATTGTAAGTCACCATAGTACGAACCCTATAGATTTTGGTGAATCTAGCACTTATACTTTTTTTACAGGGACACAAAGAAAAATTCTTTATCATTATGGTCTATGGGAGCAAAATCTTAAAAGTGCGATAGCATCTAAACGCCTTATTCAATTGAGCAAAACATTTATACACATATTATAGGTCACAAATACTCAATCTGTATAGATTTTGGAGAATCTAGCACTCATAGTTTTTTTACAGGGACACAAAGAAAAATTCTTTATCATTATGCCTATGGGGCCAAATTTTTAAAAGTGTGATAGCGCCTAAACGCCTTTTTAATTTGAGCAAAAAATTTGTACACATGTTATAGATCACAGTTGAACTAACTGTATAGACTTTGGTGAATCTAGCACTTACAGTTTTTTTACAGGGACACAAAGAAAAATTCTTTATCATTATGGCCTATGGGACTAAATTTTTAAAAGTACGATAGCATCTAAACGCCTTATTGAATTGAGCTGAAAATTTATATGAGTATTATAAATCACTGTTGCACTAACTATAAGCATTTTGGTGAATTTAGCATTTATAGGTTTTTACAGGGACACAACGAAAAATTCTTTATCATTATGGTCTATGGGCTCAAAGTTCAGTAGCGTGCATCGTGTAATAGATGGAGAAAAATACTCAAACACTCTATTATGGTTTTCTCTCTTTTGTTTGTTTAACAACTCCTCTTTCTTTACTTTATCTACAAAACTGTTAATTACTCAATGTTCGGAAAGTCGAGTGGAGTCACTCCAGATTTTTTTTAAGAAAATTTATGAAAGAAAACATTTCATAATATATATACTCGTATACAATTAATATTTTCTGCGAATACATTATTTATAAGTATGTGAATAAATTATAATAATATTTTCATAGATTATAAAGTATATTATGTAACATTATCTATCTAATTATTCCAATTATTACGAACTAAAATAAATAAATAAATGAAATAAAATAAATAATATTTTTAAATATAAAACATTCTTTATTATTTAATGAAGTAAAAGTGTTTTTAATGTTAGAAAACTTTTCAGGTTTCACATGAATTGCTAATACTCACATCGTTAATTTTTTATAGTATCCAACACTGTAATTTAATTTCTAAGATTGCATGTTTGTTTGAGTATAAATTTTCAGAAAGGTTTAAAATTAAAGTTTATTGAACAAAATAAAGCAATCTCTATTATGAAGCATGTAAAAATTTAATCTATTGGCATATGTAATTCTGAGATAGTGAGGTTAATGTGTTTCTAGTAAAAGTGCATTTTTGGGAAAATGAAACTGAATAGCATATAAGAGTCTGAAGAAAATTTGAAAATAATTACAGAATTTAGAATGCAGGCAGGTATAAGAGGGACAAATCGACATATCGAAGTCATAAATACTTTTCAACTTGAAAAGTGTTGCAAATTTAAATTTTGAAAAATATTTAATAAACTCAAAATTAAAATTCTAAGATAGTAATTTTTCAAAAAAAAAAAAAAAAAAAAAGAAAAGAAAAATGTCAATTAAGCTATATTGTCACATTTAGGAACGTAGAGGAGGGGGAGGGGATAAAATAGCTATGCAAGGTTTATCAACAAGGATTTTTTTTTTTTTTTTATCGTATACAAAATATTTAGAATCATTTTTTCCTCCGTGCAACTACATCAACTATGGAATAACTTACACAAAAATTCAAAAATCTAATTTTTAATTGTTGAAAGTAATCTTATTAAATTTTAAATAGTGTATTTATTAGTAGGAAATAGCCCCATGAATGGCTAAGAGTTTCTGCTGTCTAAACTGGTAGATTGCAGATCGGGCTCATCAATATAGCGGTTCAGAGTTTTCTATACTTTTCACCAAATTTCGCATGAATTTGAGTTAGGACTATATAGAAAAACACTATTCAAAGACATCTCAATTAAGAATAGTTCATAGAGATAACAATTGACCTTAATTGAAACATTATCATACGCCTTTACGGCAAATGAAGGTCCTCAACAAAAATAATTATATGATAAAAAAGTTTTATATACCATGTTTTAAATTTTCTGGTGAATCATAGAGCTCTTATCAATGTGCGTAACATTTTTAAAGTGATAATGACGTCAACTTTTGTGAGATGCATAATTTAACTTTTTATAATTTTTTAACTTCCACGTTTAATTAAATGTATTTGTTTTTATGTCGAAAGAAAATGAACTCTTTTTTTTTTTTTTTTTTTTTTTTGGGGGGGGGGGGGGTAACTATTAAATATAGCTAAAATTTTAATGGCTATTTTAACGCTATTAGAATGTCATTATTTTCATATTTTAATTAATTATAAGAAAACTAATCAAAAATTCGGAAATCGGACTTCGAAGTATTGTGTTGTCACCGGGTTCTGAGCTACTTTGGAAGTTTCAAATGTCTAACTAGTAGGGAAGTTAGTTAAAATTCGATTGCAAGATTTCTACCGGACAAGCAAACAAACAAACAAGAATAGAAGTTCATAAAAACATGATAAATTAAAATATCCATAGAAACCAAAAAATTTTTCATTATGCAAAAAAAAAAAATCGGTTAACATTTTTTTCATTTTTTTTTTTTTTTTTTTCTAACTCATTTTTATTTTATGTAAAAACGTACAATACAGCATAAGCCGCATAATCAGGGCGTAACATCTTATAAAATATCTTTTCCCGATACCTCAAATAAAATGTATTCTGCGTTATTGAAATATGATATATACAATATATCCCTCTCTCTCTCTTTCTTCTTCTATTTGGTAATGGCGTGGAAAGATATAGATAAAAAGTCTTTTTTATTAAATTCTGTAAGTGAAGGCAGTGTCCATGCAATATACTTTATTGACTTCTCTTAAAATTAATTTTAGCGTCGCAGATGACTGTAAGTTAAGTTCTGATAAAATTACAAAGGTTCCTTTCAGCCACAACCATACGATCTTCAATTTCCTTAATATATTCCTGCCATTTTTCATGTTGAAGTTAGAGCTAATAAAATCAGTATAAATGATGTTATAAAAGGGCATGTTTGTCTATAAATTTTGTAACCAACTACTCTACCTATCTCTTTTATCGGACTTTCCGCAAGAACGAGATGTGCAAGGATTTAGCGGCAGTGTAGATATTCAGTTTGAATATCGTTGTTTTGATATTGTTATGGTATATGCAGGTAAAATTGTTCATGGAGTGTTTCCTTAGATTAAATTTAAGGAAATTTATTTATATTTTCTGTGGTTTTATAAGAGATTTCATTTATCACTTTTTTTTTTCTTATTAAACGTATAAATTCTGTATGACTAAAATGCTGCACATTGAAAATACACTGCTTATTTTCTTACATTATCTGCTTATTACACACTGCTTATTTTCTTTCTTTTAATATTGTAAGAATGTTTCCTGTAATTATTTATTTTATTATTATAGCGTCTATATTTTCTGAATTCATAAAAAAGCATCTTGAATTATTAAAATGTGAATTAATTTTTAATTGTTTTAACCAAAATCTAGGTTTGTAAAAAACATAATATGTCGAGGCTTTAAAAATGTTACGTTGGAAATAAATGTTTACTTTTACAAAAACAATTAGAAATTAACACACAAATAAATATTTAAGATATTCTAATATGATTCCAGCATACATTATATAAATATAAGAAAGAAAAGAACTTCGATTATACAGCGTTTAATGTAAATTCTGAGTAAAAGGAATACACAATCACGGGTCGATCCAGACGAAAATGGGGTCCCTTTTGCCACCCCTTTGCAAAATTCAAATTTATAAAAAGAGCCCCTTCAGAAGATTTTATCTATATAAAAGTGATTTATATTTTTAATGTTCCATGTTTTAGGTATTATTTTTAATTAATTGGTTCACTGAAATTCTATTAACTTGATATTAAAAATACATATAAAAAGACTGCTAAAATGGAATGTTTTACACTTTTTTTTCTGCAAAAAAATAAAAGTTTCAGAAAAATGTTTCGTTTTTCACAAAAAGGGACACAAAAATTAAAACCTCATAATTTTCTCAATTTACCGAGCACTATAAAAGTAGAATACGAGCACTAGAACAATAAATGTTCGTTGACCACAATTTATGTTTCATTGAAACATATGTTGACCACAACATATGTTTCATTGAAACATACGTTTTCTTAACTTATAGTAAATGCTCGTTGAAGGCCCTCATCATTCATATGTTTCACTACAAAATCGAAATATTCATCACAAATGAATAAAAATAAGCAATAACAAAAAATAAAATAAATAAAATAAATAAATAAATAAAAAGAAAATAAAACTGCAGAATAAAAATAGTAACAGAATGAAGCTGTATTGTTCGGACAACTTATTTTAGTTCCGTTATTTGCACTAACTTCTACACTTCTTTTACTTTCTTTTTAATAAAAGAAAGTGTTGCATTCATAAGAATTGTCGCCATTCGTAAAAGATGGATTTACAGGTTTTGAGAAGACCACAACACGATTTAACCATTTTGTGAAAATGTCCGTCTGTGTGTGTGTGTGACAAAACTTTTATGACAGCTCTAGCTAAAGAATTAAGGCATAGAATTTCATAGTTTTCTTTTTCGTACTTAGTTGGATCTCGACATAAATTAGTGCTTTTGAAATTTTAGTCTCGTCCAACATGTGACTCTGATATGCTGCGATTTCTCCTATTTACTGGAAGGTTATAGCCCAACTTCTATTGTGTATAAATGCACAAATCTTGATATATACGAGGATCAATATCAAATATTACAGTCGGCAGCAAAAGTATCCGAGATCCAGCAAAATCCTGTCTAAAAAAGCACACATAGTACTACTTTGTTAAATAAATCCTTGTCTAGTCATGTTCTTAGTCAGTCTAAGAACATGATTCGACAAGGATTTATTTAACAAAACAATATTAAGTGTATTTTTTGATATCGGAATTATTGGCTAGTGCTCGAATACTTTTGCTGCCTACTGTATGCTGATTCAATTTTAATGAAAACCGAGCGACACTTAGCGTTACCATGTTTCAATTTTCTACTTGCATGGAAAGGCAAAATCTAAGTTCCTGTCGAACATAAATGCATCATACTTGATATGTGTGAAAATATTTATTTACACAAATTCTGTTTTTTAAATGTACAGTCGGGGAAAAAAAAAAACGCAACACTCGCTGTAATTTCGTTATTAATTGACGCAGGAACATCTAATAGACATAATTCAACAGGAAATTAAAAGCACTTTCTGAATATGTCATCAAATTTTGAATTAGGGGTCATCTACATATTGAAATGAGCGCCAACTTTGATTTTTGCTATAGGAACACCCAATTTTGACTTCATTTTCGAATTTCTGAGAGTCTGGCAGTGCGGAAAAGTATACTGTTTGTATACTTTATCTTTAGTATTTATAGAGTTATAATCAAAAATGTGTTAGGGGGTTATCTGTAAATGTAGAAAAATAAAATTAAGAACGCATAAGAAATAGATAAAATTTTAATGTTTCACACCGCAAATTTTTCAGGAAAGAAATAATTATAAAATTTAATAAAAGCATTTACGTTGTCCAGTTTCTTAATTATCCAGAATTCAATTTTTTAGATTTGTATATACTTCAGTACTTTTTTAGATAATTTTAGGTCTATTTAAATACATTACATTTAAGATTGATCCAGACAGTACTCTCTGAAAAAAAGCAATATTTTTCAAGTAAAAGTGTCTTTTATGGTTGTATTGATCAACAATAAAGCTTAAATTCCCTTTCGTAGGTGCAGGGATGGAACACGGGCGCAGAATTCATACCACTATCAATGTAAGAAAATTTTCTACTTGTTAAATCGACGATATTATAGGTAGAGAAATTTCTTAAACGGATTCCGGTATGAATTCTGCGCCCGTGTTCCATCCCTGTAGGTGTAACATAATATACGAAATGAAATAATATAGATACAACGCATAAACTAAATCTTTTCGGATAAATTATTGTAAGGGTTCATGAAGTAAATATTAAACAATTTTAATCGCACCTACCAGCTTTTGGTCAGTTGAACTCTTTAGAACTGTACGATTCGTTTTATAATTTCTATGAAAATATATTTTCTTAATTAACCCTTTAGCGACTGCTGATGTAGATTCACGCCATTTGAAAATCTGTAACTCTGTTAGTGGGCGTTTCTTTCGTAATTTGTGTGTTACATATTTCTTAAGTGTATACCCAGAGTTCATATTTTTGCAACAAAATATACTACGGATATAAATATTTTGATAAGAAAGAATATAATTATAATGTATATCCATTTGTAACATAATCGTGAATACAGAAACTTTTTTCTAAAATATTATATTTTGAGAGTATAATGTCCGTAGGCGGGTCTTACTGTCAAAAAGACAAAATCCTGCGGTCGCAAAAAGTGTTAAAATGTATTTATAAAAGTTAAAGTATGTTTTTAAAAATGTATAAAGTTAAAATATATTAATAAAATTTTAAAGACTAAAGTGTCCTTAAAATAATATTCCTCCCCCCTATAAAATAAATAAATAAAATAAAATAAAACAATATATGAAGCAAATGATTAAGCTTTTTTTTAACTATGATGGTAGTTAAGAAACGAGTTTACAAGTCTGTCTTGCATTCTAATTCCATTCGTTATTTATATTTGACAATTTCACATTAAACCTATTTTTCTATTTAAAACAGTAAACCCCGCCTATTTAGTTTTTTTTTTTTTTTTTTTTTTTTTTTTCTTCTAGTGTTCGTTTAAAAGATTTAAAATTTATCACCAATTAATCGATGAAGTAAATACCACTTGTGCGTATTTTTGTCAACATAAAATAAGGTGTTTAAAACGAATACTCAATGTCACATTTACTTTTTTTTCTGTATTGTTTTGTTTTGAAGAACGATGAAGGCGGGGCTGGTCTTCTTTAGAAAACAGGAATTCTTGATGTCTAATGTCTAAAAAATCATCATTTTTGTTTCATTTCTTTGCATTTGACGTTGTTGTTATATAATTTAAACCGTAAATAAAAAATAAAAATATTTTGTTTAATTTTCTTTGTTATTTTTAAAGATTTGATTCGTTATCTCATGCAAAACTTTAGAAGAGACGGCCCCCTAAACCACTCCAAAAGAAAGATTTATTTATATCTCGAAAACTAATAACTGGAATGAGCTGCAAATTTGCACACCCATGTTTTTCAGGATTAGGATTCATTTTATGTAAAAATTAATATAGGTCATAATTCATAATTTTTATGAATATGAATTTATTAATATTTTTCAGAATAAAAAATATTTTTCAGAATCAAAAGTAATGATGGATTATGTTTGGGTTTCTTCACTGTATCTCGTAAAAAAAAATTATATCGATCAAGTTACTTTTTGTGAAGATATTAATAAAAGTTTGAAATATTAATTTAACATTAGCACCTTCAAATTTGAACGCTTATAACTCTGTGAAAAAATAAGTAAAATATACAACCAATATACTTTTTCGCGTTGTCGCGATCCCAGGAATTCAAATATAAAATAAAAATGGGGCATTACTATTGAAAAAATCAAAGTTGGTGCGCGTTTTAATATGTAGACGACCCCTAATTCAAAATTTCAGTTCATTTTCTGAAACTACTCACAATTCCCCGTCGAATGATACCTATTACAATTTTCTACATCGATTAGCAACGAAGTTACGTTGAGTGTTGCGTTTTTTTTTTCCCCGACTGTACATCGGCTTACATGTATCACTGCTATCCTGCAATTTTTCACATATGCATGAAGGTTATATTTCAGCTTGTACAGCGTATAAACGTATAAAATTTGATATAAGAGATGGCCATTATGAAATAGAATGCTGATTAAATTTTGACCAAGAGGCGATGCTATTACTTTTTGCTACACAAATAATGATACAGAAAAAAGTTTTGTAAAGGCCTCAATGTACTAACTTGTTTTATATATATTCTCAAGACCATTGTGTTACTTAACCTATGTTATGTACACGAAATATGTGCATACATTAAAATAAAATTGTGCATTCAATTTAAATGATCCATAATTTGATCAATAGATTTTACTTCTCAAAGAAAAAAATTGTCACGATCTTGTCTGCAACAATGGCTTTGGCAGAAGGACATTGTTTAAAATTTTTATAACTACCTTTAAAAGCTTCAGACTACAGTCGGTAACAAAAGTCTCCGAACACTAACAAAAATTCCTATATAAAAAAAGTACACCTAATACAGTTTTATTAAATAAATCCTTGTCGAATCCTGTTCTTAGTCATTCTAAAAACAGGATTCGACAAGGATTTATTTAACAAAACTGTATTAAGTGTACCTTTTTCATATAGGAATTTTTTCTAGTGTTCGGAGACTTTTGTTACCGACTGTACCTTGATTTATATTTTTATTTCCAGTTTGGTAGACGTTAATTAACAGCATTTATAAATAGATGAAGCGTGCCATGCATTTCTAATTTTCAACTACAAAACAAACATAAAGCTCAGTAAAATCAAACCCTCGGGGAAACATTGCATTGGTTTTGTAGCATGGTGGCAATCGGCAATCATTACGATTCCAGCTACTCATGAAATTATACTCGATCAAAATCAATACAAAGTACAGCTCGTGGCCAAATGAATTGTCTATGAATATCAAAAGGTCGTAAGTAAGCAATCAAGAAGTCATTTGAAAATTTCTTAATTCCATACACGGCTGATCGATTCGCCATATTTAATGGTAGTGAGTTGAGACACCCGTGGGTGTGAGGTTGTCACCGATAGGTTGACGCCACACCCCCTTCCTGTTTAGGGTTGTATGAACTGTTTACTCTTTACCCCGTCAAAGAGTCGCCAAAAAATGAAAAATAATTAGTAGAATATTAAGTACGGTTTTAAAAATATGTAATTTTGATTGATTATGCTAGCGCATTCCTAAGTTTATCATTATTATTAAACCCGTGTCTTGTTTAAACCAAAGTTTAACTAATAAGTTTTTTTTTTTTTTTTTTTTTTTTTTAAAGAGATACGAATAGAGTGTATAAGAAAAGGTCAAAGGTCATCAAATTAATGTAATAGATCAGTAAAAACAAAAAGAATATAACTCAAATAGCGTTTGCCTGATGATATTTTTAGTTTATTTTGGAAGGACAATTAAAAATTTAATAACATTTAATTTCAATGTAATCATGTTTCAATTGCTGAAAACTGCGATTTACAAATAATTTGAGATCTTGATTAAATTAAGCTATTTAAATTAAATTACATATTAGTATCATTAAGGGGACTCTCTACTTATCGTCTACGAAAGCCGAAGCCAATGTTATTCTATGGGGAATTTTGCCCCATTATAACTTATTAATCAATAAAAATTTTTAAATTCCGTTTTCACATTCAGAAAATTCACAAATGTTAAACAATTTGTCGCTTTCAAAAAATTATTATTATTATTATTATTTTTTTTTTTTTTTAAGATTTCATTTTTAAGCTAAAAAATGTACATTTTCAAAATTTGAAAATTCGCATTTTAAAACCTCAAAATAAAATGTTAAAAAAAAAATCAATTTTTTGAAAGCGATAAATTGCATTTTAATTGTATTTGTAGTGATAGTATTTTAAACAAAAAGTAACTTTTGCAATTCTTTGTAACACGTTGAGCGCCACGCGAATTCTTAAAATCCATTAAAATTCCATAATGATTTCTCCTGTAATAAATAAAAATTAAGAAAAATTTAAATACATTTTCAACAATTACTTAAAACAATGTAATATTTTATATTTTATATCCTATTCTACACTGTTAACCACCGATGGTTGAGGCGGCTTTATATCATATTTGACACTGATGGCTGACATGGCGTTCAACGTGTTAATTTTTTATTGGTACTGCTTTTACATTCGGGGTAAAACTTTCATTGAAATCTTTGAAGTATAACATGTTCTGAACACTCCTAAAATTTCGAGAATATTCATTCAGTACTTTTAGAGATATATGACAAAATGTCTAGAATCTAGAATGGTTGACATGGCGCTCAAGGTGTTAACCAGCTCTGTTATTTGGGTCGATTTGCCTAGAAATGTTTTTCAATTTTCTATAAAAAATAGTAGTTTGGAAATAGTTGCTGCAGATTTTGCAAGTGAGGGTCACATTTTAATTTATTTAAAATATTTTTAATTTGTTTATACAGTTTTAGTACGACATGCCGTACTATTTCATTTAGGTAGCGTTTTTATCAATTTTTATCCATCTTATTGAATGAGCATGCAAACATTTTTGTTTTTATCAAAATATATTAAGATGAAAGTTTGTCATTGTATCTGTCCGGATTTTTAGTTCGGATTGACAATTTGTATATTTATTAACCAGCACAAAATCTAGCTACCGCCGTATTTGTTTAGTTCAATCGTATAATTAGTTCAAAAGCTATTAATTAAAACCCCATTTTAATTTTAAAGTTATCAAAAAGAAAAAAGAAAAAAGATGCCAAAAATATCTAAATAAATAAGGAAATATATTTCTTTTTATGTCAAAACAAAACAAACAAACAAAAAAAAAGCTTTTTTTTTTTTTTTTTTTTTAATAATAATTAAAATAAAATTGAGAAAAATCATGCAAATTACTAGTTTATTTCTGTGATGCAAATAATTGCAAGATACAAAGAACTCTTTATATACCATGTTTTTAAATTTTTTGTTCAATCATATAAACGATACCGAAAGCGCGAGGACCAGAAACAATTGGCTAAAAGTATTTAAAAACTGCATTGTCGCCATGTTCTGAGCTATTCTGAAAATAGCAAATGTCTAGCTAGCAGGGAAGTTAGTTAAAAATCGATTACAAGATTTGTACTGAACAAACAAACAAGCAAGAATACGAGTTAATAAAAATATGGTAAAATATTTCGCGCTATGCCAAGTAATAAAATAAGGTTTATTATGGTATCAATATAAACGATGTACAATTTGACACCAATTAAGACTAAAAATGTTTAAATACTTGCATTAAGGTAGATTGCAAATGTCATTCAAAGTAAAAGTCCGTATCATCATCAAAGTGAGTAAAAACAACAAATTATTTACAGACTTGAGCATGCATTACGACTGTATTACAGATGCTGCAAAATAAATTAATACAGTTGTTATAAGAAAGAACCTCAGATCTGGCGTTTAAAAATCATTGGCACAAAACTTTGAATAAACACCATAAAATATAAGAACACGCAACAATTTTTTAAGGTCGAAAGAAAACACGACCAAGCGAATGAAATAAGCACGAGTTCTGCAAGTGTGTTGCCGCTTTTTTTCCAGTACTCGTGCCTACTATTCGCCTGGTGGTGTTTTCTTTCGAAACGAAACAATTGTTGCGAGTTCTTATATTTTATGGTGTTTATTCAAAGTTTTGTACCAATTACAGTTTTTGTTGGAACGTTGATTCATTCATACATTCGTTTTTCTTCACCACCTTGCTCAACAGTTGGTTCTTTGCCAAAAGCAGTAGAGGTCTTGGAATAATTTATTTTTACTTTCTTCTATATATATATAGAGAGAAAGTATTGGATTCGTGAAAATTTTCGAACTCCAATTTTCGATGGATTTACACATTTTGGGATGTTCTGAACACGATTTGACTGTTTTTAGAAAATGTCTGTCTCTCTGTGTGTCTGTGCGTGTGTATCACAAATTTTGTGGACATTGTATCTCACGAACCAATGAACGAAATTTAACCAAACTTGGTATTTAGTTGGACCCTGACACAATCTGGAGCTGATTAGATTTGGGGATCATTTGATCAACAGGTGGCGCTGTGATCGCATTTTTTCTAAATTTTTAACATAGCAGTATAGGACAAAATGTCGTATAACTGTACGTAATGAGAGTTATTTTAATCGTGTGATTGTAAAATTAATAAGAATGATTAATAACAGTAGTAGTTAAATAGGAAAAAAAAATTGTGCATATCGAGGCACGGCTTCCCCAACTGGGGGGGAAGTAACCCTCGGGAAGAGTAAATTTTCAATATGGGTATCTTTAGAAAGATCTCGTCAATACCTTTGAAACGAATGGTTGAACTACAGATCTGTGATAAGTTAAAACAAAGTTATCGATTTTTTTTTTTTTTTTTTTTTTTTTTTTACATTTGACGAAAAAAAAAAAAATTAGAAAAAAAAAATCGCATTTCTTTTGATAATTGAAAAAAAAGACTTTATTTCGGCATTTAGTGATGTAATTCTGTCAGATAAAAGTCGTCTGCATTTATAATGAAAAATAATTTGATAATTTAATAAACAATTTGTATTGAATAAATTTTGTGTAAAATTATATAGAAGAAAGTCATGTGGTGGACACTTCATACTAGTTTGTTTAGTAGTTGTTCTTGTTTCACATTGTATCATGACGTGACTTTTTTTGCTTGCTTGAATATGTATAAAATTACGTTTTTCGTGGTTCCAATTCCGGAGAAAGAAAATGATTTAAATCCATAACAACCTGAAAGCGTTTTTTATATATAATATGTGCTAATAATCTTTTTTTAAATGTAAATTTTTTCTAATAAAATTTGCAATTTAGAACTTCTATTTGCTAACTATACAAAAAACTATAAAAACTGCTGTACCAGCCTTTGACTTGACTTGTGTGTACTTGAATCAGTGATAAAAACGAACAGTTGTTATAGCTTATATATAAAAAGAAACATTTTTCTCATCCTTGCAATGATATAGCCATTATTTATAAATTTAAATCGATTAGTACAAAGAATATTTTGTCAAACTGACACTAAATAATTTATTTTAATAAATCGATGAATAATTTAAATCTAATTAACTGGATATTGGATAACAAAAATAGTTGGTCTAGTTTCCGCTAATTAAAGAGAAGAGTATATACCAGCCAATGCTGTATTTGTTAAGAATTTTTAATTAAAATTTCTGCGAATATCATATATAAATTAATCATGGTCATTTCTAGAAATCAATATTATATAACCTTATAATTACTTTCTTCTATATTCAATAGAATAAAGTATTGGATTCGTAAAAATTTTCGAAATCTGATTTTTGATGGATTTACACGTTTTGAGAGCTGTATAACACGATTTGATCATTTTTAGAAAATGTCTGTCTCTGTGTGTGTGTGAGAGACAAAATATTGTGACGACTGTATCTCAGGTACTACTGCACAGAATTTCATACAAATTGGTATGTAGTTACACATTGACATAAATTAGTGCCTATCAACATTTGTTAAAAATTGTCCAACAGCTTGCGTTGCCCTCCCGCTTTTTCTAAATTTTTAACATGTTGGTATAGGACAAAATTTTGTATAAATGTGCATAAAGAGAATTATTTTTTTAATAATCATTATGAAATTTAAAAGAATTATTTGTAATAGAGATAGTGAACTTGGAAAAAACAATTGTGTACGTAGGAGCCTCGCCCCCCCCCCCCTAGTAAATTTTCATGATGTGTAGCTTTCAAAAGAGCTCACCAATACTTTTAAAACGAATGGTTGAACTATCGATCTGCGATAATTTAAAATAAAGTTATCGATTTTTTTTTTTTTTTTTAATGTAATATTGAGAACAAAATTCCCTTTTTTTTTTTGGATATTTAGTGTTATATGTACTACTTCTCTAATATGGGAATTATCATGGAAGCATAACTGCATTATCATAGAAGATAAATTTTTTAAATAATAGTTTTAATAAATTCTTCTTACTGAGTGAATTTGTATAGGAAAATATAAAAGAAAGTCCTGTGGTGGCCACAACATACTAGTTTAGGAGATGGAATTGTAAATACCGAGTTATTTAAAGGGCCGCATGGGTTTCAGAGACTAAAGAAAAAAAATGCATATATTTTGTACTTTACATATATATATATATATACATAATAAATTTAAATTTTTATTCAAAATTTTATGCATATAAAAGGGCAAATTTTATACAATATTTTATCATGGGTCAGGAGAAAAACTCTAGCACTGATTTTAATAAAATTTTGCATGTTTCATCAAATAAAATCGGCTTGTAATTAAATGAGGCATGCAAAAAAATTAGATTTAAGTTTCTGACAGAGTTTTTTGCGAAAACAGTAACATTTTAAGTACATTTTACATCCCACAAATGGTTTTGTAAAATTAGCTGTAATCCATAAGCAGAAAAATCCTTCGTTTAAACAGAATAAATCAATTCTATTTTCAAGAAGTGTGCAAAATTTCAATAAGGTCAGTGCCTTAGTTTTTAAGAAATCATGTCCGCCGATTTTCTGAAAAATCTTCGGAAGCCTGGAACCACTGGCTGAATTAAATAATAATAATAATAATAATAATAATAATAAAAAAGAAAATTTTATAAAAACGTCTTTTAAATGATGCTTTTTCGTATGCTAAAATTTTGAATAAAATTTTTATTTATTATATTAAGACAGAAAGAGGGAGAGAGAGAGGGGAGGGGTGAAAATATGCTTTATTTTAACCTTGGAACTCATTTAGCCCCTTTAAAAATCAACTTTCAAAACAAAACATAATTCTACGTATGTGAATTTTCTGAATGTGAAAATATTATATATATATATATATATAATACATTGTGTAATGAGTTGTTCTATAAAAAATTTTCCCCGTGGAATAAAATGTGGTTTAGCTGTCGGCAAGTATAAATATTGTATTTTCTTATAGACAATGGCTGTAAACAATCAAAAAGAAGTGGATCTTGGATACGATTAGAGATGAAAGTTTTTTTAGTTAAAACATCAAAAGACATCCAGGCTAAGCATAGATTACTAATGGAAGAAAGCTATTATGAATATAAGGTACAATGTTCAAACGGGTGGTTGAGTGTGGTAGCAGTAGTGGTTAGGTAGTAGTGGTAGGTAATACACTCCTGCTCAAAAGTTTAGAAATATTTGCAAATGATAAGTTTTTTTCTCTCGATGAAATGTTTTCAAACATTTGGTATTTAAAGAACTGGGTTTTCCTTATGCTTTTCAGTGAAGCTTGGTTTAAGACAACATTTAGGGGGCCGATAACAAATAGAGCAATATCAATAATATTTGTGATCACCCTTTATCGTTTAGTGAACGAAATGAACTGTAACTTTAGGATATGATATGTTTATATAAACCCAGTAAAATTTTTGGATGAATTTATGTGACGATAGTATATTAAATAACGGAAGTATAAGCATTTATTTTAAAAGTACTTTTTTGTGAAAAATCCCTTATAAGCTTGTAACATATTTTTGTTTGTTTATTAAGATTTGTGAGATCATGAGGGTTTTTTCACATAAAAGAACTTTTGCCAAGTGGTTGAAATAACTGGATCTTCAAATTAATTACGCGACATGTGAAAAATCCCTTATAAAATTTCGACTCTTGGAAAATATCTGAAATTTAGCTCGTTCTTTTGCCGACGATTTACTTAATTTTTTACTCTATTTAAATGAACTTTTGACAAAAATTGTCGTATATATCTAGCTTTCAACCTATGTAATAAAAAGTTTTCTATCTTTCGCACATGCGCAATGAAAAAGTTTTTCATTTAAATGCTAATATTTCATGAGATATATAAGATATTTGTATTCCGATTGGAGTATAATATTTCAAAAGTTTTTTTCCAATATTTCTGAAAGTTGGAATAATTTTCGTTTAAAACTCTGCGTATTATAAATAAAAAATATTCCGATTTCTTTTGGAGGTTTAAAATAAATGCTTATATCTTCGTTGTTTAATATGCCATCGTCACAAAAACTCATTCACAAATTGTACTGGGTTTATTTTAATATTTCCTAAAGTTTCAGATCATTTCGTTCATCTTAACGGTACATGGTGACCACAAAAATTATGATTTTGCTAAATTTGCTACTGGCCCCCTAAATGGTGTCTTAAAACAATCTTCACTGAAGAGGAAAACTCAGTTCTTGAAATACCCAGTTTTTGAAAATATTTCATCGAGAGATAAGTTTTTAAACGGAAAAAAAAAAAAAAAAAAAGACTGATGGTTACCGAATTTTCCTAAACTTTTGAGCAGGTGTGTAGTAGGTCAAATTGGATGGGCACATTTGCACATAAATAGATGTTCAAATTAAACTACCGTTTTTTTTTTTTTTTTTTTTTTTTTTAAGTAGTACTACATACACTAATCGTAATCTTATTCTTTAATCTGTAACCCATTTAAATAGTATTCAAATGCAGGGTGTTACACTATATTATTATTATTATTATTATTATTATTATTATTATATCAAGAGAAAGATGCTTATTTAAATGTATCTTTCGTAATGAAACCTACAAACATTTTCTTTCAATTATTTGCATATTATTCAAGATTAGTATTCATAGTGTTTTACTACTGCATAATATTTTGAAAATTATAAACCACTCATTTTCTAAAACAATTTTAAGTCATTAATTTTATGTTACAGAGCCATTTAACATGTTCTGTTAATGTCTTAACGCAATCAATTTTTATATTTTCACTATCATGTACGACATGAACCTTTAATATATATTTCCAATAATAATTTATACTTAAATAGTTCAATTACATAACATCTAGCATGGGATACTTTAAGAATAAAAAGGAAAAAGAACTATTCCTATATATATTTATGAATAAAAATTGTGTCTTTAAATATTGCTGTATAAATTTTTATTTTAATTCCATGCGGAAGAGATAAAAAATTAAGTTCATAAACCTGAATATGATTTGAATCGGCGCCTTAAAACATGTAAAAGATATTGCTTTCTTGCCTCATTTATCACTTAAATATTCATATGTCAATTTGTAGAGATTGTCAAACAACTCAGAGCCATTTATCTCTATCGTAGTATTAATTTTCTCTCACATAAAACATGTTCTTTTTACTTTTATCAAAAGCTTATTTTTAAATATTTATTATAATTGACTGTCAATAAATTCTAACCTGTTTAATTGAACTTTTTAATCAATTATTATTATTTTCTTTTATCAGGCATTGAACAACACCTTGTCATAACTGCGTTAAATGCAGTGTTCGAACTTTTGAACTATTTTTTTACAAAGCATGTTTTGAAAGAAAATATGAAAGGAAAACTGACAAGAAAATTTTTTAGTCTTTCTATGGAAATTTCAAATGCAATTTATCTATTTATTTTTTCATTCATTTTGCATAATTAAAACTCTTTATTAGTCTAAATAAATGTGACATATAATTTTTAAATGCCATATGAGTTTTAAGTGACATATGTGACATACGAGTTTGCATACCGCCCATTTCATTTGACTTATAATTTATTTCCTTTTTTATAATTTTGTTTTAAAAGGCTTTTCAAGACATTTTGCATGAAACAACTCTGTTTTCAATGTATTTGCTCACTAAAAATAAAAATAACGTTTTGATTATCGAATGATATCAGTACATTAGTACAAGCAGTCTGCTCAAATATGAAAATATTTTTGGGGAATTATCATAACTGTCATACATCTTAGAACAGATAAACAATTGTGAATCATTTTATACTTCCCTGTAATATATATATAATACACACAATATATGATCATAGTTTAGAAAAGCAATGTAACATTCCTACCTAAATTTTTCTTAATCGAATGTAGAATTTATACGACAGCGCAATTCATATAATTTGACTCTATCGACCATAACGATACAGAATTTTTTTTATGTGTGTGTGTCACTGCGAAAATCTATAAAACCTATACTCATCAAAACCTGTAGGCGAACAATGATATACTTACAAACTAAACAATTATTTTAATGAGATTAGGTGTTTAGACGGTATCGTGCTTACTGACACACATACATATAACTTTAGAAATATGGCAAAAAGAATTTAGGAGACCTGAAAATGCTTAAATACATCACAATCTCAGTCTAAATTTTTCATGGTTACAATATTTGCCTTTCTATTGTATTATTATGTATTTGTTCTGAATGTAAAAAGAAAGAGAAGGAAAAAAATGAGTATTTTAAATTCGTAATAATACATTATTTTCTTTATACAGTCTAATAATTATAAAGTATAATTATGATTTCATACTTTGCATAAATTTTTATAAACAAAAAGAAGGAAGTTTTTAAGTAAAAGTAAAAAAAAAAAAAAAGTCATCAAAATTAATATTTTAACAATGGCTTTCAAGAGATTTTAAATGATCAAGTAGACTCTTAACTTCTTTTCCAATATCAAGTTTTACTTAAAAACATTCTATTCAAATAAAATTCCTATTTCCAGGTGTGTTTATCAACTCTAAATAAATTTCAGCTTCTGGCCTCTCATTTAAAGATGCTACATTCTATGCACCTCTACAAAAGTCCGCTACATCTTTCCCCACCAATTCAAATATCTTGTACACGTCTTGTAAATAAACATTAAATTCCACTTTTAGTTAGAATCAGCAGGTGGTTTCGTAATATGATAATAGTAGTGGGATCTTTCTAGTAGCTAAGAGCTTGTTATTGTTAAACGAGATGAGTAGAATGTATACACATCAGGTAAAATCAAATAAAAGTACCCCATGGTAAATATTCTACAGCACTTTTGGAGAAATTATTTTTGTAAACTCAGCAATAAATTATAGATAATCATGAAGTAAGTGAACATTTTCTAAATACAATGAAAATTTAAAAATATGTGAACACAGTGTTTTAAAAAGCAATAGTAATAATAATATTTTTTCGGATATAATATGTTTAAAACTTGCAAAAACTAAATATTTATACTTTTTCCTGGTGTTACTTCATTTATGTTTTTTTTTTGGTAGCAAATTTTGTCAATATCTTTACAAGTGCTTAAAATGATTAAAAATAAAAATAATAATAATTAAAAAAAAAAAAAAAAAAAAAAAAAAAAATATGATGCTTGATAAAAAATTATCTAGATAATGTATAAATAGTTGATGCGTATTTCAATTTATTCAGATCTAGAGAATTATAAATATATTATACTTAGCTAGTGCATCATATGTGATAAATCATAATCATTCAGCAATAAATCATCATCACTTTCTCTTATATACACATTAAAAAAACGTTTTATTCATGAAGTAGCCCAACATATATTTGAGAAAAGCTATGTATTAATACTATAAGAACTGAAAAATGTGTGAATATACAGCACAAAATATTTATTTATTTATTTATTTTTAATATTATATTTAAAATTTGTAATTACTAATGAATTCCAATACTATTTCTTGTTTCACTTATAGTATTCTAATGTAACATTTTGTTGATATTTTTGCAAAAAATATTAAAGTGATAAAAACATTTATTTAATAGTACTACAATGCATTATTATTTTTTTTCTTTGCTTTTGTTTTTAGAGAAATATTGTTCAACTTATATAAATAATAAATCTCGCATCGTAGATTTTTAAAGTAATTTTAGTAGTTAAAAATATGAGAAACATATTTAAGATTTATTTTGGTAATAATTATAATAAAAAAATGCCTTTTCTATAATAAGAGCCAAAGTTTCCCAGAACTAACGGTTGAAACTGACATCATAGCTACAAAATTCTATCGAAATAAAGAAAATGAATTTTTATCTTTGATTTCGAGGAATGGATAAAATAATGGAAGAAGGATTATTTAGCAGGGGAAAAATGACGTCATAATTTTAACAATGAATTTGGAGAAAATAAGATTTATGCGTAATTTGAAACAAATAAAACAATAATAAAAATCATTTTTTAATTTTTTTTTCTGTAATTAAATTTTCTATGGAAGGACCGCCAATTCGTCGGATCCCGAAAAATAACTGTCGAATTATGTTCAAAATATTAATCTAAATTAGAGGGAAAGAATCCTAAAAAATATTTAAAATGACTGTAATAATTAAACAAACTTGGATAACGATCGGTAGGCGCTCAAACTCCGACAAGTGATCTAATGAAGAACATTTTGAAATTTCTATAAATTTCATGAACATTAAATTTTGTTTTATTCAAATTTAACTGGTGAATGAAAATGTAAAATTTAAGTCCACATCATACTTATTCGAATAAAAGTTAAAGTTATTTTTCATTGTAATAAATTTAACTTCATTATTTGATTTAAAATTTCCTTTTATAAGAAACAGTTACGTCCAAATTCATCTTATTATAGTTTAAAATTTATGGTTATTGTAGAAAATATATCTAAAGATTTACGCATTGTAAACAAAAGCGTTCAATATACAGTCAGTTATAATATATTTCCTTGCTTAATACAAAAACCAGAAACCAATTTTGAAATTCAATAAATATTATAAAAGCAAAATTATTTTTCTCAAATTCTCTTCAAGAAATATATTATTTGAAAAGAAAGGAAACATTTATGTATACTAAGAGAAATTGTAAATAATAAATTTGTATAATTTAAGACAGCTTCCGTAAATTATTTTTGTAAATTATAACAAAAACTTTCTGAATAATACAAAGTTTAAAACTTTTTCTTAAAGTTCCCATACGTTAAGTTTTAAAGTATGCCTTTATCTTATTTTCAAATGTATAAAATAAATGCATTAATAATATCTAGGTTTAAAAATATGGCATTAAAATGCTTTTTTCTATATGTGTTGAAAAAAAAAAAAAGATTGTATAAATTTAACACGCACAAATATATGCAGAATGTCAACTTAAGTCTGATTTCTACCTTTTAACTACTAAACGGCTGCGGTTATAGTTACAAATGTGGTGTTTAAGCATGATAAAGTGGATATGCATTACTATATAAATGCTCTGTTTTCATCATCTAAGTCTTCAGGGTACCTTTTCTCACATTAAATTAATGACGCGCTACAACTTTGTATTGTACCTTTTACCCTATCTCGTACCGTTTTTGTGATAAGAACGCTAACATCATTTTCCACCAACTGATGCTGTAAGCGATTTAATCTAATTTAATTGGGCATGGCCAATTTGCGCCCTAGACGCCCTTTTCATGACTATAACGAAACCTTCTGGCAGTTAAAATAAAAGGAACGGGCATTCTGCACATATGTGTTCGCATGTGAGAGGGGTTTTGCGTATGCTTTGCTTATAAGTTTTTTTTTTTTTTTTTTTTTTTTTCATTTACACGTACAATAAGGTCTAAAAACGATAGTTAAAAAGTTACGTAGTTTACACAAAAATTAAAAGTAAAAAACATAAAAGTATCTTACAAACTACATTGTGTAATAACCAATACTTTCTAACAAAAAAAACTTCCTCAAGAATATTTAATACTATATAACAAATTAGATTTGGTGCATCGATATAAATGCGACTCTAGTTTATTTCGCTAAAGATTAATCATGTAAAAGAAAGAAAAAGAAAGAAAACTTCATGATATATCTATCACTTCTATTCCAATCTTAACTTTTAGGTAAAGAAGTCTTTTGACGAATTATGACTGGAATTGAAACATGTTTTATATTTGAATCTTCAAGAATTTATTTAGTTTAAATGTGTTAATTCAAGTTTATTAAAATAAAAGTTATAAAAGTTAAATTTTTCAAATATATTTTTTATACTATTTAATTGTGTTAATTTTGTCTTCTCTCTAATAACTGTTTGGCTTTTGCCATGAATAACTAATAAATTACAATATTGAGGATTACATCGTCGATTTTTTATTATTATTATTATTATTATTATTATTATTATTATTTTAATTTAGATAATTTTTGTTTGATATTTTCTTTTAAAATTGTGAATTAATATGATAACTAACATGAAATTATTTACTTACATTTTTACTTCCCTTTTTCGATAGATTCACATATTTCCCCCCTCCTTTTTTTTTTTTTTTTTTTTTTTTTTTTGGTGTTGTTGTTGGTGTTGTTTGTTGCGTGTTTGTTAGTTAGCAACATTGCAACTCAAGCGCTTCTGCACACAGTTTTATGAAAACTGATTTTTCGTTGGATATTAATGTAATTTAGAGCTAATTTTAGCTATTTAGCGTATACCTGCATATCTACTGTAACTAACTTGTGTAGTATTAATTATTATTATTCCAAACCCGTATTTATTTATTTATTTATTTTTTTTTTATGAAATTTAAAAAAGTAGTATTAACAACACTTCTCTGTGATCAATAATGATGAAAATTTGTATTAAGAAATACCGGTAATTACAAACCGTAATACTTGGTTGCTGTGTATCTCAATAATTATGTTAATCGAATCCCCGTTTTTATGATAACAAGATTTC
Organism: Salticus scenicus; assembly: GCA_963930645.1. NCBI lineage: Eukaryota > Metazoa > Arthropoda > Arachnida > Araneae > Salticidae > Salticus > Salticus scenicus. Next base: position 202,012,724 of record OZ005655.1, on the reverse strand, counting down.
GACATCACAAGGACATTATTGCAACTAATAAAAGAAGCTTTGTTAATTTTAATGCATATAACCTGAAAGGTAGCAGTATTATGGTATAATTTTCTCAATTGTATTTTCAGTTATACATTCTAATCTCGTTAAAATTCGAATTCATTATCACCAGAGAAATTGGAAATATATATATATATATATACGGAGTTATAATTATCAAAATTACGAGGAGGTAAAATTCAAACATAAAGGTATTTATTGTTAGTTATTTTATTTTATTTATTTATTGCTATCATAAAAATATGATTTAGCATTAAAAATAATTAAATAAATAAAATAACTGCATTATAAAATATTATAAATTATATTTTCTTACTTGAAATGGATAAACATTTAAAAAATTATTTACGTATGTTTGTTTTATATATATATATATAAAAAATATCTGGTCAGTTGTAGTCTGTTTAGCCTTGTTTACTTTACTTATTTCCGTAATTATTTTTATTTATAGAAAGGTAATAAATTTCATGCGAAAGTTAACTAAAAAAGGATTTTCTGCAAAAATTTTGAAGAATATGAAGATGCTTGAAAAAGAATTAGGAACGACTATGATTGAATACGGGCAGAAAAAACACAAAGAAAAAGAATTTTAGACTGATTATATTAATGTAATTATGTATTATTAAATAGTTCAAATATTTTCTACGAAAAGAATAATATAATTTCATAAATTGTATTATTATATTATTATATTTCATGAAGTAGAATTATTTTTAGTTCGTAGTAACTGAAGCAAAATACTACAAAAAATCTGGAGTGACTCCACTCGACTCTCCGAACTTTGAGTAACTAACAGTTTTGTAGATAAAATAAAGAAAGAGGAGTTGCTAAACAAACAAAAAAGAGAAAACCATAACAGAGTGTTTGAGTATTTTTCTCCATATATCACACGAGGTTTTATTTAACGCTACTGAACTTTGAGCCCTTAGATCATAATGATAAAGAATTTTTCGTTGTGTCCCTGTAAAAATCTATAAATGCTAGATTCACCAAAATGCTTATAGTTAGTGCAACAGTGATTTATAATATTCATACAAATTTTCAGCTCAATTGAATAAGGCGTTTAGATGCTATCGCTGGTCTCATAGGCCATAAAGATAAAGAATTTTTCTTTGTGTCCCTGTAAAAAAACTGTAAGTGCTAGATTCACCAAAATCTATACAGTTGGTTCAAATGTGACCTATAACATGTGTACAAATTCTTTGCTGAGATTAATAAGGCGTTTAGACGCTATCACACTTTTAAAAATTTCGCAAAGAATTTTTCTTTGTGTCCCTGTAAAAAAACTATAAGTGCTAGATTCTCCAAAATCTATACAGATTGAGTATCTGTGACCTATAATATGTGTATAAAGTTTTTGCTCAATTGAATAAGGTGTTTAGATGCTATCGCACTTTTAATATTTTGGTCCTTGGCCATAATGATAAAGAATTTTTCTTTGTGTCCCTGTAAAAAAACTATAAGTGCTAGATTCACCAAAATCTATAGGGTTCGTACTATGGTGACTTACAATATACGTACCAACTTTCAGCTTATTCGAACAAAGCGTTTAGACGCTAGCGTGTTCACTCACAGACATACACACATACATACACACATACATACACACACATACATATATCATCGTAAAAATAGTGAAAACGGACTCGTTGGACCTCGAAACGTATAGAAACATCAAAATCTCGAATTCGGATTTTTGACATGACTACAATACTTTCCTCACTACAGTGTTCGGAAAGTAAAAAGAAAAATAGTTGGTTATACATAGATTTTGAACACTTTTAAACTGTACGTACTCGTTGTATTCTTCAATGTACTTTGTTTGAATGATACTGCAACGGACAAAAAGAAGAACGGAAAGACAGACAGATAGATTTGACTTCATAATTACTTTTAAACATTGTGGAAAAGTGTTTAAAGCGTTTAACACAAACGAAAATGCAATTTTAATAATTTCTAATTGTAGTCCTTATTGTATCTGAATACTTTAATGCAGCCCAGTAAATCTTAACGTTAAACATACTGTATTAAATACAAAACAATTTTTAGCATATTAACAATAAATGTCAATTTATTTTTGTTTGTAAAGTATAAAGTTTTTTAGATACGATCTGTAAAAATGTCTTTTCATAAAACCGAATGCAATGGCATTCATTTAAGTTTCCCTGTATATATAAACCAGCCGTATTTTTTTTTATACAATTTTAAATACAGAACACGTCACAGTGAATTTGAATAACATATATCATTGAAAAAAAATCTGATAATATTTTTGGACGCTGTAGATGGACCGACAGACAGATACATAGACGGACACCCAGCTAAAAAAAGATCTGCAGAAAAACTACAAAGAAATATTGCTGACAATCTGAAGGTATTTGGAACACGAATCATAAAATCTACAGAATAACTGCAGTTTGGAAGCAAAAAATTTGCAGATATCCACCCCCCCTCCTAAACTTATTATTGTTCCAAATAACTTTAGATTATCTGCAGTTTTTCTTTATTTTTTATAGTTTATTTATTTATTTATTTTTATTTTTTTAATTTTTAATTTTTTTTTTGAAGATTTATTTAGCTGGGCGGTCAGTCGGACAGAATGACAGACAAACTAATTCAAATCATAATTACTTTTAGACATTGTTAAAAAGTGTTCAAAATGTTTAATAAAAAATATATTTTGGTATTTATTTGACAGATTTGAGATTTGTAGTTACAATGACTTTTGTCTCAATCAGCATATATAGTTACGCTCATCACTGACTGACTGACTCTGTCATGTTTAGAAAGACTAGGAGATTTCCTTGGACTTTGTCTGTGTGTGAACGCAAGTTGTCACCTAATTTTCATACTTTAGTTAATTTTTAAAAATTTAATTATCCGATCGATAAGCTGTTTAATCTGACGGATTCAGAAAAATCGCCCCTTTCATTTGGTACCTTATTTGTAACGAAGTTTTGATTAGATTTTTTTTTATTAATTAAAATATGAAAATAGATATAGCTTTAAAATAAACATTATTAAGTTTTTAATTGTTGCTTTTTTTTTTTTTTTTTCAGTATAAAATAAAATATGCTTTCACGTGAAATATATATATATACACACACACACACACACACACATATATATATATATATAATATTAAATTTGCTCATGCAAATGAAAAAATGACGTCCATAAAATAATAATAATAATTTTAAATTTTAAAAGTAACGAAGAGATAAATAAGGTGCGAAAATTTCGCACGGGCTTGCTAGCAAATGAATTATTTAAAGTGAGCAATAAATAAAATGAAATGATCATTTTTCAACGGGCGCCTTTGTCGCCCTACATCTAATTAGTTGTTATATATTGCATCATTTCACAGTAATGCCTGAACGGGCATTCGAGCCCGGAAACCTGTGTATTCAGAAATCACCGCTCTAACAACCAGACCCCCAAGTTGTATAGTTTATTTACTTTTTAAAAATAAATAACTAAATAGATAAACCCTTTGCGACCTTCTAAGGTAAGTAAAAATAAATATCTAAATTGATGTTTACTTGAGCTGAGTGAAGTTCTACTAAATTTGTTTGCCTGTAATTATAAAAGCTAAGAAGTAATTCCACTCTGATTATATTTATATTAAAGCAATCGTAACGAATTGATTTTTTACGCATGGGCGATTATTCGCCAAAATTGACAACCAGAAACAAAATAAAAAAGTGGGTTTCTATAAGCGAGAATCGCCCTACCCTCCGGCTATTTGGACTGAATGAAGAGCAAAAACCAGTAGGCTGATGAGCTACAGCATGCTCCTGGCTTTGTATTTGCTGTTTTTTTTTACACTTTTGACTTTTAAAGATAAAAAATTGCTTTTTTACACGCTCACTTGCAAATGAAAATCTTTTGCTTTTTGTTCAACTCTCATCACACTCTAGAGCAGCGTTTCTTTGCATTTTCAAAGTTGTTACAAACTTTATTTGCATAGCGTTGTAACACTAAATATTTGTCAATCAGAATTTATTAAGTTAATATATTCTAAAATGTTAAGCTTATAATGTTTATTACTCATCCGAATATTCCACTGTCCTGTTGATTCAGATAAAATTAAACTTATTGCGATACTAACCTTTTGATTAATCTAAATCACGATTTACTAGGCTGCAAATTTCGTACCATAATTATAAATCAATGTGAATTAAATTCAACATGCAGGATTCGCAGCACCCATATTTTAAATGTCGCTATTTTTGCAGTTATATTTTTCTTTAAATAGTTGAAGAAATTCGTCAAATAATTGAAGCAAAATTTATAACGAAAAATAGCAAAACTTAAAATATTAAATACTACGCCTTTTTAGCGTATAAAATATGCTTTTAAATGTCAGTTTGTATAGTGTTAATATATAATTTTTATGATTATAAAACAATTGTCATTTTTCCTACATTCTATGCTTCAATAATACTTGAAATTTTCACTTTTGCTCAATGCAGTTTTAAGTTATGACAAAATCTTCTTAAAATATTAACACACTATGTCTGTCACTTTACTAATTCATATTTCGTAAAACTGTTAGAACCCGTCACTTTTTCCACACCACTTACTTTTAAGAGAAAATATCTTTCAATGTGATTACTATTAAATAAGAAGAAAGAGACTCTAAAAAAAGAGTGGTGTGAAAAAAGGCGGCAAGTACTTGCAATCTTACATAATATGAATTTGTAAGGGGGCAGATATGATATATATAAAACCTACTTTAAAAATTTAGACTTTTGAAATTTTTGAATTTTTGATAATTGATTAAAATATTCTGAGCCATTAGTAATTACCAGATAATTCTTTCAATTCTATTAATTCTTTTTATATCTTTAATTCTTAGTTAATTATCTACCAGCTAACTTTTTCAATTCTATCAATTCTATTTATATGTTTAATTCTTTGCATTCTAAAAATATTTGTGGGTTCGATTATCGAATTGGACAAATACCTTCGTGAATATTAAGGGTGACTGTTGCACGTAAAATCTGTTGTGACTGCTGTGTCCGCCATGTCTCGTAAATATCTATCTATCTATCTATCTATCTATCTATCTATATAGATATATCTGTGGATTATCGAAAGGGGGGGGGGAATCCATCGACTTCGCGGAGAATCAAAATTGTGATGGCAAATTTTTGAACCACACTAATTTTAAATTACAGACTTTCGTCGATTACCCATTGCGTAGCTCTAGAGCAATGGTAAAATTGCCTCTACCGTAACCTCAATCCAAAAAAGATTTTAGATGTGTAGAGTAATAGAGTCATAAAATAATAATAACAATAATAATAATAATAATAATAATAATAATAATGTAAATGAAATGCTACTTTAAAATTAAAATAATGTTAATAGTTATATATATATATATATATATATATATGTTACCGTTAAAGCATGAAATTCGTTATTTCATAAAAAAACTAGGTATTTCATGAAATAACTGGACAAGTCAGATAAAGTATATAATATTATTGAATTCTACGATTTAACTAGGTATTCTATAGAATAACGATTACTTGATCGTTAAAGTATGAAATGAATATGCATAATCCCCACTATATTTTTAAGAATATGATTAATTATTCAATATTTACCACATTTACCGGTTATTTTAGCAGTGCTGTAGCACAAAATTTTGCATATTTTTCAGACACATGCATTTTGAGATAGAAGTACACACAGTGATTTTTTTTTCAAGTACGCAAAGCGTACAGACGTTCGAAATACTAGCTGCTGCAGTACAAAATTGTGCATACTTTTCAGATTCATGCATTTTGAGATAAAGGTATCCAATGATGTTTTTTTTTTTCATGTACTCAAATCGTACAGACGTTCGAGATACTGGCTGCTGCAGTACAAAATTGTGCATATGTTTCAGATTCATGCATCTTGAGATAGGGGTATCCAGTGATGTTTTTTTTTTTTTTTTTCATGTACGCAAAGCGTACAGACGTTCGAAATACTGGTTGTGCAGTACAAAATTGTGCATACGTTTCAGAATCATGCATCTTGAGATAGGGGTATCCACTGATGTTTTATTTTTGGTTTTCATGTACGCAAAGCGTACAGACGTTCGAAATACTGGCTGCTGCAGTACAGATTTGAGCATATGTTTCAGATTCATAAATCTTGAGATAGGGGTATCCACTGATGTTTTTTTTTTGTTTTCATGTACGCAAAGCGTACAGACTTTCGAAATACTGGCTGCTGCAGTACAAATTTGTGCGTATGTTTCAGATTCATGCATCTTGAGATAGGGGTATCCAGTGATGTTTTTTTTTGGCTTTCATGTACGCAAAGCGTACAGACGTTCGAAATACTGGCTGCTGCAGTACAAATTTGAGCATATGTTTCAGATTGATGCATCTTGAGATAGGGGTATACACTGATGTTTTTTTTTTTGTTTTCATGTACGCAAAGCGTACAGACGTTCGAAATACTGGCTGGTGCAGTATAAAATTGTGTATATGTTTCAGATTCATGCATTTTGAGATACAAAAGTTTATTAAAAATGCATTTAAAAAAAATTTACTGCAGTAGCCAGTATCACGCACGTCTGCACGCTTTGCGTACATGAAAACCAAAAAAAAAAGTCACTGGATACCCTTATCTCAAGATACATGAATCTGAAATATATGCACAAATTTGTACTGCAGCAGCCAGTATTTCGAACGTCTGTACGCTTTGCGTACATGAAAACCAAAAAAAAAAAACATCAGTGAATACCCCTATCTCAAGATGCATGAATCTGAAACATATGCACAATTTTGTACTGCAGCAGTCAGAAATTCGAACGTCTGTACGCTTTGCGTACATGAAAACCAAAAAAAAAAACATCACTGGATACCCCTATCTCAAGATGCATGAATCTGAAACATATGCACAATTTTGTACTGCAGCAGTCAGAAATTAGAACATCTGTATGCTTTGCGTACATGAAAACAAAAAAAAACATCACTGGATACCCCTATCTCAAAATGCATGAATCTGAAATATATGCACAAATTTGTACTGCAGCAGTCAGAAATTAGAACATCTATATGCTTTGCGTACATGAAAACCAAAAAAAACATCACTGGATACCCCTATCTCAAGATGCATGAATCTGAAACATATGCACAATTTTGTACTGCAGCAGCCAGTATTTTCAACGTCAGTACGCTTTGCGTACATGAAAAGCAAAAACAAAAACATAACTGGATACCCCTATATTAAAATGCATCAATCTGAAACATATGCGAGATTTTGTACTGCAACAGTCAGTATTGCGAACGTATGTATGCTTTGCGTACATGAATTTATGATCAATTAGTATATAAAATAATTTTGAAATTGTTTATTTTATACTTTAATGGTCTGTCAGTTATTTGATAGAATAACTAGTTATTTCGTAGAATAACTAGGTAAATTATGAAATTTTTTATCTATTATATACTTTAACTGACTTGTCTAGTTATTTCATGAAATACCTAGTTATTCTATGAAATAACTGAATTATATACTTTAACGGTAACATATATATATAATTGTAAGTGAAACGTAAATTCAAAGACAAAATGTATCTTTATATAAACAGAGAAAATAAAAACTTACTTTTCTATAGAGCTATTCTGAGGATTTAATTAATGCGGTAAATTATATTAGTCGACTTGATTAATTTTTAATTGAAATACTAAAAGGTAATTCTCAAATACTTAACATACTCTAATAGTTAACTTTAAGTTTCAGTGAAAGAACATTTTTTAATCCTTTTTAAAACAAGTGTGAAATATTTTTAAATTAATTATTATTATTTTTTTTTTTTTCCGCAAAATATCCTTTTTTTTATCTTCATCTTCTTTTTAAATATGAAGCATTTCATTGCAACCTATAATTACTATGAAAGAGTTTTAGCGTTTGTTTTTATATTATTTTTTATTAAGTAGATATTGTACTATGATAATAAACGTGGTTTTTCTACCAGTTTTGAGTGCATTTTGAATGCTTTAAAAAATAAAAGGTTTTAAGTTCATTCATGAATAAAAATAGGCTTAAAAAATAGGCACTTATAAACAATTATTTTTCGAAAAAAAAAGTAAGTTTTAACGTAAAAAAAAAAAAAAAAAAAAAAAAAGAAAAGAAAAAGAAAAAACAGAATACAATACAGTTTTTCCAACTAAAACACAAAAATCGTACTTCTATTTAGTCTCATATATATATAATAAAACGGAAAGTGAGATCGTCGCTATATTTCTGTTTTATTTGTCCAATAATAGTCATATTATTGGACATATATTTTATATTTTGTAAATAAAATATCGCATTATTGTTAAATATTACACGTACACGTTTTTAAACGAAAAGTTGTTTCATATTATAATGTTTGTTAATTATAATACAATTGAACCTCATTAAAGTGAATACTGTTAACGTGAATTACTTTTAACATGAACTATGTACACAGTCCCCGTCAAAAGGAAGATTAGTTTCTAGGTTACTGATAGCATGAACTACTGATAACATGAACACAATTTTTCTCCCCCTTTAGGTTCATGTTAACGAGGTTCGACTGTATTGTGTAATTCATGTTCCATTACACAAAAAAGACCTGTTAAATTTGTTAACTTTTACAGCCAGAATGACAAATGTAATAGAATTTTTCTGGTTAACATTTTATAATTTAACTGAATTATTTTGAATACATATTTTTTCCCAGCCAGTATGAGATTTTTCATATTATTACTTCATAAATTATATGTAGTTATTTTCTCAAAACACAAATAAATAAAAAATAAATTTACATACATTTTGTTATTTGTTTGGATCCTATTAAATGTTTTAAATATGATATTTTGATATCTCTAAATGCGATTAGTGTATGCGTTGGCTATCCAAAAGCTTTCTTATACACCATTCTAACATATTTCGGTCGTGGTAGAGTATTTGAGTAGGTTTATTCGTATTTATTGAAGGCTGACAAAAAATTTGCTTTTAATCCAGATAAATATGAGTAACAGCTCTATTGCTTCCTATTAAAAGCAAAATACAGGGTGTTCCAAAAGTCCCACACACCCCTTCTAACTCGAAAATATGTCGGAATTTTGAAAAATGGCGAAACACTTATTTAATGAATTTGAGAGGGTCCTCTTTTGGTGAAAAAAGTTTGGGCCTGGTGGGGCTAGGGCAGTGATGGGCATAATTGATTAAAAAGTAATTGAATTACAATTGAATTACAATTATTTTACTGTCAATCGATTAACAAGTAAATCATTAGAAATAAATTAAATTATTAAAAATAAATTGAATAAGTAATTCAGTTTATTTGTAATCAATTTCTTGTTAATTGATTGACTGTAAAATAATAAAATTGTAATTTAATTGTAATTCAATTGTAATTCAATTACTTTTTAATCAATTATGGCCAACCTCTCGGAAGGAAACTTTGTAATTTCAAATGGGAAGGTATGTCTTGTCATATATACTTGGAAACGTCTCTTCACGACAATGAATTTGATATAAATAGTTTCGCCCTTACGATGATTATTAAAGAAGATACATGAGTTTTTAGACTTTTGATATGCGGTTTTTATACTTATGTATCCCCTTTAATAATAACTGCTAGACAAAACTATTTATACGAAATTCATTGTCTTGAAGAGACGTTTCCAGCATCACAAGACACACTTTGCCTAAAAATGTTTGGGCCCGGGCAAGGGGGTGGTAGGAGTGCCGCTAAGGAATGCAACTGTAAAATTTCTAATAGGAAGGTATGTCTTGGATACATAAGTATAAAATCCTCATTTCAAAAGTCTAAAAACTCATGTATCTCCTTTAATAATCATCGTAGGGCGAAGCTATTTATATCAAATTTATTGTCTTGAAGAGACCTTTCCAGGGATGTATCACAAGACATACCTTCCCATTTGAAATTTTAAAGTTGCCCTCCATAGCGGCCCCCCTAGCCCCAGGGCCCAAACTTTTTTCAACAAAAGAGGTCCCTCTCAAATTCATTAAATGCGTGTTTTGCCATAAATTTCGACTCATTTTCGAATTAGGAGGGGAATGTGGGACTTTTGGAACACCCTGCATAGAAGAATTTTATATTGAGATATCTGAAGAAAATTTAATTTGTAGTTTTCATAATAATCGTGTGTTTTGATCCTTTATAATAATTTTAATCACAATTATGTTATTTTACTTCAATAGAATCTGAGAAATAGTTCTAATTTTCATTGCAAAACGCAAAAGTCTTGAAGCAATTTCTGCTGAGATAACCAAACATAACTTTTTTTTGAGAAATTTTCATTTTAAATGTGTGTCGTAATTATTTGGAATAATCATATTCGTAAATAATGTTATCATTATTGCGGGATGCATATATAAATCTGTTTCTCATTTACCCAACAAAACCTTAGAAATAAACAGCTCTAATGTATTATAAAAATTATAAAAGCACCGCAGAACAGGATTTTAAAAGAAATAAGAACAAAACTTTGAATATGCACCACAACATGTTAGAACTTGCAACAATTGTTTTGGGTTCGAAAGAAGACACGACCCTTCGTCAGGCGAAAAAAGTAGGCACGAGTGCAATCAAAGCGGCAACTCGCCTTTTATGGTGTTTATTCAAAGTTTTGTACTTATTAATTCTAACATATATTGAAAAAAATAAGAAAAAAAAAACTTTGTTGAGAATTCCAAAAGAAAGAAATATTATTGGCAACTGCCTATAAAAATTTGCTTCTCATTTATCAAACAAAACTTTAGAAATAAAATTCTTTGTTCATTACTCAATGTAAAACATAGAAACATCTTCTCTTGAATCCAAAAAAAATTTTATTTCGTAATTTTCGTAAAAATCGTGTATCGTGCACTGAGAAAAAATTTATATCGCCATCATCTAGAAGGAATAAGTGGTCATTTCTAAATCCCTTAACTAGAAATATAGATTTCAGAGCCATGCGCATAAAGCAAACCAATAAACTGAATAGACGAAATGATCGAGAATTTCTAGTCTACACATTTCTAGATGGTGAAAAAATATTCTAAATATTCTGAATCTTTTGTATTGCGGGAAATTATCTCTTGATTTTCTAGAATTGGGTAATAAACCAAGATTATAATTGCTGAAACCCGTCTCTTTTGTATTCGCATTTATTTGCAGAGATTTTTAAATAACTTTGCCCTCGAGAGTATAGGCAAATGCTCTAGAATTCTAGTAGGGGTTTCTAGGAACTCGCTTTCAAAGGGGACTAGAACTTATAAGGATGACGTGGTACTATTTTTTCTAGAGCCACAATTTTGATTCTAGACGTCAGTTACAGAATTTTTTCTCATTGTGATCGAAACGATAGTCGTAAGTTTAATTCGTGTTATTCTCATTATTGGGCGCTGTCTATATAGTTTTTTTTTCTCATTTATTCAACAGAACTTTTGAAAAAAACCTTAATGTTCATAAAAAAAAAAAAAAAAAAAAAAAAAAAAAGAAAGAAAGAAAAATCTAAACATAGAAGCCCTTTTGTTAAGAGATCCAAACAAATTTAATTTGCGGGTTTTCTTAATAATTGTAAAGATTCGCGATCACTGACAATAAACTTAATCATCATTAATAATGAGAATAAAAAATCATGTTATTCTTATTGTTTACGTGTGCATTTCAAATTTGTTTTCCATTACGAAATAAATTTTTAAAAACAATTCTAATGTTCATTGAAAGAAGCAAAACATTAGCAGAATTTTCTTTGGACAGAAACAAACAAATTTTAATGTTGGTTTTTAGCCCGCTCAGTGGTCATGACATGTGGTTACGCCGTAGCCATACCTAGGAGAATATGACATGCTGAGATGTCACCGAACACTTAAATATACTCTCGGCAACAGAATAATTATTTTCAGCTTGTACGGGTGAAGTGAACGTGTATGAATAATTTTAAAGTGTATTTAGATATTTAGTTATAAATAATAACCACAAGTAAACTCTTAACTGCTTAATAATGATTTAATGAAATTATTTATGATATAAAAGCGGAGCTATAACTTACATAAGATTCAGAAAAAGTGCAGTATAGCAGAATAACCATTAAATAAATATACACTACATTTTAATTATTATGATTTTGCGTTATAAACTTGTTACATAATAACTATTGTGAAATCTCTATATATGAATTATATTGTAGCATTAACTTCTATTTGTTATTAACAAAGAGATTTTAAACACAGTGTTTCCAAATAATTCTTTTTCACAGTAAATTATCCCTGTTTTAAAAGATAAGGGCTGGGATATAACTACACCCCGCGACAAAAAGGGTAAAAGGGTTTTCTCTTTGATTTTTCATAAAATAACATTATCTAAATTGTGCTATCATTTATTATTATCATAAAATAACACTATTCCCTGACTAATTTTTGTTTTAAGATAGGAACAAAGTTTTTTTTTTTTTTTTTTTTTTTTTTTTTTTTTTGAATATGATTATTTTGAATATGATTCAAGTATTTAATATGTTTTATATGATAATATTTTGTTATGATAATAAATGATCAGCACAATTTAGATAACGTTATTTTATGAAAAATTTAAAAAAAAAAAAAAAAAAAACTTTGTTCCTATCTTTTTGTCATGGAGTGTAGTCTTAAATTAGAAACTTTTAGTCTTAAAACTTTTCTAAATTAGTCTTAAAACAAAAATTAGTCCGGGAATAGTGTTATTTTATGATAATAATAAATGATAAGCACAATTTAGATAATGATATTTTATGAAAAATAAAAAAAAACCCTTTGTACCTATCTTCTTGTTGCGGGGTGTATATGGTAAATAATGAGCAACGCTGACCTTTGATGTGATATTCATAAAAATCAAAAGTTTACATCTAGTTTACATTAAAACGTAATACGATATTTTAAGGAATTTTATAACCACGATTTTAAAATTTCCTTAACATGCAGACTAAAAAATATAAACATAAATAAGTTAAAAAAAAAAAGATTTCGATACCACTATACTCGTAAATCCATCAAAAAATCAAAAGTTGAAATATTCCCCCCCATATTATCTTTTTTCGTATTAATCATGTACAATAGGGAAAAAAAGAGACTTAAAACAGGAATAAACTACTACGTCAGAAACGCCAAAGAAAAATTATTGAGGTGCATACAGCTGTTTCGGTAGCCTAAAGCGTACCGTCTTCAGTGCAAAAAGAATTCTGAATCTGGAGAAGTGCTCTTATATATAGGTGAGGGACCGGATTTAATTCAATCAATAGGATTACGGAAGAGGTGGGGAGTGTGGCCAATAGGAATTAAGGAATGTGTAGCTGTGTAAACAGTAGAAAAATTAAGGAAATGTGGACTGAATGTAAAATTTCCAACAATCAGACAAATAGGGAACAGCGAAATCACAATTTACAAGGTTTTTAAAATTTTTATAAATATGAAAAGCTTCAAAGAAATCGAGTTCATGAATGGATTTAGGTCTGCAAATTATTTTAGCTGAATAAAATTTAAAATTATGATTTTCCTCCCAGCAATGTTTAGAAATAGCCGATTTATTGGTTTCTTGTTTGCGGACGTAATTCATATGTTCTTTTAGACGAAATTTAAGACTGCATTTAGTTTGGCCAATATATGATAAACCACACTGACAGGAAATACTATGAATGCCCCAAGAATTATGCATATCAATAGGATCTTTTAACTGAGAAAAGGTGAGTTTATTGGAAGGCAAAAATATTATTTTAAAATCATATTGTTTGAGAATTTTAGCTATGGTTTGACTGGTTTTAGAAAAATAGGGTAAAACAATACTGATATTAGATGTGACTGATTTAGTAGACGAAATACGAGGGAGTTGTAATTTTTGGATAGCTTTGTCTATAATGGAAGGGTCATAACCTCTGTCAATTGCGATGGCTTTCAGGTATTTAATTTCAGATTTCAATAAAATAGGATTTGAACAAATATTAAGGGCACGGTTTACAAAAGTATAGAAAGCAGCCATTTTTTGGTTAGGTGGGTGACATGAACGCGCATGGGGAGGAAGGGAGACTGCAAAATTTTTACGATAGACAGTGGTTGAAAATCCATTTACAGTGCGAGAGACGAGGGTATCAAGAAATGGAAGGGAGCCATTATTTTCTATTTCATATGTAAACTGGATATTACTGTCAATTGAATTTAAGGTTTCTAAGACATGGTGAGATATGTCGATAAGCGTGAAGGTGTCGTCAACGTAACAGGAATAAACTGACGTAGTAGTTTATTCCTGTTTTAATATTCCAACGCCAAGTCTCCTGCTATTAAAAAAAGAGACTGTTGGGATAATAATATGATTAAGTCAGGGCCCGAAATTTCAACCCATCTTACACTCGCCGAAAAAAAGTTTTACTCGCCACAAAATGGAGCTATATATATATTTTTTTTTTCTTTTTTACGCATTTCGGGTTTTTTATTTTTCCTAAATATTTGAAATGCTTTTACAAATATGCTTAAAATTATATATATTAAAAGTATGTCATCATGTCTCATAATTATTTATAATCAAAAATCATTATCATTTGAGATTTGAAAAAGATTAAAGTACCTATAAATGCAAAGAATCATTATTTATTTCACTTTTTACATGAGAAATGTCTTTTTCGTCCATTTTATTTTTGTAATCAGACGAAATGTCGATGAGTATAACTTGTTCATTGTTGTCATTTGAAATAGCCATTTCGGAATTACTTTTTCGATAAAATCATTGATTACGAATTATAACAGTGGGCTCGTCTATTCTCGCTCTGCTTGAAGAAATCACAAAGGAAGAAACGAAACTGCCTGAAGAGATTAAAACTTTTATGCATGCACTAAGCATTTTTCCTTTTCCAGGCTGGGGAGATCGCCGAGCAGCGCGCACACAGACTCGCCACTCCGGGAAGAAAAAAAGAGAGGTTAAATATAATATTTTTTTCCAAGAATATATAATTACCTTTCTACATGCATTAATGGAATATTCTATTCAATTTATTTCCAACAACTGAACATCACAACATCTCTATTTACAATCAAACTATATTTTAAAAAAATCAAAATTACAAAAATTACAAAAATCAAAATTTAAAAAAACTCCAAATAATTTTCAACCTTAATGTTGATTTTAGATTCAAAATTTATCGGTTATGATTTAATTACGTTTTGCGGTTTCCTTCAAAATGCATAATACATGATTTATAAACACTCACATAGTAAACACTCTGCAATGCATTTTCCTCTTACGTTTGAAGAGAGTTTATTGTAGTTTCAACTTAACATCCGGCCATACCCACCCTTCCAAAGTAATTTACATCTAAATTTCTGATCATATCTTGAAAACGTAATTACATATGAATTAGTGCATATTAACATATTCCTGTGCATTCAATAACTGTCATCAATTTAATCTTCACCATCAGTGATGAATGGTTTATTAATTTGTTGATGATTCATGGAACCACAACAAAAACCTCGGAAAAAAGTATCATAAAATTTTTCTTTGAGGTAAAATTAAAATCGTCTTGTGGAAAAACGTGTTCAAATGTCAAGGGGTAAATGTCACCCGGAAATATAAATTATTTAACGTGTCAAAAGTGTCAGATGTCTTGAGTTTCTGCCAATTTATTTGTGAATATTCTATAATACTCATTAAATATTCTATAATATGCTTTGAAAACTTATCTGCGCATAAAGTATGTACATTAACATGTGTAATATGTTAGAAAAGTTCAAAAGAATTTGAAGAATGCATCTAAATTTTTAATAAGGAAATCTATCAATGCTAGAACATATTAGCGCAAATTCTACGCGATTAATAAATTAATGCATTTCTAATATGTATGAAAAAATAAGTTGTTTCTGATAATAATAATTAAAAAAAATACTATTTTGCAGTAATTATAGATGTTAATTATAAGATATATGATGTAGATTATATAGTTATAAAGAGAAAAATTTTAACCTTGATATATGCAATCTTAAAACTCCGGTATGTACTTGGATAACCGAAGATATCAAAGAAAATATTTGAAATAAAGATGTTGCTAATCATTTAATATGCGTACTAGTGTTTTCTGAACTACATCTAAAAAATAACATCTGGAAAACCGTCTTAAACCGTATTGTAAAGGTTACGTCTGAGGAAAGTGTGTGGATTACTTTTACAATTACAGAAAAGCTTAAAGGTGGCATATTGTCACAAAATTTAGTCTAATTTTCTTTTTAATTTTCTAATTTTTTTTTCCAATATTTTTAAAATCACGTCATTTTATTTAGAATTTGGAGGTTTATTTATTTATTTATTTATTTATTTATTTTTAGAATTTTATTTATTTATTTACTTATCAACCAGAAGAAAGGAGCTATTGGCAAACATTCATAGAGCATTAGTACTCCTTTCACGGAATTTCCAAATACATTGGAATCTGTTGAGGGAAATCATACACCACACCCAACAAGGCAGTATCTTTAAGAATGATTTTATCGAAAATATTTGGGGCATTTTTGACAAAAAAATAAAAAGGAAAAGAAAAGAAAGAAAGAAAAAACTACTAGGCAGGAGTTCTGCAGTCAAAACGGCAGCACTCGTGCCTACATTGTTCTCTTGACGAAGGGTCGTGGGTTCTTTCGACCCGAAACAATTGTTGAGAGTTTATTGCATTTTATGGTGTTTATCCAAAGTTTTGTACTTATTGCTTTAAAACACCACTTCTACTGTGCTTTCTTATTAATCTTCTTATTCCTATTAATACAAGATAATAAAAAAATCATCGATCTGCATATGTTTTTTTTTTAATTGTAACTTTTATTTTTATCATTATCTACCAATAACATAATGACATTCTTAATTTATTTCAAAAACGACATTAACGTCTATATTAATAAACCTACATATGATGAACAAGACGTTCACCTCAGATTTCCATTTCAAGGTAACATTGAAAAATTAAAATTCCATTTTTTTTTTTTTTTTCAAACTTTACTAGACGCCAGAACAGGCATTACCTTATGCAAATGATAGTTAGTTTTTATTTTTATTTACTCAATATCAAAGAAAGAAAGAAAAAGAAATACCATGATATGATTTCTACCTATCGAATAGCTAGCTACCTGGCAAGGACGTTACGTAGGACAAGATGTAGGAGGTATTCAAGGCTATAATTCCATTTGTAGGCCGGAAAAGTCCTATTCGGTAGCGTTTACAATTGAAATTCGACCGTGGGCTGATTTTTTTATCCAATAAGATTTGAATGGACTTCTGGTCCAGCCAGTCAGTTTCCTCAAGGTATAGAAGGGTTAAAAAGACAACTTTTAATTATTAACTTTCTCTGACGGCGGAGTTCAAAAAGATGGAAAATAGGTTGACGCCTGGATAGTGATTTGTTTATGAAGGGAAGAAAGTTTTCGCTCTAGTAGAGGAATTTGATGGCATTCCTTTTTGATTTTTATATTGAAATAAATTTATCGTTTAAAAAATAATATCTTCTGAACTCGAAACAACACAAATTTTTGAGTATTTGAGCGAATTGTTTTTTTTTTTTTTTTTTTTTTTTTTTTTCTTTTAAGCGCAAAAACCATAGATATAGTAATATGACATAACATTGATCAGCGAGAGGGAAAAAGTGATACCTTTTTTTTCGGGAAAAGTCACTCTAATGGCTGCCTTTCCCCGAGTAAATCACACACAGGAATACATACGGATAATTTAGTAAATAAAATTTATGAATAATTTATTTACTAAATGAATGAAAAACTCCAGATACAGTTTCAAATTCATTTTCCTTTTTATTCTTTTTTTCAATACTCTCTAATGGCTGATTTTAGAACTTTTTTTCGGCATCAAAATTTTTTTGCTCGATAAATGTGGATGATAGATCTATATATATTACTATATCTATGGCAAAAACTGACCACACACAGATTAAAACTTGAGATCTTTGGTTTAATGTTATAAATTCTACAAACTGAGTTATTTTGCCCAATATGTGACCGGCAGAATTCATTCCCATAAAAATTAGATATTTCCTTTTTTTTTTTTTTAATCATTTAATCTGAGAATATAGATGCAGTCTTAAGGATAAAATTTTATTTATTTATTTAAATCCGTAATCGCTGGATAGCAATAAATAATTACTGTTATTATTTTGCATGTTTTTAAATATAATCATTATTTCAACCATTTATATATTATCGATTTTTATTGATTAAACAAATTAACTTTCATTAAAAGAAAAAAAAAAAAAATTAAATATTTTTTTGTGAGCTAATTACACGTATGAAAAATGGACAGGGACAACTTAGGTGATAGGACTTTGTTACGGTTAAGCCCGATGTTCCAAATTAGAAATTTTGCCTAATGTAAAATTTGATTCGTTCAAAACTTAAATTAAAAAAAAAAAAAAAAAAAAAAAAGAATGAAACGATAAAAAATCAGTATTGTAGTATAAATGGTTAACGTTATTCTCTAAATTGCTGGAAATAATTCTTAAATAAATTAAAGCTTTGATCTTAAATTAACATTTAATTAAACTGTCATAAAATATATTTATTTATATGAGTATATATATATAATATACTTTATTTCTTGTCTTACAAGATTTTCACAATTAAGCAGTACTTCACACAATTACAACTATAATAATAATAATAATCTATATTAATAAAATCAGAGTTTTGTCTGTAAATTTGTCGGAATCGAAAAATTTTGCGATATCTTCACGTTTTACACCCCATGAAAGCCGAAAATGACTTCAGAAAATTTTGCCTGTGTGTGTGTGTGTGTGTGTGTGTGTGTGTGTGTCTGTGTGTGTGTCATCGTGTCCGAATGTCGCTTTTTTTGTCCGGTCATCACTTGAGAACGGCTGGACGGAATTCAACGACGCTTGGCAGGAATTTAGGTCTTCACCCAACTTAAATTTATATCTATCAACTTTTCAGAAATTCCTCCCCCCGTTCCCCCCCTAGGCGGTAAAAGACTAAAACACGTTTGTCCGGGCATCACTCGAGAACGGCTGGACGGAATTCAACGGCGCTGGGCAGAAACTTAGGTCTTCACCCAACTTGAAATTATCTCTATAGAAATTTTCAAAATTATGATTAGTGTTTAAATTGTGTGTAAAAAACGCCTGCGCATGCGCCATAAATATTTTTTCACTAAAATGCTTTGAATGAAAAAATAAAATATAAAAATAAATTTTTAAGTTAAAGACTTTTGTATGCGCGTGATTTTCACTACAAATTATGAAAAGATTGAAATGAAGTTTTGCCATCTGAGTTTCATACTTTAGTTAATTTTAAAACATCTAATTGTCGTATCGAAAAACTGTTTACACCCAAGGATTCAGAAAAATCACCTCTTTCATTTGGTACTGAATTTGTAACGATAGGTCTGATATTTCTAATTTATTTTCCCCTTTTTCCGTTTTTCCGTTTCCACTTAAATTTCACACTTTAGTTATTTTTTAAAATTTTAATTGTCGCGTCGAAAAACTGTTTGCACCCCTGGATTCAGAAAAATCACCCCTTTCATTTGGTATCAAATTTATAAATATAGGTCTGATATTTCTAATTTATTTTACCCTTTTTCCGTTTTCAACCCAGATTCGATATGGAACAGCTTTAGTATTGGATCCCTTTGGCAAAATTTGAAATTCGGCAACGAAGTAGCTCGGACGTTTCTCGCCAAGATCTTTAATTGCACAATTGAGATAGCCAATTCAGTTCATCGCAAAAATGGCTTAAAATATTTAAAGTCACCAAAGGGTTCCGATACTTAAGCTGTGCTTTTTTTATTTTTTTTATTTATAATATTGCCTATTAAAGACTTCTGTGGTCACGAAATTTGGTGCGTAAATTGTTTGTATGCACACGGCACTTATTGTAACTGCATTTCACGAAATTCGAAATCCCCCCCCCCCTTCTCGGAGTCGGAGGGCAATAAACATGTGTAAAAACATGTTTTTCCGTTTGAATTCGCTTTGAATTATCTTAGAATGGCGAATTTTGGTGTGTGGATATTGATTAAGTGTACGCATTATGTACATTAATGGGATTTTGCAAAACTTCGAACTCAACCACTGAGGGTGGGGAAGTAAGAAGTGGGTAAGTTGTGCCGAAGACAGTGGGGACCCAGACTCCTCACGTTGAGAGCGTTTAAAACTCTACCATTCACAGCGAGAACTTAGGTTATTAATAAAAATATGGGATTTTGACAACTCATTTAAGTTTAATGTCCAGCGAAGCGGGCAAAGCCTGCTAGTCTATATTAATAAAATCAGAGTTTTGTCTGTAAATTTGTCGGAATCGAAAAATTTTGCGATATCTTCACGTTTCACACCCCATGAAAGCCGAAAATGACTTCAGAAAATTTTGCCTGTGTGTGTGTGTGTGTGTCTGTGTGTGTGTCATCGTGTCCGAATGTCACTTTTTTTGTCCGGGCATCACTTGAGAACGGCTGGACGGAATTCAACGACGCTTGGCAGGAATTTAGGTCTTCACCCAACTTAAAATTATATCTATCAACTTTTCAGAAATTCCCCCCCGATCCCCCCTGCGGGGTTAAAGACTAAAACACGTTTGTCCGGGCATCAATCACGATCGGTTGGGCGGAATTCAACGGCGCTTGTCAGAAACTTAGGTCTTCACCCAACTTAAAATTATATCTATAGAAATTTTCAAAATTATGAATAGTGTTTAAATTGTGGGTAAAAAACGCTTGCGCATGCGCCATAAATATTTTTTCACTAAAACGCTTTGAATGGAAAAATAAAATACTATAAAAATAAATTTTTAAGTTAAAGACTTTTTTATTCGCGTGATTCGCACTACAAATTATGAAAAGATTGAAATGATGTGTTGCCATCTAAGTTTCATACTTTAGTTAATTTTAAAAAATCTGATTGTCGTATCGAAAAACTGTTTACACCACAGGATTCAGAAAAATCACCGCTTTCATTTGGTACTGAATTTGTAACGATAGGTCTGATATTTATAATTTATTTTCCCCTTTTTCCGTTTTTCCGTTTCCACTTAAATTTCATACTTTATTTATCTTTTAAAAATCTAATTGTCGCATCGAAAACCTGTTTGCACCCCTGGATTCAGAAAAATCGCCCCTTTCATTTGGTATCAAATTTATAAATATAGGTCTGATATTTCTGATTTATTTTACCCTTTTTCCGTTTTCAACCCAGATTCGGTATGAAACAGCTTTAGTATTGGATTCCTTTGGCAAAATTTGAAATTTGGCTCCGAAGTAGTTCTGACGTTTCTCGCCAAGATCTTTAATTGCACAAATGAGATAGCCAATTCAGTTCATCGCAAAAATGGCTTAAAATATTTAAAGTCACCAAAGGGTTCCCATACTAAAGATGTGCTTTTTGTATTTATTAGTGATAGAGGCCTATTTCAGTCGGTACAGTTGTCGAATTTTTATACGTCACTCTTAATTAGTGCTAAGGGCCTATTTCAGTCGGTTTATTGAATGGGGATTTATTGAATGAAGCCCCCTAAGGCACCACTTTGACATGAGTCCCCCCCCCAGGCCCAACTTTGACATGAGTCCCCCCCAAGGTACCCCTGTTTCAGTCGGTACAGCGTTGTCGAATTTTTATAATACACTCTTAATAGTGCTAAGGGCCTATTTCAGTCGGTTTATTGAATGGGGATTTATTGAATGAAGTCCCCCCAAGGCACAACTTTGACATGAGTCCCCCCCCAGGCCCAACTTTGACATGAGTCCCCCCCAAGGTACCCCTATTTCAGTCGGTACAGCGTTGTCGAATTTTTATAATACACTCTTAATAGTGCTAAGGGCCTATTTCAGTCGGTTTATTGAATGGGGATTTATTGAATGAAGTCCCCCCAAGGCACAACTTTGACATGAG
The DNA here is from genome assembly GCA_963930645.1 of Salticus scenicus. Taxonomy (NCBI): domain Eukaryota; kingdom Metazoa; phylum Arthropoda; class Arachnida; order Araneae; family Salticidae; genus Salticus; species Salticus scenicus. The sequence continues at coordinate 201,990,786 of OZ005655.1, read as the reverse complement.
TCCCCCCAGGCCCAACTTTGACATGAGTCCCCCCCCCAAGGTACCCCTATTTCAGTTGGTACAGCGTTGTCGAATTTTTATAATACACTCTTAATAGTGATAAGGGCCTATTTCAGTCGGTTTATGGAATGGGGATTTATTGAATGAAGTCCCCCCAAGGCACAACTTTGACATGAGTCCCCTCCCAGGCGCAATTTTGACATGAGTCCCCCCAAGGTACCCCTATTTCAGTCGGTACAGCGTTGTCGAATTTTTATAATACACTCTTAATAGTGCTAAGGGACTATTTCAGTCGGTTTATTGAATGGGGATTTATTGAATGAAGTCCCCCCCAAGGCACAACTTTGACATGAGTCCACCCCAGGCCCAACTTTGACATGAGTCCCCCCCAAGGTACCCCTATTTCAGTCGGTACAGCGTTGTCGAATATTTATAATACACTCTTAATAGTGCTAAGGAACTATTTCAGTCGGTTTATTGAATGGGGATTTATTGAATGAAGTCCCCCCAAAGCACAACTTTGACATGAGTCCCCCCCAGGCCCAACTTTGACATGAGTCATCCCCAAGGTACCCCTATTTCAGTCGGTACAGCGTTGTCGAATTTTTATAATACTCTTAATAGTGCTAAGGGCCTATTTCAGTCGGTTTATTTAATGGGGATTTATTGAATGAAGTCCCCCAAGGCCCAACTTTGACATGAGTCCCCCCCAGGCCGAACTTTGACATGAGTCCCCCCAAATTACAACTTTGACATGAGTCCCCCCAAGGCACAACTTTGACATGAGTCCCCCCCCAGGCACAACTTTGACATGAGTCCCCCCCAAGGCCCAACTTTGACATGAGTCCCCCCCAATATACAACTTTGACATGAGTCCCCCCCCAAGGCACACCTTTGACATGAGTCCCCCCCAAGGTACAACTTTGACATGAGTCCCCCAAGGCCCAAATTTGACATGAGTCCCCCCCAGGCCTAACTTTGACATGAATCCCCAAGGCACCACTTTGACATGAGTCCCCCCAAGGTACAACTTTGACATGAGTCCCCCCAACGCACACCTTTGACATGAGTCCCCCCCAAGGTACAACTTTGACATGAGTCCCCCCCAAGGCCCAACTTTGTCATGAGTCCCCCCCAGGCCCAACTTTGACATGAATCCCCCCAGGGTACAACTTTGACATGAGTCCCCCCCAAGGTACAACTTTGACATGAGTCTCCCCTAAGGCACACCTTTGACATGAGTCCCCCCCAAGGTACAACTTTGACATGAGTCCCTCCCCAAGGCACAACTTTGACATGAGTCCCCCCCATGCGCAACATTGACATGAGTCCCCCAAGGTACAACTTTGACATGAGTCCCTCCAAGGCCCAACTTTGACATGAGTCCCCCCCCTGGCCCAACTTTGACATGAGTCCCCCCCCAAGGCCCAACTTTGACATGAGTCCCCCCAAGGTACAACTTTGACATGAGTCCCCCCCCAAGGCACACCTTTGACATGAGTCCCCCCCAAGGTACAACTTTGACATGAGTCCCCCCCAAGGCACAACTTTGACATGAGTCCCCCCAAGGTCCAACTTTGACATGAGTCCCCCCCAAGGCCCAACTTTGACATGAGTCCCCCCCCAAGGTACAACTTTGACATGAGTCCCCCCAAGGCACACCTTTGACATGAGTCCCCCCCAAGGCACACCTCCCCCTCAGTGGGAAAAAGAGCAAAAAATATTGTTTTGCGGCTATAAGACAGTTTGGACTTCCAACGTTATTTGTTACAGTATCTGCAGCTGAAACACATTGGTTTGATTTAGTGAAAACTTTATCATGGAATTTAGATCGTCACGAATTAACTAAAGAAGAATTTGTCGATATTAACAAGTTTAGCAGTAGGCCTCTGACACTAAATTAAAATCTGTCAATGTCAGATTTTCATGTTTTAAATAATGAAATAATGTCGTGTCTGTATATTTTTTTTTTTATTTATAATATTTTCAATTAAAGACATCTGTGGTCACGAAATTTGGTGAAAAAATTGTTTGTATGCAACCGGCACTTATTGTAACGTGATTTTACGAAATTCGAAATCCCCCCCCCCCGAACTTTCTCGGAGTCGGAGGGCAATAAGCATGTGTAAAAACACGTTTTTCCGTTTGAATTCGCTTTCAATTATCTTAGAATGGCGAATTTTGGTGTGTGGATATTGGTTAAGTGTACGCATTATGTACATTAGTGGGATTTTGCAAAACTTCGAACTCACCTTCTGAGGAAGGGGAAGTAAGAAGTGGGTAAGTTGTGCCGAAGACAGTGGGGACCCAGACTCTTCACGTTGCGAGCGAGAAAACCTCTACCAATCACAGCGAGAACTTATGTTATTAATAAAGATTAATGACAACTCATTTAAGTTTAATGTCCAGCGAAGCGGGCAAAGCCTGCTAGTAATAATAATAATAATAATGAAGACGACTGCTTGTGTTTTGCAGAACTGCGTTTGCCGAAAGTTAAACTTCAATATGTTATTTTTAGAAAATTTATGTCTTTTTATTATTAAAAAATATTATCTTTATTTTTTACACTTTCTGAGGGGGGTAAACATTCATTCGGCAACTTGCAGACAGCCAGAAGCGCTGACATTGACATCAGTTTGTTTAACTGCACAAAAAAATATTACAAATTATTACTGTTTGAAATTAGGACTTGGGTAAGGTGGATAAGCTCTACTTACAGTAAAAGTATCAGAAATTGTGTAGATCATGAAATACGTATTTTAAATTCGATAAACTGTAGATAAACTGTACAATCGATAGATGTAAATTAGTAATTAACGATTATGAAAAAGGGTAAAATATGAATATCGCATAAGAATTTACTGATATATATATATATTATTTTAATATATGCTTTGCTATATATGCTGAAAATACATTAACGGTTATAAATGGTGAGAGAAATTGAGATTATGTAACTATATTATTATAATACGTACTAACGTTTAGTACCACAGTTTTTAAATATAAATTGTTAAGTTATTTAATCATCGGAAAGTTAAAAGAATATTTTGCACAGATATAGAGTTTCATGAAATTTCGCACAATGCGATCTCTTGTACACTTTATCATTTTTTTTTTTTTTTTTTTTTTTTTTTTTTTTTTTTTATTATTATTATTATTATTTTGGGGGCAGGGAGGAGGGGGTGCATTTTACTTCATTTAAGGCATATTTTTGAGCTTAAAACTTTACTACAATGTAAAAAAGAAAAAAAAATCTGCTGGCATCTATTTTAAACAGTACATTCTGGTGTTAAGAGGATACTTCACCTAAAGTGGATAACAGCCTTGTTCCTTGTTATTCTATGGAGAAACTTGTTTTCAAAATTACTCATTATCTAATGTATATTTTTAAATTCCGTTTTCACATTTAGAAAATTCACAACCTTTTTTTAAAAAATTCGTTTTTTAAATCTTTATGATTCCATTTTAAAACTCTAATGTGCAAAAAATTGACTAAGTGTATTTTTCCCGCTTTATAGTCTCAAAATGAAATATAAAAAAATTAAAAAATAATAACTTTTGAGAAAACGGAAATCGATCTGACGGTTCTGAATTTTCTAAATGTGAAAACGGAATTTAAAAAAATACATTAGGTAAATGAGTAATTTTGAAAACAAATTTCTCCAGAGAATATAACATGAAATAAGGCTGACGTCAACGTTAGGTGAAGTGTTTTTTTAAATAGAATAATTTACAGCAGAATTTTTTTAAAAAGAATTTATATTTCTAATGATTCTGCCTCATACATTCTGCTTAATAGTAAAATATGATTGCACCCATTTTCGACGGAACACGATTTCTTCTTTAAGTATAATGTTCGTAAAAATATCACCCTTTAAGAGATTCTGCACAAATTTGTTTTTCCGTATTTCATGGCAAACAATTCTTTCCTCCCTGTAACAAATGCTATTTTTTACATTTTTTATAAAATATTATAAATTGGTTTGTTTACATTTTATAAAGGGAAAAGGTGATTTCAGTAGAAACTAAAATTAAAAACTAAAACTAGGCATAATAAAATTAGGATGAGATGAGAGTAATATTTTCTGATTCAAAAACTGATTCTGATTGTGATTTAAAATTTCATTTTTTCTGTTGTCTGTTAAAAAAATTTCCAACATACTAAAACAATGTTCGAAGAAGGTACAACAAGTAACCGTTTGAGTGGCAAAGTAATTACGCTCATTTATACCAAAAACCATTAGAATTTCCGAATACGAAAAAAAAAAAAAGAAGTAATGTATATTTTCCGCTAAATCCTGATGAAAATTTCCCGGACAATTACATGCAATTAGAAATAAAAATTAGAAGGTGTATAATATGCATAAGCACCCTCAAAATAATTAATAACGTCTAATATTTTATTATTTATACATGTAAACGTGAAAGATAATCTTTATCATGCAGTTCATACAATTTTGTTCTTTTATAAATTGTAATAACGATTTTGTTTTTCATCTATGTTTTTTTTCCTCTAATTCTTTCATAACCAATCAAATTTCAACATATTATAAAACAACTTCCTTTTATATCTAAAACGGAAACCAAATCTTTTTCTTTGAAAATAGTATAGTAAATGTCGAACCTTAAAGACAGCGGGACAGGTCGTAAAGATATTTGTTTAAGGTTGGTTCGTCAATATATTCTGCCAGTGTAGAGTAAATTGTAGATAAAAAGAAAATATTTTGATGGGATTCTGTGATGTTTTAATATTTTACGGTATGATTCATTGTCAGGTTTACTGCAGTGACAACCATAAAACAGTGTCGATGCTCTTTGGAAAAAATGAAATTTATTCCATCCTAAAGTTTACTTTTCTTTGTCTTGGAGATAACGCTGAACCAATTTAATAATTCGCAATAATAAACTAAATACAAGTTTAACCTGCAATACATAAAGACCGTATTTATTTGATGGTGCTTTAAATATCCTTTTGTTATCCATTCCTATCTACCAAATTAAATAAAATCTAACATAGGTGTCTTTAGGTATCCAGGTATGCCGAAATTTCTAATTTTATTTCGGAACATTCCCTAACAGCACAAAATTTTTCAGATACGTAGCAATCATATAACATCGAAACATTGTAAATATTTCAGAAATGTTTCGAAACATACTGTTTCCTTTCCGATAAGTTTCAAAAAAGGTAGAAATGTCTGCAATCGAAACAGAAACGTTTCAGTCACTGAACAAAAAGAACATAAAAAAAAAGGCGAATGTTTCAGAAATTATACATAAATACGGTACGATAATGAAAGATTGTAAGCTTTTTGCAACATAACTGAAACATTCTGTGCTGCTGTCTTTATTTTCATTTCACTTCTGCATGCAGTAATTTTCTTCATTATGCAATTACGATTAAATAAATAATAATAAAAAAAAAATTACTCTGCAAGGAAAAAAAAAAAAGTGGTTAAAAAAGCAGGTACTGCATAACATTACTACGGAATGAATTAAAACATGTAGTATATCTGGATATCCCAGGGAAAGCAGGTAATAAATAATTAACGGCCCTCTTCACTTACCGTCGCCGGAAGCCCGAACCAATGTTTTCTATGGGGAAATTTTCTTTACAAATAACTTATTAACTAATACATATTTTTTAATTCTGTTTTCATATTCAGAAAATTCCCAACTGTTAAATTGGCGGACCTTTTTTTACAAATGTAAGTTTTTAATTTTTAATATTTTATTTTGAAATTGCAAAAGGAAAAAAATTCACACATTGAAAATTCGCATTTTGCAGCTTCAAAATAAAATATAAAAAATTAAAAAAAAATATTTTTTTCTTAAAAAGGCCCGTCAGTTTAACAGCTGGAAATTTTCAGAATGTTAAAACAGAATTTAAAAATATGTATTAGTTAATAAGTTATTTGTAAAGAAAAATTTCCCATTGAATAACATTAGCTTCGGCTTCCGGAGGCGGTGAGTGAAGAGGGCCCTTAAGCAAAGAAAAAATTTTCTTTACAGTTTAAAAATCTGATATGACAGAAAAAATGCGTAATTTTATTTATAGAATAATTATGTTTAAAAATTATTAACGCACAGTGAATAACTGAAAGTCTGATTTTTGAAGCTTTGTCTGGTTACAGTATCTTCATCGAAATATACTTTTCAGCAAACATGAAAATATCTTACATAAAATCTAAGTATCTTTATCGCAGCATATCTTTATTATTGTCTAAAAATTCATTATATATACTTGCCAACACTCTCAGAAATGGATATTCAAATTTCACGTAATTTTCTTTAATTTTCACGAAACCGTTTCCAGAGAAATACTCCGAGCGAATATTTCGTCAAATTTAGAAAATTACTTTCGTCACTTGTTTGAACATACGAATTTCGTCAAAAGTAAAGATACATTTTTTCATCCTAGTTTCGTGATACAGAATAAAATACAAATTATAGAATTATAAAATTACCTGGAAGACCGTTGCTTTAGACATTAAATCCTAATTATATTTCATGAAAATATATAAATAAAACAGAGCAAACAAATAAAAGTCATTTGGACATTTATTTGACAGCTTTGAGACCTATAGTTACGATGACTTATGTCTCAGTTGATCCATATTTAAAAAAAAAATTCACAGAAACAAGCGCACACAATATTTTGTAGACATAAGACATCACAAACGTCCATGCCCGCACCGGGATTCGAAACCGAGACCTGGGAATCCAGAAGGCAGCATCCTACCAACCGAACCACCACGCCGGCAAATTAAAGTCCTTGTAACGTAAAGTCGAAACAACACAAGAAAAAAACCATTATGGCGGAATGAAAGCTAGCACATGCTATTATGAATAAACAGTTTTGTCAAATATTTGAGAATTCACATTTCCTCAAAAATCACGTGATCGCTTGAAGAAATGGTTGTCAAAAACAACGAAATTAAGCCCGAGGATGCCTGAATTGTCAAAATTGAGTATATTATTTCTGAGAGTGAACATACTAATTAATATTCCGTAGTATTGTTAGCCCCATCTTCTTTTTCAAACCAGTATCTTTTTAGAGTATTTTTCTTATTATTTAATCTCAATTGCATTTGGAGAATACCACACTAAAAGTTTACTGGTGTGAAAAAAAGGGCGGGACTAGCAACACTACGGAATATTAATTAGGATGTTGGCAAGTATGATTATATGACAAATATTTTGATTTAGTTTCGAATTTATGTATTTATCAATTTAAACTAGTTCTTTACTATGTAGTTGGTATGGTGTGAGGTTAAAGTAGGTAGTTTATGGGAATTAACTATGCAAGGGTCTAGGCCTGAATAAAATACCCTTCGTGGATATCTTCACAAGGGTATTTACACAAGTTAAAGAAAAGAAAGGAAAATTCTAAACAGTTATCGCAACAAATACGACTGAAGTTCGAATCCACGTCTACCAGCTCCGTGAGAAAACCTATCGGTTAGTTCTCCAACATTATATTATCTTTAACAGAGACATGGTTCAAACAAATTACCATTTCCTTTTTGTTTGTCAATAGATTTAAATTTTATTAGATTACATTATTTATTATATTGCATTTTTTGCTACTGATTAGAAGAATTCATGTATGTTAAATAGTGTATATATATATATATAGTAGAAATATTTCGATTATTTTGTAAATTACACACTAATGTGAGCACAATTATTATGACGGTTTAAAATATGTTCAAATATAAGAATAATGTGTGATAATGTATTTCATCATTCTGTTATAATATTATTTAACTACAAAAATAAATGTATTTCAGTTAGATGTACATTTAAAATTTTAAATGTAAATATTATGTATTTTAAATTACATTACTGATATCATACATGATAACCATCTCATCAATAATCGGAAGATTTTTAGCACCCGCCTTTTTTTCACACCAGTCTCTTTTTAGAGTAATTTTATACTTATTTAATCGTAACTGCATTTGGAGACAATTACTATAAAAATAAAAGGGCTTGGAAATGGGGGTGTGTGCTAAAAATCTTACGGTTCATTATAAGGATGTCGGCAGTTATGTTGTTATTAAATCTGTACATATCATTCATATTGTCTAGAAAGTTTGTCACTGCGCATTAAAAATACAAGCAACATTATTCATTTTTTAGAAATATGTTTCCTCCTTTGCAGTTTTATTTTTTCGAGACCCTATTGCATAGATGCCAACATTTTAATTTATTCCGGAGTATTTTTAGCCCCCCCTATTTCGCACCATTTTATTTATGGAAAAATTTTCTCAAATGTATAAATTTGATAAAATAATGAAAAATTACTTTAAAAAAAGTGTTATGAAATAAAGGCGGGGCTAAAAGTATTCCGGAATAAATTAAATTGTTGGCATCTATGCTAATGTCTTTTTTCCCTGAATCTGCCACCACCATATTTATATAGCAATATTTAATTTAAATGGAATGGAAATGGAGCATGGAAGAAATTTTAGAGAAGATTGCTACATAAAAAAAAAAAAAAAAAAAAAATCCTGAAAGAATCAAGGAAAAAATATGGACCGTAGTAACCTTTCTTAATTACTGTAAATGTAACGATGGTATTTTTAAAAATAAGATTGGGAGTTTAAAAACAGGAACGCCTTATTCGTGATAAAATTACCACATACTTTGAACACTTCATCAAAAAATATCGAAGAATCCTAAAAGACATTAAAAAATGTATTCGGATATTTTTTAGCAATAAATAATTCAAAATACACATAAAAGTATTGCTTGCGATTTCATACTTCTTTTGTTACCGTGGGCGTGTTTAAACTGATACAAGTATCTTACACGAACAGAAAATAAGAGCATAAAGAAACAATCATTTAAATAACAAGGATTTCAAAACCCTAGGTCTAATGATAACCGAATATGACCATTAATACAATTTTTCGGTCAGTTTATCATGTAAAGCCTCCCCACTACATGCTCTAATCGCATTTGACAGAAGGATTCTGTGCGAGTTGACCCCGGTGTCAAATGCGTGACAGAGATTCAAGGGAATGAAGTCACAATAAAAACAGCGAAAATAAAATGCCAAAATGAATTTCCTTTTCGAATATTTTACTGGCGATGACATAAGGTAACACCCTTAATGGAATAAAATAAGAAGGAAAAAAACGGTATTCTGGTCCATTCTGTTTTTTTTTTTTTTTTTTTTTTTCGTTTATTTATTTCGTTCTTCTTTGAGTATTCCAGTTTTATTTTCCAAGTTCACTGAGAAGCTAAGCGATATAAGAACTCCAATTTGCATCATCCTATCTAATTGCAAGTAAATGACAGACTTGTTCTTTTTCAGCAGTTTGGTGGCCAGTTAATTACCCGTATATGTAATTACTATTAAATGCCTCGTTTATGGATAATTTTAGGGTTCTTTTTGATGTAGAAAAATTATAGCTAACGAATATCAGGTGAGCTTGAAAGATGTACTCTAGTAAGGAGAAAAACACGAAAAGTAATGTTATTTTAATATTTTTAATATTTTTTCTTTTCTTTTTTTAAGCATAGATTGTTAAAATACGCAAGACATAAGGTTTTTCGAATTACCTTTAGTAGAAAAATAAAAATTAATATTTATATATTGAAAATCGTTTTAAACATTATATATATATATATATATACATGAATATTAAAAGGTATTAGATTAGGACCTGTGGCATAAAATGGATTTCAAACAACTACAAACATTTTTACCTAAAGCAGGATTTGAACCTTGCGCTAAAAAAATGAATGCCACCACCATCACCAAATGGGATGATTGCAAAGGACAAAGAATAGGTCGTCTTTTGATTGCAGTGAAAGCTAGTTTGTTTTCCTAGTTTGCTGATAAATAAGATTTTTTTGGCGTTTAAAAATAAATAAATAAATAAATAATAGTAAAGCGTACAAGAACTCAATTTATATTTACCGCTATTACAAAGAAAAGTATTCTGAACTTGTTTATAAAATCAAACACTATTTTTGAAGGAATATAGTAACATTGAATTTATCTATAAAAATACCTAAACAACAGATAAAATGTTCGGGCATTTTTTAATGTCGAGGATTTAACCCTTGGAGAGAGGTGATGCAAACTATACACTACTTAATTTTAATTCCTAACTGCAAAATTTTGCTCCGGAAATTTTTACCATTTTTTTTTTTCCTCTTAATAACTTAGCGGAAAAAAATCATTTATTATTATTTTTTCTTATCTTTTTCGTATTTTTCGTGAATATTGATGCTAAATGAGCGTAATAACCTTGTCTCACAGAGGGTTATTTTAAAATCATTTTTGTCAGGTAAGGAACTTAGTTAATGTAAACTAAAATTTATATTACAATTGAATTTGAAATGGTGCCAAATTTTAAGACTTATTTCAAAGTTCATACACCAAATACAGAATAATATAGATTATTTTTCATGTTTTACAGAAATATTTTAATATAAATATTTTATTATTATTATTATTTGAGAAATTTATTTAATTAAAGTATTGTAACTAAATTGGTTCGCAATAAATATATTATCATGGAAATCCAATGAAGATCTAGACTCGCCATTATTTGGCATGGAAAAAACAATGACGATCTAGTGTTGTTACTGTACAGTATGACATAAAGATCAATTGACGAGTTAGGCAAGTTACAATGCACTGAAAAAAAAAAAAAAAAAAAAAAAAAAAATGAGCTCTCATACCATTCTTTCTGATTCTTATGTAAAATGACATCCTGAATCCGAATATAACTCCCAATTTGCCCAGTCACCCACCGTTTTCTAGAGACACCACTCCTTCCTTAATTTTTATCACTGTTTGGTAATTTTATAACTATAAATTTCATTTAGGGAATGAAAAAGAATTAATTTAACACCTAAACACAAAAAATATATATAATTTTTAATAAATAACATTTATAATAGATTAAAAAAAAATATAAGAAATGTAATACATAATTTCAGTGGCAAATCCCCCCCTCCCCAACCTAAATTTTCCAACTCTGTAGGCCCTCAGAAGATATTTAACAGTTAAAATAATCCTCCCCCCCCCCGTCCTAAAACTCAAATGTATAGCTATAAAATCACTGAAAAGTGATAAAAATAGGGGGCCGTCCTAAAATACGGTGGGTGATAGGGCAAAATGGTCGTCCTATTCGGAATCAGGAGGTCATTTTACATAAGAATTTGCAAAAATGGTGTTGGGGCAATTTTCATGCCGAGCAGTGTTATTTATGGAATAGCATGAATGAAGATTGAGGAGCTAGATTTTTTACTAGGGATAAAAATTGTTTTGCATAATAAATCCTTGAAATATTAGAAATATGAGTTATTATTATTGTTAGTATTATTATGTACATAATAAAGAATCCACAACTTTAAATATATATATATATATATATATATGTATATATATGCTCCAAAGAATTGTTTAAATCCTTTGAAAAATGGCACTTAATTTTTAAAGGATAAAGAAGTTATTTTAAAAATGTTTATTTCCTATTTTCAATTTCAAACAACGAAAAATTTCTTTTTTGTTTCATTATTAAAGCAAGATACAAAATACAATAGTTAATATTAAATTTTAAAAAAAAAAGCTCTATTATTTATTTAGTTTTAAATTAACTTGTAGATAACTTTAAAAATTTATCGATAAACTAAACTCGGATTTTGATAAAGTATGGGATGCACTAAAATATGCCTTTTTTTAAAACTTATATTTGACTGAAACTCGGTGTATAGTTAGAAAATTATTACTATTAGGAAGTAGCGGTATTTAACAATAGAATTTCCACAGTGAAAAACAGACACCACGATACGAACATATAGTATATACAATATATCTTCTTTTCTAACGAAAAATTTCTGACAATTTAAAAGAAAAAGAAAGAAAAAATGTGTGTCATTGATGACAATGAGATGAAACATGTGAGTGTACAGTCACTTACAGTGCCCTGGACTCAATCAGGCTCAGGACTCGCTAACAAATGGATTGCTAATGAAATAATAATAATAATAATAATAATAATAATGGTATGTCTCCTTTGTGTCATTTTTAATAACATCTAGACGTAGAGCTACCAACATATCTAATTTATTTCGTATCACTGTTTATACGTGCTTTTTTTTATACTTCTATTTTGGAGATTTTTTTTTTTTTTTTTTTTTTTTTTATATGTAGTTACGATAAAATAAGAAGAAAATTACTCTACAAAAAAGTGGTGTTAATTAAAAACGGACATTAATAATTCTACGTAATAACTTTGAAATATTGGCGTCTCTGCATCTAGATGACTTGACAATTGTACTGAAAATCTAATTGGTGAGCTAATTTAAATATTTGTAAATTTTAAAAAACGTGAAATTTTATTCGTGAAAAACAGTAATGTTCAAGTGAATTATTTTCATAACTGTTATTAGAATATTTGGAATCTAACTTTTAACATTTTAATAAAGATTTTTTTTAGGACAGAGGTTTATCAAAAACATAATTGAATAATGTGAAAGCGATGCTATAATTTGAAAAAAAAAATAATAATAATAATAATCCTCCGTACTAAACTAAATTCTGCTTTTTTAAGAATGTCATCTACATATATAAACATCTATATATATATATATATATTAAGAAAAAGAAGAGAAAAGAAAATTAATAATAATCAGTATCGAAACGGACAGCATCGAAAAAGTTGACGAAGCCCTTTTTTGGACAAAAATACATAATTTATTTTAATTTTTAATTCTTGCCAAAAATGTTTATGATTCGCTTTAAAAATTTTTTGAAATGAAAAGAAATTTACGCTTAAATATTAAACTTGATATAAAACTTTGTGAAAAATTAAACTTGTAGGGTAAAATTGACATCATTATAGCTCTAAAGGTATTTTTCATATTCTGTTTTCTCTGCAGCAGTTTTTATGTGATATATGTAAATGCATTTCTCGATATGATAAATATACATTCATTTTATTTTTTAAATTATTATCCGCGTTTGTAATGATCGATAGATGGCGCTTTTTCAGCTTTTGTTGTTAGTAAATATTACAGCCATGTGTATCTATTTTTGTTCTTTTTGTTATTCTATTTAATATTCGTACTATAATTTCTCCGCCATTACATCATGGAAAATTGATTGCTTTTGGAAAAAAATATTTCAGTTTATTCAAAGTTCGATCGGAAGTGGATTTTTAACTGAAGTTGAACAAATATTAGTTTCAAATCATCTGATTAATTCTTTACTTCTATAAGCCGAAGCAACTGAAATTTGTCATTTGTCATTTGGAAATAAATGGAAGCTTAATTCTGGATTTATTGGTCCTTTCGAGTTAAACTGGAGCACACAACAGTATGTGTTATCTTTTTTACCGGATTTATTCATTTTTATTCAATAAATATATGTGAAACTAAACATCGGCTAGCAATGGCGGCTTGATGGAATTCGAATTAAAGCATGTTTATTGTAATTTCCCCTTAGCCCACCAGAGGGCGAGCATTTCATTACAATCGCGGATTGTTGCTGTTGTGATGCAACATACTATATAACTCGAAGGGATAAACGTAGAAGGATGTAATCTCGTTAACAGTGAAATAAAAATAAAAAATATATAAAACTATCACAAGTTTTCTTAACTGTAGCTTTGGTATCCAAAAATGTTCCTAATTTTACTAAAAAAAGAATAAAATCGTTTTTTGGTCAATTGATTTATTACCTCATTCTATAATTTGTGGTTTCTTTAGTAAAGTTGAGTTTATGTTGGTGGATAAAAACCAGTTCCCTGATACGCAGTTTAATTAAAGCTACAATGACAAAGGCAGTCATTTTTTCTAATTTGGTGGTCTTTTAATAACTACTATTAAGAAATTTTAAATGCTATCTTCGTCGGCATAATTTGGGGGTTCACAAAGGTGTTTTTGATTAATTAAGATTTGTTCTCGAGAGTAATATGCCGTTATTATTAATATTATTGTTATTATTATTTTAATAAATTTCATTCTGTGTGTTATACTCAGTCGTTTCTCTCTTAACCCGTTAGCACCCAGTGTCCTCATTTGAGGACAGCTAATAAAATGGCACGTATATTTTTTGTGGTTTCTTGGAATGATTTCTGCTTTTTAGTGACAGTTTATAGCGTCACTCTAAATGGTTCCTGAAAGTTTTATGTGCCTACTATTGATTATTATTTCGTAATTTGGATAGTCATTTTATGATTTTTCATTCGTCGCACATATATTTGCTTTTTGTGCAGGTATACTAACTTAAATCAATTTGAATAATAAAATATATTATAATACTGTACTTTCGAGATCTTTGTCAACATATAATAGGAAATTAATCTTTTATCTCAAAGTCTTTTTATGTCGAAGTTTCTCGCTAGAACACTAAACGTCAATAAATGAGGATAGGCTTTAAATTTAAAACTATCAGAAGAATTGTTTAAGTTAATATGTTTTACTGTCAGTTGTCTAAATTAATTTAGAAGTGAAATAACCAGCTAATAACATTTTGCAAAATTAATTCGGACCTTAACGTGCTAAATATAGCTTTTAAAACATAAACGCATACAGTGAAAAATGTGCGTTTCAGATCTCTGATTTGAAATGTTTATATTTGAAAAAAATTTAAGATACCTTTTAATTCATGGATCTACGGAAATTAAACTTTTTATGTAAATTATTGTCTTACAAACTGGAAAATATGCGTATTTCTGCACTAAGACACAGCAATATTAAGTATATTAAAATTCCTTCAAAATTATTTTAATTAAAATGTAAAATTCAGAATACCATTTTTTTAGTAAATTATTAAAATGCTCCAGCCTCGTTAATCTTATAGCATTAATCAAGCAAGATTTGTACATATATTTCACTTTTCTAGAAATCTGTCTGATTTATGGTGTAAACTATTTATTATAGGTAGAAAACATGAAATTAACTAACTTTTTTTTTTTTTTTTTTTTCAGAAAAATTAGAATTATTTAATTATTTAATAAATAAATACGAATTCTCGCATTGCATTCATAATAATCTTTAATTTAGCCATTTAAAATTTTTAAATGTTGCCAAAAAAGTTTGGAGTTTTTTTTTTTTTTTTCAACATAAAATGAAGTATGCTTTCACGCAAAAAAAAAAAAAAAAAAAAAAAAAAAAAAATATTAAATTTGCTCGTGCATATGTAAAATAAATTTTATAACGAAATTAAATTCTTCAATATATATATACATTTGGAATGATTTTAATATAAAAATATTAAGTTTTAGTATATAAAAACTTTATTTTATTTTATTTTATACAGTAAAAGTTTGTTTACAAGTAAACAAGTACTTTTTAATATAATTATAAGTTTACACAAGTTTTATTATCATTATATATTAGTAATTTTCATGTAATATTTAATTATTAAAATATCTGTTCAGTAATAGAACCATATTTTGTGTGCTAGAAATTTAATTCAGTTTTATATACAACGTAAGTAAAAAATATTTTTTTGCGGGTCGTAGACCGGGTTGCTGGTCTGAAGTGACGGGTTGGAATCATGTTGCTTGACGAAATATATTCTGAGGGTCGGGTGCGGGTCAACTTTACCCGATCCGCGGAAGATTCTACATGAGATGGAACAAGATCGAAATTATCACAAATATACCTAAACCAGCGAGGAAATTTTTCTACATTGGAAAAGAAATTGTTCCATTTTATAGTGTTTATTCAGCGTTTTGTATTTATTATTTTAAGCATGTATTTCAGCACAAACTAGTATGTAGTGGCCACTACAAGACTTTCTTCTATATTTTCCTATACGTGTTCAATCAGTAACAATATTTAAAAAAAAAAAAAAAATTACGAATTTTTTTCTTTTTTTCTTTTCTTTTCTTTTCTTTTTTTTTTTTTTTTTTTTTTTTTTGTTAAAAGTAAAAAAAAATCGATAACGTTGTTTTAAATTATCACAGATTTATGGTTCAACCATTCGTTTTAAAGGTATTGACGAGACCTTTCGAAAGATACCCATCTTGAAACTTTGCCCCCCCCCCCGTGAGGGGGGGGGAACCGATGATCCCACATGCACAAAAATTTTTTCCCAGTTAACTATTACTATTATCAACGAGATCTTTCGAAAGATACCCATTGTGAAAATTTACCCCCCCTGGGGGGTATTTCCCCCCTAAAAGGGAAGCGATGCCCCCCCCATGCACAAAATTTTTTTCCTAGTTACATATTACTATTATCAATAATTCATATTAATTTCACAATCACAAGTTTAAAATACCTCTTATTATGCACATTTATACGAATTTTTGTCCTATACTGTCATGTTAAAAATTTAGATAAAATGCTATCACAGCGCCACCTGTTGAGCTATTGATCCCCAAATATAATCAGCACCAGTTTATGTCGGGGACCAACTAAATACCAAGTTTGGTAAAATTTCGTTTAAAAAAAAAAATAATAATAATACGATTTTTTTTAAGTTTATTTTTCGTTAAAAGTAAAAAAAATCGATAACTTTGTTTTAAATTATCACAGATTTATGGTTCAACCATTCGTTTTAAAGGTATTGACGAGACCTTTCGAAAAATACCCATCTTGAAACTTTGCCCGCCCGGGTGGGTACTTCCCCCTCGGTGGGGGGGGGGGACCGATGCCCCCACATGCACAAAAATTTTTTCCCAGTTAACTATTACTATTATGAACGGGACCTTTCGAAAGATACCCATCTTGAAAATTTACTTCCCCGTGGGGGTACTTCCCCCTCAGGGGGGGGAACCGATGCCCCCACATGCACAAAATTTTTTTCCTAGTTAACTACTACTATTATCAATAATTCATATTAATTTTACAATCACAAGTTTAAAATAACTCTCATTATGCTTATTTATACGGAATTTTGTCCTATGCTGCCATGTTAAAAATTTGTATAAAATGCGATCACAGCGCCACCTGTTGAGCTATTGATCCCCAAATCTAATCAACATTAGTTCATGTCAGGGTGCAACTAAATACCAAGTTTGGTTAAATTTCATTCATTGGTTCGTGAGATACAGTGTCCACAAAAAAATGATACACACAGACAGACACACATTTTCGAAACACTATCAATTCGTGTTCAGGACACCCCAAAACGTGTACATCCGTCAAAAAACGGAGGTCGAAAATTTTCGCGAATCCAATACTTTCTCTATATTACATATAGAAGAAAGTAAAAAAACAAATATTTGTTTCGATTTCTTCAAAAAAATGTTTATTTCAAGTATATTAGATTAAATTTTTGTAGCCGAAATCCCTAGCAGGCGAATTTATTATTTCCGGAATTCGATGTGGGCTGACCAATCATATAACATATTACGTCAGTATCGTATCGTTTTGAGAAAATTTAATCCTAGCTGGCCCATGTTAGAGAAATGTTATATAGATTATTAATGGCTCTTAGAAAGCAAATTTAAATAATATATTTATTCAATTATTTATTTTATTTTATTTTATTTTATTTTATTTATTTTTGTTTATTTGTTATTTTATAATATTTTTGAACTGCATATTTATTTTAATATTCATATAAGTTTTTATAAAAAATAGGAATTTAATATTTCTTTTCACCTGCTTCTGGTAAAATAAACTGTAAACGGAAAGCGATTTATTCTCGTCACTTGAAGAAATTGGATTTTGTAAAATATGGTGTTTGTACTACTTCAAAAATATTTATAGGTATTTTCTTCTTTTTTGTAACCTTTGTCATTTTAAAACTCCTAGGATTTCTTTTGCTGTCAAACTCTATAAGAATTCAGAATTTATTTATTTTCACTTACAAATCATCGAACTTTCTCCCGAGACTTGAAATTACTTAAGAAAATGGTACAATTTCAATTTAAAGAAAAAATATTCAGTAAGTTAAAACTGTTTACAAGATTAAATAATTATTGTTATCATTTTATAATTATCACATATATATATATATATATATACATACACATAGCTCAATTATTATCCTCTTAATAATCACGCCATTTAAAATTTAATATAGATGACCATCAGAAAAAATTCTTGTATCTCACTCTATAAAACAGCGCTACCTATCTGTTTAAATGCATCAAAACTTTCTTAAATTCTTACAATTGACATTTTCATATGTAATAGTCACCAATAGTTGCTAAAATATAGCCATTTCTAAATCGCATAAAGTAATAGCAGCGTCACCTGGGTATCAATCAGGTTGACTGCCTGACACACTGTTGCCCTACAAGTGCGTTTCCCTGACATCTATTTCAGTTATTTATTATTTTTTTTTTCGATATTAATCAGAAAGATTGGATTTGTTAAACTATCTTAACTCTGTTTTTTTTGGGTATTTACACGTTTTGAGATTTTCTGAAAACATTTTGACAATTTTTGGAAAGTGTATGCCTGTGTTTAAGCGTATGAAACATTTTGTGGGTGCTGCATCTCGCGACACAATGAACAAAATTTAACAAAGCTTGGCATTTATTTGGGTTTTCATCTAAAATGGTGCTGATTGTATTCTTAAATAAATCGCCCAACAAATGGCATTTTCATATCTTTTTTGCCTATATTTAAATATGGCGGTACAGGACGGAATTTCGTATAATTGTACATAATGAGAATTATTTTAAAGTTTTAATGTGAAATTAAATAAATTATACATATCATTATAACAGTTATAGTCAGCTACACAAAAATAATTGCATATGTAGGGATATAGCTACGTCCACTTGGAGGGAAGTACCCCCGGTAGTAAGGAGTGTAGATTTTTAATATGGGTATTAAGAATTCGACAAAATTTTTAAAATGAATATTTACCTTAACCTAATTTGTTAATTAATTTTAATGGTGTCAGTTTCGTATTTTAGTTTTCATGTTATTCCATACTATTTTCAATGAGATGATCCCCGTAATGAATGCTGGTGTGAAATATTGCTCTGTTCGACTGTGTTAAGAAAATTTAAATTTCGAATTATTTACGAAATTTTCAAATTAGAATATTCGCGGACAATAATGTTTAAACCTATCATAAATTATATATTAAAAGTACTCTGACTTATAGTCACATAATAGTATGATGTAAATAACCCTCAAAATGTATGTTTAAATGAAAATTTTACCCTATTCTGCCATGTCATGAAATTCGTAAATTTCGAATAACTTACGAAATTTTAAAGTATACAATGTTCATAGTTAATAATGTTCATTCCAGCATTATAACCGATATTATAAAGCTTTATTGACATCTTTACGATATAAATATTCCTTTAAATGCACGATTAAGAGAAATTTTGTCCTATTTTCCAAAGTTAAGAAAATCGTAAATTTCGAATAATTTACAAATATTTTAAGTAGAATGCTGCAAATCAATAGGGTTCTTGCTCGTATCAAAACTGATATTTTTAAACTAGTCCAGTCTCTTTACGATCATTTGTTCTGGAGAAATTGTGTACGCATATTAACAAACTTACATACTAACAAACTGACTCACTAACAGACATCCTACAGACGGAGATCATACCAGTTTTGTCATTTTCGCATTCCTCATACCTGAAAACGTCTGAAAAATATAAAACACCGAGGTGGAAAGTTTTCACGATTATTCAAGTCTCCCATAACTATAGTATGATGGGTATGAATAACTAAAAGTATGTTATCTTGAAAGTAAATAGTGTAGGACTTATCAAAATTTTATCTTTGAGGCAAAAAAACTGCTGCTTCAGGAATGATAAAAATACATAATTTAAATTTAAATAAAATACTAAAATATAATTATTTTTTTTTAATCAATGTTTAAAATGTGTATGTCTATTTATTCGAGGATTTCCGTAATTTTCCCTGAATATTTCAAGAATACGGGCTAGGATCCCTTAGAAAGACCAACATAGAAAGCATTCCATCCTGTCCTTGGACTCCAGTATAGCCGTTTTCCATTAAACTATACAAAAACTATTCTCATTTTATTTATAATGAACGCACATGCACACCCCCATAATTATATGCGGATATTCATAGCTGCCAACTCTTCCGGCTTTTCAATATGGCTATTTCAGAATAGCTATCATTCTCTTATTTCATTGAATAATTTTTATCTTTAAATGTGATAAAATATTTGTTTGTAAAGAGTAGTGTTGAAAAATCGAGTTAGCGGTTATGGATTATCTAATACATTAATAATACCATATTATTGTAGTCATTAAAACTTTTGCTTTTAAAAATACTCCTTTTTTTTTTTTTTTTCGTTTATTATCCAAAATGTTTAATTACAAAAGTTTAAATTATCTTAGTGCTTTTTATTTCATGACTTAATTTCTAGTCTAAATGACATTTTACATTTTACATTTTTTTTTTTTTTTTTTTTTTTTTTTTTTTTAAGAAACTCTCTTTTGTTTTAAATGCTCTTTAGCTTATATAAAAGAAATACGTACTTCTTTAAAGTCCCTTTTCTTCACAATCTTAAGTTTTATTTCACGTGACAATGTTTTGTTAAAAATATTCTTTTTTTTCTTCACTCTTGTAATATTTTTTTTTTCTTAAATTTTACACTTTTTCTTCCATAAATAGGTTTTGTTTTGAGTAAAAATTAAAGTAATTTACTTGAGTAAACTTTATGTAACAATTATCTATCTCGTTTTTTTAGCTTATTTAAGGTTTTTAACACTACTTAAAAAATTGTCTTAAAAATGGTGCCACACAGATTAAATTAATTATATATATTTTTTATACGGCTTGCCCTAATTTTGAACTAAGAAGTGGAGAAAGTTCCATATTATAAATTTTTGCTATTAATTTTAAGAAACTCGTAAATTATTCAAAAGAGATTTTTTTTTTCTTTTCTGTATTTTTTTTTTATTTATTTTTTTTTTTTTAAATAATTCTTTATTTAATTTGTTTATAATTTAATGAAGGTTCCTTTTACAAGGACGAAAATAATAATTAGAGCTAAAAACAGAATAATTTACGTTAATTAACTATTTATGCAATGAGAAGTGTTTAATTAGATACATTTAATTATGATATTAAAGTGTTAAGCTGTAAGTAATTTTCTGGTAGCCAAAACATGAACATTGACACCAGGTGGGTTTAGATTTAAAAAACTATGAACTAAATCCATTGTACTTTGTTATTTAAGCAATTTATTTTCAACTATTTCAATATCAATGAAAAATTATCAGCAAATCTAACAATAATATTAATGTATCTATTATAAAATATCACTAAATACATGAAAAGTTATTTTGAAAATACTTATTAATATATATCATATTTAATTATAAATTAAGATATACCATCCGGAGAGACACTATTTAGAAAAAGCAAAATGACTATTTTCAACCAAATAAATTGTATGATGATTTTTAATTTGCGCATTTAAAAATTGTTCATAATAAATAAAAACTAATATGTTGTGACCTCCTCATGACTTTCTTCTATATTTTCCTATGCAAATTCACTCAGCAAAAATTATTTATTTAAATCATTATTTAATAAAATTACTTTCCATGATAGTGCAGTACAATTTCCATATTGGAGAAGTAGTAACACTAAATATAAAAAAAAGTTCATTTTATTCTCGATATTATTATTATTATTATTATTATTATTATTATTATTTGTTTAAAAATAAAAAAAATCGATAACTTTATTTTAAATTATTGCAGATCGATTGTTCAACCATTCATTTTAAAGGCGCTGGCCTGCCCTTTTGAAATATAGTCATCATGAAAATTTATTCCCTCGAGGGAGGACTCCCCCCCCCCCCACCTCCAGAAGAGGAGGCGATGCTCCTACATATAATTTTTTTTTTCACAGTTAACTATCTCTATTATAAATAATTTTCGTAAATTCCATAATGATTATTAAAAAATAATTATCTTTATGCACATTTATACAAAATTTCGTCCTATACCATCATGTTAAAAATTTAGAAAAAGTGGAATTTCAACGCAACCTAAGACAATTTTTATCAAAAGTTGATATACTAATGTATGTCAAGGTGTAACTACATACCAATTTGTATGAAATTATGTGTAGTAGTTCCTGAGATACAGTTGCCACAAAATGTTTTATCACACACACAGACAGACATTTTCTAAAAAAGACCAAATCGTGTTCTACAGCTCTCAAAACGTGTAAATCTATCAAAAACCCGCGGTCGGAATTTTTTACAAATCCAATGCTTTCTTCTATTGAACATAGAAGAAAGTAAAAATATAAAAATGCTTTAAATTTATGCAAAGTAACAAAAACTTTTAATAAAATTTTATTTAAAAATAATGAAGTAATAGCATTTCGTTTCTCACATTTTTTTATGCATTTTATTAGCACTTCATAACTGGCAACTTTTACGCTTCTTGGCTTCTGAAAAACATTACTAGAACTTTTCAAAATATTTCTGTAACATTTTTCAGTGAATAAATAAAATAAGATTTTCTATTAAAATTTTCAGGAAGTCAATAACATAAATGTTGGCATCAATGTCACTTAGATATTAAGTGAGTTTGGGTTTTAAAAATTATCCTTTAAATAAGTTTTGCATTTTTATTAAATTTTTTATTCAATTATTTTCTAAAAAATGTTATGAAAATATTGACACATACAACGATTATGTTAAAGATTATCTCATAAAAATCAATAAAAATATAAAAAGTTGTTTGAGAAATATTTCTTAATATAATATTTATTTACACATTAAATACCATGAAATAGTTTAATATTACCCTAATACATGATTTTACATTGTAATACATGATCATTAAGACTAATGATGAAGGCAGGACGTTTTTAATAATGACTTTTCTGAATTCATTTAATATCTCTATTTGCTGAACAGTTTTACTTTAACGTCCTTTTAAAGAAATTATTAAGTAAAACCACGTCATTAAAATGCGTTATTAATGACTTATCCATTATTTATACAGCCATTATATAAAGTACCTAAATTAGTATATTATATTGTTTAGTGGTATGAAATACTTTATGAAACATTGGTTGCGGGAGAGATTCTATCTGGAACAGAAAATGACTACTTTCTTGCTGTGTACATTAGATGATGGTTCTTAATTATCATTTATATCTCGCTATAATATATCGGCAACGTAAGAAATTGCTTTCGAATGTTATTTATGGGCTCGATAAGAACTTTATTAAACAGGAATATGCTAATTTATTTCTTTTCCCTTATAGCAGATAAAGTTCTACAGCCTAATGTCTTTATTAACCAACGATCTAAATTAAAAGAACCGAATGTTAATGAAAGTTGCAAAATAATATATCATGGTGTACCCCATATTCATTACAGATGATTACTATCATTAGCAGAAGAGATGAATTAATTTTTTCTTGTGCTAAATGAAAGAGAATTTTATGGTATGTACATACAGATAACAATTATTTAATTACGTATGATTTATATGTTATTCAAAAACTCGTCAGATTCAGTAAATACTTATTTTAGTCACACACAATATATTATCGTAGAAGATTTTTAGGTACAAAAGTGAAAGGTAACTGCATAGTGAATTATGCCATATTCTATATATCGTATAGTTTCTTATCAGACGTATTATAGGATAATTTCATGGCACATATAGTGTTAATAACACACGCATAAAAAAATTATATTTAAGCATTATGTTTATTTATTTATTTGCTATATGAAACTCATGCAACTTAGTATGCGATATGTAACTTAGTATGCAACTTATGGCTTGTGGTAGCGTTGCCAATAATACAGCTAAGATCAATTAAAAAAATAACAAAGATGGGGCAGGAATGAAAAGCCATTCAGATTATTATCTGGTTTAATGAAGTAATATTTACACAATTTTACAATATTTACAATTAAAAGAAAACAGAATCTATAATCGATAGGCCTCATGCCTAATAAAAATTTTTTCTAGACCATATCAGGCTCCTGCCTCCACTCAGATCTCCAAGATCTATCTCACCCTTCTTAATTCTCAAGCTCCTCTCTATCCTCTTTCCTCGTCTGCCGTCTCCGGGACTTGAGAGAGGGGATCAGCCCCCTGATGCAATCCGGCCCCCGATAGGCTCCTCCGGACTCTAGACCACTCCTAGGACCCTTGCCGGCCAGTCGCTTGACAGTTAGCGTGGCGCCGTCCTGTCTACCACACCCATGGGATGTGCTAGAGTCGTCGGAAAGTCAAAGGAAAGCGTGAAATCAGGATGAATGGTGTCGGAAAAATTCAAAAAGTCATGCTAGTCAACACTCTTTTCAAAAGTCCGGACTTTCCGTCTCGGCCGTCAATCACGTTCATGGGAACTCCAACAAGACTCGGTGGAGGAAGGGGGGGGTTATCACAGGCTACTGAATTATGCAATATTTCAGATATTGTATAGTTTCTACTCAGGCATATTTTATATGAAAACTATATATACAGGTTGCTCATTAAAGTCTGTTTCCGCACTTTGAATTACTCAATGACTGCAGCTATATTCATAAACCGTGTTTCTAGGTATTTCTAGGTGTTTCTAGGTAATCACATTCCTTAGAACCATAGAAGCCTCTGCGCATGCGCTGACTGAACGAGTCTAGTGTTAAAATAGGACTGATAATCATCTGATTCAGAGAAAATAAGCAATAAGAAAGCGCCGAATGAATGAACGTTTTCCAAGTCCAAACTTTCCGGTCAATTTGGCACCCCTCCTAGTTTTTGGACTCGTTTTCCCTGCTAGTGTTAGGAAACGTGGTTATACTATATAGTAAACTGGCTGTGCTCTAGTAGACTCGATCAATTGCAACGCCATCTGCGGAAAAAAGCGAATTTTATCACTTCTATCTCGCAAATGGTAGAAGATTAGGGAAAAAGGTAAATTACAAAGTTGTAGAGTATCATAAACTTAGTACGAAAATATATTTTGTAGGCATGAATATGCTAAAAGCAGTATGCTTGTTTGTTCGTGATGTTCTGTAGTGTGACTTGACAAAATGGTCTTAGAATGAAAAGATATAATTAGTTATGTTAAAGTACCTTTATTTTTGATATTCAAACTTCTCTTCATCATCTGCAATGCATATCTGGATCCTTCTTTGAACTTTACGTAACACATGTGTCATACACTACGCTACAAACTATGTAACGTAGAGTTTTAAAACAGGGATCCAAATAGGCATCGCAGTTTTTGAACATCTAAAATAAATGTATCCTGTTATGACTATTTATTTTTCTCTAACAAGGAAACATTCAAAAGGTTTCGTCTTCAAAAAATATTGAAAAAAATATATGTGATACCAGAAAGTGAAAAAAATATCGGCTGAAATGAATTACAGTGACCACAAAAAATTATCAAAATGAAGCATATTTGGCAATTTAGCGCTGTTAGACGATTGATTTTGAGTACTTGGCGAGAAACAAAACACGGTTCTGTTCGTACACTGCAATTCGGTGCTAGCGAACTAACACCTAACAGCGCTAAATCGCCAAATATGCTTAATTTTCATAATTATTTATGGTCGCTGTAATTCATTTCAGTCGATAATTTTTTCACTTCTTGGTATTTTATGAAGAGTAGAGTCACATATACTTTTTTCAATATTTTTTGAAGACGACACCTTTTGAATGTTTCCTTGTAAGATCTTTTTGGCACGGTGTAGGATAGTTCACAGCGTAGGATATCGCGTTCTGTAGGATATCGTTCTAAATTTATTATTTATGTTTACAAAGTGTATTCTTGTACTAAATAGGCAATTCTCTACAACTTTATAATTCACACATTTCTCTTATCTCATGTTGTTTCCAAAACAGGAACTCAAATTCAGTCAACTTCCATGATGTGGCGCTGTAAGCTATCATATCTAGCAACGATTAATCATTTTACCATACCTAGGCACCATGCTTATGACTATACCAGCAATCGTTTAGCAGTTAAAATGATAATAACGGATTTTAGAGGGAACTCTGTACATAATTTCTTATTAAATAGAAATTCCTGATATAATATTATATATTTAAGCTAAAAGGGTTTCTTGATTTGTAAAAACTCCATTATAAAACCATAAAAATACACGACAAAGTTATAAAAAAATTAATGAACAATTAAACTTAATTGGGAAGTTTACACTGCAGTAAAGTTCTTAAATAATTAAATATCTAATGAGAAAATAAAATTAACTATTAGGGGAAAAAAAACTTAAGTTTAAAAAAATAAGTATGTAAATAACTGAGACTGAATTATCTTAACTCGTGACTGGGTAAACAATAGATGTTTGTGAAAGTAGATTTAAAGATCACAAGCAAACGATCTTTAGTCACTATCAGCAAATTTAATTAGACAAAATAATGTTTATCAAGGAAAATAACATCATTAACTCAAATCAGCTTACTAAATGAATATGCATCGGATTGATTCCATTTACAAAGACTAAAAGCAAAAGCGTTACGTTTTCTAAAATATTTTGTAAAATTTTAGTAAAGTATCATTCTCTTGTAAATAAACATAGTAAATATATTTTGAAAATTTAATTTCTTTGCGCTTTTTCTTATTTATTTATTTTTCTTTTATTTTTCTTTTATTTTATTTTTGTAGGAAAAGAAAAAGAAATAAAATTAATTTTCTGATTGATTGGTTGGTTGGGTCTAACGTCGAATTAGTACTGCGCAATGGGTAACTGATGACGGTCTGGGACGCACCCCTAAGGATGGGACGGAGACATGCTATCACAATTTTGATCTTCCACGGGGAGATGGCTCACCAGCTTCAGCGACCCTCTGCGGTATAAATTGAATGGGGACATGGAGGCCACGACGAATTTTACGTGCAACAGCCACTATTAGTGTACACGACGGTATTTGGCGGACTCGAATATCGAACCCGCAATCTTTCAGTTACCAGCTCAGCGCTCTACCGACTGGGTTCGTGGCCCAATAGACTGAAAGGAAAGTCAGATGGTACATTTAAGCGTAAAGCATGTGCAAGAAGGTTAACTATTAGATTGTATCTACTGTTGGCCCACGGACTATTGATCCCTGGTTGGAAAAGTGCCAGGACGATTCCACTCACGCTCTGGGAGACACAGCAATGAAGAGAGAAAGGAAATTTTTCTATTATTCTTAGATTCGTCTGTTATGTGTAGAATCATTAATACTCCTGCTTTGTTTTCTTTTATTTCTTTCTGTATAACAGTTTGTTTATATTATTTATATTAGAACAAATGAATCATACATCTGGTACGAGTTCTCGTATTAAACCTCTTCGTAGTAAATCGAAGCGTATTCTACATAATATCATTAAGTTTTGCGATAAAGAAGCTTTAGAAGGAGAAGTTATTGTTTGAAGAATTTTAATTATTTCTTCAAGAATTTTGATAATAAATATCAAAATGAAAGTAAGTGTCAAATATTTAAAGCAACATCCAATTTTAAATAGTGTCATTTTAAATAGTTTGTTCGTTCGGTGCAACTTGCACATTAGTCCAGTGAGGTACAACTTCACATTAGTCCCGTCAGGTACAACTTGCACATTAGTCTCCTTTAAATATAGTGACCAGCGAAGCTGGCAAAGCATTCATTGATTCACTACCTTAATTGATTTCACATTCCGTCATTTTTGACGGTGTTATATACTAGTTTGTAAATAATAATTGACATAATTTTTTAATTAGTGTTACACACTTCAAAAGTTTCAAAATACTGACAAAGCTTTTATTTTTAATTTTTAAAGGTGTAATATTTATATTGAAATCTAAAACTATCCCTTCATAACATTATCAATTTTTCTTTCTTTTAATTAATCGTAAAATATTTATATAACCAGATATTCAAGAATCAGTTCAAAGAAGGAAAAGAAATGCAATCAGTGAGTTTATAATTTTTTCATTCCCATAAAAAAACACATCCGTAGTACTACGGACACTCCTATTTTTTTAATGGACCAGTCTTTTTCACCCATGCGCAGATGACGCCAGGGATCATCCTTCTGCGGTTTATCAGTATTTGATGGTTATTAAAGAGTTTTCGGAAAGGATGTGATATTTATCATCCTAGGCGCAAGAAAGGAAAAAAAAAATGATTGCCAGGTTATTTCGCGAATATATTTAATTTCTTCAAAAATTGATGGTTATTTTAATAATGTATATTAAGGGAGCAATCAATAATATGAAACAATATTAGTACAATATATACTACAAAAATATAGATCTGATATTTAATACGAAAATATACATCAAACGAAAATATGCAGATTTTCATATTACGTTTTCGATCGCCAAATACAAAAGTCACCAAGGACAACAGATATCAAATCTATGCTTTTTTTTTCAATTAATATATTGAAAATTTGAATTAAAAATTTATTTTACCAAAATTTATTATAGCGTATAGCACTTAGGGACAGTATAGACAGATTAAACATGTTTCTAATCAACATAATGAAACTCAAATAATTAAATGTTATTTGCATTTCACTAATGACTGTATGCGCTATATATATTGCGCTACTTGTCATAACTGTTTGTTGCTGAAAATGGTCAAAAAATAAATTTAAACTTCTCAATTATTCAATTAAAAAAAAAAAATCATTTAAATATAGTGACTGGCGAATCAGGCAATAAAATTGAATGAGCAAAGTCTCCTTGATTCCTTAATGGAACATGATTCAAAGAGCTAGCCTATCAGAGATTTTTAATTCATTGGTTCATCAGTGAAACTCACTGGTTCAAACGTTTAATGTTAATTGCGGTCACAGTCACTAAATATTCACTGGTGTAACCATGTGTGTAAATCGCCAAATGCGCTAAACTGCGTGACAGTCATGTAACTGAAAAAAGTAGAAATACGTTTAAGCGTTAGCACTTAGAATGTCGACAAATACGTTTAAATAAATTATTATAATCAATAGAAAAAATAAACAGAACTGCTTACATTTCTGGAAAATTATTTTGCTCGAGAAGAAAATATTAAAGAACTGAGTTTCACTGCACCAGCAATATTCATTTACTTGACGGCTATTATGAAGTTAACGGAACAGATTTGATATCTCGTCTTTGGAGAAAAAAGGATTGTTTACTTATCTCGCGCAATATTGATTTCCCTTCAAAAATCATGGTTATACGCATGCGAAGTGGGACGTCACTAACCATCTGGGGGGGGGGGGGGGGGCAAGAAAATGTTTTCCTACGTTAACCGTCCTTTGGATTTTTTGTAAAAAAAATATTAAAAAACAAGGAAACTTTTTCCCGATTTTAATCCCCATAGTTGGGTATAGATATGTATTAGTTATCGTGTGCATGTGATAGATTGAGTTATTTTGCTGTCAAATTGGCAAAATTTTAATTTTAAATTTCAAAACTCTGTTAAGCAAAGATTCAAATGTTTAAGAAATACAGTATTTATTTTAAAAGTGAAATAAAATTTCAAACAATAACTAAATAATGAATCTCACCAAAATAGTATATCTGTGCGATATATTTTTCTACTTTTTCAAGAAAATATTTGAAATCAGTAAACTAGAGATCGAATCTTGAAAATGTCTTAATCCGTCATAAATTTTTATTATAAAAGTTTTTCAACCAATTACAAATATAGGCAGTGGTATTTTTATTGTTATGTGTGGCGATAAAAAAAAATAAAATTTAATTCCAAAAAATTCTAATAAATAAGTCTAATAATAATAACTTCTAATATATATATATATATATATATATATATGTACACTATCTACCAATAATAATTTCGACACTTTTGAATATTGTCGTTTAGCCAAATATTTAAATAAATTCTCTAGGAATCATCTTGAAACTTTGGGAGTATAATGAATATATCGGAACTCATATATTTCAGCAAAAGTTTTGTCCTGAAGAAGAAACAGGGACAACTAAAAAATTTAATAAAAATCAAAAATTTTTGAATCACCCTGTAAAAAGTAATGTTTGAAATGCGTCTTGGCTGTAGTATGTGATTACAAAGACTCTTTTAATTGTCTGTATGAATTTTTATGAAGCTAATAAATGTGTATAAATATATTCATGCACATATAATAGTATCTTTAAAAAAATTGAAAAAAAAAAGTAAAAGAAAAGAAAAAAATCCGTTTTTTTAATTATAACATGTAAGATATTAGACCCAGTGCAAAGCTATTTTTAGGAAACTTGGCGTACTACATTAGACACAGCATACAGCAATCAGAATTCCAAAATTTTAAATATCTTACGAAATATGATCATATTTACTAAATAATTTTTAACTACGCATGCGCAAGCTTTTGAAAAAATTCATTTGCATAATATAATAGCCAAAAGCATTGAGATACTTATATGAAAACTCCGAACAAATATCGGGTAAATTAAAAAAGTTATGAGTTATAGAATGAAGAGAATTTCAGTTCCTTTAAAAAAAAGGACGATGAAAGGGGAGTTTATCAATACTTATTTACAATAAACGAACACTGTACTACCATTGGGCATTGATTGATGTAAAATAAAAATGTGAGTAAAACCCCTTATAGTTCAGCTTTTATTTTGAGAAAAATGGAAAGCCTATTCATTCTATCTCTCATAAATTTTTGAATTTCCCCAATATTTGCTTGGGGTTTTCATATATGTACCTTAATACTTGTGGCTATTCAATTCTGCAAATTATTTTTTTTTAAGCTTGCGCATGCGTAGTAAAAATTTATTTAGTAAAAATGCTCACATTTCATAAGATACTTAACATTTTTGCATTATGATTCCACTATGCTGTGTCTAATTTAATATCCAGTTTTTCTGAAAATGGTTTTGCACTAGGTTTAATACTCTATAAGTTACAGTTAAAAATGTGAATAATTTTGACATTTTTTTAAAGAAACCGTTGTATTTCTATAAGTATATCTGCTAGTCTCCTGAAAATGTATACAGATAATTAGAGAAATACCTATAAACGCATACTACTACTAAAATGCATTGCAATCATAACTTTTTACAGGGTGTTCCAAAACATTTTGACGTTTGTTTAATTTTTTACTGGTCTCCTTTTTCTCTTCACGACAAAACTTTTGCTGAAATATATGAGACATAATATGTTCTTTATACACCCAAAGTTTCAAGATAATTCCTTAAGAAATTTACTACATATTTAACGAAATGTCTAAATTCGAAAGTGTTTAAATACTTATTGGTAGATAGTGTAGATTAAAAAATACATATAATGTTTTTTTTTTTTTTTTTTTTTTTTTAATGGAGATTCATTGAACTATATATTTTTCATAGTAAATTAAAGAAAACATCTTTATGAAAGAACCTGTATGCACTTTTGTTTGTGCTTCCTTCCTAGAAATCGATTCAAGTTAAGAACATGATCAATTCACAATAATATGAAGCCAGTAAATAGAAGCAAATTCTCGCAAGTAATTTGGCGCATTTAGTTTTCTTTTAGTTTTACTTACTTTCTTTTCTTTTTTTTACTATCTGGAAAGTTTTACTGTGATGCATTTTTCAATCCATTCTCATTCGAAATTGTACTATTCAGTTTTTCTTTTTCTTTTTTTTTAATTAAAAAATATTAAGATTAAAATTAAAATTAATTTTTTTATTTAAAAAGGAAATGCAAAGCTTCAATAAATAATTAATAACAAGAATAAGTATTTTTAATAATAAAAGCTCCAATTTCAAGGAAATAATGCTAGAACCTAACGTCATTTATACAAAAAATGTATTGAAGTAAAGAAAATAAATTTTTATTCTTGGTTTAGAGGAATCAATAAAATAACAACAACAACAACAACAAAATAAAGATGAAGGAAAGAAAGAAAGAAAAAGAAAGAAAGAAAAAGAAGGGAAGAAAGAAAAAGAAGGAAAGAGAAAGAAAGGAAGAAAGAAAGGAAACATCACATTTGCAACAATGTTTTGAGAAAAATAAATTTGCTCGTGATTTGAAACAAATAAAATAAAAATAAAAGATAATGAATACATGAAGATTTTTTAAGGATCAACTGTCTATTTAGTTGTTTTCTTTCTCCAGCACTCAAAATTACGGTCATTATTAGCATTTAGATGAATTAGAGAAAAACGTAAGAAAATAGTTATATAAATACAATAAATAATAAAAATAAATAATCGTAATAATATTAAAAATAAAATAAATGACAATAAATTCAAACCTAAAATAAAATAGGGTACATTTCTGTTATAGGAATCGAATTTAAGGAAAAAAAAAAATAAAAGTAACAGATTTAGGGTATTTAGATGTCATACCTTCTACAAATAAATTAGCGATGGTTTTGGTGAACTTATGCAAGAGTTAATTTTCAAATATAATTAAATTTAAACTATATTTAATTATTCGATACCATTAATTTAATAAAAATAAATAATTAATTAAATAATTAAATTTTAAATAAACGTTTTTTCAATTATTAGTAGTGTACAGTCGGTAACAAAAGTGTCCGAACACTAGCAAAAATTCCTATGTAAAAAAGGTACACTTCACACGGTTTTGTGAAATAAATCCTTGTCGAATCCTGTCCTTAGTCCGTCTAAGAACATGATTCGATAAGGATTTATTTAACAAAACCGTATGAAATGTGCTTTTTTTACATAGGAATTTTTGCTAGTGTTCGGACACTTTTGTTACCGATTGTGTCACAGCATTTGGCCACTGTTTACGATTTGGAGAATATGAGAAATTTAAAAATATGTTCAGTTGG
Source organism: Salticus scenicus (assembly GCA_963930645.1). Lineage (NCBI taxonomy): Eukaryota > Metazoa > Arthropoda > Arachnida > Araneae > Salticidae > Salticus > Salticus scenicus. The sequence continues at coordinate 201,958,155 of OZ005655.1, read as the reverse complement.
AAATGTCGACTGCTAGGTGTTCGAAGACTGACTAGTAATCAAGAATTATTAAAATCTTTATTCAGATACAGTAAAGCACCGTTTATACGTCTCTCGTTTATACGTCTTTTACATTTATACGTTCTTTTAGTGAAGCCCCGTTTCATTTCTTTTCATTTTAATGCAAAAATTCTTCGTTTATACGTTGCTAATATCGGTTATACGTCTTTTCCATTTTACTAAAATTCTCAAAATTTCTGGACCTGTCATTATTTTCCATTCTAAATAAGACGAATTTTTCCCAGAAATCATCTTAAATGAGGGAACACAGGAAAGATCGAAGAATATACTGATCAAAGAACCAATTGAATTCATAGTAGAATTTTTAATACTCATAGATAAGCGGCAAATCAGACGAATATTAAAGATGTTTAATGTTATTAAATAACTATCTGTTTATGGACATAAATCGTATGCTTATTATTAAAAATACGTAGTATATATAATTAATATTCAAAATGTGTTCATATAGTTCTTAAGAAATGTAATATAATATTCAATATATGATGTATATAATTATTACCCAGTCATGCATTAATAGTATGATTTTTCTCACTTTTTATAATAAATCTTTTTTTTTTTTTCTTTTTTTTTTAATTATTTATTGTCTTAAAAAAGTATAATATACATTTACTAACTTAAGAAACTTTATTAATTAATATTTTCATGTAAATTTTGCTTAAGTGTTATTAAATTTGTATGATCAAAGTGTTAACATTTCGATTATACGTCTTTTCATTTATACGTCCTTTTACGTCAGTCCCTTGAAAGACGTATAAACGGTGCATTACTGTGTTTAAAAACTCTCTTGTTATTAATATTTTTTATCAAATTTTTTTTTTTCGTTGATATTATGCTTACAAATACATGCACACATGGTCTGTTTTGATTACATTTTATACATTTATTCAATAAAGGCTAACACGGTATTGCTACAAAGAGTACTTTTCACAATCGGACATTTATATCCCTGTAGTTCATGTATCTATTAAATTATATCATATATCATTTTGATCCATAGTTCAGCGGCCTTTACGTGTAGAACTCAACACCACATCTGTTATCCCTCCTCCATTGCATGTTAATGCACTGTATAATCAACAAATTTCACACAAAACATGTCAATAAGCGCCTAGACAAGCCCTGTGGCCCAGCATACAATCATTCTTTTCTGCTTCACTGTACCCACTGGCGATTCTATTGTACCTTTGAAATCAAGTAAAAAACCAAAAAGAGGGAAGTAGACAACTGTAATTATAGTAAGATTTACAGCGATATCTCGTGAGCTACAAGACAACTATGCACACGTGTGGTCTGCTGGGCAAACAGCACCGAGTAGTCCGTGGAAGATTATAACTTTTGTTTTACGAGAGTTGGATTGCTGGTGTTTTAATGTCGAATGCTTAGAAGCAATGATATTTAAAACTCTAACGATGTTTTGCTTTGTATATGCACATAAGAGGTATAAAACATTATGTTCCATAAATGAAAAGGAATATCTTACATCGAACTATTTTGGAATTTTTAAAGAAAACCTATTATCAGGATTTTTTTAAAATTTATTATTATTATTATTATTATTTTATGAAATGAGGAAGAAAGAAAAGAGCAGGCATAGCCTGTTTTTCCAATTTGCCTTCTGCTACTGCAAGGGCTTGACACACTTAGGAATCTGATAAAGGACTATTAAACTTTTAAGAAAAAGCGTTGTACAAATTTTTTATGGAGATTTTAAAGAAAAGTTTAATATTTTTTTACTATTGCATTTTTTGAAAATTGTCAAAATTTATACTAAATGAAACACTTAAAATAATTTAAAACATGCACTCAGTGCAATTTGTTTATTTTGATTTATATATGTTAAATTGATTTTTCCAAGTATCTGATGAAGTTTATTAACTGTTGAAAAGATAGTCTTATTGCGTTGGCTGCTCAGAATAAGCTGAAAAAAAGTCAAATTAAAAATTATAGATGAAAACAGAATTACTCAAGAACGAATCCAAGAGGCCTTTTGGTTGAACAGTTCACATGAATTTATTCATTATTTGAAATGCGATATTTTACAGAGTGACCATAGACTTCCAAAAAAACTTAATAAATTTTGACAATTACACTATGGAGTGTGAAGCAAGGAGTGGGGAAACAGTACCGAGGATCAGACCCGGCCCTGGGCACGAATCTCTTTTGAGTTCTTGCATGGTCAATAGTCATTAAGCAAGTGTCCTCTAAAACGAGCAGAAAAAAAAAAAAGACAATGCATTTGGCGTTATATTATAGACGCCAAATTCAGAGTTTAAGATAGAGAATGGTTGCGGTTACGTTAAGCATATTCATATGCATATTTTTAAAAGGCGACCAGTACTTCAATGGCCGTTATTAGAGAATGTTGGCATGATTTCGCCAAATATTTTAGTTCCTGGGAAACCACCAGCTAAGCAAATGTTTTATCTAGCTGATGATATAAAAGAGAGCGCATGAGTTATCTTTCGATATAAGATTAAAAGAAACCGAATTAATTATTTTCTGGTTTCACAAAACAAAAGGATAGAAATACGTCAAAACATTATCATTTACAACGCGAAAAGAATTTTCGTTACGTTAAGATTGCTAAGCTAATACTGAGAATTGATCAAAGAACTTGTTTCTGTTGCACTGAAAAAGTTATGAAAGGGAAGATATAAAAATTAGAAAACGTATATTGTAAATTTATTATTTATAGGATAAAAATAGTTATATCGTTATGTTTTAAGTAGTTGTTTAAGATTAAAAATTTAATTTATAATTTAATTTATATAGATAATTTACATATCTTTCAAAGAGAAAAATAAATTTTATAATATGTGATAATCTACATCACAATATATTCTTATATTTTACACGCAGTTATAGCTAAATGTGGCTATCAGTTTAAGCAGTTAGTGCATATATTTTATTCGTTTAAACAGTTATTTATCTTGGTAAATCCGTAAGAAAACTGGATTTTATTACATATAAATGTTACAAGTGTTTTAATAAGCTCTTTTTTATGTCGACATAATTTTTATAAATTGCAAAATACGTTTTTAATTAAACACTTTTAAAATATCAAAATAAACAAAAAAAAATTTATTAAAGAAAAGCTACGTACTGTATGAAAGGTAAATAATAATAATAAAAAAAAATGCAAACGTTTAATTTTTTTTTTTTTTTTTTTTTTTTTTTTTGTAAATGAAATAACATTTTAAAACTAGAAAATACAGACTATTTGATACAGATGTCAAAACCTGTACGCATATTTTTGGATAAAAATGTAAATAACAAAGTAAATAATGTGCTTATTTTATTTTATTTACTTTTTTAGTACGGTAGGGCATACTATTTTTTTTCAGACAGCGATTTCGCCGTCTTTACCAGTTTTTATCTATCCCCTTGAATGAACGTGGAAACATTGAGGTTTTTATCTAAATATATAAAGCTGAAAGTTTATATTTGCATTTGTCCAGATTATCAGATTTCATCAAAAATTGGTACACTTATTAACCAGGACAAAATCTAACTAACGCCGTACTTTTTAGTTCAATCATATAATTGAATCAAAAGATAGTAAATAAACACACAATTTAACTTTAAAATTATTAAAAAGGAAACAAAACGAAACAAATTTGTGCTAAAAATAAATAAATAAATAAATAAACATATTCCTTTTTACGTCAAAAAATATCAACGCGCAGACATTTTTTTTTTTCTTAAATAGTAATTAAAATTAACTTATTAACTTGAGAAAAATCATCCTAAATAAATGGAACAGCTTCAGTAGAAAGATATTTATTATGAAATATTATTATTATTATTTATATTTGATTTAAAAAAAAATTAAAAATTAAATTAACTTGCATGTATTTATGATGATTTCAGATGGATATGACATCATTAGTTAATTAAGAAATATATTTAAAAATAATTAAAATTAACATATTTAAAATTACTGAAAATAAAGTTTCTAAAATAATAATGGGGATTTCTATTAAATTTAAATAAATGGAAAAGGCTTACATTTAATAAAAGAAATCAAAATTTCTCAAAGTAAACAAATTCCCCCATTAAAAATTTATTAAAACCATAAAAACTCTACTTCAAAGGATTTTATGATTCACGAGTTATAACTCCCATAACTTCAAAACAACCCAATAAAAATTTGAAACGTTCACAGTAAACATTATTTTTAAACAATTTAAATAAATTTCAGGTAAATCGTGCAAAAGAAATTGAAGAAGTAGTGTAGAACACCTTGTCGAAATTTGGCACTGAAGTAGCTCGGACGTTTCCCGCCAAGAGCTTTACTTACGTGATTGCAATAGCCATTTTAATTCAACGCCAAAATGATAAGAAAAGTTTAAAAGCCGCCAAAAGTCTACTATGCTAAAATTACATCAATGGAGTTTTAAGAAATGGTTATAGTAACTGAGGCTAGGGAATAAACCACAATTACTGCATGCCCTTATGTGGAAAAATAGATTAAAATAAGTCACGTCGTACTAAATTAAATTCCGTTTTGTGCATAATTTTATATCTATTACTTAAAAAAACAAAAATCGACTTAGATTTTTTTTTTTTCAGTTTAACCATTTTTAGGATAAAAAAAAAAAAAAAAAATATTTAAATGAGCTGGAGTACTCTTCAGTTAAATAAATTTGAAGTAACTTTCAGAAAAGAAAGAAAGAAAAATATGTATATAAGTGAGTTTTTCAAATTGGTACTCATATAATACTTATGTAATAGGAAAATTTAAAAAAATTATAAGTAGGGAAAAAACGAAGTAGTGTAAGGGAAAAAAAGAATTCTTTGAAGCACGTTAGCATTTCAAAGCAAATAAAAAAGTAATGGAAAGAAAAGTTTTTAAGCTGAATATAGCTAAGAGATTGATTTTTATATTATTGTTTTCGCCAATATATTTTTTTTCAAACTCATTTTCTAAATTAAATTTTCTTAATACAATTTATATGAGAAAATTTCAATTGTATTATTTTTCTATGGAGATATTGTCTACTAATTAAACGTTCCCCCCCCCCTCCCCTTAAATTAGAGTAAAAAAACTCAAAGAGAGCATGGAGTTTTTATTATATCTATATCATTATATAAAGCGCAAAAAATTGTTTGTTTGTGGAGGGTAATCTCTGAAACTACTGAACCGATTTAAAAACTTCTTTCACTGACCGAAAGCTACACTATGCCAAATTGTTATAGGCTATATTTAATTTTGATAAAATAAATTTTAGTTTAAAATCTGAGCATTTTAATTAAAATCCCCATAGAAGCCGTAATAGAAATGGAAATAATGAAATATTAAAAAAATTAGCTGCTGCCAACATAAAAAAAACATTTACATATTCATTTCGTTTTTAAAATATCTTGACGTGAAAAGAAAAGAAATATATTTGCACGTGCATTAAATTGAAATTCATATAAAGCTTTTTTAATTGTTAAACTTACACGTTAAATCTGACGTCATTATAGAAATAAAGTGTTTATTTTTCCAATAATTTGATTTGATATGATATGATATAATATAATGATCTAAGCATCAATGTTTAAACCACGGAGTCTTTATTACTCCGTGGTTTAAACTGATGTGTGTAAACGAAATTGGAATTTAAAAATAAATAAATAAATAAAATAAAATAAAATAAGAAATTCTATTTTATAATATTATTTATTTTAATTTATAATTGTTGCCAAAAAGATTTACGAATTAATTTATTTTTAGACATATAATAAAATATATTTTCACGCGAACAATAATATAAAAAGTGAACTGGATTTTTTGTAAAAAAATAATAAAGATCGAGGAAAATTATTTCCCCATTTTAATCCCCATATTTGGATATAGATATGTATTAGTTATCATGTGCATCCGTTAGATTAAATTGTTTTTGTTGTAAAATTGATAAAATTGGAATTTTAAATTTCAAAACTCTAGAAAAAAATGGCAAATTTCCATATTCGATTGAAAACATAAACATTTCATTTCAAAGGATGATATTTACACAATAAACATCCAACTAATAAACTAATTAAAAGGGAAAGGCTAAATATTCTATCATAATTTGAAGTCAAATTTGTTTTCAAATGTCTAAATAAAGTATCTGATATAATATACTAATATGTTGCAGCGGAATAGATTTGATATCCGTCATCCTTGGCAGAAAAAAAAAATATCGCCAAATTATCTGGCGAATATAATTTAATTCCTTTCAAAAATCATGGTTATTTTAAAAACTTACATTAAGAGTGTAACGAATAATATGAAACAATATTTCGTACAATACATATTACGAAAATATACATCTGGCATGTATATTTTCGTATTACGTTTTGATCGCCAAATACAAAAAACGCCAAGGGTGACAGTTTTGAAATTTAAAATTAAAATTTTGTCAATTTGACAGCAAAATAACTCAATCTAACGCATGCATACAATAACTAATACATATCTATACCCAAATATGATGATTAAAATCGGGAAATAATTCTTCTAGAATTTTAATAAAAAAAAAAAAAATCCAATGAGCGATTAACATGGAAAATCTTTTTCTTGCATCCATGGGCGGTCAGTGATGTCACACTTCGCTTGCGTATTGAGATGTTTAAATTTATTTGGCGACTATTTTTAGCAACTAACAGTTATGGCAAGTAGCTCAATATACATAGCGCATACAGCCATTACTGAAATGTAAATAGCATTTAATTATTTGAGTTACATTATGTTGATTGGAAACCTATTTAATATACTTATGCTCTATAGCTATACTAATATAAAAAGAAGAAAGGTTTATATGCATATGTAGAGAACGATCGCTAGAACTAAAAAGCCGATTGCTTTTTTTTTTTTTTTTTTTTTTTCTTTCAATAATCAAAAGTTACACTGTCTCTCTCTAAGTGCTAGAAGCTATAATAAATTTTGGTAAAATAAATTTTTAATTAAAAGTTTCAATATTTTAATTGAAAATAAAGCATAGATTTGATATCTATCGTCATTGGCGATTTTTGTATTTGGTGATCGAAAACGTAATACGAAAATCTGTATATTATCGTAGTAAATACGAGATGTATGTGTTTACTTCAATTACCCTACTACCGTAGGTAGTGGAAGTATTGTATAGGTTTTGGCAATTGGTCAGTGTGTGTGTATATGTGCACGTGTGTGTGTAATCTTCTGGCTGTCATATCTCCAAAACTAATAAAAATAGAACTACTAAACTTCACAAGTGATTCAGGTCTGGTGTACAGATAAATTTTCCAAATTTTCGTGAAAATTGAAAAACCGGAATTGGGTCATCGAAAACCAGAAATGGGACCGTAAGCCCATATTCAAAAACACCTCTAATGATTTTCTTCAAAGTTGCTGTGTAAATAATATATTAGATGCCCCTTCGATTGAAAAGTTGCTTAGTTCAGGAAAATTGATAGGCGTCCTCTATAAACAGCTCAATTTCAGACTTCGCAAGTGCGTTCCTTTAAAAACGCCTGTACGGATTTTTTTCAAACTCGCCATGTTAACTTCCTATTAAATATCCTTTTGTATGTAATTATTGTTTTTAGGTCAATAATTGAGTATGCTAAGTTTTGGTAAAAGTTGGTATCTCAAAAACGGCTCTAACGTATTCTTGAAAATTTTTTCTTTAATCCAATTTAGATAACCTTTCTCAAGTATTACGTGCTTATTACAGGAATATTAACGGTCATCCTGATTAGGTAGTTCAGTTTTAGATCTCGGAAATTCGTGTTTAAAAAAATAACTTCCCCCTTATTTTTTAACTCGCTATGCAAACTCTGTTGTATGTGTCTTTATACGTGTATCAAGTTTCTCTTACTCGAAAATCTCAAAAAATGCAAGTAATATCTCTAAAAAATTGTATATATTACGTGTAATAGTGGGTAATGGAAGTCGTGTGGTTGTTTCACACCAGATTCTGTAATAGTATATATTGTACGAATATTGTTTCATATTATTGATTTCTCCTTTAATATACATTATTAAAGTAATAATCAATTATGGAAATAATTAAACATATTTGCGAAATGAACAAATAAATAATAATTAAAGCTATTATGACGTCAATTTTATCAAAAACATTTTCATGTCATAGGTTTATTTTTCAATATTTTTTATTCATGAGTAAAGAAATGTTTCTTTTTATGAAATAAATAAATAAATAAATAAATAGCATTAAGTAAAAATTGCCAACATTTAACAACTAATTAAAAAAAATAATTGTAAAATTGTATTTTGACTTTCCAGTTAATAATATTGCCTGACTATAACATATAAACTGATATATTTCTTGATTTTTTACATATCAATCCATCTTTAACTAAAATTTGTTCATCAGTGCGAAGCCGGACGGGTCAGCTAGTATATATATATATTACTTAAAATGAAAATATATAATATGTCATTT